>CM077672.1:480504603-481718889 GCA_039707655.1 Elymus sibiricus | reverse complement strand
TATCCGTTTCGGTTTTGAAGAAGACAGGAATGAGTCAGTGCCAGGTGTCCCCGGTCGTGATACACTAACCAACCAACTTAACCTATAGCGCTCAATCAAATGAAGTTTTGATTTCCCATATGGAGAAAAAGCTACCTTCAATCCATAGTGCCATCTTTCTCTTAAAATGACATTAGTTATGCTTTCTTCAAGATCGAGATCATCTAAGACCTATGTCTGATCCCGTCCAATAGCAGGTTTAGTGAGCACCACAGACCAATCCACCTACTTTGATAGCATAAAATCGTTCGGGGATTTTAATGTAAAAACACCTGCGCAGAGCTTGGAGAGCAGAGCACTCGGGTGCGATGGGTTGATTGATTCCATAGTAGGTTTCTGAGTTCATCAGGTGTGCTCGTGCCTGAAATGCTTTTCACAAGAAGCTAGTCAGAAAAAGGGGCACGCAGCTACGCGATTCTAACTGCTCTTGGTTTTGTAACTCACTGCTCTTGGTTTTCTACGTGGGAGTTGGTCCGGATAACATATCTTAACGAGGGATATAAAAGGGCGAAGGTCAATGAAATGGGGTCCTTATAGGTATCTGCCCATGTTCAATCACTGAAGTAATGAATCTAAACAAGAAAACGAAGTAGAAGTGAAAAGCTTTTCTAATATATTTATATATCTCTTTGCTCAGTTTTCCCCTTTAATGTCCCTCTCCATTATTATTCATAGTAATGTGCTCCTCGCTGAGCTTTATGATTTCCATTGTCATTCTTCCCTCTCCTCTCTGATTGCTTTTCATCGTCTCTTTGCGTTTACCCTATTTTCGTGACTCTCCTCTCTTTCTTCTCCCCGTACCATTATTTTGATCGTTTCTGAATCTTGAGATTGCTTCAATGCATGTGATCCCTCTCCTCAGCCTTCCCCTCCTAAATCTTAGAATCCTAATGCCGCAGGTGCTATGTCGGAAATCCATTTTTTTTATCCTCTGCCCCAAGGAAAATCAAAGAAGAAGAAAGCCCTGGTATTCTCTACTTGAATTCAGGAAGATTCAGATACCGAAAGCAATAGGAATGGGAAAGCGGAGCGGGCAATAGGTTTATGACTGAGCACTAGAGCCTGGAATAGCAGGAATGAAGGTTGGGAAATATGCCATGCAGAATTCCAATAAGTTGGCACTGCTTTCCCTTTCCATATGAAAAATGGAGAGGAAAAGCATGGGTGGACCAAGCGTTTTAACCGGAATCTAGTGACGGAGAAAGAAGAAAGATTTTTAAGTGCTAGATAGGGTCACAATTCAATAAAGATACTTGGCTGGATGGCGAAGCTGTGTTTGCTCTCCCAAATCGAGATCAAAGTCTTGCTTGACAGCGTGAGGAACTTTGAATGCTCCGTACAAAGGGTCATAGGGAGCTTTTGGAGGTCAGGGAGAAGTGTGTGTGGCCACTGTGCGCAAGCATTCTGTACAGCGATCTTGCTGAGGAGGTCCCCGGTCCCACCTCCATAAAGAAGATCTGGTGACTGCCCATTGTCTTGTTTTGGCTTGGAAGTCTCCTCAAAATAAGGCAAGTGAGTCAACGATCTCTGTAAGAGGAATTGGAAGATGGGGGTTCCATGGCGCACTGAGATGAAAGGCTGTCTTGGACGTGCGGCCCCTTATCCCTATCCCTTTGTTGATGAATCCCATGCAACGCGCCCTTGCTTGGATGAAAAAATGTCATAAGGGGGACTCGTTTCACTTGATTCGTTCCGTCGCACCCGCACTATTCCTAAATTTCTTTTCTGTTTCTATTTTGAAAAAAAGGTCGAACTCATTTCGTATAGAAAGAAAGATGTGTCGGGTTTGGATCGAGTGACACAGGAGGTGCTTCTGCGTGGCACTCTTTTTAATGGGCTTTACCGTCTTTCTTTACCTTCAGAACACAAAGCTTTGCTTGGCGAAATAACTCCTGCCTATATTTGGCATCTCATCTACTTAATTTAATGACATTCCATATCTCAGGAAGGAATAAAAGCGAATGGAATTTTAGTCAAGTCTTTTTTTCTGCTTTATCCTTCTCTCAATCAAAGAAAGGGAATGCAGATGTTCTGTCGCCCTCTCTTCGTATGCCACCAGCCTTCCTCTCAAAACCATACTGATCCGATCTTGCGCAGATAGGTAGGGACGATCCCTCCAGTAACCATGCCTAAAATCATAAGCTGACCCATTACTTCTGTAGGTGCCTCAATTCTTCCCATTTTCCTACTTATATAACTCTTTGGGGTCCATACCGCACTTGGGGACGGGATATGATTGCTTTCTTAAACAAACCTTTTAGAGCGTTGTCATCTTACCAGCACAGGACTCAATAGTAAGGACTGTCACTGCTGATATCGCTCATGGATCGTGTTATACTTGGGAAGATCCGGCCCAAGGGGAAGTCTGTTATCCACAACCCAACCTTAGATGAGGGAGAAGTTCACGCTTGATCTTCGACCCAAGACAATGGAAGGGAGCTAAAGCCTTCTTCCTTTTTCAAATTCGTTTATATGGAGCAAAAAGAGGTCGTGTCATACCATTTATTCCGCCAAGAAGCATTCGTCTACGGCACTTAGAACGCCTCGACACATTTGTACTCACGCCTAGGACGGTCTTTCACACGGAAGTAAGATTAGAGAGTTTGATCATAGTTTGACCGTAGTAAAAAAGAAGTCCCTTTCTCATTTGCTTCCTGGTCATCTCTATAGAGATAGAAGAAAGAAGTCCCAAGCAAGGGTCATGCTATTTCTATTCTTTTCACTATTGTTATTCCCTATTTCCTTAACTGATCTTGAGTTGTACCGAAACAACAGAAATATGGTCTCTCATAAATTGATTTCTTTCATCACTGTTCTTAAATCAATCCGTGTCAGGTACAGAGCCAATCTTCGCATCCCATAGGTAAAACAAGTCGCTTTATGGGCTCCTCGTGAAACTACAACCTTTCTGAAGCCCTAGTCAAAAAGTTGTGCGAAACCTCAATTGGTAAGAGGAGTAAACACCTCTTCTTTGGCCATTCAAAACATCGAATTGGTTGGCTCGCTCAACCTCTCGAACCGGGACAAAACTTCCCAGCGTTGCATTCACCGCCTAGCCTCGTCCAACATGACTGTAAGGCACGTTTTGCATGCCTTTAAAGTGTACCCCCTCGGAGGTATCAAAAAGTGCGAGAAATCGCATTGATGACTAATAAAGTAGGGTTTTCACTCGTGTGGGTTCGCCCACCTTCCCTTCAGCAGCTCTCCCTGGACACCCTATACTAAACAGAGGAATTACTTAAGCTCCTGGCTTTTTTTCCGACAACTCAAAGCCGCTGCACCGACAGATAACATGCCGTGGATCTTATGTGGCGCTAAAACTTCATGATAGATCAAATCCTGATTACGACTGGAGAGGGACGTTGATGTTCCAAACATTGGGTTCAAGAGCTCGGTTTGATAGACATAAACCTCAGTGATCGGCTTTACACCAGGAAGGAGCAATGAGATAAACTCACCCCCCATGGCGAGACTAGACAGATTCATGGCCTCCTGCTTGAACATTGTCCCAAAAACAACGGTCACACCCTTGCCAAACACCTCCTCAGCTGACGATAATATATCGGACATTGGACTGCAGGGCCTTAGTTGGCCAAGTATGTTTTGTATATAAGGATCCATGGTCTTATCAAACTCCAATTACCAAATGGTACATACAGGAGTTGTTGCATAAAAGGAAGTACCATTGCCACCAGTGATCTTTAAAAGTGATAAACTAAACTCATCACGTTAGGAGAATCCTCTAAACTTAATATAATAGGCTCACTTTATCACTATAAACTTTTTAGTGATGACCAAATAACGAAAACACTTCGTTGAATGACGTGTTGTTAAAGAAAATAGCTGCGTCGCCCCCCTTCAAGACAGGAAACTATAGACAGGTACCTGAGGTGCCCTGCTGAGAGAAGAATTTGTCAACAATCAAGCACTTGAGCTTGCAAGAATAAATATATGATGTCTATGCTATTATTGGGATAAAATGAATCAAAAAAGCAGCAGAATACGAGAAGGATTTCTTTTCTTAAAGGGTGTATACATTAGAGTGTACCTGCTTGGTAGGCATGAAATCACTGACAAAGAGTTGCCTAGCTCCGATGAGCTTGCAAGCATAATTTGGAATTTCATAGAAGCGGGCATAGCTAGGGGTGAACCACGAGAAGTTAGAGCAATTAATGGGTAGGTATCGTAAACATCCTGAGTGTATCACGGCATTGAAGCAGAAGAAACAGAAATGTTTTCCTTTCTTTCGCATTTGATTTGCATGCCCCCTGTAGATTTGACCCGGAGCCAATGCCAGTCTTTTTTGCGATCAAATGCACTTGAGCTAGTCACTAAGTAAGGCGACAGCACCAAAAGATGTGCATGTGTCATTAGGCCATTGGATTACTCAACAAAAAGTGAAGTGCCAAACGATGAAGAAGAACACTTGAAACCAGGCACTGAACCCTAAATGCTTCGCCTGGCTAACCAGATAGATTACTTCTTTCTGCTAGCTTGCCCTAAGAAAAACAACAGTTCCACAGATATCTCCAGTGCTTTTCTATTCGAAACACAAGGGCGCTAAGCAAAGAGAATTTCAATTAACGAACAGTAGGTGCTTTTTCTTCCTTGGCCCATCTCAGTGATATGTAGGCTCTCAGCCCTTACTTGAATCATCCGTCCTCCCTACAGAAAGAAAGCGATTTTATGCCCTCCCGAAGGAAAACGTTTGGGCCGGCTGGAGCTCGACACGGAGCAAAATGTAGATGATCTCCGCAAATGGGCGAGGTAGGAGGACGTGGTTGGAAGTTTTTTGACACGAGGCCTTGCGCAAAAGACGAGTACTTCAGAGCCCACCAGGAAAAGGATATTGGTTCGCATCTCTATATTGATCCGCGGCGCTTCTATGAAGTTTTCCTTGTCTCCGATTTCAAAGCTGAATGGATGACTGAATCTGTCGAAGCATCATTCGATATTTGCAGATTGACGTAATGCTATGAGGAGTTAGAGTCTTCTGCGGGAAAGACATTTCTTGTAGAGTTTTGTAGATCTTTTTGCTCTACTTTTTATAGTATTCCTTACATAAGATCTCGGAAGAGCCGATGTTTCCTTCCGTTCCCGGTAAATAGGAATTCTATATCCTCTAGCTCTTCGTGACCTGTTGTGTCTGCCCTCGACTTAGCCGTCATAGAATAGAAAGGTTTCTAACCGTTGAAAAGGATACTTCTAAACGTTAAGGGGCGCTCAACCTTCCACTCAAATCCTTTTTACCAGAAGGGAGCTCGCCTGCCACGACATATAAGGGAAAAGGCAATGTGTGGAACTAGATCAAGTTTGATCTGCCACTTACACTGGAAGGGCAAGAACTAATGCTTATGCGTATTCTTCCACGGCATATAGAAGGTTAACTACTCCAACTCGATGGCTGAGAGAAAAGTGAAATCCTAGCTTTCCCTAGAATCAGCTCTTTACTATCCTGCCCCAGGGGGTTTTTCGGGGACATTGAACCCTAGATTTAGAAGCTTTCCCAAACAAACCTTTTGACCAGGAAAAGGCATACCAAAGATTTTTGGAAAGACACATTGAAATGGAAGCTCTCGAACCTATTCCGAAGTAAGTTTAGGATGAGGTTTCCGATCCGGTTGGTGTTCCGACATCCCGAATCGAGGTGGCTCTAAACTCAGGTTTGCCTACCTCTCTAGTTACAGAGGGAGGAGAGGGGCTTCGTCTTTTTAGGTCTCTGAAAAGCCAGTTGACATGTGCGATCCAATCAAGGAGGCAGTACTTCTGCCTGAGTTCCTCTGGATCCTACTCGTCGGGATTACCGTGCTCCCGCAGGTTGTTCACCATGCGTTCCATAGCACTTTGACTTTATATCTTTTACCATCTTGGAATCATGTAGATGTAGATTGCTTTCATCGCGGGGTCATTCCTGAAGGTGGCTTGTACCAGCTCTTCGTCATCATAAATAGCAAGCCACTCCTTGTTTATTACTCCGCTTTTTCACTCTCTCATTCTTAGTTAACCATTTCATTCTATTGAATCTGTGGTACTTTGAGTTTTGAACAATAGTTAGAATTTATTATTAAGTGATTCCCCGGTTTTTGATCTTATTTTAGCACATACATGCATACAGTAGGCCATGAATTCCTATTTGTGACATCTAACTTAGTACCATCAAACTCAGGGAACTTCGAATTTCCTCTTCTTTCCTTGACTTGCTTGCCAAAGCCAATACTCCTGCATGGAAATGCAATCCCTCACTCTTATGGTTTTCCTTAGCAATATCAACCGCTTGAGTTCTATCAAAACACTGAAGCAGCCTATAAAGTACCTCTGTCCTTCCTTTCCTTTAGCCGAGGGATTGCTCTGACCCGGGTCAATCAAGTTTTGACTCCACCATTGGAACAAGTTCTTTCTATCTTTTGTTCCGAGTTGATTGAGCAGAGTTGGTCAGAGCTTCGGGCAAGCAGCTTAGCCAAGGCAGCAGCGTAGTAGTTCTTCCACGGCAAGCTCTTATAAAGACTTCCTCCGTCTGGCCCGAATCCGAATCCGAGAAAGGGAGAGAAGATAGATGGATCTGAACATGGAACCAAAGGAATCTGCGAAAGGGATTTTACCAAGAACTTCCTGCGAAAGGTCGAGTTCGCTGGAAGGAAGTTCCGTATACCATCAACGAAGTCAAACCGCTAGAGGGTCACATATATCTAAATACTAGTTCCGATCATACCAGTACTGGAGAATCCGAATCCTAAATAGCATTGCGCTATCCCTAAAACGTATTATCGCGAAGCGTCGCCAATTATTCTTCAATTGCGCTATAAGATTCACCTATAAGAGCGCTGATCATAAGTGAGATCTCATGCTTTCCAATGGATTATTTATTTCATAACCCTTAACTCCGTTCGTACTAGATATCCGGAATCTACTCCTCCGGAATTCCTTGCCCACTAACTGAAGAAGCTCCCTACGGTGTCCAAATCGAGGGATCAATCCAATAATCTTCTCCTTTCATCAAAGGAGTAGGTGGAAGAGCTACGAGAGAAATCAAGCGATAGTGGTTGAGCAGTGAGAAGTGCACCGGAAGTGTACTTCGAGCGAAGGGGAAGCTAGCGTGAAAGGTAGAGCAGAGGTGATAACAATAAGAATAATCTTTCATCCAGCAAGTTACTCATAATTGAGAACAGGTAATGTGGATTTTGTTCCATGCAGCTACACCTTTTCGAAAGCAAATTCGAAGAAATCGGATCTTTCTTCCCATCCCGACCTGTATCACTTGAGAAAGATATTGGATTTTCTGGTCACAAAATTGATGAATTCTTGAAAACTAGAGATGAAATGCACTCTCGTTATGAAAAGGGGTGAAGAGATTTCGGTTTATATATTATTATTGATGCCCACCTCTTTATCCTTGTGAACGAGGTCTGCCCTCTGGATGGGTAGAGCGAGAGGGATAGCAAGCACTTGAAAAGGGAAGGAAGGCATACGGCTAAGATGTTTCAGTTCGCCCTGGCATGAAGCTTGCACTCCTCTCCAGTGCTTCTGTTTTCTCTCATTTCTCCTTTAGTAGCACAGCACCTTTTACCTCTATCGCTCAGAGCACAAATCGTTGTGCTCCTCACTGCTCAAGAGACTTCTTATTTTCTTCTTACCCTTCGAGAAATCGGGGCAGCTGAACTCTTTCTCTTTTGGTAGTGGATTCCCTCTTCAACTACTTGCAAACGAAAAAAAGTGCAATGTTTCTGTTTTTTTCTGGATCGCATTCCTCCAGCTTTTGTTCTTTCTGACGAAAATCACTCTTCTTTACTGGGATTCCAGTACGCGACTATTGCTTTCGCTTTCACCACTCGTAATAATAGTGATCTTATATTTGTATTGCAAAATGGAGAGGGAACTACTCGCTAATGGTAGTAAAACCGCCCTGCTCTTCTTGGTTAGTATGGAGAGAAGTTATCCGAAAGGTTGAAAGATGCCAACGTGAGCTAGTGTCTCGTTATGCTTAATAGCATTCCAATCTGTTAATAATAATCACTACTTGTATCTCTTTTGCTTCGCTTGGTTGATTAGTTTCACTACTTCAAATAAAACAATGAACCTTTTCCTGTGTGGCCAAAGGGACTACGTTCCTAAAGTTCGAATTGATCATTCAATCGATCTAGGAATCATGCATGGCACAAGGTAAAGGATGGAATGAGACATCTGATAAAGAGCCTAGAATGACCTTTCCCGATCTTTTGAAGGGTAAGAATAAGAACTCTGTTGTATCGATGCACTGCTCTCAGGCGAGATTGAACACGAAAAAAGGTGCATCAAGGCGTGAATAAGGAAGAAGTCACCTTTGTCGGTTTTCAAATTGAGGACCAACTGTGCTCCGAAAGTGAGAGAAGAGATCTCAAAAGACCGACACCCACATCAAGAGAAACAGACGTAGCAGCTCAAGCAGAGCTAGAAACGGAAGCCGAAGCAGCATCTTCTTCCTTTTTCCATACAGAGAAAGGTGCCTTCGCTTAGATTTTTTTCTGTTGATCAGAATTCCTTAGAAGAAATTGGAAGAAAACCGTAGCGAAACGGTTGAACCTTAGCGAAGTATTTTGGGTTCATTACAACCTTCTCCTATTCAGAATCGGAGAATAGGAACGAAGTAGCTCGCCTAAAGAGGAACTACAATTCTTCTTTACTTCGATCAAGAAACTAGATTCTCAATAGAGTTGCTTACTACGAAAAGAAAGATGCCCCACCTTTAGTGATTAGATGGATCACTAGCCCTTACTCTCAGTCACTGATTCAAGAACGAATACCGAGACAGAAAAAACCCTTGCTGGTCTACTGCTTGATGGCTTTACATCGCTAAATGATCTGTAATGGACAGCAAGAACTCTGAATCAAGAAAAGTACCAAATCGATTGGAAATGTACGCTCCTGTGGGAGTCGAACCCACCGCATAGGTGCCTTGTTCTACCGAGAGATGAACTAAGGAGCGGCAACCCCTACATCAGTTCTTTGTACCGCCCAGAAGGGCACGAGAGAAAAAACAAAACCAATAAAAGATCAGACGAGACGGAATTGGTAACGTGAACGTCTTTTCGTCTTCTTGCCTGAGTTTCATATAACTCAACCTCGCTTTCCAAAAAAGAAGTACTGATTGAGATTTCCCTTTTATGATGGCTATCCCGTTTCTATTACTTACTGAATTTCTTGTCTACTGGCTGGAAACTTGAAAGGCTTACCACTGGATCGAAGGCAGAAGAACTTTTAGGATTGGCTAGAGGGGAACTACTCCCCCAATCCCATTTTTTCACGGGAACCCGATGTTATTAGATTCTATTCATTCATTCTGAATCTTTTATCATATCGCTTATTACGGCTATCTTTAGAATTTCATTGACTATATATGTTTCTTTCCATATGAGCTATTCCCTTTGCTTTCAATCTGTCTTGTGCCACTCCAGCTTTCACTCAAGCCATTCTTTGCCTGTCGACCCTCACTCTTCCTCTTGCTTCCTTAGGAAAGAGCATAAAGAAGGCACCGAAAACAGGTGGGAAAGGAAAGGTATACTTTTCACAGCCGACAAGCGGCGCATTTAAGCCCTAAAGAACTAGCTTCCTGGAAAAAACTCACTCGATCACCGGCTTTCAGGGGATTCCCCCACTTAAGAATAAAGGGGCATAGACTACGAAAGGGCTACGTTCACTTGATGAACGGTAAAAGGTATTCTATTACATAACGAGAGCATACGAGCGGAATACGATACTATCGAGCTTTCCGAAAGTGTGAGCTGAAATTCCAGGGTAATCGCACCCTTGACTCTATCACAAGCTATTGGAATTGGCTGGAACTTTCTATACCAAAAAGGGATATATAGGGGTTTGTTTTATTGATGCAATAGAGATCTTTCATAGATGGATCCTGATATGATCTTATTGATACGAGAATTAGAATCAAATAAAAGTGTTTTCTGATGCATGCACTCTTTTCTTTAGGTTAATCAGCCCTTACTTGCATTGATTTAAAGGTCCTATTTCCCATTCCTTGCGGACTTGGTAATCTAACAACCCTTCAGGGGAGAGGATTATAGGACACCATAGCTTATCTGCCTTGATTTCCGAAACCAGAACTACTTCGGCCTTCCCTCAACTGATTGACCTAGCCGACCTATAACTTATGCTGTGTATAGATTGACAAATTGCTGGGTCTACCCTCAGGGCGCCCTATAACTTATGCTGGGTGCCAGGGAAGAAAAGAAAGGGAAAGCGGTCTTCTTCAAGCCGAAGGGGAGCCCGGATAATTGAATGAAGGTTGGGACATAACTCCAAAATAACAGATCCTTTCCTACTAGTTTGCTGTTCCGGTTGGGAAAGCAAGAAATGGGATAATCATTTCAAGTCAATTTCTCCTAGTTTTCCTTCTTGAATTCCAGTCAGAAAATCAATGAAATAGGATTTGGATCAGAAAATCAGGAGAAGAAAAGCAACCGAACCATAGATCCAGCTTTGCAGGACAAGCATAACGAAAGTAAGCATTTGGCCAGACATTCAAATAAACCCTATATCTAGAAATCCATCATCCCTGTCTGAACGGTCTAAGCATCATATCTTTTTCTTTTCACTTCCGCTGCATCGTCCGGACATCAGAAATAGCTGCATTAGCAGCATCTCGCTACAACTCCCTTGGCAACCCTAGCACCAACAGGAACAACTCAGTTCAAGCTAGCAACAACTAACAATTTCTACTTCCTCGAACAAGAGCTTGCTTTTAGTTCACATTAGCTACATTCGTTTTAATAGAAAGATGGGAAAGGCTAGGTTAGCAGAAGACTATGCTTGTGCCACAAACTTATTGCTTCTCCGAAGCATTTCTTCAATGAATCTTACTCAGTACAGTATTCATAAGGGACCTGTATCTAAATATTCTGTTCTAACATTCCTATTTTGGTTGGAAGTTTCTCAAATGAAAGAGCACAACCCTTTCCATCACTTCTCTACATACTGGCATTCGGAGCTAGGAGCAGAGAAGAGAAGTCAATCGGAAGAATCGTAAAAGCCTGGAGCTCAAACATTGCGTTCTACACTTTACTTTTGTTTTGTATCTCTGAAACAGGAGTGAAAAGAAATCAGCTCATCCACCGCTAACTAAACAGGGCGAAACTAGCTCTTCTTTGGTTTCCCTGGGTCCAAGTTGGGGCAAAACCTGCTCTTTTCCCGAAAAAAGTCTATCGTACTAGGTGGCGCGACACGCGACATAGGTAGTAAAGTAGTGATTTTGGGCCCAATTCATACTTCTTTTTTGATTGGAATTCTTATCCTAGCTCGGCCTACTCGCGAGATGTTAGCCTTCAGCCTGATTACATAAAGCATAGCACTTCTGATCGATTTGAATATTCCATTCCCTATTTCCTTGAGCGCTTTCACCATTAACCCATGGGTGCCAAGACCATCCCCCCGGCTCTTTCTTCTTCTACTTCATATAATAGAACACAAGGATCGAACCTACAATAATCTGATCATAAACTCACAATTCATCGGATCCCAACAAACACACCGCAAAAAGTGATTACATCGGATAGAACTCCAAGAACATCGAGGAGAACATTGTATTGAAGATCAAAAAGAGAGAAGAAGCCATCTAGCTACTAACTATGGACCCGAACGTCTGTGGTAAACTACTCACGCATCATCGGAAGGGCAGCAAGGTTGATGTAGAGCCCCTCCGTGATCGATTCCCCCTCCGGCGGAGTGCCGGAGAAGGCCTCCAGATGGGATCTCTCGAGAACAGAAACTTGCGGTGGCGGAAAAAGTATTTCGTGGACTCTTCTGATGGTTTCCCAATTTTTGGGAATTTATAGTGGTGGAATTAGGTCAAAAGAGGCAGAGGTGGGCCCACGAGGCACCAGGGCGCTTGCCCCCCCCCCCAAGGCGCGCCCTGGTGGCTTGTGGCCACCTCCTAGGGCTTTTGGCCTTCTCCCAAAGCTTCTAGTGTTTGTTATGCACAGAAAAAAATCTCCAAAAAGTTTCGTGGCATTTGGACTTCGTTTGGTATTGATATTCTGTAAAACAAAAGCAGGGCAGAAAACAGCAACTGGCACTGGCACTAAGTTAATAGGTTAGTCCCAAAATATGATATATAATTGCTGTAAATGCATATAAAAACATCCAAGATTGATAATATAATAGCATGGAACAATCAAAAATTATAAATACGTTGGAGACGTATCAGTTCCTTTGCATTAAGAGCTTGTGCATCAAACAACAAAAAGCGCATGACAACCTCTGCTTCCCTCTGCGAAGGGCCTATCTTTTACTTTTATGTAGTATTTACTTTTTATGCAAGAGTCAATAGTGTTCTCCTCTATTCCTTTTTTATTTTTCTCTTTTGCAAGCATCATGTGGTGGGGAAAGATCTTGGCATATATATCCAGTTGGATATAAGTGATCATGAGTTATTATTGTTGACATCACCCTTGAGGTGAATAAGTTGGGAGGAAAAATTATAAGCCCCTATCTTTCTATGTGTCTGGCTGAAACTTTTTGCTCCATATATATGTTGTGAGTGTTAGCAATCATAGAAGACTATATGATGGTTGAGTATGTGGACTTGCTAAAAAGCTCCTACATGAGACCCTTCCTGAAAATATGATGAATTGCAATTGCATTATTGACTGAGAACATAGTTTGTTAGTTTTCAAGAAAGTTTATGCCTTATACTTCATTGTTGTGATGAATTGTTACTTGCTCATGAGAAGTTTTATGATAATGAATATTGCTGTTATAAGAATGATCATGATGCTACTATGTCCGTATTTTGTTTTTATCGACACCTCTCTCTCTCTAAACATGTGGACATGATTATCGATATCGGCTTTCGCTTGAGGACAAGCGAGGTCTAAGCTTGTGGGAGTTGACACGTCCATTTTGCATCATGTTTTACTACTGTTACTTATAGTGTTTTTAATCAATATAACACTTTGTGGAGCAATTCTAATGCCTTTTCTCTCTTAATATGCAAGATTTACACAAGAAGGGAGATTGTCGGCAGTTGGAATTCTGGACCTGAAAAAGCTATGTCAGAGATACCTATTCTGCACATCTCCAAATGAGCTGAAATTTCATGGAGAATTATTTTGGAATAAATAAAAAATACTGGAAGCAAGAAGTACCAGAGGGGGCCACCCAGGTGCCCACGAGGCACCAGGGCGCGCCACCCCCCCATGCGCGCCTTGGTGGCTCGTGGGCCCCCTGGCCAGCCTCCAGTGCCCATTTTCTGGTATATAAGCCCATTTGCCCTAGAAAAAATAAAGAGAAGACTTTTGGGATCATGGGTCACTCTTCCATGTCACATACAACTTGGCGAAGCGCACAAAATGATATGACTGGAATAGAAAACACACATCACCAAAAACACAAGTGAATGATCATACAAGATACTGATAAGGACAAGTATTAATCATCACATGAAGCATAGTATGATCCATCACACATATAGTATCTCACAAACATAACGATAAAAGTATCTCACACACATATCAAACCAAATAGAAATAGTAGCAGAAACTCAAGAAAAACAACGAGCAAAAGCAAGACACTCTCTCTCGAAGCCTTATGATCTATACAAATTCTCCCCCTTTGGCAACAAGTACCAAAAAGTTCGAATAGGTATAGGACTATGCGTCTCCCTAGGCACGATCCTCGGCAGCTCCTGAAGGTGATCTCTGGCTGGCAGCTCCGGTGTGCGTAAATGGCGTTGAGAGAAGTGCATCCACGAAGGCTTCAGCTGACGTCTGCTGGGCTGGAGCGGTAGAGACTGGAGGTGGTACTGTAGCAGCAGCAGTAGGTGCAGAGACTGTAGTCCTCGTATCTGCAACAGGCACTGCAGCAGACCTGGATGCCCTAGGCACTGTCTGGAATCTCTCAGTCGTCGGTCTGTCATCTCCACTATCATCAGTAGCAGCCCTAGCTGCGTCAACATCATCTTTCAGCTTCTCCACGATAGTCTGAACCTCAGTGATCTTGACATCAAGATGATGAATCTTTGTCTCGACTATCCGCTCTAGGCTCGCCTGGTTCTTGGTGAGGTTGGCCAGACTTCGCTCAATCCTCAGGGTGGCTTCCAGCAGATAAGTCATTTGATCATTCTTTGTCTTGAGGTTAGCAATAGGTGCATTGGGAGCAGACGCCTTCTGGGCTACTTTTGCTGCCTCAGCTGCCCGGATCCTCTCTTGAGCTTGGGCAGATGTAGGGTGTGAAGGGTCCATCACCACTACATTGTCCTCGAACTCTGGACGCAATGGGAGATGCTCACGATCAAGTAGATATGTGCTCGTTCCAACCTTGGAGTTGATGAGCATTTGAATGTGCGGAGCATATCCACAAGATCTCTTCTGGTCAGCTGCGGTTCTCTTGATAGTTTCAACAATAAGGCTCATAACTTTGAACTTCTGCGGTGTGTCAAACAAGTGCAGCAGGTTGATGGAGTGGCCACATATCATCTTGTCATCTCCAGACTTGGGCAAAAGAGTGTGCATCAAGATTGTGTTAGTGGTGGCCAAACCAGGTAGCAGGTGCTTCACTGAACCTAGCTTGTGAGTCTCAATATCTTTCTCAGAAATTGTTGTGTACATATTTGCCATGGAATTGTGGTCCATCTTGAGCTTGGCATATATATCAATGTCATCTTCTTCTTCCTTTGGAGCACCAAGAAGAGAAGCCCACTCAGAGATGGTTGACTGGTATTTGGATCCCTCAGTCATCCACACAATTCTACCATCTGGATAAAAGTGTGCAGTCGAATAAAATTGCATGATCATCTCATCATTCCATTTGGTAAGCTTCTGTCCAACGAAATCATCAACACCAGCAATTCTGAAGCTTTCATGAACATGGGGGAAATAGTCTTCATTTGCATCAATATATTTCCAATCCACCCACTTCATATCACTGACAATAGGCTTCTTGTCAAGCAACACAGTCTCATAGAAATCTTGTTGCTCTCGTGTGTGAAAGCGGTAATCACAAGCAGTCCTCCTCCTTGCAGCATATGGATCTGATAATCTCCACTGACGCAATCCTTTGTCCTTCCCGAGCATCATGTTCTTGGCAACTGGATGAGCATTGTCATGATCTGGAATCTTGGGTTTCAACTTTCTGAGCACTAGTGGCTCCTCATCAGCATCAACTTCAGGCACTGGAGCCTTGTTCTTCTCAGTAGCAGGGATGTTCCTTGTTGACCTTTTGGCTGCTGGAGCTTTGGGCTTGGATTTGGTGGGGGCAGCAGACCTCATAGCATCAGACATGAGCTTCTGAGTCTTGGCAGGAGATGCATCAGCTGCTGGTTCCTCCTCCTCATCATCAATCCTCATGGAGGGTTTGCCCACAACCTGAGCAGTTGTCTTCCTTGCCCTCTTCTTCTTTCCTGCAGCAGCTGCCTCTGTATCACTTGGCTCCTCAAGTGTAAATGTCATACTCTCCCTAGGAGCAGTGACCTTATCTGCCTTGGAGAGTGGGACTTTCCTCACTGCAGATTTGTTCTTGGTAGAAGATCTTGAGCTAGCTGCTTTGCCATACTCCTTAGCAACCACTTTCTTCTTCTTTGATGTGGCCTCACTTGCCACAAAGTCCTCATCCTCATCATCTGAGGTTCTCTTCTTTCTTTCCCTAGTAGCTGCTTTGGGTAATTCCGGAGAACTCCTCTCTCCCTCATAAAAGCTGCCCTCGGGACTAGAGCCTGAACTGAGATCAGTGTGGGCTTCTGAGACATTCTGACTATCACTTGCATCTGACATCTTGCAAAGCTGACCCTGTGAATAGATGCGTATGGGCAGAGTAGATGAGTCATCACAAAAAGAAGACATTTTTCATGAAAATTGAGTTCAAATCTTAGTTTCAATTTTCACAGAAGGCATTTCGGATCCACCAAGTTGATCATCTCGGTGATACCGAAGCATTCAACAGAAACTAAACACACCATTTCGGTCAGACCGAGATGTGGTTCGGTGTCTCCGAGATGCTAGGGTTTCACTGAGATTTTACTTTCGGTCTCACCGATTCGTACTACTCGGTGGCACCGAGATGTACTAGTGCAATGGCCTGGGGCCAAATCGGTGACTCCGAAAATCTCAATTCGGTCGGTCCGAGATGCTTACGGCGGAAACTTAAACCTAATTTTTTTTGCTCGAATCTAATCTACGTAATTTGGAGTGTAAAGGAAAGTTTCAATCCGTGGCAAGAACAATGGCAGTCCATCCGTGCATTGAATTAGAATTTGAGCACAGAGGGGTTCAAATCTCACCCTAACTTGGTGGAGATCCTCTACGGCGGCAACGGCGGGGAAGATTCCCGTTGACGGCTGATACGTCCATTTTGCATCATGTTTTACTACTGTTATGTTTTTAATCAATATAACACTTTGTGGAGCAATTCTAATGCCTTTTCTCTCTTAATATGCAAGATTTACACAAGGAGGGAGATTGCCAGCAGCTGGAATTCTGGACCTGAAAAAGCTATGTCAGAGATACCTATTCTGCACATCTCCAAATGAGCTGAAATTTCACGGAGAATTAGTTTGGAATAAATAAAAAATACTGGAAGCAAGAAGTACCAGAGGGGGCCACCCAAGTGCCCACGAGGCACCAGGGCGCACCACCCCCCCCCCCCAGGCGCGCCTGGTGGCTCGTGGGGCCCCTGGCCAGCCTCCAGTGCCCATTTTCTGGTATATAAGCCCATTTGCCCTAGAAAAAATAAAGAGAAGACTTTTGGGACGGTGCGCCGCCGTCTCGAGGCGGAACTTGGGCAGGAGCACTTTTGCTCTCCGGCGGAGCGATTCCGCCGGGGATACTTCCCCCCGGGAGGGGGAAATCGGAGCCATCGACATCACCAACGATCCGCTCATCATGGGAGGACCAATCTTCATCAACATCTTCAATAGCACCATCTCATCTCAAACCCTAGTTCATCTCTTGTATTCAATCTTTGTCTCAAAACCTCAGATTGGTACATGTGGGTTGCTAGTAGTGTTGATTACATCTTGTAGTTGATGCTAGTTGGGTTATTTGGTGGAAGATTATATGTTCAGATCCATTATGCTATTTAATACCCCTCTGATCTTGGACATGAATATGATTTGTGAGTAGTTACTTTTGTTCTTGAGGACATGGGAGAAGTCTTGTCATAAGTAATCATGTGAATTTGGTATTCGTTCGATATTTTGATGATATGTATGTTGTTGATTCTCTTAGTGGTGTCATGTGAACGTTGACTACATGACACTTCACCATCTTTGGGCCTAAGGGAATGCATTGTGGAGTAGTAATTAGATGATGGGTTGCTAGAGTGACAGAAGCTTAAACCCTAGTTTATGCGCTATTCCGTAAGGGGCTGATTTGGATCCATATGTTTAATGCTATGGTTAGAGTTATCTTAATTCTTCTTTCGTAGTTGCGGATGCTTGCGAGAGGGGGTAATCATAAGTGGGAGGCTTGTTCAAGTAAGAACAGCACCCAAGCACCGGTCCACCCACATATCAAATTATCAAAGTAGCGAACGCGAATCAAACCAACATGATGAAAGTGACTAGATGAAATTCCCATGTGTCCTCGAGAACGCTTTGCTTATTATAAGAGATCGTTCCGGCTTGTCCTTTGCTACAAAAAGGATTGGGCCACCTTGCTGCACTCTTTGTTACTATTGCTACTTGTCACTTGTTACAAATTATCTTGCTATCAAACTACTCGTTACCGATAATTTCAGTGCTTGCAGAAAATACCTTGCTGAAAACCGCTTGTCATTTCCTTTTGCTCCTTGTTGGGTTCGACACTCTTACTTATCGAAAGGACTACGATTGATCCCCTATACTTGTGGGTCATCAACGGCGACGGATTCCGGCGGTGAGGGCGCGCAGGAGACAAGGGCGACGATCCGAAGACCACGGCGACGGCAGCAACGGTGTGCGGGAACGAAGAGGTTTGAGAAATTTCAATCGTTCGGGCCCGCGGAGTATATATACCCGTATGCTGTCGGTGGCTACGAGTTGAACAACTCGGTGGCACCGATATGTGTAACTGCAAGTAGTATAGCATATCGGTGGCGCCGAAATGGTTCAACTCGGTGACACCGAGATTGAAACCTAGATCA
The DNA here is from genome assembly GCA_039707655.1 of Elymus sibiricus. NCBI lineage: Eukaryota > Viridiplantae > Streptophyta > Magnoliopsida > Poales > Poaceae > Elymus > Elymus sibiricus. The sequence goes on along the minus strand of CM077672.1, from coordinate 481,700,748 downwards.
ATCTAAATGATTTTGGTTTGACCGAGTTTGAGTGGATTGGTCCAACCGAAAAGCATAAAGAAGGTTTTGGAGGTTCAGCCCTTTCAGATCGGTAACTCCGAGTGCTCCTCACCAGGAGGGTCTGAAAATGACTTGTTCAATTTTTGTGATGTAGCAAGAATAGAATTTGAGACAAGAAAGCATAAATAGCTAGAGAAGGTACTTAGGCATTCTTGTACATCCACTCGGCCAGAAAAACCAAGACAATCAAAACAACAAATGGATGTCCTCGAATGAAGAAAACATGCAAACCAACATGCTCACACAATGATATAGCAAATGAAATATGTGTCAAACATGCACAACCAATTCTAGCATCTATCAAGCAATGGCGATGACTAGGTCATCTATATATGAGTATATTGACTTAGGAGTCAAATGAGAACATTTGATCATAGGTCATACTCATTGTTTAAGCACAAGTGGGGTTGCCACTTTTACAAAAAGTATTGATGTGTTCACATCATTAGAATTGCTTTAGCTCAATTTTTTAGAGCAAAGCTCCCCCTAGATGTGATATCCCCCAAAGAGGGATGAACTAACCTTGGGTTTTGTCGATGATGACTTCATGTAGATGTTGAAGATGTGGATGCTCAATGTTGATGTAGACCATCAAGAGTTGGGAGCAATCCTTTGGAGTTTTGTTCTTTCAATACCTACATGGGTTAGTCCCACACAAGGAACATACAAGAATATCCATAGACATAGAGTGAAATGCACATATGATGATGTCCATGAATGCAATGACTACCTTGTTTCTTGCCTTACCAACAAGAGGGTTTGTGACTCCATGAACTAGTGCAAGATGTGAAAGTTGATTGCACAAGTTCTTGCCATAAATGAATGTGAGTGAAGTTTGTTGGCGGAGTCACCCTCAAGAACTCTCTAGTTCTTCTTCTTTTGGACCCACATCAACTTGATGGGAATCCTTAGAGTTGTAGTAGCACTTGATGAAGTAGAACTTGATGAAGTCTTGGGAACCCACTTGACCAAGGCTTGAGTTGCTTCTTCAAATGAGTCAATCTCTTCTTGAAGCGTGTCCTTGCCTTTTAGCTTGCGGTCTTGTGGTGGAAGATCATCTTGAGCTTGTGTTCCCTTGAAGGAAGTAGGATCATACTTCTCTTGTTGAGGAACAAACTTCGTCTTGGGGTATTGATCTTCTTCCCACTCAACTCCATTGGCATTGAACTTTCGTTCAAAACCAACACCTTGGTTCTTCTGGTGCCTTCCTTGCTTGCGTATAATTTCCTCAAATTGCTTACTGCCGGCAAGGCTCTTGTAGACACCTTTTTCTATAATTCTTTTCAATAGATTGTTTTCTTGCTCAAGTGTAACTTGGCTAAGAGAATCATTAGTGGAATCAATAGAAGTACTAGAAGTAACAACATTGGATATAGCATTGTTATTGTTACTACTAGAGGTAGAACCTTTTTTACCCTTGTTACTAGTTTGCTTAGGTTTAACTTGTGGCATAAAGATGGACAAGAGTAAACGTTTGGCAAGATATGAAGAACTCTTCTTTCGAAGATCATCATTGATAGCTTTAAGAAACTCATGCTCTTGCTCTAAATTTAGCTTCTCGAAGCGTAGCTTCTCATGAGTTCTTAGAAATTCTCTATGATCCTCTTGAGTTGTTTCATGAGCTAACTTAAGAGCATTTAGTTATTTAGTTAGATGCACAATCTCCTTCATAGCATTGTCATTCGTTTCCTCTTGACTATCATAATTAGTAGCATTTTCATTATAGCTCACATCACTAACCTTATCAACAAGTAAATCATCATCACCAAGCAAATCATCTTCATCACTATTGAAATCAAGATACTCGGGGTGTGATACCTTGGGACCTTTTGCCATGAAGCATCTTCCAATTCCTTTATTTGGTGAATCAAAGAGATCATAGGAGTTGGATGACACAAGAGCAAGTCCGGCAACACCTTCATATTGACTATAATCGGAGTTGGAGTGATAACTTCTCTTGGAGTGGTTGTCGGACTCGGAGCCGGAAATCCATTCACCAACATGAGCTTGATGTCTTCTTCTTGTGTAGCTCTTTGATGACTTGTCCTTCCTTTCCGAATCCTTACTTCTTCGAGAGGATCTTCGTTCATAACGATCATCTCTACTCCTTCTCTCCTTATGAGGTGATTCATCTCTTCTATGTCTTCCTCTTGGTGACTCGTCTCTTTTCTTGTAGGGAGCCGTACACTCATTGGAATAGTGTCCGGGTTTTCCACAATTATAACAATTTTGGTCACGACTTGATGATCTTCTCTCATAGTGTCTTGAGCTAGAGCTTCTTTCTTTCCCTTTGTCCTTGTAAAACTTGTTGAATCTTTTCATCATTAGGCTTATCTCTTCATTGGATACTAGCTTGTCGCTTGAAGTTGTGGGAGTATCGGTTGAGGCTTTGTAAGCACCACTTGATTTGTTGTGTAGCTCCTCTTTGTCCTTGAGTGACATTTCATGAGCAACAATCCTTCCAATGACTTCCGTGGGCTTGAGATCTTTGTAATTTGGCATCATTTGGATCAATGTACAAACGGTATCATATTTTCCATCCAAAGCTCTAAGGATCTTCTTGATGATGAATTTTGTGGTCATCTCTTCACTTTCTAAGCCGGCAATCCCATTTGTGATGAGAGCAAGCCTAGAGTACATTTCAGTGACTCCTTCACCATCCTTCATCTTGAACTTGTCAAGTTGACTTTGAAGCACATCCAACTTAGATTCCTTGACGGACTCGGTACCCTCATGCATATCAACCAAAGTATCCCAAATTTCCTTTGCATTCTCGAGGCGGCTGATTTTGGTGAATTCCTCGGGACACAAACCGTTGAAGAGAATGTCACAAGCTTGAGCATTGTATTGCAACATCTTCAATTCTTCCGCGGTTGCTTCACGATCCGGTTCCTTGCCATCCTCAAAGAATTCACCTTGCAAGCCAACACGAACAACAGCCCAAACGGCGGGGTTATGATCAAGAATATGCATTTTCATCTTATGTTTCCAACTAGCAAAGTTTGTACCATCAAAATATGGACCTCTACGGTGATAATTACCCTCACTAGACGACATACTCTCCTAAGTTGTGAAACGAAGGCAATGGAGACCAAAGCTCTGATACCACTTGTAGGATCGAAAGTATGTCTAGAGGGGGGGTGATTAGACTACTTGACCAAATAAAAATCTATCATTTTCCCAATTTTAGTTGTGGGCAGATTTTAGCAAGTATGACCAGTCAAGCATAACCCTACACATGCAATTCTAAGAGTGTTGCAGCGGAAAGTAAACAATTGCACATGTAAGTAAAGGAGGGGATCGGAGATTTCAAACGCAATGAAGACACGGTGATTTTTGGCGTGGTTCCGATAGGTGGTGCTATTGTACGTCCACGTTGATGGAGGCTTCAACCCATGGAAGGTAACGGCTGCGCGAGTCCACGGAGGGCTCCACCCACGAAGGGTCCACGAAAAAGCAACCTTACTTATTCCACCATGGTTTACGTCCACGAATGACTAGCCTCACTCGGGGTAGATCTTCACGAAGTAGGCGATCTCCTTGCCCTTACAAACTCCTTCGTTCAACTCCACATCATGTCAGAGGCTCCCAAGTGACACATAACAAATCTAGGAGACACCACTCTCCAAAAGGTAATAGACGGTGTGTTATTGATGAACTTTTTGCTCTTGTGCTTCAAATGATAGTCTCCCCAACACTCAAACAACTCCTCACAGATTTGGCTATGGTGGAAGAAGGATTTGAGTGGAAAGCAACTTGGGAAAGGTTAGAAATCAAGGTTCAAATGGTTGGATTGGAATGTCTTGATCTCAACACATGAGTAGGTGGTTCTCTCTCAGAAAATATATGGTGGAAGTGTAGACATGTTCTGATGGCTCTCCATACTGAGTAAGAACGGGTGGAGGGGTATATATAGCTTCTACACAAAGTCCAACCGTTACACACTTTTGACCCAACTCGGTGGCACCGATAAGAAATCTCGGTGGCACCGACCTGTGTAAAAGTTATGAACGTTAGGAATCTCGGTGGGACCGATTGGAACAACTCGGATGGACCGATGTGCAATGGTTAGGGCAAATCTCGTTTCGGTGGCACCGATTGCATCAACTCGGTGGGACCGAAGTGAAGCAATAAGGCAACAGAGAGTTGGCAAGCCATCTCGGTGAGACTGATTTGCAAATCTCGGTGGGACCGAAGTAATTGCAAACGATTACAGAGAGTTGGCAAGGCCATCTCGGTGGGACCGAGATCCATATCGGTGAATCCGATTTGTTAGGGTTTTGGCAGTGGCTAAGTCCAGATGAGCTCGGTGATTCTGGATAGGAATTTTCGGTGGGGCCGAGTTGGAATGTAGGTTTTGAACATATTTGGATGGAGAAAGTGGTTGAGGGTTTTGGAGCACTGTCACTAAGCACTTGAGCAAAAAGATCATTAAGCAGCACCCCATCCCCTTTTAATAGTATTGGCTTTTCTATGGACTCAATGTGATCTTGGATCACTTAACAAAAAATGCATAGTCTTGAGCTTTTGCCAATCCATGTCCTTAGCATTTTGAGGGGTCCACATCTCTAGTCCTTGCCATGCCAATCATTGAACATTCTGAAATCTTTATTTTGAATGGACATTAGTTGAATGAGATATATGTTGTTACAAATTACCAAAAGCACCAATGGAGCAAATGTGCTTTCAAACTATCACATGACACATGTGGTAAGCAATCTAAACTATTTATGAACAAAAGAAGGCATAGCTGGACACAGATACCCGCCCCAAAAAAATTGTCCGTCTTTGATGCATAGGGTTTTTTTTTTTTTGAAAAGGAGAATAACCCCCGGCCTCTGCATCTGGACGATGCATAGGTCTTTGATGCATAGGTGAGCATCCGAAACTCCGAAAGAAATGACACATGAATCGCCGACACAGACTCATACGTTTTACCGAGGAGAAGGAACCCAAGGTAGATATTGTGCCAGAACCTTAAGACGACGCCTTCAAGAAGATGAGTAACGCATATAGACACCTTCACTGTATCCTCAGATTGGGATTTCCACCCAAGGTTGGACACTGCATCACGCTCACCGAGTCTACCCCGAAGAGCAAACTAGCCCACAGAATACACGACCGACTAGGGGTAGGGGCAGCCATACGCATGTACTTGGGGAATTTAGACGTCGGGGTTCATTTGGGTCACACTCTACATTCTCAGGGTTTAAAACAGACTTCACTCCATACGCATGTACGAACGTAGCCCCGCGTTTTCCCTTTTCTTGGAGCAATTCGTATCCCCAGAGTTTTAAATCGAGTAAGTACGCGGTACCACGGATTCGAGTACGGACACTTGGAACAGTAGACCGGTTGGTCTCTGCCTGCGTCACATGCATCATTCATGATCGACCGATCGATCGTGCATCCATGAACAGGTTAAAAGCGTGCTGCGTCGGTTGCAAGATTAATGTGCGTGTACCCTCCTGAGATCTGTGGATCCGAGCTAGTGGTCCATCGGTGAAGTGCTGAATGGCTTGCATGCATGCACCGTGTTGTTGTTTCTTTAGCTTCATGCATGCACCGTGCTAACTGTACAAACAGTGGCGGTGTACATGCACAGTCTCTTTTTTCTTTTTCGTTTTTAGCCACCGGCCGGTGTAGTGACTAGTGCTGTGTTGTGGTGTGTTTTTTTCTTTCCGAGATGTGTTGTGTGCTTGTGTTTGCTTCTCTTCTGGTGGCAGTGGTACTCGATACAGGGCGCTGCTATTTCACACCCGTCGCGAGCAGAAGAAGGAAGCGCTCGCCTACAGAGCACCAGCACATGGGCAGCTCCGTAGGCGGGGTGTTCAGGATACGGTTTTTCTTCGGACGTGGAGTTTCTACACCTGAGCTCAAATGCTCCTGGTGTGAACAGTAAAATAAATAAAATAGAAAAACATTTCAAAAAATTCTAAATTTTTTTTGTGGCATACTTAAAGAAATGTTTGTTGTGCATGTAAAATTTCATCATGAAATGACATTGGTGGAAGGCGTGGTAAAAAAAAATCGACGCTCTGAAAATGTTACTTTCAAACGCATTTTGGAGCTCGGATTTTTTTTCCAAGACTTCCACCAATGTGATTTTGTGATGAAAATTTTCATGCACAACAAACATTTCTTTAAGTATGCCACAAAAAAAATTAGAATTTTTTGAAATGTTTCTCTATTTTATTTATTTTACTGTTCACACTAGGAGCATTTGAGCTCAGGTGTAGAAATGTACTTTTGTTTTTCTTCCTATTTCACTTTGTTGTTTTATTATCCTCTCTATTACTTGAAATGAAATACAAGGTTAAATATTACATATTTTTTACTCCCTCTGTCTCATAATATAAGATCGTTTTTCAAGATAACATAGCTTGAAAAAATGATCTTATATTGCGGGACAGAGGGAGTAATTGCGAATATATACTAGATATACATGAAGAGTTTTTTAAAAACTTTATGTGCTTTAAGAATGTGTCTAAATTTTTGTGAAACCCATGTATTTAAAGTGCTTCACACATTTCTATAAAAATTTTGTGTATTTCAATTTTTTTCACAATGTTCTAAAATTCTTTCGTATTTTTAAAAATGTACATGGCCCATTTAAAAATGCTCATAGCCTATTAAAAAATGTTTGACCTGTATTTAAAAAATGTAAGTCATGCATTTTTTTAAAAGAATTATAGTGTAGCTGAAAAATGTTTGCCGTGCATTAATAAATGTCATAACATATTTTAAAAATATTTACTATGTATTAAAAAAATATTATGCATTTAAAATGTCTATATAATGTATTTAAAAACTTTTGATCACATATTTAAAAAATTCATAACATTTATAAAATGTTTGTACCATTAAAATACATTCATGGATTTAAAAAAATCTAGTTTAGAAAGTTGTTCACAGCAATTTGAAAAATAAATAATGAAATATCAAAAATGTATCGATGCAATTTTTTAATAAAATATTCTCCGTGTATTCAAGAATGTATTCGAAAAATATTCACCGGGTATTCAAGCATGTACTTGAAAAATATTCGACGTATATTTGAAATATGTTCAACGTGTATCTTAAAAAAATTAATGCATGGAAAATGTTCAACTCGTATTTAAAAAGGATAAGAGAAAAACCTAAAAATTAATAAAAGATATAAAACAAACAGGAAAACAAAAAAGAAAAGAAAATCAATAAAATCGATAAACAAAAATATAGAAAAATGATAACAAAATAAAACCATGGGGAAGGTTCCAAAACAGGTCCCAAAACCGCAACACTACATCGACCTGGTTCGTTACTAGGCCACGGCCCGCGTAGAATCGCCAGAGGAAGAGCTGCATCCATCTCGCATGAGGCGACATACATCATTTGTGATCGATACAACCCGATCATCAAAGTGATAGAAGCTAGGCAAATCCAACTATGTTGATTGCAAACTTGGCATGCTTCGAACAGCGAAGCTCACAATTTAGCCAAGTTTTCACGTTCACTAGAGCAGTAGAGCAGGGCCGCCCTCCTGGTAGTTGGGGCAACCTCATGCATATTCTCATAATCCTAAAAAAAATGCATAATCTCATGCGTGTTTCTCTAGTTGTAAACTTTGATCAAGAAAGCTTAGTGGATTGTGCTGAAAAAGGGTATGCATCTAAAACTGAATTTTTTAAAAGTGTATGCATATAAAACTTATATCAGGAAAAAGAACATATGTATATATGCATCTAAAAACCGTATAGACTTTAGTCGACATGACCACAGCGCCATGGTACGTGCATGTTGTAGTTCATTTGCATGCGTCGAGTCCTCCACGCTGGTAATCAAAAGCCCGCAGCGAGAGTGCGAGACGACGATCAGTCTTCTGAATAACCGGCATTTATTAGGCTGCAGTGGTTTCAATTAATAAGGAGGCTGCATTCGGTTTGGAAAGACGAACGGCCACCACAAATCCTGCATGTTGTTGATCAATCCAAGGAACGCATGCATGCACGCGTGATATTTGACGTTTGGTTTTATTCTGCAGCAAATCACGCGTGAGATTTAACGGAATGCGGATCGATCGATCGGGATCAACCAGCAGTATATATCCAGGTGCAGAGACTTGATAGGGCTCCATATCAATCAATCCACCCGCCATCTTCGTCTTTCCCAACCGTAGCCCTCCTGCCGGCCGCCGGCGTACGAAGTACGATCTGGGCGTGGCGGTCGTTGCTGTCACGACCTCGCTTTCTCCGGCCAGCCCGCCGCCACGCCAGTCAGATGGCCGCCGTCGTCGGCCGCAACGACCTGATCGGCTCACGAGGATACGCCTCGGACTCCAATGGCGATCCGGACGGCGGGGCCAACCGGCAGCCTCCGACGACGAAGCGGCATCTGTACGTGGTGCTGCTGCATTACAACAATGAAAGCTTCAGCTATGGCATCCACAGGCTGGACCTCGACAACGACGATGATGGTCTGGACGGCGGCTGCGGCGCGCGGCGCTTCCCGGAGCCTTCTATGGTCATCACCATGCCGCCGCCTCCATCGTCGTTGAGATACCCCAAGTTCGCGGCCGTGGGCAGCAGTGTCGTCTCCATTGACGCCGGCTACAGCGAGCTCCGTGTCGGCATGTACGACACCAAGACAGCTTCGCAGATGATTGCGGAGGTCTTCTCGCCTGATCCGCGCCCGCAAACCTTACGCCCACCAGCTTTTCCGGTCCTAGTACCCAAGGCCGCCGTCGGAAACAGGTTGTACATACTCGACGACCGCAGAAGATGGGCGCGCGGTGATGGAGCGGGCTTGCGCTGCCTGACTGCGAAAGATCCCGGCGGCGGCGGTGGCGACGACGAGATGTGGAAATGGCAGCGAATTTCCAGTAGCCCGGAGTTGCACTGTGGTGAGAGCCTGGTCGATCTCCCGTTCAGGATCGATGACGTTTGCACGATTACGGCGGGCACGCTGCCGGAGCAGGCGGGTCAGCCCGACCTCTTCATATCTGCAGCGGATGGAGCACGCGACTCTTACAGCACCTTCTCTTTCAGCCCGGCGAACGGCGAGTGGACACGGTGGGGCGGGTGGAAGCTGCCGTCCTGTCCGAGCAACGCCCACTACGATCCCAAGCTGGGCGCGTGGGTTGCCCTCGACGGCAGGCACCTCTGCGCCGGCGACGTCAGATCCGCGCCCACTGAGTGGAAGGTCGGCAAGGAGGATCTGAGTATGAGGGAGTGGACCCTCGGCAGGGAGGATTGGATAGGCAAATGCGAGCTCGTACCCATGGCGCCGTCCGAGTACTGCCTCATGGAACACGTAGAGAAGGTCAACAGCGAGCTCCGGCTGACCCCTTTCCGTGTTGGGCGCGGTCCGGACGGCGAGCCGGTGACCATGGATCGCCGGCCAAGCCGCTCCTACGAATTTCCCGACTTTACAATTGATTTTGCTTATGCAGCGTTCTGGATGTAATTCTACCGATGTGGTTGAAGATTTAGGCCTCCTTCAGGTGTGGTTTGAGATTTAGGCAAACGAGGGTAATAAAATGTGCGATGAATGCCCATTCATCTCTCAAGTTTACAACTCTGATGTGTACTCCAAATATTCCGTTACGACGAACCCTAATGTTGCGATGATCCTACTGTAATGATGCACAGATATACACCGAGAGGCAATTGTGCTTGCGAAATCATAGTAGAATCATCTATGTTACGCGCCCTAAAAGTGCCAAGCAAGTGATGTTATGCATGCATGAATGTATGTAGCTCTGTTGCGATGGCATTTTCAAGATCCACCGTAATCGAAATCGAATTACTACTGCTATATTCCGTTATGATAAACATCATATCACTCAGCCAGCTGTGCTTCTTTCTGTCAGACTGTGCACATAGCAACCGTTTCTTGCGAAGTTACAAATGCAATGAACCAGATGCACATCAGAAGGCCCACGAAGTTTACAAACAATTTCGCATTCCAACCCACCACGAATTCAGTGAAAAAAGTCGGGATTGGCTAGGGGTAAGTTGACTGAAAATTTGATTTGGGTCAGTCGATCTGTTTTCAGCCGTCAGATTCGAAATGAACGGCCAAATTGATTTCTTCAACCTCCAGCCATATCTCCACTTCATCTTCTTCCCTGTAACCGCCGCACGTACCACCGGCCTAGCCGCCGTCCTCCGCCACCCGCGGCCGGCGGCGCTCCCGCGCCAGCCCGGCCGCCCCGCCCTCCCCTCAACCGCCGCCCACCCCCGTGCTTCTGCCGCCCCCGCCATCCCTCTAGCCCCGGCGATGGCCCGTTATTTCTCTGGCAAATCTGCACCACCGCCTGCTGCCAACCTCCACCACCGCCGTGCTGCCGCCGCCACCCCCACCCTAAGATAGATGATGGGGTAGCTTGCCAGCGAGCTCCTTCCTTCACTCCGGTAGATTCTTCCTTCACTCCGGCGGCTTCTTCCTTCTAGCGAAAATCGACTGACCCAAATTGGATTTTCAGGCGATTGACGTTTAGCTATTGTGAAAAAAGTCTGCCACTCAGAACAGACAAGAACAGGAAAACGACAGGGCCGCTGATTGCCACAAAATTTCAGAAGGCCATGATGTATATTTACAAGAGGCAGCACTCACCTCTACTAATTGCATTGCTCAAGGCCTTTTGGATGGTGTATCGTGGATGGTTGAGCGACTTGTTCCCACGATTGCGGATAAGTTCGTTGTTGAAATATTCGGCAAATTTAGGATTAATTCAAGTAAATAATTCATGACTAGAACGGAAAGTAGCATGCAACAATCTAGCATACTAAAAAAGCAGGAAAACCTGCACAGCAGCATCACACATGAATCTACTCAGTTTGCTCACAATAAAAGAGATATCTGGCCTTGTTGCGCTAGCTAAGTAAATGAGTGAACTGACAATTTGATAATATCTTAATTGATCTCTCGTTTCATTCTTGTTTTTTCTGAGTGTCACACTGGGATCATAAGGTGTTGGAGAAGTCTTGTTATCCATAAAGCCGAACCGGCTCAAGACCTTAGTGTGATTGCGTCGAAGTAATCTCACTCTCATTCTTAATCAGTTTGATATTTAGAATCGCATCAGTTTCTCCCAATCTTTCATGTCAAAGCTGTTTGATAGAAAAGACTTGACCTAATTGATCACATCAATGTTTGTACCAAATATCAGTATGCCATCCACATACAAATATAATATAACACCATCGCCCCATCATGGCTGTTGAACGTGACATATTTGTACCTATCTCCAATTGATCTTTCTATGATCTCTAGCCTTGTATAGTTTGACTTCTAGAGATATGGTAGGATTAGTTGGATTGTCACGCAAGACATCTCCTGTATATATTGTAAGCAACTCCGATGAATACAATTGAGTTGCATCCTATACCTTTCTACATGGTATCAGTTACCATCGTGATCTCCAACGCTTCTGCCCTACGCAGCCGCCGCCCCTCCTACGCCGCCGCTGCCCTCTCCAAACTCTAAGCCGCCGCCGCTCTTCACTGTAGCCGCCGCCGCCCTCCTTTCCCAAAACCCTAGGCCGCCGCCGCTGCTTCTTCCCCACCTACACAGCCGCTGCCGCCGCCGCATCCCACCATGTCTCGTTCCAAAGCTGACCTCTCCGACGCAAGCTCCTTCGCTGCCCCCGCATTCACTTCCGATCGTCTCAACGATCTCCCCGTCAAAGACCACGTGCCCATCATCCTCGAGCTCGACTCACCATCCTACAACGCATGGCGTACCTACTTCGCGCTCTTGTTCCGCTCCTACCGTCTCGTTGAGCACGTTGACGGGAGCGTCGACTTCCGCGACATGAAGGACGACGACGAGTGGCTGGCCGTCGACGCCTGCATCGTCAAGTGGCTCTTCCTCACCATCTCAAGGGGCCTCTTCTACATGGTGAACACCCGCGACCCCTCGGCGTATGCCATGTGGACGCGGTTGTGCGACCTCTTCCTCGACAATCAACTTCAACGCCGTGTCTTCCTTCAAGGAGAGTTCTTCACGCTGCAACAAAACGATCTCTCGATCGACGAGTACTGCACGCGGTTGAAGGTGCTCGCCGATGAGCTCCGTGATGTTGGCATGACCATCGACGACTCCGTCCTCCTCACCAACCTCCTTCGGGGCCTCCACCCTGACCTCGGCCAGTCCGCCGGCAACCTCTCCCTCATCATGCCGACATATGCCAAGGATGTTACGTATCTTCGCACGGAGGAGAAGCACCTTCGCCACTCTACTCGGCAGGCGACTCACACGGCTCTTCACGTCGGCCACGTCGGCGGCTCCGGCGTGCCTCCACCCACCCTCCCGCCCCGGCCCCGCCACACGCGTATGCGTCCTCTGGTTGTCGCAAACAGAAGGATCGGGGGGGGGGGGGGGGTCGCGACGGTCGGGCTCGCAACTCCAACACGGCGTCGCGCCCTCCTGCCAACCCCGCTGTGGCACCTACTCCACCGTGGCTGTCGGGATACAACCCTTGGATGGGTGTAGTGCATGCGTACTCCATGCCCGTCCCGCGCCCTCCTGCTCCGGGTATTCTCGGTCCGCGACTAGTGCCTCATCAGGCGCTGCTGACCGCGCCCGCCTCTGTTCCCTCGGCGTATGGCGGCACCGCGGCTTACAGTGGCTTCGGGAATCAAGGTTTGACCTGTGATTCACATATATACAAAGCCAAGTCCACATAAAATATGTATTTTGTGAAAGCGTGAAAACACGAGGATATGCAAAGATACACACGGAACTGAAGATGTCAGGTCCGTTAGACGTAGACTATACCACATGGCGAAGCATATTTTACACCGGTATGGCATAGGTGTAAAGTGCATTAGCATTAACTAGATTATTGACTCTAGTGCAAGTGGGAGTCTGTAGGAGATATGCCCTAGAGGCAATAATAAATGTTATTATTTATCCCCATGTTCCTAATTAAGTTTATGTTCCATGCTATAACAGCTATGGTTCCCGAGCCCGTATATCCATAAAGGCTCTGAGGAAAACCCATGTGCACGTGTGGAATGATAAACGGTAAAAAGTATTCCTAGTCAAGCCTCTAAGACTGGCTCAAGTGTTGCATGATGATCACATTTTCCTGATCATGGGCATGTCTATGCCGGCAACTTTGAGGGCACAATGTTAGGAGAACACCTGTGTTGAATCGACCCGACTGATGTTATGCTATGAGATACATTCGTCATAAGTTAATGGTTAATAACATAGAGAAAGTTAAAGTTTGCATAATTCCTTGGACCATGAGTATCGAGTTTCTTCATGCTTGCTTCATGAACTTTGGGGTTTGTTAAACGTCATCCGTAAATGGGTGGCTATTACGGCGGCTTACGGGTTCATGGAAAAGAATGTCAAGGGACTTGATAGCTCAAGATTGGGATTTGCTCCTCCGGCGATGGAGAGATATTCTTTGGGCCCTCTCGGTGTTACGGTATCCATCATCGTCTGGCCAGACACATTGTGATTTGAACACAGGGATGCCGGAACACAAGAACGAGAAAAGAGAACAAAACCGGTAACGAGGTAACTGGCATAGTCGACAAGTTGTTGATCCACGGGGATGCCGATAAATCTCACCTCGGGTGTTTGTAACATATCGCGAACTAACAGGAATAGCACACGGCAACTGGAGGTTCACTCGAATGTTTATTCGTGTGGGTATAGGGGTCAATATGGGTGTCCACGGCTCCGATGTTGATCATTGATCGGAAAGTGTTCCGGTCATGTCTATACTTCACCGAACCTATAGGGTCACATGCTTAAGGGTCATCTATCTGCTGAATACAAGACAGGGAGTCTGAGAGGAAGTCACCGGAAAAGTTTCGGAGACAAGGGAAGAGTTCCGGAGAGAGAACACCAAAAGAGTTTCGGTAAAACCGGAAAGTTGTTTCGGAGTATACCATTAAGTCAAAATGGTTTCGGCACACACCTGGAAATTTTTGGAGGGTGCCAGAATTGTTCTGGGAACTTCTGGGATTTTTCCGAAGAAAAAAACCGGAAATGTTCCGGAGCTACCGGAACCGCTTTGGTTGCTTTTCGCCGATGAAAATCACTAATCCGGAATTGTTTCGGAACGCGTCCAAAATTATTTTAGGGGTTACTAGAAATGTTCTAGGCCCACATAAATATTTTTGGATTTAATGGTCGCAGAAAAATGTTTTCATGAATAGTGAAAAGCACTTTATGGGCTGGTATTAATGGGGTTTTCTTTTAGAAGGAATTCCCTAATTTTGGAGAGAGGATAAGGTGGATGGAAAGGTGGTGGGTGATACGTCTCCAACGTATCTATAATTTTTGATTGTTCCATGCTATTATAGTATCAATCTTGGATGTTTTTATATACATTTACAGCAATTATATATCATTTTTGGGACTAACCTATTAACTTAGTGCCCAATGTCAGTTGCTGTTTTTTGCCTGTTTTTGGTTTTCCAGAATATCAGTACCAAACGAAGTCCAAATGCCACGAAATTTTTTGGAGATTTTTTTCTGGACATAAGAGACACTAGAAGCTTCGGGAGGGGGCGAGAAGATGAAGCAGCGGCCCACGAGGCACCACGGCGTGCCCCAAGGGGGGCGCCCTGGTACCTCGTGGGGCCCACAAGGCTCCGTTTGACCTAATTCCACCTCTATAAATTCTCTAAAATCGGGAAACCAACAGAGGAGTCAACGAAATACTTTTTCCGCCGCCACAAGTTCCTGTTCTCGAGAGATCCCATCTGGAGGCCTTTTCCGGTACTCTGCCGGAGGGGGAATCGATCACGGAGGGGCTCTACATCATCCATGCATGCTACCCTTCCGATGATGCGTGAGTAGTTTACCACAGACCTTCGGGTCCATAGTTAGTAGCTAGATGGCTTCTTCTCTCTTTTTGATATTCAATACAATGTTCTCCTCGATGTTCTTGGAGTTCTATCCGATGTAATCACTTTTTAGGGTGTGTTTGTTGGGATCCGATGAATTGTGAGTTTATGATCAGATTATCCATGAATATTATTTGAGTTTTCTCTGAACTCTTTTATGCATGATTATTATAACTCCGTATTTCTCTCCGATCTATTGATTTGGTTTGGACAACTAGATTGATTTATCTTGCAATGGGAGAGGTGCTTTGTAATGGGTTTGATCTTGCGGTGCTCAATCCCAGTGACAGAAAGGGACATGACACGTATGTATCGTTGCTATTAAGGGTAAAAAGATGGGGTTTATTCACGCATGAGTTTACTTTGTCTACATCATGTCATCTTGCTTAAGGCGTTACTCCGTTCTTTATGGACTTAATACACTAGATGCATGCTGGATAGCGGTCGATGTGTGGAGTAATAGTAGTAGATGCAGGCAGGAGTCGGTCTACTTGTCTCGGACGTGATGCCTATATACATGATCATTGCCTTGGATATCGTCATGATTATTTGCTTTTCTATCAATTGCCCTATTGGAGCCCTAGAGGCAATAATAAATGTTATTATTTATCCCCATGTTCCTAATTATGTTTATATTCCATGCTATAACTGCTATGGTTCTCGAATCTGCAATAACCACGAGGCTCAGCGGAAAACTCATATGCACGTGTGGAATAATAAATGGTAAAAAGTATTCCTGGTCAAGCCTCTAAGACTGGCTCAAGTGATTGCATGATGATTATGTTTTCCTGATCATGGGCATGTCTATGCCGGCAACTTTGAGGGCACAATGTTAGAAGAACATTTGTGTTGAATCAACCTGATTTAATGTTATGCTATGAGATACAATCGTCACAAGTTAATGGTTAATAACAAAGAGAAAGTTAACGTTTGCATGATTGCTTAGACCATGAGAGTATCGAGTTTCTTCATGCTTGCTTCATGAACTTTGGGGTTTGTTAAACGTCATCCGTAAATGGGTGGCTATTATGGCGGCTTACAGGTTCATGGAAAGTATGACAAGGGACTTGATACCTCAAGATTGGGATTTGCTCCTCCGTCGATGGAGAGATATTCTTTGGGCCATCTCGGTGTTACGGTATCCATCATCGTCTGGCCAGACACATTGTGATTTGATCACAGGGATGCCGGAACACGGGAACGAGAAAAGAGAACAAAACCGGTAACGAGGTAACTGGCATAGTGGACAAGTTGTTGATTCACGAGGATGCCGATAAATCTCACCTCGGGTGTTTGTAACATATCGCGAAGTAAAAGGAATAGCACACGGCAACTGGAGGTTCACTCGAATATTTATTCGTGTGGGTATAGGGGTCAATATGGGTGTCCACAGCTCTGATGTTGATCATTGATCGGAAAGTGTTCCGGTAAGGTCTATACTTCACCGAACCTATAGGGTCACATGCTTAAGGGTCATCTATCTGCTGAATGCTAGACAGGGAGTCTGAGAGAAAGTCACCGAAAAAGTTTCGGAGACAACGGAAGAGTTCCGGAGAGAGAACACCAGAAGAGTTTTGGTAAAACTGAAAAGTTGTTTCGGGGTATACCATTAAGTCAAATTGGTTTCGGCACATGCCTAGAAATTCTTGGAGGGTGCCAGAATTATTCTGGGAACTTCTGGCATTTTTCCGGAGAAAAAACCCGGAAATGTTCCGGAGCTGCCGGAACCGCTTTGGTTGCTTTTCGCAGATGAAAATCACTAATCCGGAATTGTTTTGGAACGCGTCCAAAATTATTTTAGTGGGTACTGGAAATGTTCTAAGACCTACAGAAATATTTTCGGATTTAACGGTGGCGGAAAAATGTTTTCATGAATAGTGAAAATTGTTGGGGAACGAAGCATGAAAATCAAAAAAATTCCTATGAACACCCAAGATCTATCTAGCAGAAGCATAGCAACGAGAGAGGAGAGTGTGTCTACATACCCTCGTAAACCAAAAGCAGAAGCGTATATAACGCGGTTGATGTAGTTGTACTCTTCGCGATCCGATCACGATCCAACCGATCTAGTGCCGAACGGACGGCACCTCCGAGTTTAGCACACGTGCGGCTCGATGACGTCTCCTCCTCCTTGATCCAGCAAGAGAAGGTGGAGAAGTAGATGGGATCACAACCAGCACGACGGCGTGGTGGTGATGGTGGTGGTGGAGCTAGTTCAGCAGGGCTTCGCCAAGCGCTACTAGAACGAGGACGGAGGAGCTACGGAGTAACGGGAGAGAGAGGGGCGCCAAGGGCTTGGTGTGTCCTCTTGGGGCGCCCCCTCCTGTATATATATTGGTGGAGGGGCGTGGGGAACAGCCCCTCCAAGCCCTAGGGCACATCCAAGGGGGAGAGGACTTGGACTCCAAGTCCAATCCTATTCCTACTAGGACTCCCCTTTTTTTTCCCTTCCCTAGCCACATGGGTTTTTGGGGACTTGGTGCGCCTAGCCCAATAAGCCCAGGGCGCCTCCCCTTAACCCAGGCCAGCCCTTGGGACGTGGTGGACCCACTTGTGGACTTCCGGACCCCTCCGGAATCCTCCGGAACCTTCTGGAAGCTTCCCGGTACAATACCGAAAAAACTGCACCTTTTTTCGGAACCCAAAATATGACTTCCCATATATAAATCTTTACCTATCAACCATTCCGAGACTCCTCGTGATGTCCGGGACTCTGAACAACATTCGGTTACCAATCATCAAATATCCCAATACTACTCTTGCGTCAATGAACGTTAAGCGTGCGACCCTGCGGGTTCGGGAATCATGTAGTCATGACCGAGACACCTCTCCGGTCAATAACCAATAGCGGGACCTGGATTCCCATATTGATTCCTACATATTCCACGAAGATCTTTTATCGGTTGAACCACGATGTCAAGGATTCGGTTAATCTCGTATGCAATTTCCTTTGTCCGGCGATATGTTACTTGCCCGAGATTCAATCGTCGGTATCTCCATACCTAGTTCAATCTCGTTACCGGCAAGTCTCTTTACTCGTTCCGTAATACAAGATCCCGTGACTAACCCATTAGCCACATTGCTTGCAAGATCTTTACGATGTTGTATTACTGAGAGGGCCCAGAGATATCTCTCCGTCATACGGAGTGACAAATCCCAGTCTCAATTCGTGCCAACCCAACAAACACCTTTGGAGATACCTGTAGAGCAACTTTATGATAACCAAGTTATGAAGTGACGTTTGGATACACACTAAGTATTCCTCCGGTGTCAGGGAGTTGCACGATCTCATGGTGTAAGGAACAGATACTTGACATGAAGAAAGTTGTAGCAAATAAACTAAACGATCTGGTGCTAAGCTTACGGTTGGGTCTTGTCCATCACATCATTCTTCTAATGATGTGATCCCGTTATCAAATGACAACTCATGTCTATGGTTAGGAAACCTTAACCATCTTTGATCAACGAGCTAGTCTAGTAGAGGCTCACTAGGGACACGGTGTAGTTTATGTATTCACACATGTATTTAAGTTTCCGGTCAATACAATTCTAGCATGAATAATAAACATTTATCATGAACAAGGAAATATGATAATAACCAATTTATTATTGCCTCTAGGGCATATTTCCAACAGTCTCCCACTTGCACTAGAGTCAATAATCTAGTTCACATCGCTATGTGAATAACACCCAATGAGTTCTGGGGTTTGATCATGTTTTGCATGTGAGAGAGGTTTTAGTCAACGGGTCTGCCACATTCAGATCCGTATGTACTTTGCAAATCTCTATGTCATTCTGTAGATGTTTGCTACCACGCTCCACTTGGAGCTATTCCAAATGACTGTTCCACTATACGTATCCGGTTTGCGACTCAGAGTCATCCGGATCGGTGTCAAAGCTTGCATCGACGTAACCCTTTTCGACGAACTCTTTATCACCTACATAACCGAGAAACATTTTGTGACACCCTGGTTTTGGCAATTTTTTCTTTTCAAAATCTTTCTGATTTCATTTGCAATTTGGATGGCTTTTTGAATCATCTCAGTTGACTTTGGACTTGGGAAACTTTTGAGTTTCTCTCTAAGTGATCCAAAGCCCTCAATATCTTGCCAAAATCTTGTCACACACCTTCTGGATCAAATTCCAATTTTCATTTCCTCCAAAATAATTCATTTTCACCTTTGGGAAAATCTGTCTTCACTATGGGTTGTGAAGCAACCTATAGTTCGGATGATCAGAAAAATCCCAAATTAATACCACACCTTCTTGTCATCACCTACTCCCACAATCTTCAAAAACATTTCTTGGTCCAGTATAAAATTTTGTCCAGAAAATTCCATTTATCTTCTGGACAGCACTGGCCCTTTGTGAAGCAACCCATATTTCCTCAATTCAGAAAATTCCCAAATAATTCCCTCAGATACTAGGAAACATATCTTGCCACAATATCCAAAAACATCTTCTTGTCCAGTACAAATTTTCAGCAGAAATATTCTGCCAAGTTTCTGCCCAATTCAAACCTCTGTGAAGGAAGTACCAGTTAGAGGCATCCAGTTGAGCTGAAATTTTTATGGCATCTTGGCATTATCAAATAACCCCCACACACCAAATTTCAGCTCCAGCAGATCAAGCATGTGAGTGCAACAACCTCACTAAGTTTCTGGTTCAGTATGGCATTTGTACATGAACCATGTCCAAACTTTGACGAAAGTTTCTCAAACTTGGCCAGCTAGTAGTCCTTCCAATGTAGATCACTCCAGACATCTCCATTGGTTCCATCTCCAGATCTCTCCTAAGTTTCTGACAACAATCTGTAGTTGATGCTACACTTCGACTCAGTGAGTCTCTGGACGAACTAGTGCCACGAGAGGGTTCCAGTACGCAAGGTCGACGCACCAGACACGGCCTGGCGGGCCAGCTCGCGCCACGTGTGCCTGTGCACGCGGTGACCGCGTAGCCAGCCCTGCCAAAACCGCGCTCTGGGCGCCGCCAGGCACGGGTCTCGTCGGAGCGAGACTACCGCGTCGCCGTACCGTGTCCCCTTGCGCCGACTAACTCCCCTCCGTCCACCTGGCCGCTCTAGGTTCTTCCCCTCGCCAGAATCGCTCCCGCTGGCCGCCACCGCACGTGGCCACTGTGGCGCCCGTGCTGGCACTGTGGCCTCGCTGGCCGTCTTCTTCCCCGCGTGCCGCCACTGCGCGCATTTACTCCTCCTGCCCTCCTCCGTCACGTCGCCCGCGCCGCGCCAGCCAGCAAGGCGTTCTCGCTCCGGCGACGTGGCCGCGGCGCCGCCCGACTCTAGATGCTCCGCCTCTCCCTATAAATAGGCCTCCCCGGCCTCTCCGAGCTCCTCACCCCACTCACTCCACCTCCTATCGACCACCAGAGCACAGAGCCACGGCCAAGAGGCCCTCTGGCCTCGCCGCTCGCCGGCATTCCGCCGCCGATCCCCACTCTGCCATAGCTCGATTCGCTCCACCCCAGCCTCGCCCGACTCCACCCACGAGCTCAGAAAGTTCTCCTGGCCCTGCCCGACCTCTTGCCTAGCCGAAGCTCTGCCGGATTCGCCACCGCCAACGACCCCTGAAACCAGCCGCCGCCGGAGAGGAAGAAAGCGACGCCGCCAGGCCGTCTCCGGAGACGCCACTGGTACAGGGAGGACCGCCGTCGAGTGGCCGATCCATCTCCGCCATCTCCCGAGCTCGCCGCCGTCGCTAACTCCGGCTATCGCCGTCGGTGAGCCGCCCCTTTACTGTTCCTCTCTTTTTCTTTTTAAATATGATAGCTGGGGCCCGCTCGTCAGTGACCCGTCGCACGCCTCAACTGGTACTTAAGTGGAAGCTTATTCGGGAAATACGCTTTCGACGTGGCCTTTCCAGAGATTTTCGAATTTCTGTTAAATTTCAACTTTGACCAGTAACTTTGAGCATCCATAACTTTTTATCCACAAGTCCAAATCAATTGATTCTTTTTGCATTGTCTTTGTCTTGACCTCCTCTATTTTCTGGTAAATTTTGGTATTTTTCTCACATGTACAGAATTTCTGGTGAACAGAAATGTGTTATGTGACATTTTCCTTTTTCTATTTTAAAATATTTTCAGAAGGAAATCATTTTGGTTTTGAAGACCAGGAGTTTGTGGACAACCCAACTGAGCAAGGCAAGCCACATCATCCATTACATGAAGCATTTCAATAGTATTGGTTATTTAATTGAATTATTGGCATTATTTTAATATGTGATAATTCATAGTAAATTATATTATTGCATAGTTACTGCCATATGAATTTATTCATGATAAACAACCATGCTGGTCATGTAAGTATTAAAACTAAGCTTAATGGTTGATCAAGTGCCACCGACCCGGACTCACCCGTGCAGCCACATCTGCCGGAATGGGGCGGCCTTGACTTGGTCTGACCGCGTGCTCTTTTATCGGTACCACCAAAGAGGGAGGGTTTTGCGTGCGTGCTACCCTGATCAGGTAGGCGACGATAACCCTGTGAGCCAGTTGAGTTATTTGCCGGCATCCCCGTTTGGGACAGTTTTAGTTGGCCACGATGGTGGCAGGTGTCATGGGGTGACACAGGGGCCACCTAGGGCATGACTCCGGGGGAGGATGATTGTCGGTGGTACGGTGGAGGAGTCACGGGTTAGGCAAGTTTCGTTGGAGCAGCACCGGTCCACCCAGAAGGGAAGTGTACCGAGGTACGGGACAAGGAGCTCCATGGTGTGGGAAAAGTGCGCAACCTCTGCATAGTGTAAAAATCTATTCGAATAGCCGCATCCACGGTATTGGACACAGTCCGCACTAGGTCACACTGAGTGGTCAACCATAATAATAATAATGATGGAAGAACTTGTCTTATGCTCGGAAGTGTTCAGTGGATCCTGAGTATTCTGAGGGTTGAGGTACAACCCGGAAGAGAGTAAGTTGATGTTCGGTAACAGTAAGTAAGCAACTTAAGCACTTAACATGATCATTGCCATGCTGTTGTTTGCTGCATTGTTGTGGTTGCTGTGAGCTTGCGAGTACATTCCAAGTACTCACCTGGCGTATCATGCCAGATGCAGGAGAAGCCGACGATGGAGGTCCCGATGGATCGAGCTACGCTAACTAGGCCGTGTCCCAGCAGTGTCCCTATGGGATGGAGTTTTCCACGCTATGTTCCGCTACGCCGTAGAATCACTTAGTAGTACCGAGGCCCATGATGTTCCATAAATAATGTAGATATTGTCATAGCACATGTTGTGCTTCTGGCCTCGCTACCCGATGTAATTCCCGAGCTTGTACTTGTACAATATCAATAAAGATCAGTTTTGTTCTGTTCCAAGTTGTTGTGTGTTTCCAGAAGACATGATCTCTAGGTTGGAAACACTGGGTAAACCGGTCCTCTGAGCCGGGGTGCCACACATTTCCTTAGTCCTCTTTAGGTACCTAAGGATAATTTTGACCACTGTCCAGTGATCCACTCCTGGATCACTCTTGTACCCCCATGCTTGACTCATGGCAAGGCGCACATCAGGTATGGTACACAGCATCGCATACATTATAGAGCCTATGGCTGAGGCATAGGGGATGACTTTCATCCTTTCTCTTTCTTCTGCCGTGGTCGGGCTTTGAGTCTTACTCAACTTCACACCTTGCAATACAGTCAAGAACCCTTTCTTTGACTGATCCATTTTGAACTTCTTCAAAACTTTGTCAAGGTATGTGCTTTGTGAAAGTCCTATTAGGCGTCTTGATCTATCTCTATAGATTTTGATGCCCAATATGTAAGCAGCTTCACCGAGGTCTTTCATTGAAAAACTCTTATTCAAATATCCTTTTATGCTTTCCAGAAATTCTATATCATTTCCAATCAACAATATGCCATCCATATATAATATTAGAAATGCTACAGAGCTCCCACTCACTTTCTTGTAAATACAAGCTTCTCCGTAAGTTTGTATAAAACCAAAAGCTTTGATCACCTCATCAAAGCATATATTCCAACTCCGAGATGCTTGCACCAGTCCATAGATGGATCGCTGGAGCTTGCATACTTTGTTAGCATCCTTAGGATCGACAAAACCTTCTGGTTGCATCATATACAATTCTTCCCTAAGAAACCCGTTAAGGAATGCCGTTTTGACATCCATTTGCCAGATCTCATAATCATAAAATGCGGCAATAGCTAACATAATTCTAACAGACTTAAGCATCGCTACGGGTGAGAAAGTCTCATCGTAGTCAACCCCTTGAACTTGTCGGAAACCCTTTGCGACAAGTCGAACTTTATAGACGGTGACATTACCATCAGCGTCTGTCTTCTTCTTAAAGATCCATTTATTCTCAATGGCTTACCGATCATCGGGCAAGTCCACCAAAGTCCATAGTTTGTTCTCATACTGGGATCCTATCTCGGATTTCATGGCCTGAAGCCATTTGTCAGAATCTGGGCTCATCATAGCTTCTTCATAGTTTGTAGGTTCGCCGTTGTCTAACAACATGACTTCCAGGACAGGATTACCGTACCATTCTGGTGCGGAACGTACCCTGGTCGACCTACGAAGTTCAGTAGTAACTTGATCCGAAGTTTCATGATCATCATCATTAGCTTCCTCTTCGGTTGGTGTAGACATCACGAGAACTGTTTTCTGTGATGTGCTACCTTCCAATTCGAGAGAAGGTACGATTACCTCATCAAGTTCTACTTTCCTCCCACTCACTTCTTTCGAGAGAAACTCCTTCTCTAGAAAGGACCCATTCTTGGCAACAAAGATCTTGCTCTCGGATCTGTGGTAGAAAGTATACCCAATGGTCTCTTTAGGGTATCCTATGAAGACGCACTTCTCCGTTTTGGGTTCGAGCTTATCAGGCTGAAGCCTCTTGACATAAGTGTCGCATCCCCAAACTTTAAGAAACGACAGCTTAGGTTTCTTGCCAAACCACAACTCATACGGTGTCGTCTCAACGGATTTAGACGGTGCCCTATTTAAAGTGAATGCGGCTGTCTCTAATGCATAACCCCAAAACGATAGTGGCAAATCGGTAAGAGACATCATAGAACGCACCATATCCAATAGAGTACGATTACGATGTTCAGACACACCATTACGCTGTGGTGTTCCAGGTGGTGTGAGCTGTGAAACAATTCCACATTGTCTTAAATGCATACCAAACTCGTAACTCAAATATTCACCTCCACGATCAGATCGTAGAAACTTTATTTTCTTGTTACGATGATTTTCCACTTCACTCTGAAATTCCTTGAACTTTTCAAATGTTTCAGACTTGTGTTTCATTAAGTAAATATACCCATATCTACTCAAATCATCTGTGAAGGTAAGAAAATAACGATATCCACCGCGTGCTTCAACACTCATTGGACCGCATACATCAGTATGTATTATTTCCAATAAGTCACTAGCTCGCTCCATTGTTCCGGAGAACGGAGTTTTAGTCATCTTGCCCATGAGGCATGGTTCACATGTCTTAAATGATTCATAATCAAGAGATTCCAAAAGTCCATCGGCATGGAGTTTCTTCATGCGTTTTACACCAATATGACCTAAGCGGCAGTGCCACAAATATGTGGTATCATCATTATTAACTTTGCATCTTTTGGCATCAATATTATGAATATGTGTATCACTGCGATCGAGATTCAACAATAATAAACCATTCACAAGGGGTGCATGACCATAAAAGTTATTACTCATATAAATAGAACAACCATTATTCTCTGACTTAAATGAATAACCGTCTCGCAATAAACAAGATCCAGATATAATGTTCATGCTCAACGCAGGCACCAAATAACAATTATTTAGGTTTAAAACTAATCCCGAAGGTAGATGTAGAGGTAGCGTGCCGACGGCGATCACATCAACCTTGGAACCATTTCCGACGCGCATCGTCACCTCGTCCTTAGCCAGTCTTCGTTTATTCCGCAGCTCCTGTTTCGAGTTACAAATATTAGCAACCGAACCAGTATCAAATACCCAGGCGCTACTACGAGCACTAGTAAGGTACACATCAATAACATGTATATCAAATATACCTTTGTTGACGTTGCCAGCCTTCTTATCTGCCAAGTACTTGGGGCAGTTCCGCTTCCAGTGACCATTCCCCTTGCAGTAGAAGCACTCAGTCTCAGGTTTGGGTCCAGCCTTGGGTTTCTTCACGGGAGCGGCAATTGCTTTACCGTTCTTCTTGAAGTTCCCTTTCTTTCCCTTGACTTTCTTGAAACTAGTGGTCTTTTTAACCATCAACACTTGATGCTCCTTCTTGATTTCTACCTCCGCGGCCTTAAGCATCGCGAAGAGCTCGGGAAGTGTTTTCTCCATCCCTTGCATATTATAGTTCATCACAAAGCCCTTATAGCTTGGTGGCAGTGATTGGAGAATTCTGTCAATAACCGAGTCATCTGGAAGATTAACTCCCAACTGAGTCAAGCGGTTGTGCAACCCAGACATTCTGACTATATGCTCACTAACAGAACTATTCTCCTCCATTTTAAAGCTGAAGAACTTGTCGGGGATGTCATACCTCTCGACCCGGGCATGAGCTTGAAATACCAATTTCAGCTCCTGGAACATCTCATATTCTCCGTGGTGCTCAAAACGTCTTTGGAGCCCCGGTTCTAAACCGCAAAGCATGGCGCACTAAACTATCGAGTAGTCATCAGAACGTGCCTGCCATATGTTCACAACATCCACAGACGACGTTGGAGGGGGTGCGTCACCTAGCGGTGCATCAAGGACATAAGCCTTCTGTGCGGCAATGAGGATAATCCTCAAGTTACGGACCCAGTCCGCATAGTTGCTTCCATCATCTTTCAACTTATCTTTCTTTAGGAACGTATTAAAATTCAGGGGAACTACAGCGTGGGCCATTGATCTACAACATAAATTTTTGCAAAGACAATTAAGACTAAGTTCATGATAATTTTAGTTCAGTTAATCAAATTACTAATGAACTCCCACTTAAATCAACATCCCTCAAGTTGTCTAAGTGACACATGATCCAAATCAACTAACCCATGTCCGATCATCACGTGAGATGGGGTAGTCATCAATGGTGAACATCTCCATGTTGATCATATCTACTATATGACTCATGTTCGACCTTTCGGTCTCCTGTGTTCCGAGGCCATGTCTGTACATGCTAGGCTCGTCAAGTTTAACCCAAGTATTATGCATGTGTAAAACTGGCTTACACCCGTTGTATGCGAACGTAGAGTCTATCATACCCGATCATCACGAAGTGCTTCGAAATGACGAATTTTTGCAACGGTGCATACTTAGGGAGAACACAATTTCTTGAAATTAAGTGAAGGGATCATTTTATAATGCTACCGTCGTTCTAAGCAAAATAAGATGCATAAAAAGGATAAACAACACATGCAATCAATATGTGACATGATATGGCCATTATCATCTCGTGCCTTTGATCTCCATCTCCAAAGCACCGGTATGATCTCCATCGTCACTGGCATGACACCATGATCTCCATCATCATGTCGTCACGTGGTCGTCTCCGCCAACCAGCGCGTGGACGAGCTCACCGACGGCTGCGTCCTGCCCTCCTAGTGTGGTGAGCTTCTCCCATCTCCCCCCTTTACGCCCAAATCTGGATGATACTTGCAATCTGAATACGAATCATGTTTTTGTTCAGTTTAGAGGTGGATTCAATTGCTGAGATGAACATGTGAGCTTGATTAGTCGCCGGTGGTTTTGTGGATCTGGTTCTCTTGCACTGTTACACATAATTTAATCAGGGCAAGCTAATGCTAATCCATATAGTATGATATAGCTTTTTTTTTTTGAACATGCACCTGTCTTCATGTTGCTTTGGTATAGATATTTTGGGAGTTAATTTGGAAACTTCAGCCTGTTAGATATAAATTCAGCTGCGACTCTGTACCTCGCAGAATGGACTTGTTTAGCCGATGTGTGTATGTAGTACTTGAGCAAAAACCTAATTATTAACCGAAACACTGTCTAATTATTAACTGGAAATAGCTATAAATTTGGATGTCATAAAAAATGCGTAAATATCAAGAAACCACACACATTGTCAGAATGTGCAAGCTGTTTATCAGGATTGTTCATGCACCAGTGCAAATTGATGCAGCGTGCAAATTGATGCCAAGTCTGTTTCAACCCATATTCTAGGCAAACGTAGGAGTTTATAGGTAACTGACAATTTTATTTTATTTTTTTGCAGCAGAGTAGTTTCGGAGGATCCTAGCAGCTCTGTAGTGAAATTTACTACGTAACACTCAGCTTAGTAACCCATTAGAGAATTACCACGTAGTAACATTCTACTCCGTAGCAGTCATGTACTGAAGATTCAAATGCAGTTCCACATAGTCGAATGTATAAGGCTGTTTGCAATCCTGCCTAATTTTGTCCTTTAGTGTCAGTTCACTCGTATGTAGCAGACCGCAGAGATGATTCGTAAGATGCAGAGGTGATTTTTCTGGGAGTTTACAACATGGTGCATCTGGGTTTGGCGACCCTGCTGCATGTGTTGCCAATTAAAATGGGAGTCTGGAGCTCCTTCAGTCCAAAAAAAAATATGTGCATGTGGGGATGCATAACAAAGCCATCTGCATCAATATGATAGCAGCCCGCCGTACAAGGCATGGCAGTAGAAGATAAGATTCTACGAGCCTCTGTTTTCTGTAGTACCAAATTCTGCACTATGGCGGTGGAACTGAACCGATGTATCATTCTAAGCAATCATATATATGTAGCGCAGTATCCATGTGTTAGTCTGATTTCATAGATATATACATATTAAAAGGAAAATAATATATGTGGATTTCAACTTAGTTTTGACATGTTTAACTTGCATGGATTTAAAAATTGTAGTTAGCCGTGTCTGCGGTTGTTTATGTGACTTTTTCTGATCAGTTCATGTGTCGAGAGTTGCAAAACTGGAATTAACCTTCTCTGACATGATGCCCCAAAACACCATTTTAATGCTACAGGAATAGCTCCAAGTTGCAGATGATCTTTAGCTTGGTAAGATAAGGTAGAAGTATGGCTAACCGGATGTTTATCCTGGTGTGTGAATTAAAAAGAACTGATAGATGCTAAAACATTCATATATGTAGGTCAAATTGTCTTACAAATATATGTAGGTCACTGTAATAGTATTTTCTTATTGAAAAGGGAGAAAAAGTACTACGTGATATGTGATAAGTAGGCCAGAACTAACAAATTGCCAGTCGTTGTGTACTGCATATATCTTTTCGTTTTGATGCCAAAAATTATCTTTTTTGTGGCTCGATTAACTTCCCTTTATTTCTGTTCAATCCATTTTGAATGAGATTACTACCAATAACAGATAGTATGGAAGGGGAAACAACGATTTACTTTAATTACATTGTCTTCACTTAGAGTTATCTTTTAATGTCACCATCAACTGTTTCTATGTTACCTCGCAGATTCACTCAATAGAAGACACTTGAAATATTGTGCAAATAATTAACTAGCATTGTCAAAATCTCATTTCTCAATTTTTTTTGAAGTGTGTGTTATTTAGTTGAGATATGTCATATCAATGCTAATATATTAGGACATCCTAATTGTGTAGTTCTTAGCTAAATATGTAAGGGCAGGTAATGTTCATAACATATTGAAGTGTGATACTACACAATATTTGTTGTATCTTTAGTCGGACTATTTTTCTGTGTGTAATAATACATAAAAAAACTGACTTCTACTTGATCCAATCCTTTATTAGAAGTAGTATCTTACAAATGTCTTTTCAGCTAGATTAATCGTAAGCCACATATGCCAGATCTTTTTCCTGTGGAATATCACATTAGATAGGACACATATTCCATTAAGACATAATCATCATGGAATTGGTACATTCCTTTTTTACCTTTTGAGAAACAATGCCTAGAAATTTCCATTAATGCGCAATATTCAGCTGGGCTGCATTTCTTATTGAGTTTACTGTAGTGATAGTGTAAAATAAGCACAATGGAGTTTACTACCAACTCTATTGATCTCTGTATGCTCATCATTCCTTTTTGTTGCCACCAGTTGTTCCTTTTCACACTTTTGTTAATTTGTTGCACTACTTTGCATCCTGGGAGTGGAAAAATATAGAACTTGATAATGTGTAGTAAGCTACTTGTAGTTTAACCTACTGGCTGTAATATTTTATAACGCGACATATTTTTCAGCACGTGGCAGATATTGGTTATGGGAGTATTTTCAACAACAAAGACATGTGTTTTGACAACTTTGGCGTGGACGGATCGATTTGCTGCTATAAATGTTGGATGACCCCTGGTTGGTATGTGGCGGCCTAACACAAGTGGCCTCGCTTGATGGGGGTGGTGCTGGCTGCAGAGTAGCATAGTGTTCTCCGAGACATGCTTGTAAAATTAATGTTTTTTGGGTCTTTTCTTTATGCTCCTGTACAGGTGTATTTTTGGATATGTTGTTGTAATTTTCTTTTTCTAATGACATGAGCATATACTTTGTCAAATTCTTATTGGCTTAAAATTTTCATGGAAAATGAGAGATGCGTGAATCTGCTGGACTGAAATTAGTGGGCCTTGAAATTAATGGGCTTAAATTATAATTGGGTTTATTTCTATATGGGCTGCCATTGTTGGACAAGGCTGAAATTTAGTGGGCCAAAACTTAGATGAGCTGATTACTACATGGGCTGCCATGTCAGATCCATGTTAGATGATGAAGTGGCACAGAAGTTAACGCCGTTATGAGCACTGCAGTTAGGTGTCATCCATGACGGTCAAGATCCGTCATGGTTGATGACGGTTTTGGATGATCCGTCATGGAGTGTGCAGTGATCAAATTATGACGCGATATACATGACGGATTTTTAATCCGTCACATATACCCTTGCATGACAAGTTTGCATAGGTCTGTGACGGATTGAAACTGTCATGTATTAACAGGATTCTTGTAGTGCATTAAGTATTTTATGCCAAATTGTTGACGTTGGACAAGGAAGACAGCGTAATGAGTTATGTTTGTTCATATTCACATAGAAGTTATATTGTTATAGATCCTCTAACATGTGGTGCTTGCCCAATATCTTTGCTAGCCAAAAATCTGCACCAAGTAGAGATACTACTTGTGCATCCAAAACCTTTAAACCCAGTTTCATGTCATGACAGTCCACTATATCTACTTATGGATTGAATAAGATCCTTCAAGTAAGTTGTCATCGGTGCAAAAAGCAATAAAAATTGCCTCTAAATATGTCTGAACTTTTATTGTAAGGGAAATAAGCTTTGTACGAACTTGTGATGGCAAAGAAATAAAAGCGACAGATTGCATAATAAAGGTTGCTATCACAAGGGGCAATATAAAGTGACGTTCCTATGCATTAAGAGCTCTTGCATCCAACAACAAAAAGCGCATGACAACCTCTGCTTCCCTCTGCGAAGGGCCTATCCTTTACTTTTATGTATTTACTTTTTATGCAAGAGTCAATAGTGTTCTCCTCTACTTCCTTTTTATTTTTCTCTTTTGTAAGCATCATGTGGTGGGGAAAGATCTAAGCATATATATCCAGTTGGATATGAGTGATCATGAGTTATTATTGTTGACATCACCCTTGAGGTGAATAAGTTGGGAGGCGAAATCACAAGCCCCTATCTTTCTATGTGTCTGGCTGAAACTTTTTGCTCCATATATATGTCGTGAGTGTTAGCAATCATAGAAGACTAAATGATGGTTGAGTATGTAGACTTGCTAAATAGCTCCTACATGAGACCCTTCCCGAAAATATGATGAATTGCAATTGCATTGTTGACTGAGAACATAGTCTGTTAGTTTTCAAGAAAGTTTATGCCTTATACTCCATTGTTGTGATGAATTGTTACTTGCTCATGAGAAGTTTCTGATAATAAACATTGCTATTATAATAATGATCATGATGCTACTATGTCCGTATTTTGTTTTTATCGACACCTCTCTCTCTAAACATGTGGACATGATTATCGATATCGGCTTTCGCTTGAGGACAAGCGAGGTCTAAGCTTGGGGAAGTTGATACGTCCATTTTGCATCATGTTTTGCTACTGTTATTTATAGAGTTTTTAATAAATATAACACTTTTTGGAGCAATTCTAATGCCTTTTCTCTCTTAATATGCAAGATCTACACAAGGAGGGAGAATGCCGGCAGCTGGAATTCTGGACCTGAAAAAGCTATGTCAGAGATACCTATTCTGCACTTCTCCAAATGAGCTGAAATTTCATGGAGAATTATTTTGGAATAAATAAAAAATACTGGAATCAATAAGTACCAGAGGGGGCCACCCAGGTGCCCACGAGGCACCAGGGCGCACCACCCCCCTCCCCCCCCCAGGCGCGCCCTGGTACCTCGTGGGGCCCCTGGCCATCCTTTGGCCCCCATTTTCTGGTATATAAGTCATTTTGCCCTAGAAAAAATATAGAGAAGACTTTCGGGATGGTACGCCGCCGTCTCGAGGCGAAACTTGCGCAGGAGCACTTTTGCTCTCCGGCGGAGAGATTCTGCCGGGGAAACTTCCCTCCGGGAGGGGGAAATCATCGCCATCAACATCACCAGCGATCCTCTCATCGTGGGAGGACTAATCTTCATCAACATCTTCACCAGCACCATCTCATCTCAAACCCTAGTTCATCTCTTGTATTCAATCTTTGTCTCAAAACTTCAGATTGGTACCTGTGGGTTGCTAGTAGTGTTGATTACATCTTTAGTTGATGCTAGATGGTTTATTTGGTGGAAGATTATATGTTCAGATCTATTATGCTATTCAATACCCCTCTGATCTTGGACATGATTATGTTTTGTGAGTAGTTACTTTTGTTCTTTAGGACATGGGAGAAGTCTTGTCATAAGTAATCATGTGAATTTGGTATTCGTTCGATATTTTGATGATATGTATGTTGTTGATTCCCTTAGTGGTGTCATGTGAACGTCGACTACATGACACTTCACCATCTTTGGGCCTAAGGGAATGCATTGTGGAGTAGTAATTAGATGATGGGTTGCTAGAGTGACAGAAGCTTAAACCCTAGTTTATGCGCTATTCCGTAAGGGGCTGATTTGGATCCATATGTTTAATGCTATGGTTAGAGTTATCTTAATTCTTCTTTCGTAGTTGCGGATGCTTGCGAGAGGGGGTAATCATAAGTGGGAGGCTTGTTCAAGTAAGAACAGCACCCAAGCACCGGTCCACGCACATATCAAATTATCAAAGTAGCGAACACGAATCAAACAAACATGATGAAAGTGACTAGATGAAATTCCCATGTGTCCTTGAGAACGCTTTACTTACTATAAGAGATTGTTCCGGCTTGTCCTTTGCTATAAAAAGGATTGGGCCACCTTGCTGCACTCTTTGTTACTATTGCTACTTGTCACTTGTTAGAAATTATCTTGCTATCAAACTATTCATTACCGATAATTTCAGTGCTTGCAGAAAATACCTTGCTGAAAACCGCTTGTCATTTCCTTCTGCTCCTCGTTGGGTTCGACACTCTTACTTATCGAAAGGACTACGATTGATCCCCTATACTTGTGGGTCATCAACGGTCTTCATCAATGCTCCATGCGATTTTCGATTTAAGTTAAGGGTTTTTGTGTAATACACGATATGGTGACACAGTAAGTTGGAATTGTTCCAAACAGGTTACTGTGGCGAATTCTATAACAAAGGCTAAGTATGTTGACGCTTTAGAAGCGACAAAGAAGATGTTGAATCATATAGTTCATTCATGAACTTAGTATGGTTCCGAGAAGGCTTTGGTCAATAGGACACTATTGTAGTAAGTTGCTCCATAGCTCAGTCTGAAGAATCAGGGTTCGACCAGTGATTCACATATATACAAAGCCAAGTCCACACAAAATATGAATTTTGTGAAAGCGTGAAAAAGCGAGGATATGCAAAGATACACATGGAGCTGAAGTTGTTAGATTCGTTGGACATCAGGCTATACCACAAGCGAAGCATATTTTACACCAGTATGCCATAGGTGTAAAGTGCATTAGCATTGACTAGATTATTGACTCTAGTGCAAGTGGGAGTCTGTAGGAGATATGGCCTAGAGGCAATAATAAATGTTATTATTTATCCCCATGTTCCTAATTATGTTTATATTCCATGATATAACTGCTATGGTTCTCGAGTCTGCAATAACCACGAGGCTCAGAGGAAAACTCATATGCACGTGTGGAATAATAAATGGTAAAAAGTATTCCTAGTCAAGCCTCTAAGACTGGCTCAAGTGATTGCATGATGATTATGTTTTCCTGATCATGGGCATGTCTATGCCGGCAACTTTGAGGGCACAATGTTAGAAGAACATTTGTGTTGAATCAACCCGATTTGATGTTATGCTATGAGATACAATCGTCACAAGTTAATGGTTAATAACACAGAGAAAGTTAACGTTTGCATGATTCCTTAGACCATGAGAGTGTCGAGTTTCTTCATGCTTGCTTCATGAACTTTGGGGTTTGTTAAACATCATCCGTAAATGGGTGGCTATTACGGCGGCTTACGGGTTCATGAAAAAGTATGACAAGGGACTTGATAGCTCAAGATTAGGATTTGCTCCTCCGTCGATGGAGAGATATTCTTTGGGCCCTCTCGGTGTTACGGTATCCATCATCGTCTGGCCAGACACATTGTGATTTTATCACAGGGATGCCGGAACACGAGAACGAGAAAAGAGAACAAAACCGGTAACGAGGTAACTGGCATACTGGACAAGTTGTTGATTCACGGGGATGCCGATAAATCTCACCTCGGGTGTTTGTAACATATCGCGAAGTAAAAGGAATAGCACACGGCAACTGGAGGTTCACTCGAATATTTATTCGTGTGGGTATAGGGGTCAATATGGGTGTCCACAGCTCTGATGTTGATCATTGATCGGAAAGTGTTCCGGTAAGGTCTATACTTCACCGAACCTATAGGGTCACATGCTTAAGGGTCATCTATCTGCTGAATGCCAGACAGGGAGTCTGAGAGAAAGTCACCGAAAAAGTTTCGGAGACAACGGAAGAGTTCCGGAGAGAGAACACCAGAAGAGTTTTGGTAAAACTGAAAAGTTGTTTCGGGGTATACCATTAAGTCAAATTGGTTTCGGCACACGCCTGGAAATTCTTGGAGGTTGCCAGAATTGTTCGGGGAACTTCTGGGATTTTTCCAGAGAAAAAACCCGGAAATGTTCCGGAGCTGCCGGAACCGCTTTGGTTGCTTTTCGCAGACGAAAATCACTAATCCGGAATTGTTTCAGAATGCGTCCAAAATTATATTAGTGGGTACTGGAAATGTTCTAACACCTACAGAAATATTTTCGGATTTAACGGTCACGGAAAACTGTTTCCGTGAATAGTGAAAATCACTTTATGGTTACTTTATGGAAAGCCACCTTTTTGGGCTTTTGATACGTCCATTTTGCATCATGTTTTCCTACTGTTATTTATAGTGTTTTTAATCAATATAACACTTTGTGGAGAAATTCTAATGCCTTTTCTCTCTTAATATGCAAGATTTACACAAGGAGGGAGATTTCCGGCAGCTGGAATTCTGGACCTGAAAAAGCTATGTCAGAGATACCTATTCTGCACATCTCCAAATGAGCTGAAATTTCACGGAGATTTGTTTTGGAATAAATAAAAAATACTAGATCCAAGAAGTACCAGAGGGGGCCACCCAGGTGCCCACGAGGCACCAGGGCGCGCCACCCTCCCCCCCCCCCCAGGCGCGCCCTGGTGGCTCGTGGGGCCCCTGGCCAGCCTCTGGCCCCCATTTTCTGGTATATAAACCCATTTTCCCTAGAAAAAATATAGAGAAGACTTTTGGGACAGTGCGCCGCTGTCTCGAGGTGGAACTTGGGCAGGAGCTATTTTGCTCTCCGGCGGAGCGATTCCGCCGGGGATACTTCCCTCCGGGAGGGGGAAATCGGAGCCATCGACATCACCAACGATCCTCTCATCGTGGGAGGACCAATCTTCATCAACATCTTCAACAGCACCATCTCATCTCAAACCCTAGTTCATCTCTTGTATTCAATCTTTGTCTCAAAACCTCAGATTGGTACCTGTGGGTTGCTAGTAGTGTTGATTACATCTTGTAGTTGATGCTAGTTGGTTTATTTGGTGGAAGATTATATGTTCAGATCCATTATGTTATTTAATACCCCTCTGATCTTGAACATGATTATGATTTGTGAGTAGTTACTTTTGTTCTTGAGGACATGGGAGAAGTCTTGTCATAAGTAATCATGTGAATTTGGTATTCGTTCGATATTTTGATGATATGTATGTTGTTGATTCTCTTAGTGGTGTCATGTGAACGTCGACTACATGACACTTCACCATCTTTGGGCCTAAGGGAATGCATTGTGGAGTAGTAATTAGATGATGGGTTGCTAGAGTGACAGAAGCTTAAACGCTAGTTTATGCGCTATTCCGTAAGGGGCTGATTTGGATCCATATGTTTAATGCTATGGTTAGAGTTATCTTAATTCTTCTTTCGTAGTTGCGGATGCTTGTGAGAGGGGATAATCATAAGTGGGAGGCTTTTTCAAGTAAAACAGCACCCAAGCACTGGTCCACCCACATATCAAATTATCAAAGTAGCGAACGTGAATCAAACCAACATGATGAAAGTGACTAGTTGAAATTCCCATGTGTCCTTGAGAACGCTTTCCTTATTATAAGAGATCGTTCCGGCTTGTCCTTTGCTACAAAAAGGATTGGGCCACCTTGCTGCACTCTTTGTTACTATTGCTACTTGTCACTTGTTACAAATTATCTTGCTATCAAACTACTCGTTACCGATAATTTCAGTGCTTGCAGAAAATACCTTGCTGAAAACAGCTTGTCATTTCCTTCTGCTCCTCGTTGGGTTCGACACTCTTACTTATCGAAAGGACTATGATTGATCCCCTATACTTGTGGGTCATCAAGACTATTTTCTGGCGCCGTTGCCGGGGAGTGAAGCGCCTTTGGTGAGTGGAATTTGGTAAGGAAACATTTATATTACGTGCTGAAATTTACTGTCACTTGTCACTATGGAAAGTAATCCTTTGAGGGGTTTGTTTGGGGTATCTTCACCTCGACCGGAACCACAAATAGTTGCTCCTCAACCTACTGCACCTACTGAAAATATTTCATATGAAATTCCTCCGGGTATGATAGAGAAACTGCTAGTTAATCCTTATGCAGGATATGGAACGGTACATCCTGATATGCACTTGATCTATGTGGATGAAATTTGTGGACTGTTTAAGCTTGCAGGTTTATTCGGAAAGGCATTGACATCGTATAGGCTATGTGATGATACTGATACATGGGACTGGAATCGATTGAAACTGGAATTCCATTAGAAATTTTATCCTATGCATTTGGTTCATCGTGATCGGAATTATATATATAATTTTTGGCCTCGTGAAGGAGAAAGCATCACTCAAGCTTGGGGGAGGCTTAAGTACATGATGTACACATGCCCCAATCATGAGCTCTCAATAAAAATTATCTTACAGAATTTTTATGCTTGGCTTTCTCATGATAATCAAACCATACTCGATTCTTCTTCGACTGGCTCCTTTATGAAGAAAACTATTGAATTCAGATGGGATCTTCTGGAAAGAATTAAACACAACTCTAAAGATTGGGAACTCGACAAAGGTAATGAGTCAGGTATCATACTTGACTTTGATTGTGTTAAATCTTTTATGGCTACCGATGCTTTTCATAAGTTTAGCACTAAATATGGACTTGAATCTGAGATAGTAGGCTCCTTTTGTGAATCCTTGATGTTTACTACACAACTTATTCTTGTAGACTCGTGTTGGGCCTCCAAGCACAGAGTTTTGTAGGACAGTAGCCATTTTCCCTCAAGTGGATGAACTAAGGTTTATCAATCCGTGGGAGGCGTAGGATGAAGATGGTCTCTCAAACAACCCTGCAACCAAATAACAAAGAGTCTCTTGTGTCCCCAACACACCCAATACAATGGTAAATTGTATAGGTGCACTAGTTCGGCGAAGAGATGGTGATACAAGTGTAGTATGGATAGTAGATATAGGTTTTTGTAGTGCGAACAATAAAAAACAGCAAGGTAGCAAGTAACAAAAGTGAGCATAAACGGTATTGCAATGCTTAGAAACAAGGCCTAGGGTTCATACTTTCGCTAGTGCAATCTCTCAACAATGCTAATATAATTGGATCATATAACCATCCCTCAACGTGCGATAAAGAATCACTCCCAAGTTCCTACTAGCGGAGAACATAAGATAGAAATTGTTTGTAGGGTACGAAACCACCTCAAAGTTATCCTTTCCGATCAATCTATTGAGTTATTCCTATAAGTGTCATAAACAGCCCTAGAGTTCGTACTAAAATAACACCATATGATACACATCAACCAACTCTAATGTCACCTAGATACTCCAATGTCACCACAAGTATCCGTGAGTTGATTATACGATATGCATCAAACAACTTCATAATCATAATATTCAATCCACACAAAGAACTCCAAGGACCACCCCAAAGTTTTGATCGGAGAAAAGATAATGAAAACGTGCATCAACCCCTATGCATAGATGACCCCAATGTCACCTCGGGAATCCGTGAGTTGAGTGCCAAAACATATATCAAGTGAATCAATATAATACCCCATTCTCACCACGGGTATTCATATGCAAGACATACATCAAGTGTTCTCAAATCTGAAATATTCAATCCGACAATAACGAAACATCAAAGGGAAAAGATTCGATTCATCACAACAAGGAAAGAGAGGGAAGAAACACCATATGATCCAACTATATTAACAAAGCTCGCGATACATCAAGATCATGTCAAATCAAGAACACGAGAGAGAGAGAGAGATCAAACACATAGCTACTGGTACAAACCCTTAGCCCCGAGGGTGAACTACTCCCTCCTCATCATGGAGACCGCCGAGATGATGAAGATGGCCTCTAGTGATGATTCCCCCCTCCGGCAGGGTGCCGGAAAAGGGCTCTAGATGGGATCTCCTTGGTACAGAGGCTTGCGGCGGCGTAAAAACTCATCTAGGTTAACTTTCGGGGGTTTCTGAATATATAGGATTTTTCAACGTTGGAATCACGCAAAGAGGTGCCACAGGGGGCCCACGAGGCACCAGGGCGCGCCTGGGGTGGGGGGCAGGCGCGCCCAGGTGGCTCGTGGGGCCCCTGTGTCTGTTTCCTTCCAGAAAATATCATCAAAAAGTTTTGCTGCATTTGGACTTCATTTGATATGGATTTTCTGGAAAACCAAAAACAAGCAGAAAACAGCAACTGGCACAGGGTACCAGGTCAATATGTTAGTCCATAAAAATCATATAAAAGCCATATAAAAGTGCACCAAAATCATACAAAACTATAATAAACATGGCATGAATACGTCATAAATTATAGATACGTCGAAGACGTATCAGCATCCCCAAGCTTAATTCCTACTCGTCCTCGAGTAGGTAAATGATAAAAGAAATAATTTATGAAGTGTGAATGCTAGCATAGTGCATAAGTTTGGTCAATGATAATTTCAATAACTTTTTATAGCATCAATATATATCATAATCAGTAGCTCATCTCATAAAACTTCTCATGATCAAGTAGCAAGCTATTCACATGTTTAAAGTATAGGCCATAAACTTTCTTGAAAACTAACAAACTATGTTCTCAGTCATCAAACAATTCCAATTCATCTTATTTTCAGGAAGGGTCTATGTAAGGGCTTTGATCTAGAAAATTCCACATACTCAACCATCATTTAGTCTTCCTTGATTGCTGACACTCAAAGCATATTTTTAGAACAAACCGTTTCTGTCAAACACATAGGAAGATAGGGGCTTAATGTTTCGCCTCCCAACTTATTTATCTCAGGGATAATGTCAACAATAATAACTCATAATCACCTATATTCAACTGGATATATGTGCCTGGATCTTTCCCTACCACATAATGCTTGCCAACTGAAGAATAAATAGAGCGGAATAGGGATGAACATTAATGACTCTTGCATAAAAGTAAATACAAAAAAGTAAAAGATAGGCCCTTCGCAGAGGGAAGCAGAGGTTGTCATGCGCTTTTTGTTGTTGGATGCACAAGCCCTTAATGCAAAGGAACGTCACGTTATATTGCCCCTTGTGATAGCAACCTTTATTATGCAGTCCGTCGCTTTTATTTCTTTACCATCACAAGTTCGTACAACGCTTATTTTCCCTTGCAATAAAAGATCATACATATTTTAAGAGCAATTTTTATTGCTTTTTGCACCGATGACAACTTACTTGAAGGATCTTATTCAATCCATAGGTAGATATAGTGGACACTCATGGGAAGAAACTGGGTTTAAGGGTTTTTGGATGCACAAGTAGTACCTCTACTTAGTACGAATTTTTGGCTAGCAAAAGATCCTAAGCAAGCACCACATGTTAGAGGATCCATGACAATATAACTTCTATGTGAATATAAACAAACATAACTCATTACGTTGTCTTCCATGTCCAACGTCAACTACTTGATCAAGCTTGAAAATAATTAATGGGGGCTCACAATCATAGAAGATGTCCAAGATAGTATATTTATATGTGAAATTTCTCTTCCTTCAAAATTCTTTCATGAATTGTTCAAGTGACCAATGCTATGTTTGTTAACTTTCAATAAATTTTACCACTTATACTTCTTGTATGTGAAGTCACTACTCCTCATGGGACAAGCATATGACGCATATAAACTTCAACTTTATGATATTCAATTCATTTCAACAATTTACTCATAGGATATAAGTGAAGAACAAGAGTAAATGACAAACTACTCAAAAAGATATAAGTGAAGACCAAATGAGTAGTTAAGTAAATAGGTAGCTATGTGAGGACTCTCTCTCATTTAAAAATTTTAGATCTTAAGTATTTTATTCAAACAGCAAAGAAAACAAAATAAAAGGACATTCCAAGAATAGCACAACTCATGTGAAGAAGTAAAAACTTAGGCTCAACAAAGACTAACCGATAATGTTGATGAAGAAAGGTGGGATGCCTACCGGGGCATCCCCAAGCTTAGATGCTTGAGACTTCTTGAAATATTATATTGGGATGCCTTGGGCATCCCTAGGCTTGAGCTTTTGTGTCTCCTTAATTCCTCTCATATCACGGTTTCCCTAAATCTTAAATACTTCATCCACACAAAACTAAACAAGAACTCGTGAGATAAGTTAGTATAAATCAATGCAAAACCTTAACATTCTCTACTGTAGCAAATCACTAAAATTATAATTAAACATTGCATACTAAATGCCTCTGCATATTTAATACTCCTATCCTCAAATAGAATCATTAAACAAGCAAACATATGCAAACAATGCAACTATAACAGCAATCTGCCAAAACAGAACAGTCTGTAAAGGGGGATTTAACATTCATACTTCCCTAACTCCAAAAATTCTGAAAAATTACCACGGACAGAGAACTCATACATGCTTACTGTGTAAAAAATTCAGATTTTTATCATGTTCTGACAATTCACAAAATTTCAGGACATAACAGAAAACTTTCTGTTTTCAAACAGCAACACATAATCTTGCAAACTGAGCATGGTAAAGGCTATAATTGGCATTTTATTGAATTGAAAGATACAAAACATGATTATTGATAACAGAAAGCAAATCTCATTAAAATAAAATGACGCTCCAAGCAAAACACATATCATGTGACGAATAAAAATATAGCTCCAAGTAAGGTTACCGATAATGTTGAAGGCGAAAGAGGGGATGCCTTTCGGGGCATCCCCAAGCTTAGTTGCTTGGGTCTTCCTTGAATATTACCTTGGGGTGCCTTGGGCATCCCCAAGCTTAGGGTCTTGCCACTCCTTATTCTCCTCATATCGATATCTCACCCAAAACTTGAAAACTTCAATCACACAAAACTTAACGGAACTTGTGAGATAGGTTAGTATGATAAAAATAAATCATCCACTTAGGTACTGTCAAGACAAGATTCATAATTGTTCTCACATAATGCCTACTGTAGTCTATCATTTCCACAATTTATATTGCTCAATATAAGCTATGGAAACACTAAAACAAGCAAACTATGCATCAAAAACAGAATCTATCAAAAACAGAACAGCATGTAGTGAGCGATTTAAAAACCATACTTCTGTACCTCCAAAACTTCTGAAAAATTAGAAAAACGTAAAAAATTTGTATCCCAATACTGTGTAAAAATTTCAGAATTTTCGCACGCTCCAGTACAGAATAGAAATTCCAGCACTGGACGCAAAAGTTTCTGTTTTTGCACAGAATCAAATCAACAAGTATCCACACTATCCCGAAGGCTTTACTTGGCACATTATTGAAAGAAAACATATTAAAAATGATCACTACAGTAGCTTAATCATGTGAACACACAAAAACAGTAGGTGTAAGTGTTAGGTTGTCTCCCAACAAGCGCTTTTCTTTAATGCCTTTTAGCTAGGCATGATGATTTCAATGATGCTCACATAAAAGTAAAGAATTGAAACACAAAGAGAGCATCATGAAGCATATGACTAGCACATTTAAGCCTAACCCACTTCCTATGCATAGGGATTTTGTGAGCAAATAATTTATGGGAGCAAGAATCAACTAGAATAGGAAGGCAAAACAAGTATAACTTCAAAACTTTCAACACATAGAGAGGAAACTTGATATTTTTGAGATATCTAAAAGCATATGCTCCTCTCTCATAATAATTTTAAGTAGGATCATGAATGAATTCAACAATATAACTGTCACACAAATCATTCTTTTCATGATCCACAAGCATAAATTTTTTTCTTACTCTCCACATAAGCAATTTTCTTCTCATCAATAATAGTGGGAGCAAATTCAATGAAATAACTATCATATGATACTTGATTGGCATAATCCAATTGAAAATTAAAATCATGATGACAAGTTTCATAGTTATCATTATTCTTTATAGCATACATGTCATCACAATAACCATCATAGATAGCAACTTTGTTGTCATAATCAATTGAAACCTCTTCCAAAATAGTGGAATCATCATTAAATAAATTCATGACCTCTCCAAATCCACTTTCATCAATATAATCATCATAAATAGGAGGCACGCAATCATCATAACAAATTTGCTCATCGGAACTTGGGGGACTAAAAATATCATCTTCATCAAACATAGCATCCCCAAGCTTGTGGCTTTGCATATCATTAGCATCATGGATATTGAAAGAAAGCATACTAACAACATTGCAATCATGCTCATCATTCAAAGGACTCACGTTAAACATTTTATTAAATTCTTCCTCTAACAATTGAGCACAATTACCGGAATCCTTGTTTTCAAGAAAGACATTATAAAGATGAATAATATGAGGCAACCTCAATTCCATTTTTTTTGTAGTTTTCTTTTATAAACCAAACTAGTGATAAACAAGAAACTAAAAGATTCAATTGCAAGATCTAAAGATATACCTTCAAGCACTCACCTCCCCGGCAACGGCGCCAGAAAAGAGCTTGATGTCTACTACACAACTTATTCTTGTAGACTCGTGTTGGGCCTCCAAGCGCAGAATTTTGTAGGACAGTAGCAATTTTCCCTCAAGTGGATGACCTAAGGTTTATCAATCCGTGGGAGGCATAGGATGAAGATGGTCTCTCTCAAACAACCCTGCAACCAAATAACAAAGAGTCTCTTGTGTCCCCAACACACCCAATACAATGGTAAATTATATAGGTGCACTAGTTCGGCGAAGAGATGGTGATACAAGTGTAGTATGGATAGTAGATATAGGTTTTTGTAGTGCGAACAATAAAAAACAGCAAGGTAGCAAGTAACAAAAGTGAGCATAAACGGTATTGCAATGCTTAGAAACAAGGCCTAGGGTTCATACTTTCGCTAGTGCAATCTCTCAACAATGCTAATATAATTGGATCATATAACCATCCCTCAACGTGCGATAAAGAATCACTCCCAAGTTCCTACTAGCGGAGAACATAAGATAGAAATTGTTTGTAGGGTACGAAACCACCTCAAAGTTATCCTTTCCGATCGATCTATCGAACTATTCCTATAAGTGTCACAAACAGCCCTAGAGTTCGTACTAAAATAACACCATATGATACACATCAACCAACTCTAATGTCACCAAGATACTCCAATGTCACCACAAGTATCCGTGAGTTGATTATACGATATGCATCAAACAACTTCATAATCATAATATTCAATCCACACAAAGAACTCCAAGGAGCACCCCAAAGTTTCTATCGGAGAAAAGATAATGAAAACGTGCATCAACCCCTATGCATAGATTACCCCAATGTCACCTCGGGAATCCGCGAGTTGAGTGCCAAAACATATATCAAGTGAATCAATATAATACCCCATTGTCACCACGGGTATTCATATGCAAGACATACATCAAGTGTTCTCAAATCTAAAATATTCAATCCGACAATAACGAAACCTCAAAGGGAAAAGATTCAATTCATCACAACAAGGATAGAGAGGGAAGAAACACCATATGATCCAACTATATAAACAAAGCTCGCGATACATCAAGATCGTGCCAAATCAAGAACATGCGAGAGAGAGAGAGAGAGATCAAACACATAGCTACTGGTACAAACCCTCAGCCCCAAGGGTGAACTACTCCCTCCTCGTCATGGAGACCGCCGGGATGATGAAGATGGCCTCCGGTGATGATTCCCCCTCCGGCAGGGTGCCGGAAAAGGGCTCTAGATGGGATCTCCTTGGTACAGAGGCTTGCGGCGGCATAAAAACTCATCCAGGTTAACTTTCGGGGGTTTCTGAATATATAGGATTTTTCAGCATTGGAATCACGCAAAGAGGTGCCACAGGGGGGCCACGAGGCACCAGGGCGCACCTGGGGGGGCAGGCGCGCCCAGGTGGCTCGTGGGGCCCCTGTGGCTCTTCTGTTGCTCCTCCGAAGCTTCCTGGGTCTGTTTCCTTCCAGAAAAAATCGTCAAAAAGTTTCGCTACATTTGGACTTCATTTGATATGGATTTTCTGGAAAACCAAAAACAAGCAGAAAACAGCAACTGGCACTGGGCACTAGGTCAATATGTTAGTCCATAAAAATCATATAAAAGCCATATAAAAGTGCACCAAAATCATACAAAACTATAATAAACATGGCATGAATACTTCATAAATTATAGATACGTCGGAGACGTATCAATCCTTTGCTACTCATGTTGATCTCCCTAAGGAGAAGTGGTTTAAATATCACCCACCTATTGAATTAAAAGAAGAACCCGTT
The DNA here is from genome assembly GCA_039707655.1 of Elymus sibiricus. Classification (NCBI taxonomy): domain Eukaryota; kingdom Viridiplantae; phylum Streptophyta; class Magnoliopsida; order Poales; family Poaceae; genus Elymus; species Elymus sibiricus. Next base: position 481,656,528 of record CM077672.1, on the reverse strand, counting down.
AGTGTTAAAGAAGAAACAATTGTTTAACATGCCGATCCAGTTGTGCCTACTGCTTACATTGAGAAACCACATTTTCCTGTTAGGATTAAGGAACATGCTAAAGTTTCAACTGTGGTTAACAAAAGTAATATTAGAGCACCTAGACCCTCCGAACAAATTAAAGTTGAACCTAATATTGCTATGGTTAAAGATCTCTTGGTCGATAATATAGATGGGCATGTTATTTACTTCTATGATGAAGCAGCTAGAATTGCTAAACCAGATCCTAAAGATAAAAACAGACATGTAGTAGGCATGCCTGTTATCTCTGTTAAAATAGGAGATCATTGTTATCATGGCTTATGTGATTTGGGTGCTAGTGTGAGTGCTATTCCGTTTACCTTATATCAAGAAATTATGAATGATATTGCACCTATTGAAATAGAGGACATTGATGTTACTATCAAGCTTGCAAACAGAGATACCAGTACACCACTTGGGATTGTTTGAGATGTTAAAGTCTTGTGTGGAAAAATAAAATACCCTATTGATTTTCTAGTCCTCGGTTCTCCACAAGATGATTTTTGTCCCATTATATTTGGTAGACCTTTGATACGTCTCCAACGTATCCATAATTTATGAAGTATTCATGCCATGTTTATTATAGTTTTGTATGATTTAGGTGCACTTTTATATGGCTTTTATATGATTTTTATGGACTAACATATTGACCTAGTGCCTAGTGCCAGTTGCTGTTTTCTGCTTGTTTTTGGTTTTCCAGAAAATCCATATCAAACGAAGTCCAAATACAGCAAAACTTTTTGACGATTTTTTTTGGAAGGAAACAGACCAAGGAAGCTTCGGAGGAGCAGCAGAAGAGCCACAGGGGCCCCACGAGCCACCTGGGCGTGCCTGCCCCCCCCCCCCCCCCAGGCGCGCCCTGGTGCCTCGTGGCCCCCTGTGGCACCTCTTTGCGTGATTCCAATGCTAAAAAATCATATATATTCAGAAACCCCCGAAAGTTAACCTAGATAAGTTTTTTATGCCGCCGCAAGCCTCTGTACCTCCACGATCTCATCTATAGCCCTTTTCCGGAACCCTGACAGAGAGGGGAAAGCATCACCGGAGGCCATCTTCATCATCCCGGCGGTCTCCATGACGAGGAGGGAGTAGTTCACCCTCGGGGCTGAGGGTTTGTACCAGTAGCTATGTGTTTATCTCTCTCTCTCGTGTTCTTGATTTGGCACGATCTTGATGTACCGTGAGCTTTGTTAATATAGTTGGATCATATGGTGTTTCTTCCCTCTCTATCCTTGTTGTGATGAATCGAATCTTTTTCCTTTGATGGTTCGTTATTGTTGGATTGAATATTTCAGATTTGAGAACACTTGATGTATGTCTTGCATATGAATACTCGTGGTGACAATGGGGTATTATATTGATTCACTTGATATATGTTTTGGCACTCAACTCGCGGATTCCCAAGGTGACATTGGGGTAATCTATCCATAGGGGTTGATGCATGTTTTCATTATCTTTTCTCCGATAGAAACTTTGGGGTGCTCCTTGGAGTTCTTTGTGTGGATTGAATATTATGATTATGAAGTTGTTTGATGCATATTGTATAATCAACTCACGGATACTTGTGGTGACATTGGAGTATCTACGTGACATTAGAGTTGGTTGATGTGTATCATATGGTGTTATTTTAGTACGAACTCTAGGGCTGTTTGTGACACTTATAGGAATGGCTCAATAGATCGATCGGAAAGGATAACTTTGAGGTGGTTTCGTACCCTACAAACAATTTCTATCTTATGTTCTCCGCTAATAGGAACTTGGGAGTGATTCCTTGTCGCACGTTGAGGGATTGTTATATGATCCAATTATGTTAGCATTGTTGAGAGATTGCACTAGTGAAAGTATGAACCCTAGGCCTTGTTTCTAATCATTGCAATATTGTTTATGCTCACTTCTGTTACTTGCTACCTTGCTGTTTTTTTTATTGTTCGCATTACAAAAACCTATATCTACTATCCATACTACACTTGTATCACCATCTCTTCGCCGAACTAGTGCACCTATACAATTTACCATTGTATTGGGTGTGTTGGGGACACAAGAGACTCTTTGTTATTTGGTTGCAGGGTTGTTTGAGAGAGACCATCTTCATCCTACGCCTCCCACGGATTGATAAACCTTAGGTCATCCACTTGAGGGAAAGTTGCTACTGTCCTACAAAACTCTGCGCTTGGAGGCCCAACACGAGTCTACAAGAATAAGTTGTGTAGTAGACATCAAGCTCTTTTCTGGCCCTGTTGCCGGGGAGGTGAGTGCTTGAAGGTATATCTTTAGATCTTGCAATTGAATCGTTTAGTTTCTTGTTTATCACTAGTTTGGTTTTATAAAAAGAAAACTACAAAAAATGGAATTGAGGTTGCCTCATATTATTCGTCTTTATAATGTCTTTCTTGAAAATGATGGATCGGAAAATTGGGCTCAATTGCAAGAGGAAGAATTTAATAAAATGTTTAATGTGAGTACTTTGAATGATGAGCATGATTGCAATGTTGTTAGTATGCTTTCTATGAATATCCATGATGCTAGTGATATGCAAAGCCATAAGCTTGGGGATGCTATATTTGATGAAGATGATATTTTGAGTCCCCCAAGTTTTGATGAGCAAATTTATTATGATGAAAGCATGCCTCCTATTTATGATGATTATATTTATAAAAGTGGATTTGGAGAGGTCATGTCTTTATTTAATAATGAATCCACTATTTTGGAAGAGGTTTCAATTGATTATGACAACAAAGTTGCTATCTATGATGATTATTGTGATGACATGTATGCTATAAAGAATAATGATAACTATGAAAATTGTCATCATGATTTTAATTTCCAATTGGATTATGCCAATCAAGTATCTCATGATAGTTATTTTGTTGAGTTTGCTCCCACTATTATGAATGAGAAGAAATTTGCTTATGTGGAGAGTAATAAAATTTCTATACTTGTGGATCATGAAAAGAATGTTTTATGTGATAGCTATATTGTTGAATTCATTCATGATGCTACTGAAAATTATTATGAGAGAGGATCATATGCTTGTAGGTGTTGCAATAATATCAAGTTTCCTCTCTATGCGTTGAAAGTTTTGAAATTATGCTTGTTTTGCCTTCCTATGCTAGTTAATTCCTGCTCCCATAAACTATTTGCTCAAAAAATCCCTATGCATAGGAAGTGGGTTAGGCTTAAATGTGTTTGTCATATGCTTCATGATGCTCACTTCATGTTTCAATTCTTTACTTTTATGTGAGCATCATTGGAATCATCATGCCTAGCTTAAAAAGGCATTAAAGAAAAGCGCTTGTTGGGAGACAACCCAATATTTATACCTACTGTTTTTGTGTGTTCACATGATTAATCTACTGTAGTAATCATGTTTTATATGTTTTCTTTCAATAATGTGCCAAGTAAAGCCTTTGGGATAGTGTGGATGCTTGTTGATTTGATTCTGTGCAAAAACAGAAACTTTTGCGTCCAGTGCTGAAATTTCTATTCTGTACTGGAGCATGAGAAAATTCTGAAATTTTTACACAGTATTGGGTTTCAAATTTTTTATGTTTTCCATATTTTTCAGAATTTTTGGAGGTATATAAGTATGGTTTTTAAATCACTTACTACACGCTGTTCTGTTTTTGACAGATTCTGTTTTCGATGCATAGTTCGCTTGTTTTAGTTTTTCCATAGCTTATATTGAGTAATATAAATTGTGGAAATGATAGAATACAGTAGGAATTATGTGAGAAGAATTATTAATCTTGTCTTGACAGTACCTAAGTGGATGATTTATTTTTATCATACTAACCTATCTCACGAAGTTCCGTTAAGTTTTGTGTGATTGAAGTTTTCAAGTTTTGGGTGAGATATCGATATGAGGAGAATAAGGAGTGGCAAGACCCTAAGATTGGGGATGCCCAAGGCACCCCAAGGTAATATTCAAGGAAAACCCAAGCAACTAAGCTTGGGGATGCCCCGGAAGGCATCCCCTCTCTCGTCTTCAACATTATCGGTAACCTCACTTGGAGCTATATTTTTATTCGTCACATAATATGAGTTTTGCTTGAAGCGTCATTTTATTTTGTTGAGGTTTTCTTGCTGTTATCAATAATCATGTTTTGTATCTTTTATTTCAATAAAATGCCAATTATAGCCTTTACCATGCTCAGTTTGCAAGTTCATGTGTTGCTGTTTGAAAACAGAAAGTTTTCTGTAATGTCCAGAATATTCCTGAATAGTTAGAACATGATAAAAATCTGAAATTTTTACAAAGTAAGCATGTATGAGTTCTCTGTCACGTGGTAATTTTGCAAAAAAAATTGAGTTAGGGAAGTGTGGATTCTTATTCATCCTTTACAGACTGTTCTGTTTTGGCAGATTTCGTTTATAGTTGCATTGTTTGCATATGTTGCTTGTTTAATGTTTCTATTTCTGGATAGGAGTATTAAATATGCAGAGGCATTTAGTATGCAATGTTTAATTATAATTTTAGTGATTTTCTACAGTAGAGAATGTTAAGGTTTTTAGTTGATTTATACTAACTTATCTCACGAGTTCTTGTTCAGTTTTGTGTGGATGAAGTTTTTAAAGATTTAGGAGAAGCCATGATATGAGAGGAATTAAGGAGACACAAAAGCTCAAGCTTGGGGATGCCCAAGGCATCCCAATATAATATTTCAAGAAGTCTCAAGCATCTAAGCTTGGGGATGCCCCGGTAGGCATCCCACCTTTCTTCATCAACAATTATCGGTTAGTCTTGGTTGAGCCTAAGTTTTTGCTTCTTCACATGATATGTGCTATTCTTGGAATGTCATTTTATTTTGTTTTCTTTGTTGTTTGAATAAAATACTTAATATCTGAAATTTTTAAATGAGAGAGAGTCCTCACATAGCTACCTATTTACTTAACTACTCATTTGATCTTCACTTATATCTTTTTGGAGTAGTTTGTCAATTACTCTTGTTCTTCACTTATATCCTATGAGTAAATTGCTGAAATGAATTGAATATCATAAAGTTGAAATTTATATGCTTCATATGCTTGTCCCATGGGGAGTAGTGACTTCACATACAAGAAGTATAAGTGGTAAAATTTATTGAAAGTTAACAAACATAGCATTGGTCACTTGAACAATTCATGAAAGAATTTTGAAGGAAGAGAAATTTCACATATAAATATACTATCTTGGACATCTTCTATGATTGTGAGCCCCCATTAATTATTTTCAAGCTTGATCAAGTAGTTGACGTTGGACAAGGAAGACAACGTAATGAGTTATGTTTGTTTATATTCACATAGAAGTTATATTGTCATGGATCCTCTAACATGTGGTGCTTGCTTAGAATCTTTTGCTTGCCAAAAATTCATACTAAGTAGAGATACTACTTGTGCATCCAAAAACCCTTAAACCTAGTTTCTTGCCATGAGAGTCCACTATATCTACCTATGGATTGAATAAGATCCTTCAAGTAAGTTGTCATCGGTGCAAAAAGCAATAAAAATTGCTCTTAAACTATGTATGATCTTTTATTGCAAGGGAAAATAAGCGTTGTATGAACTTGTGATGGTAAAGAAATAAAAGCGACGGACTGCATAATAAAGGTTGCTATCACAAGGGGCAATATAACGTGACGTTCCTTTGCATTAAGGGCTTGTGCATCCAACAAAAAAAAGCGCATGACAACCTCTGCTTCCCTCTGTGAAGGGCCTATCTTTTACTTTTCTGTATTTACTTTTATGCAAGAGTCATTAATGTTCATCCCTATTCCGCTCTATTTATTCTTTAGTTGGCAAGCATTATGTGGTAGGGAAAGATCCAGGCACATATATCCAGTTGAATATAGGTGATCATGAGTTATTATTGTTGACATTATCCCTGAGATAAATAAGTTGGGAGGCGAAACATTAAGCCCCCATCTTCCTATGTGTTTGACTGAAACGGTTTGTTCTAAAAATATGCTTTGAGTGTCAGCAACCATGGAAGACTAAATGATAGTTGAGTATGTGGAATTTGCTAGATCAAAGCTCTTACATGGACCCTTCCTGAAAATAAGATGAATTGCAATTGTTTGATGACTGAGAACATAGTTTCTTAGTTTTCAAAAAAGTTTATGGCCTATACTTTAAACATGTGAATAGCTTGCTACTTGATCATGAGAAGTTTTATGAGATGAGCTACTGATTATGATATATATTGATGCTAGAAAAAGTGATTGAAATTATCATTTATCAAACTTATGAACTATGCTAGCATTCACACTTCATAAATTATTTCTTTCATCATTTACCTACTCGAGGACGAGCAGCAATTAAGCTTGGGGATACTGATACATATCCAACGTATCTATAATTTATGAAGTATTCAAGCCATGTTCATTATAGTTTTGTATGATTTTGGTGCACTTTTATATGGCTTTTATATGATTTTTATGGACTAACATATTGACCTAGTGCCCAGTGCCAGTTGCTGTTTTCTGCTTGTTTTTGGTTTTCCAGAAAATCCATATCAAACGAAGTCCAAATGCAGCGAAACTTTTTGACGATTTTTTCTGGAAGGAAACAGACCCAAGAAGCTTCGGAGGAGCAGCAGAAGAGCCACAGGGGCCCCACGAGCCACCTGGGCACGTCTGCCCCCCCCCCAAGGCGCGCCCTGGTGCCTCGTGGGCCCCCTGTGGCACCTCTTTGAGTGATTCCAACGCTGAAAAATCATATATATTCAGAAACCCCGAAAGTTAACCTAGATGAGTTTTTTACGCCGCCACAAGCCTCTGTACCTCCACGATCTCATCTACATCCCTTTTCCGGCACCCTGCCGGAGAGGGGAAAGCATCATCGGAGGCCATCTTCATCATCCTGGCGGTCTCCATGATGAGGAGGGAGTAGTTCACCCTCGGGGCTGAGGGTTTGTACCAGTAGCTATGTGTTTATCTCTCTCTCTCATGTTCTTGATTTGGCACGATCTTGATGTACCGCGAGCTTTGTTAATATAGTTGGATCATATGGTGTTTCTTCCCTCTCTATCCTTGTTGTGATGTATCGAATCTTTTTCCTTTGAGGTTTCGTTATTGTTGGATTGAATATTTCAGATTTGAGAACACTTGATGTATGTCTTGCATATGAATACCCGTGGTGACAATGGGGTATTATAATGATTCACTTGATATATGTTTTGGCACTCAACTCGCGGATTCCCGAGGTGACATTGGGGTAATCTATGCATAGGGGTTGATGCACGTTTTCATTATCTTTTCTCCGATAGAAACTTTGGGGTGCTCCTTGGAGTTCTTTGTGTGGATTGAATATTATGATTATGAAGTTGTTTGATGCATATTGTATAATCAACTCACGGATACTTGTGGTGACATTGGAGTATCTAGGTGACATTAGAGTTGGTTGATGTGTATCATATGGTGTTATTTTAGTACGAACTCTAGGGCTGTTTGTGACACTTATAGGAATGGCTCAATAGATCGATCGAAAAGGATAACTTTGAGGTGGTTTCGTACCCTACAAACAATTTCTATCTTATGTTCTCCGCTAATAGGAACTTGGGAGTTATTCTTTGTCGCACATTGAGGGATTGTTATATGATCCAATTATGTTAGCATTGTTTAGAGATTGCACTAGGGAAAGTATGAACCCTAGGCCTTGTTTCTAAGCATTGCAATACTGTTTATGCTCACTTTTGTTACTTTCTACCTTGCTTTTTTTTATTGTTTGCATTACAAAAACCTATATCTACTATTCATACTACACTTGTATCACCATCTCTTCGCCGAACTAGTGCACCTATACAATTTACCATTGTATTGGGTGTGTTGGGGACACAAGAGACGCTTTGTTATTTGGTTGCAGGGTTGTTTGAGAGAGACCATCTTCATCCTACGCCTCCCACGGATTGATAAACCTTAGGTCATCCACTTGAGGGAAAATTGCTATTGTCCTACAAAACTATGCGCTTGGAGGCCCAACACGAGTCTACAAGAATAAGTTGTGTAGTAGACATCAACCTTTCTTGAACACTGTTAATGCTAAGATTGATTGCGCTAAAGAAACTGTTAGTGTTGATTTTGGTGGTATGTCTCATGAGTTCAATTTCTCCAAGTTTCGTAGACAACCTCATGATAAGGAATTGCCTAGTAAAGATGAAATTATTGGTCTTGCTTCTATTGCCGTACCTCCTACTGATTCATTAGAACAATATTTGCTAGACCATGAAATTGATATGCATATGAATGAAAGAAATGAAATAGATAAGATGTTCTTTGATCAACCACCTAGCCTTAAACACAATTTTCCTGTTGAAACTCTTGGAGGCCCTCCTCCACCTAAGGGTGACCCTGTATTTGAATTGAAGCAATTGCATGATACATTGAAATATGCTTACCTTGATGAAAAGAAGATATATCCTATTATTATCAGTGCTAACCTTTCAGAGCATGAAGAAAAGAGATTACTAAAAACTCTAAGGAAGCACCGAGCTGCTACTGGATATACTCTTGATGATCTTAAGGGCATTAGTCCCACTCTATGTCAGCACAAAATTAATATGGAGCCTGATGCTAAACCAATTGTCGACCACCAATGACAATTAAACCCTAAGATGAAAGAGGTGGTAAGAACTGAAATATTAAAGCTTCTGGAAGCAGGTATAATCTATCCCATAGCTGATAGTAGATGGGTAAGTCCCGTTCATTGTGTCCCTAAGAAAGGAGGTATTACCGTAGTTCCTAATGATAAAAATGAACTCATTCCACAAAGAATTGTAACTGGTTATAGGATGGTAATTGATTTTAGAAAATTAAACAAAGCCACTAGAAAAGATCATTACCCCTTACCTTTTATTGATCAAATGTTAGAAAGATTGTCTAAGCATACACACTTTTGTTTCCTAGATGGTTATTCTGGTTTTTCTCAAATACCCGTATCACAATCCGACCAAGAGAAAACCACCTTTACTTGTCCTTTTGGAACTTATGCTTATAGACGTATGCCTTTTGGTTTATGCAATGCACCTACTACCTTTCAAAGATGTATGACTGCTATATTCTTTGACTTTTGTGAAAAGATTGTTGAAGTATTCATGGATGATTTCTCCATTTACGGAACTTCTTTTGATGATTGCTTAAGCAACCTTGATTGAGTTTTGCAGAGATGTGAAGAAACTAATCTTGTCTTGAATTGGGAGAAGTGCCACTTTATGGTGAATGAAGGCATTGTCTTGGGGCATAAAATTCCTGAAAGAGGTATTGAAGTTGATAAAGCTAAGGTTGATGCAATTGAGAAAATGACATGTCCTAAAGATATTAAAGGTATAAGAAGTTTCCTTGGTCATGCTGGTTTCTATAGGAGATTTATTAAAGACTTCTCTAAAATTTCTAGGCCTCTTACCAATCTTTTGCAAAAAGATGTTCCATTTGTTTTTGATGATGATTGTTTAGAAGCCTTTGAAACACTTAAGAAAGCCTTAACCACTGCACCTATTGTTCAACCACCTGATTGGAACTTGCCTTTTGAAATTATGTGTGATGCTAGTGATTATGCTGTTGGTGTTGTTCTAGGACAGAGAGTTGATAAGAAATTAAATGTTATCCATTATGCTAGTAAAACCCTAGACAGTGCTCAAAGAAATTATGCTACTACTGAGAAAGAATTTCTAGCAGTTGTGTTTGCACGTGATAAATTCAGATCTTACATAGTTGATTCTAAAGTAACTGTTCACACTGATCATGCTGCTATTAAATATCTTATGGAAAAGAAGGATGCTAAACCTAGACTCATTAGGTGGGTTTTATTGCTACAAGAATTTGACTTGCATATTATTGATAGAAAGGGAGCTGAGAATCCCGTAGCAGATAATTTGTCTAGAATTGAAAATGTTCTTGATGACCCACTTCCTATTAATGATGATTTTCCTGATGAACAGTTAGCTGTCATAAACGCTTCTCGTAATACTCCTTGGTATGCAGACTATGCTAATTATATTGTTGCTAAATTTATACCACCTAGTTTCACTTACCAACAAAAGAAAAAGTTCTTCTATGATTTAAGACATTACTTTTGGGATGACCCACATCTTTATAAAGAAGGAGTAGATGGTATTATTAGACGTTGTATACCTGAGCATGAACAGGAACAAATCCTACGGAAGTGTCATTCCGAGGCTTACGGAGGACACCATGCGGGAGACAGAACTGCACACAAGGTATTACAATCTGGTTTTTATTGGCCTACTCTTTTCAAGCTTGCTCGTAAGTTTGTCCTATCTTGTGATGAATGTCAAAGAATTGGTAATGTAGGTAGACGTCAGGAAATGCCTATGAATTATTCACTTGCTATTGAACCATTTGATGTTTGGGGATTTGATTATATGGGACCTTTTCCTAAATCCAATGGGTATACTCATATTTTAGTCGCTGTTGATTACGTTACTAAGTGCGTAGAAGCTATTCCAACTAGTAGTGCTGATCATAACACTTCTATTAAAATGCTTAAAGAAGTTATTTTCCCAAGGTTCGGAGTCCCTAGATATTTAATGAATGATGGTGGTTCACATTTTATTCATGGTGCATTCCGTAAATTGCTTGCTAAATATGATGTCAACCATAGAATTGCATCTCCCTATCACCCTCAAACTAGTGGTCAAGTTGAATTGAGCAATAGAGAAATAAAATTAATTTTGCAAAAAATCGTCAATAGATCTAGAAAGAATTGGTCTAAGAAACTTGACGATGCATTGTGGGCTTATAGAACTGCTTATAAAAATCCTATGGGTATGTCTCCTTATAAAATGGTTTATGGAAAAGCATGTCATTTACCTCTTGAGTTAGAACATAAAGCATATTGGGTAATTAAAGAACTCAATTATGAATTTAAACTGGCTGGTGAAAAGAGGTTATTTGATATTAGCTCATTAGATGAATGGAGAACCCAAGCTTATGAAAATGCCAAATTGTTTAAAGAAAAAGTTAAAAGATGGCATGATAGAAGAATTCAAAAACGGGAATTTAATGTGGGTGAGCAAGTTCTATTGTACAATTCTCGTTTGAGATTCTTTGCAGGGAAACTTCTCTCTAAATGGGAAGGACCGTATATCATCGAAGAAGTTTATCGCTCCGGAGCCATCAAAATAAACAACTCCGAAGGCACTAATCCGAGAGTGGTGAATGGGCAAAGAATTAAGCATTATATTTCAGGTACTCCCATTAATGTTGAAACTAATATTATTGAAACAATTACACCGGAGGAATATATAAGAGAGACCTTCCAGAACAATCCAGAACCCTGAAAAGGACGAGGTACGTGATACGGTAAGTAAACCGACTCCAAAAATTCCATAAAAATACTTTCTGTCAGTTTTGGAATATTAGAAAAAATACAAAAATAAGAAACAGCCGAGGGGACCCACCTGGTGCCCACGAGGCACCAGGGCGCGCCACCCCCCCCCCCCAGGCGCGCCCTGGTGGCTCGTGGGCTCCTCGTGGGCCTTCCCGACTCCGTTTTCTTCTGGATTACTTGTTTTGCAAGATAAAAAATCTTTATATATACTCCTGGACGTTTTGACCACTGTATCGCAGAAATCTCCTCTGTTCTTGTTTCGTGCTATTTTTCTGACAGATTTAGATCGCTATGGCTCCACCAAGCTCTTCCAAGGACAAGTTCTACGAGAAGGTAATCAACCCCTACCTACCGAAGGTGATGAAACACCCCCAGGCTATTGAGATGCGTGAGGGGGTGCTTCACATCTGGGATGTTCAAGGACCCAAGAAGACCAGGAGCGTGGAGTCCAGGCTCGAAGCGGTGGAGCAGGAGATCTTCAAGTGCCAAGGGATGGTGGAACATGGACTCAGCGCCAACCACTCCATGATCACGGAATTCACCCGTAATCACAAGGTGGATGGCCAATCGATGGGAGACATCATCTTCAAGCTCAATGAACGAATCGATTATCTCCAAGGCCAAATCTATGATCTTCAAAACCAAAATTATGAGTATGAGGCAAGATTCAAAGGTATGAGTTTAGCTGCAAGTTTCAGGACTCCGGAGACTCGTTCATCTTTTTATGATGGGGAACCTATGCCATGGAAGCCGGAGGACAAGCCCACCACTTCATCACCACCACCATCACCGAAGAAGGAAACTTGAGCACATGGGTATGGGCACTCCCCTTGGCTTGTGCCAAGCTTGGGGGAGGCGCCCCGGTATCGTATCACCATCACTTTTATTATCTTTACCTATTTTTAGTTCGATCCTTAGTTATTTCATGATCTAGTTGAATAAAAGTTTAGTATGATCTATTTTCGAGTGCTTGTTTCGTGATCCATCTATCTATGTAATTGAGTTGAGAGTTACATAATAAAGAGTAGTTTGAGTTTTTGCTTCTTTACTTTCATGTTTCAATCCTAGCAATGAAAATAATGAAAAAGATCATATGCTAATCTTATGGAAAGTAATGACATTACATAAATAAAAGTATAAGTGATAAAATTTATTGGAAGTTAACAAGCATAGCATTAGTCAATGATGCAATTCATGAAAAAATTAATAGGGAAGAGAAGATTCACATGCAAATATACTATCTTGGACATCTTTTATGATTGTGAGCCCCCATTAAGTATTTTATGTCAAATTGTTGACGTTGGACAAGGAAGACAACGTAATGAATTATGTTTGCTTATATTCACATAGAAGTTATATTGTCATAGATCCTCCAACATGTGGTGCTTGCCCAATATCTTTGCTAGCCAAAAATCCGCACCAAGTAGAGATACTACTTGTGCATCCAAAACCCTTAAACCCAGTTTCATGTCATGAGAGTCCACTATATCTACCTAAGGATTGAATAAGACCCTTCAAGTAAGTTGTCATCGGTGCAAAAAGCAATAAAAATTGCCTCTAAATATGTCTGAACTTTTATTGTAAGGGAAAATAAGCTTTGTACGAACTTGTGATGGTAAAGAAATAAAAGCGACGGACTGCATAATAAAGGTTGCTATCACAAGGGGCAATATAAAGTGATGTTCCTTTGCATTAAGAACTTGTGCATCCAACAACAAAAAGCGCATGACAACCTTTGATTCCCTCTGCGAAGGGCCTATCCTTTACTTTTATGTATTTACTTTTTATGCAAGAGTCAATAGTGTTCTCCTCTACTTCCTTTTTATTTTTCTCTTTTGCAAGCATCATGTGGTGGGGAAAGATCTAGGCATATATATCCAGTTGGATATGAGTGATCATGAGTTATTATTGTTGACATCACCCTTGAGGTGAATAAGTTGGGAGGCGAAATCATAAGCCCCTATCTTTCTGTGTGTCTGGCTGAAACTTTTTGCTCCATATATATGTCGTGAGTGTTAGCAATCATAGAAGACTAAATGATGGTTGAGTATGTGGACTTGCTAAAAAGCTCCTACATGAGACCCTTCCTGAAAATATGATGAATTGCAATTGCATTGTTGACTGAGAACATAGTTTGTTAGTTTTCAAGAAAGTTTATGCCTTATACTTCATTGTTGTGATGAATTGTTACTTGCTCATGAGAAGTTTTATGATAATAAATATTGCTGTTGTAATAATGATCATGATGCTACTATGTCTGTATTTTGTTTTTATCGACACCTCTCTCTGTAAACATGTGGACATGATTATCGATATCGGCTTTCGCTTGAGGACAAGCGAGGTCTAAGCTTGGGGGAGTTGATACGTCCATTTTGCATCATGTTTTGCTTCTGTTATTTATAGTGTTTTTAATCAATATAACACTTTGTGGAGCAATTCTAATGCCTTTTCTCTCTTAATATGCAAGATTTACACAAGGAGGGAGATTGCCGGCAGCTGGAATTCTGGACCTGAAAAAGCTATGTCAGAGATACCTATTATGCACATCTCCGAATGAGCTGAAATTTCACGGAGAATTATTTTGGAATAAATAAAAAATACTGCAAGCAAGAAGTACCAGAGGGGGCCACCCAGGTGCCCACGAGGCACCAGGGCGCGCCACCCCCCCCCCCCCCCAGGCATGCCCTGGTGGCTCGTGGGGCCCCTGGCCAGCCTCTGGCCCCCATTTTCTGGTATATAAATCCATTTTCCCTAGAAAAAATATAGAGAAGACTTTCGGGATGGTGCGCCGCCGTCTCGAGGCGGAACTTGGGCAGGAGCACTTTTGCTCTCCGGCGGAGAGATTCTGCCGGGGATACTTCCCTCCGGGAGGGGGAAATCGTCGCCATCGACATCACCAACGATCCTCTCATCATGGGAGGACCAATCTTCATCAACATCTTCAACAGCACCATCTCATCTCAAACCCTAGTTCATCTCTTGTATTCAATCTTTGTCTCAAAACCTCAGATTGGTACCTGTGGGTTGCTAGTAGTGTTGATTACATCTTGTAGTTGATGCTAGTTGGTTTATTTGGTGGAAGATTATATGTTCAGATCCATTATGCTATTTAATACCCCTCTGATCTTGACCATGATTATGATTTGTGAGTTGTTACTTTTGTTCTTGAGGATATGGGAGAAGTCTTGTCATAAGTAATCATGTGAATTTGGTATTCGTTCGATATTTTGATGATATGTATGTTGTTGATTCTCTTAGTGGTGTCATGTGAACGTCGACTACATGACACTTCACCATCTTTGGGAGGGAATGCATTGTGGAGTAGTAATTAGATGATGGGTTGTTAGAGTGACGGAAGCTTAAACCCTAGTTTATGCGTTATTCCGTAAGGGGCTGATTTGGATCCATATGTTTAATGCTATGGTTAGAGTTATCTTAATTCTTCTTTCATAGTTGCGGATGCTTGCGAGAGGGGGTAATCATAAGTGGGAGGCTTGTTCAAGTAAGAACAGCACCCAAGCACCGGTCCACCCACATATCAAATTTTCAAAGTAGCGAACGCGAATCAAACCAACATGATGAAAGTAACTAGATGAAATTCCCATGTGTCCTCGAGAAGGCTTTGCTTATTATAAGAGATCGTTCTGGCTTGTCCTTTGCTACAAAAAGGATTGGGCCACCTTGCTGCACTCTTTGTTACTATTGCTACTTGTCACTTGTTACAAATTATCTTGCTATCAAACTACTCGTTACCGATAATTTCAGTGCTTGCAGAAAATACCTTGCTGAAAACCACTTGTCATTTCCTTCTGCTCCTTGTTGGGTTCGACACTCTTACTTATCGAAAGGACTACGATTGATCCCCTATACTTGTGGGTCATCAGCTTTGTCCCAAAATATCTTAGGGATGACATGGATGGATGAGAGCCACCCTACCCCTTGGGTTTTCTTATAAATAGAGGTGGAGAGGCACTCTCCACACTCACTCTTTCTCACATACAAATGCCATGCATGATCTGGCCTTCTCTCTCCCTCCCCGCGAAATAGTTTCATAGAGCCGAAAGGCTGTTTGGGTTCCGGTGGGAACTAGTTCTGGACGGCGAAGCCCTGCCGGATAGATGACACCGTATGTGTGCAACCCCGTAGAGAGGTCGTAGGTTCGATCTTTTTGCCCGAGGGGCTGTTCGAGAGTGCCTCCCGAAGGGCTGTCCGTGTGACCGTCCGAGTTTCTGTGAGTGCCTCCCGAAGGGCTATCCGTGACACCGTCCGGGGGACTGTCCGACCGCCTCCCGAAGGGATGTCCGAGGGGCTGATGAGGGAGTACATCCTCGTGGTTGGGAGGTTGTAAATCCTAGTTGCGGGGATCTGCACCGACGATCTACTTCCGCTGTGCTACGAGTCGGTACCGATCAGATCCAAACCTTGTATGCATCTCCATAGTGTTCCTGGGCGTGCTCGTAGTACCGAAAAAAATTGTTTTCTGCTGCGTTCCCCTACATGCCCAACAGTAATTTGTTCGCCCACTGTATGCTATTTTCAAGAGAGAAGCCTCTAGTGAAAACTATGGCCCCCGGGTCTATCTTAATCATATATTGAAAATCCTAAAAATGCCTTGCTGCACTTTTACTTTATTTATTTTATTTTGTATTTTTGTTCGATCTATTTATCTATCACCATACAATTTAATCTTGCAATTAACCGCCAAGGGATTGACAACCCCTTGTTTGCGTTGGGTGCAAGGATTTGTTGTTTTGTGTGCAGGTACTGCTAACGAGTTGTTGCGTGATTCTCCTACTGGATTGATAACCTTGGTTTCATAACTGAGGGAAATACTTATCTCTACTGTACTGCATCATCCCCTCCTCTTCGGGGAAATCCCAACGCAGCTCACAAGTAGCAGGAAGAATTTCTGGTGCCGTTGCCGGGGAGACATCATCAACATCTATCAAGTACCTACGCATAAAACTTACATCTCCTTGCATTTACTTTATTTGCCTTTGCCTCTCGTTTTCATCTCCCCCACTTCTAAAAAGTTTTTACAAAAATACAAAAATATTTTTTTTGTTTGCCTTTTTCTTGTCTACTTGTTTGCTTGCTTGTTATCTTGTTTGTGTAGCCACGATGCCCTGAGAAAATTATCATGATACCTCTTATAATAAAATTTTGTCCGAAATCGAGCAAAATACTAAAGATTACATGACTACGCAATTTGAGCACAACAAAATTTTTACCGAAGAACTCAAAGAACACTCTACTTTGTTGGATGCTATTGCAAAACAACTTGATGATGTTAGTGAAGAAGTTGCTAATCTTCAATCTCAATTTGCTCTTACTGAAAATTTGTTAGGAAAAATTTCTGATGCACAAGCTACGCTAGTAAATCAAATGGCTGCTAAGCCGGAATCATTAGCATGTAGTAATGATGAGGACATTAAAATGATTGGTGTTTCATCAATTGATTCCTTGTTTAGCAATATAAAACTTGATGAAAAGGGGACTGAAGAAGAGTCAAGTTTAGCTAGGAGGCGTCCCCATAATTCGGAGGGTGAAAATTTTGATGAAAAAATTGATAAAAGTGGGTCTGGAGAGGTAAAAACTTTAACTAGTGATGTGCCCACTCTCTTGAATTACAAAGACTTTAATTATGATAGTTGTTCTTTGATTGAGTGTATTTCTTCGTTACAATCCATGCTAAATTCACCCAACGCTTATGAACAAAACAAGGCTTTTACTAAACACATTGTAGAAGCAATGATGAAAGCGTTAGAAGAAAAGCT
Organism: Elymus sibiricus; assembly: GCA_039707655.1. Lineage (NCBI taxonomy): Eukaryota > Viridiplantae > Streptophyta > Magnoliopsida > Poales > Poaceae > Elymus > Elymus sibiricus. The sequence goes on along the minus strand of CM077672.1, from coordinate 481,639,369 downwards.
AGAACTAGAAATTTCAATTCCTAGAAAATTATATGATGAGTGGGAACCCACCATTAAAGTTAAAATTAAAAATTATGAGTGCAATGCTTTATGTGATTTGGGTGCTAGCGTTTCCACAATTCCAAAATCGCTACGTGACGTGCTAGGTTTTACCAATATAGATGAATGTTCTCTTAATTTGCACTTAGCGGATTCTACTATTAAAAAGCCATTGGGTAGAGTTAATGATGTTCTTATTCTTGCAAATAGAAACTATGTGCCTGTTGATTTTATTGTACTTGACATTGAATGCAATCCTTCTTGCCCCATAATACTTGGTAGACCGTTCTTACGAACTGTTGGTGCTATTATTGATATGAAAGAAGGTAATATAAGATTTCAATTTCCATTAAAGAAAGGTATGGAACACTTCCCTAGGAAAATAATTAAAGCACCCTATGAATCAATTATGAGAGCCACTTATGGAATCAACTTGAAAGATGATAATACTTGAAACTATGCATTATGCCTAGCTAAGGGCATAAAACAATAGCGCTTGTTGGGAGGCAACCCAATGAATAAAATAATTTTTTGCTTTTTATTTCTGTTATTGTGTGTTTGCACAATTATGCTACTGTTATGATTGTGTTTTTATGTTTTAATTAGTGTTTGTGCCAAGTAATGCCTTTGGGATGATTTGGGAGATAGTATAATTGATGCTGTTTGGAAAATAGAAAGTTTTGCGTCCAGTGCTGGAATTTTAGTTCTGTACTGGAGCGTCAGAAAAATCTGCAATTTTTACACAATATTGGTATATGAATTTCCCACGTTTTCATAATTTTTCAGAATTTTTGAAGTTAAATAAGTATAGATTTTAAATATATATTTACAGACTGTTCTGTTTTAGACAGATTCTATTTTTGTTGCATAGTTTGCTTATTTTGATGAATATATGGATCGTATCGGGGGGTATGAGTCATGGAGAAGTTGTAGTACAGTAGCATTATGCCAGTATTAAATATGAATCAATTTAATACAGTACTTAGAGTTAAGGATTTATTTTTTATACTAACGGATCTCACGAAGGTTTTGTTGAGTTTTGTGTGATTGAAGTTTTCAAGTTTTGGGCGAGATCACGATAGATGAAGGAATAAGGAGTGGCAAGAGCCTAAGCTTGGGGATGCCCAAGGCACCCCAAGGTAATATTCAAGGAAGACTCAAGCGTCTAAGCTTGGGGATGCCCCGGAAGGCATCCCCTCTTTCTTCTACCAACTATCGGTAATTTAACTTGGAGCTATATTTTTATTCATCACATGATATGTGTTTTACTTGGAGCGTCGTGTATTATATGAGTCTTTGCTTTGTTTGCTTTTTAGTTTGTCACAATCATCTTTGCTGGACACACCAATTTGAGAGAGCCACACGTTTATCATGATTTGATAGAATACTCTATGTGCTTCACTTAAATTTTTTGAGCTAGGCAGTTGCTCTAGTGCTTCACTTAAATCTTTTTTAGCACGGCGGTGACTAAATTTTGAAGAAATATTTGAACTCTCATGCTTCACTTATATTATTTTGAGAGTTGATAAGATTGAAATTTTGAAGAAATATTTGCACTCTCATGCTTCACTTATATCTTTTTGAGAGTTGATAATAGTAATGGTAATTTGCACAAGATATGAATTTGGTCCCAAAGTGATGAATATTCAAGAGGGATATAATAAAAACTTTCATGAAAGATCATTGGATATGATAAGCTTGATTCCTTGCAATAGTTTTGCGATATGGAGATGATAATATGTGAGTCATGTTAGTGAGTAATTATGATTTAGTAAGAATATTGGTGTTAAGGTTTGTGATTCCCTATGCATGCACATTAAGTCAATAGTTATGCAATGAAATTATATCCTACTTATGATGCATTATTCGGTGTTAGTTATGTTCAATGCATGTTTATGACCGTTTTCGCTTTTTGGTTGGTTGCTTCTCAATCTTTTTGCTAGCCTTCATTTGTACTAAGCAGGAATGCTGCTTGTGCATCCAAACTCCTTAAACCCAAGTTGTGTCAAATGAGTCCACCATACCTACCTATATGCGGTATTTCCATGCCGTTCCAAGTAAATTTGCATGTGCCAACTCTAAAATTTTCAAAATAATTTTCCGTTTTGTGTGCCCGTACCGCTCATGAAGAGGCGGGGGGTGGCCAATATTTTCCATGCTAGGTGTGTTATTCTCACGATGAGTGTTTATTCACTTGTCATTGCATGGGAGAGTGGCTGGTAATAGGGATGCCTAGTCCCGAAATGAAAAAAATTAATATGATGATAATAATAAATTTCTTGGAAAGTGTTGGTATGGAGGGCACCCGTGGATACGGCTAGCCATGGATTGTGAAAGAATGGTGGAAAGGAAATAAACTTTATTTTCTGTTTGGGAACCGCCTATAATGTGTCTAGCATGGAAGATATTGGGAATTCTTGGTCGTTTTCGTTGACAGGAAAAGCATGCCTCTCAAAATAATTTTATCTCTCTAATTTAAGCTTTGAGCTCTAGCACATTTGCAAATCTCTGCTTCCCTCTGCGAAGGGCCTATCTATTTACTTTTATGCAATTTTTATTTTTATTTTGAGTCTCCATCTTCTCTTACAAAGCACCAACTAGAGAGCACTATTGTCATACTTGTGCATTGTGTGTAGCTAATATTGAGTGTATTTCATGAATGGATCAATGATTGAGCATAATGGGCAAGGGATAACTTTCTTTAGCGTTGATATTTTGAAAGACATGGTTGCTTGTTAGTATGCTTGAGTATTTATATCTTTATGTCAAACTATAGACTATTGCTTTGAATCATTCAAGTCCAAATGTCCATGCTACAAATAAAAGAATATATATGATGAATATGATAGGTAGCATTCCACATCAAAAATTCTATTTTTATCATTTACCTACTTGAGGACGAGCAGGAATTAAGCTTGGGGATGCTAATACGTCTCCAACGTATCTATAATTTTTTATTGTTCCATGCTATTATAGTATCAATCTTGGATGTTTTTATATACATTTACAGCAATTATATATCATTTTTTGGGACTAACCTATTAACTTAGTGCCCAGTGCCAGTTGCTGTTTTTTGCCTATTTTTGGTTTTCCAGAATATCAGTACCAAACGAAGTCCAAATGCCATGAAACTTTTTGGAGATTTTTTTCTGGACATAAGAGACACTAGAAGCTTCGGGAGGGGACGAGAAGATGAAGCAGTGGCCCACGAGGCACCACGGCGCGCCCCAGGGGGGGCGCGCCCTGGTACCTCATGGGGCCCACAAGGCTCCGTTTGACCTAATTCCACCTCTATAAATTCTCTAAAATCGGGAAACCAACAAAGGAGTCCACGAAATACTTTTTCCGCCGCCGCAAGTTCCTGTTCTCGAGAGATCCCATCTGGAGGCCTTTTTCGGTACTCTGCCGGAGGGGGAATCGATCACGGAGGGGCTCTACATCGTCCTTGATGCCCTTCCGATGATGCGTGAGTAGTTTACCACAGACCTTTGGGTCCATAGTTAGTAGCTAGATGGCTTCTTCTCTCTTTTTGATCTTCAATACAATGTTCTCCTCGATGTTCTTGGAGTTCTATTTGATGTAATCACTTTTTGCGGTGTGTTTGTTGGGATCCGATGAATTGTGAGTTTATGATCAGATTATCCATGAATATTATTTGAGTTTTCTCTGAACTCTTTTATGCATGATTATTATAGCTTCGTATTTCTCTCTGATCTATTGATTTGGTTTGGCCAACTAGATTGATTTATCTTGCAATGGGAGAGGTGCTTTGTAATGGGTTCGATCTTGCAGTGCTCAATCCCAGTGACAAAAAGGGACATGACATGTATGTATCGTTGCTATTAAGGGTAAAAAGATGGGGTTTATTCATGCGTGAGTTTACTTTGTCTACATCATGTCATCTTGCTTAAGGCGTTACTCCGTTCTTTATGGACTTAATACACTAGATGCATGCTGGATAGCGGTTGATGTGTGGAGTAATAGTAGTAGATGCAGGCAGGAGTCGGCCTACTTGTCTCGGACGTGATGCCCATATACATGATCATTGCCTTGGATATCATCATGATTATTTGCTTTTCTATCAATTGCCCAACAGTAATTTGTTCACCCACCGTATGCTATTTTCAAGAGAGAAGCCTCTAGTGAAAACTATGGCCCCCGGGTCTATCTTAATCATATATTGAAAATCCTAAAAATACCTTGCTGCACTTTTACTTTATTTATTTTATTTTGTATTTTTGTTCGATCTATTTATCTATCACCATACAATTTAATCTTGCAATTAACCGCCAAGGGATTGACAACCCCTTGTTTGCGTTGGGTGCAAGGATTTGTTGTTTTGTGTGCAGGTACTGCTAACGAGTTGTTGCGTGATTCTCCTACTGGATTGATAATTAACCTTGGTTTCATAAGTGAGGGAAATACTTATCTCTACTGTACTGCATCATCCCCTCCTCTTCGGGGAAATCCCAACGCAGCTCACAAGTAGCAGTGGGGCCCCGCCAAGGGGACAGCCAATTTCGTCCATGGGCTTGGGGGGGGGGGCCATGGGGCTTCCTTCCACCATTTGGTGGATAAGATCAAGTCCTCCTTATCTGGCATGGTGAAATATCCAAACCCCTTTTGGTCTTTTCACCCCATGCTCCTCCTATAAATAGAGGTGGAGATGCACTCTCCACACTCACTCTTTCTCACATACAAATGCCATGCATGATCTGGCCTTCTCTCTCCCTCCCCGTGAAATAGTTTCGTAGAGCCGAAAGGCTGTCTGGGTTCCGGTGGGAACTAGTTCTGGACGGTGAAGCCCTGCCGGATAGCTGACACCTTATGTGTGCAACCCCGTAGAGAGGTCGTAGTTTCGATCTTTTTGCCCGAGGGGCTGTTCGAGGGTCCTCCCGAAGGGCTGTCCGAGTTACTGTCCGAGTTTCGAGGGTCCTCCCGAAGGGCTATCCGTGACATCGTCCGGGGGGACTGTCCGACCACCTCCCGAAGGGCTGTCCGAGGGACTGTCCAAGGGGCGGACGAGGGAGTACATCCTCGCGGTTGGGAGGTTGTAAATCCTAGCTGCGGGGATCTGCACCGACGATCAACATCGACTCTACTTCCGCTGCGCTGCGAGTCGGTAACGATCAGATCCAAACCTTGTATGCATCTCCATAGTGATCCTGGGCGTGCTCGTTGTACCGAAATTTTTTATTTTCTGTCGTGTTTCCCTACAGTGGCATCATGAGCCGTGCTATGCATAGATGCAGGTTACGATCTAGAATACATAGAGATGTATGGGTGTTGCACAATATAATTTTGTAGTAGATGAGTTCTATTGCTGAAAATTATTTGTGCGGGTAGCAGATGAAATCTGTTACCCGATGTTCTTGTTGCTTCCCTGAAATTTGCGTATTTCTGATCTTGATAACGGCATGGTGGAGTTTCAAAGTTCTGGCAATCCGCGATCCTGATTGATCAACGAAGTGCTAACAGTTCGTTGAATTCCACCATAGTTAAAAGAAAGATGAAATTTCGCAGACAAAAAGGCAATGCAGATATGATCTGCACGGGGGTCATGCGTATGACGAAGTTTAGTATGGGGCTCGAGATTTTATTATCTCGTGTTTCATACACCCCGCAAAGTTAATCTAGCGATGTGAATAATCATACTTGATGATAAACGTTGGTAGCTGCGGTTTAAGTCAAAACCTTAGAAGCCACGTAAAATAAAATTTTGCATAAACCGATTAGAGGCGTCTAACTTGGTTTTGTAGGATGTGCATGTGATGTGGTATAGCATTTCTCATATTAATTCGATTATGTATGAGATGACTATATGATGTAAATTATTAACATGACCTGCGAGTCATGATTCGGCATGATGGCTGGAGCCATATGATTGTCACTTTAATGACCTGCGTGTCAACCTTAAGTATTGCACTTATTTTATTCGCTATAGAGATAGCAATATTATCTGGTGCATCGACAAGGTGGTGGCAATCTTTGCGAAGGTGAACACCGATGCAAATGCCGAAGACGAAGAAATACAAGACTTCTCCGTCAGAAAGGGCTATACCATATCATGCTATTATGAATTGCCTGAGATGTTTATCCCTTATGATGCACCCTTTTTGATTGCGCGGTGGTCGCTTTTTATTAGGGTGATCTCTCACTTAGAATATCAAGTAGTTAGTGTTCTCCCAAGTGTAGCACCGTCACGGCACCTATCTCTTCGGGGCATCACATGATCTCCATGGGTGCGAACGATTAGAGAAGTGTGAGGCGGGTGAGTTGAGACCTCGCAGCAAGATCACTTGGTTGACTTGACGTTCAGGCAGGACAGTCCTGAACTCGGAACACACACATCGAAAGATGAACAACAATCACATAGAGATGTGATCGGCAAGTTTGCCTACCGATTGAAGTTCACGCCATTTGTGTTCATCTCGAACCGTGGCGTTGAATTGAAATATGGGTCTTGTATCACTCGCAATCAATTATGAGAGATATTGATTTGAGTGGGAGCGCATTGTACAATTAACTTGTTTAATTCTCTGTGCAAATTAATTATGAACATTGTCTAAGTGAAATTTGCATAATAGTTATAGAATAATGGCTCGCGTTTCCACCTTCCCTATTAAAATTGAATAGCTGTTAAATATCTGGTTAAACTTTACGATTGGTAACGTAATGTGAGGATTGTCCTCAAGAGTGTCGAGAAGGACTTTGTCCTATCACATGCTTTCGGTATTCTCCCGCTAATGCTATGGATAATGTGACTCTCGTCCTTCAATCCAAAAGCTAGAATTTTGTTACGGTCAAAGTGCAATATGTTTGCTTCCATGAGACCCGAACTTCAAAGGTTTGGGATAGTTATGTGATATTCATGGAACTGAAAATTATTTTCAGATACAAACAAAGGCTAAAAGATATGAAATATCCAAAGCAATGTTTGTTTGCAAACTATTAGTAAAAGTGTTTACTATGCATTAGACTAATACAAGAGGGATCCAGAAGAACGCCTGTCATGAAATGAAGGTGAATAAAACAACAACTTAAAGAGAAAGGAAGTGTCCGAAGGGTGTTAGTGAAACTTACATGCCTAGGAAGTTTGAGGCTGACGCCACTCTCAAAGTTGGGTGCTTCTTCTGAGAGTAGGAGAAATATTGGAAGTAAAACTGTTAGAAGTATAAAGGCAAAAAGAGAGAAGACTGGAATATCCAGCTCATGTATGAAAGTCATACAAGCTATTGATGTATAGAAGGCTAGTCAAAGAAATAGTTCTTGGGAATTATGATTAAACATGTTAATCACTGATTCTTGGGTATTGTGAGTTGATCACAGAGATACCCGCTTGATTGCATTCTATTGCGACTCGATGCAAGAACTACTATGGCCTAAAAGACTTGCCGGGAATGAGGTTTAGATACGCGCTGGGAACATAGTAAATGTTACTATACCTTCCATCGATGTATTACCTATGTATTTATTTTCATAATTCATTTTTGGAGTTTCATACACTCTAGCCCATTGCATAAGGTATCTTGCAAGAAGGTTGTTCATAAGAGAACTTTTGATGTTCGGTGTTATGAATAACATAAGGGCCATACTTTCATTATGAATGACATGTATGTTATGAATATTGATAATAATACATTACCTCTGTATTTACTTTCATAATTCATTTTAGAGTTTTATACACTCTAGCCCATTTGCATAATGTTTGTTGCAAGAGTGTTGTTCATAAAAGAACAATTGTTGTTCAGTATTATGAATAACATAAGGGCCATACTTCCATCATGGATGGGATGTATGTTATGAATATTGATGGAAATATGATACATCCATAACACTGATGCTAAATGTCGCAAGACTAAAAGAATACCACACATGTGTGGCACAGCATTTGGTCACATTGGAGAAACCCGCATGGAGAAATTCCATAATGATGGATTTTGAAGTCGTTTGATTATGAATCATCTGACACTTGTAACTTTTCTCCGAAAAGTGAAGTGACTGAAATACCGTTCACAGGCCATAAGGAACAAGCAAAGAACATATTGGTGATCATACATCATGATGTGTGTAGTCCGATAAATATTTTTGCTGGCAGTGGATTTGTCTATCTTTTGAAATGACTCAAGTAGATATATGGATATTTACTTGATGAGACGTAAGTCTGGATCTTTTGAAATCATTCAAAAGGTTTTCAAAATGAAGAAGAAATTATTGTAACAAGAAAATTATGTTTCTGCAATTGGATTGCGGAAAGAAATTTTGAGTTACAAGTTTAACGAATGTCTGATGAGTTGTGAAAAGAGTTTCATAACTTACACCTCCCGGAGCACCACTGTGAGTGGAATGTCCGTGAAGATGTAATCAAACCATTTATGACATGGTAAGATCAAAGATGACATAAATCAATTTGCCATTATCCCTTTTAAAGTAATGCTTTAGAGACTGTGGCTTTTACACTGAAAAGAGCGCCATCGGATCTGTTGAAATAACGCCATGGTATGGTAACCCCAACCATGTTATGTCTTTTCTTAACATTTGTAATATGGGGATTGTGTAAAATATTTACAAACCTATTCCAAATCAGACAAGTGCTACTTTGTAGGTTATCCCAAATTATTGGGTATTCCTCCCTCACTATACCGAGGCAAAAGTTTGCCACAAAGAACGGTATGATTTTGAAAGAAAATGTTTCTTGCAAAAAGGTGAGTGGGAGGACAGTGCAACTCGACGAGATAACAGTATCTTCGTTATCATGGCAAAGGAAAGAAACCGCGGAAGCAATTCCAAAGTTTCCCCCTGCGACTGATACGGAAGCCTCTACAATAAAATGTATGGACTTCGGTCAAACTTGCAGCTGAACCACGTAGGCAAAACTCGTGCAAACCTCTCAGGTGCGCAAACGAGATATTGTTGTTAGACAACAGTATACCTACGATAATCAAGGAAGCGTTGATGGGCCCTGACTCCGGAATTGGCTAAATGGCAATACAATCCGAGATAGTTTCCATATAAATGATTCAAGATTAAATCTTGATGAACCCTTCAGAAGACTTAGAGTCTAACGAACATTAATGGAACTATAAACTAATGTGGATAAAATGTTTTATCCATAAAGCTCAACTTGTTGAAATAAACAAGTTCAAGGAGTTGACTACGATGAGGTTGTCTCACCGTAGCGATGCTTAAAGTCGGTTCGGGTTAAACTAGCAATTAATACATATTTCAATCATGAGATATGAAACATGGATGAGGAAAAAATTTCCATGAAATGAGAATACAAACTAGGACTTGTATGTGATACAGTCCAAAGTATTTTGTCGATCCAGGGGATGCTAGTGAGTGTGCAAACTTCAAAGTTCCGGCAATGGACAGAAGAGAGCAAAAAGGAGTTGGAATCTTCGGTTTGATGAAATAGTCAAAAGAGTTTGATTTCATCAATGGATAGCGAAGATGCTTGTGGTTACAAGAAAGTAAGTGGGAGCATAATAATATTTCTAAAACTTGTGTGCTTGACACATTGTTGATTGGAAATAATATAAATTTCTTGACACGAATTAGCACTTCATTGAAAAATGGTTTCTTCAATAAAGAGCTTGGGCTAAATAGCCTTGTTATTAGGCATAATTATCTACGGAGATAAAATTGCCTAATAGGGCTAAGCCAAAATACATATTGACAAGATGCTAAAACAGTTTAGCATAAAACATCAAGGAGTGATTCTTGCCAAAGTCACATGGAAAGGCTTTTGCAAGACTCGGTGTCCTAAAACACTGATGAGCAAAATACATGATGGAATTTCCACACACTTTTGTGTTTGGATTAATCATGTATTCCATGGTATGTAAAACAACCAGATATGTCCGGTACTCCCAAAGAGTTGCGAGTAAAGATATCAAAGTGATCAAAATACTGATCATAGGACAACAGTGAAAAATGTCGTTGAGTGCTAAAGTAGCACTGATAACATGTTTTCTCGCAAACTGAGATTATGAAGTACTCATTGTATGCAATACATCGATACAGTCTTCATCAATGCTCCAAGCGATTTTCGATTTAAGTTAAGGGTTTTTTGTGTAATACACGATATGGTGGCACGGTAGTTGGAAATTGTTCCAAACAGGTTACTGTGGCGAATTCTATAACAAAGGCTAAGTATGTTGACGCTTTGAAAGCGACAAAGAAGATGTTGAATCATATAGTTCATTCATGAACTTAGTATGGTTCCAAGATGGCTTTGGTCAATGGGACACTATTGCAGATAGTTGCTCCATAGCTCAGTCTGAGGAATCAAGGTTTGACTTGTGATTCACATATATACAAAGCCAAGTCGACACAAAATATGTATTTTGTGAAAGCATGAAAACGCGAGGATATGCAAAGATACACACGGAACTGAAGATGTCAAGTCCGTTAGATGTAGACTATACCACATGGCGAAGCATATTTTACACCGGTATGCCATAGGTGTAAAGTGCATTAGCATTAACTAGATTATTGACTCTAGTGTAAGTGGGAGTCTGTAGGAGATATGCCCTAGAGGCAATAATAAATGTTATTATTTATCCCCATGTTCCTAATTAAGTTTATGTTCCATGCTATAACTGCTATGGTTCCCGAGCCCGTATATCCATAAAGGCCCTAAGGAAAACCCATGTGCACGTGTGGAATGATAAACGGTAAAAAGTATTCCTAGTCAAGCCTCTAAGACTGGCTCAAGTGTTGTATGATGATCACGTTTTCCTGGTCATGGGCATGTCTATGCCTGCAACTTTGAGGGCACAATGTTAGGAGAACACTTGTGTTGAATCGACCCGATTGATGTTATGCTATGAGATACATTCATCACAAGTTAATGGTTAATAACACAGAGAAAGTTAACGTTTGCATAATTCCTTACACCATGAGTATCGAGTTTCTTCATGCTTGCTTCATGAACTTTGGGGTTTGTTAAACGTCATCCGTAAATGGGTGGCTATTACGGCGGCTTACGGGTTCATGGAAAAGTATGTCAAGGGACTTGATAGCTCAAGATTGGGATTTGCTCCTCCGGCGATGGAGAGATATTCTTTGGGCCCTCTCGGTGTTACGGTATCCATCATCGTATGGCCAGACACATTGTGATTTGATCACAGGGATGCCGGAACACAGGAACGAGAAAAGAGAACAAAACCGGTAACGAGGTAACTGGCATAGTGGACAAGTTGTTGATCCACAGGGATGCCGATAAATCTCACCTCGGGTGTTTGTAACATATCGCGAAGCAACGGGAATAGCACACGGCAACTGGAGGTTCACTCGAATGTTTATTCGTGTGGGTATAGGGTTCAATATGGGTGTCCACGGCTCCGATGTTGATCATTGATCGGAAAGTGTTCCGGTCATGTCTATACTTCACCGAACCTATAGGGTCACACGCTTAAGGGTCATCTATCTGCTGAATACTAGACAGGGAGTCTGAGAGAAAGTCACCGGAAAAGTTTCGGAGACAACGGAAGAGTTCCGGAGAGAGAACACCGAAAGAGTTTCGGTAAAACCGAAAAGTTGTTTCGGAGTATACCATTAAGTCAAAATGGTTTCGGCACACGCCTGAAAATTCTTGGAGGGTGCCAGAATTGTTCTGGGAACTTCTGGGATTTTTCCGGAGAAAAAAACCAGAAATGTTCCGGAGCTGCCGGAACCGATTTGGTTGCTTTTCGCTGATGAAAATCACTGATCCGGAATTGTTTCGGAACGCGTCCAAAATTATTTTAGGGGGTACTAGAAATGTTCTAGGCCCACATAAATATTTTCGGATTTAACGATGGCGGAAAAATGTTTTCGTGAATAGTGAAAAGCACTTTATGGGCTGGTTTTAATGAGGTTTTTTTCTAGAAGGAATTCCCTAATTTTGGAGAGAGGATAAGGTGGATGGAAAGGTGGTGGGGCCCCCCCAAGGGGGCAGGCAATTTCGTCCATGGGCTTGGGGGGGGGGGGCCATGGGGCTTCCTTCCACCATTTGGTGGAGAAGATCAAGTCCTCCTTATGTGGCATGGTGAAATATCCAAACCCCTTTTGGTCTTTTCACCCCTTGCCTCTACCCCTTGCTCCTCCTATAAATAGAGGTGGAGATGCACTCTCCACACTCACTCTTTCTCACATACAAATGCCATGCATGATCTGGCCTTCTCTCTCCCTCCCCGCGAAATAGTTTCGTAGAGCCGAAAGGCTGTCTGGGTTCCGGTGGGAACTAGTTCTGGACGGTGAAGCCCTGCCGGATAGCTGACACCATATGTGTGCAACCCCGTAGAGAGGTCGTAGTTTCGATCTTTTTGCCCGAGGGGCTGTTCGAGGGTCCTCCCGAAGGGCTGTCCGAATTACTGTCCGAGTTTCGAGGGTCCTCCCGAAGGGCTGTCCGTGACATCGTCCGAGAGGACTGTCCGACCGCCTCCCGAAGGGCTGTCCGAGGGACTGTCCGAGGAGCAGACGAGGGAGTACATACTCGCGGTTGGGAGGTTGTAAATCCTAGCTGCGGGGATCTGCACCGACGATCAACATCGACTCTACTTCCGCTGCGCTGCGAGTCGGTAACGATCAGATCCAAACCTTGTATGCATCTCCATAGTGATCCTGGGCGTGCTCGTTGTACCGAAATTTTTTATTTTCTGTCGTGTTTCCCTACAGTGGCATCATGAGCCGTGCTATGCATAGATGCAGGTTACGATCTAGAATACATAGAGATGTATGGGTGTTGCACAATATAATTTTGTAGTAGATGAGTTCTATTGCTGAAAATTATTTGTGCGGGTAGCAGATGAAATCTGTTACCCGATGTTCTTGTTGCTTCCCTGAAATTTGCGTATTTCTGATCTTGATAACGGCATGGTGGAGTTTCAAAGTTCTGGCAATCCGCGATCCTGATTGATCAACGAAGTGCTAACAGTTCGTTGAATTCCACCATAGTTAAAAGAAAGATGAAATTTCGCAGACAAAAAGGCAATGCAGATATGATCTGCACGGGGGTCATGCGTATGACGAAGTTTAGTATGGGGCTCGAGATTTTATTATCTCGTGTTTCATACACCCCGCAAAGTTAATCTAGCGATGTGAATAATCATACTTGATGATAAACGTTGGTAGCTGCGGTTTAAGTCAAAACCTTAGAAGCCACGTAAAATAAAATTTTGCATAAACCGATTAGAGGCGTCTAACTTGGTTTTGTAGGATGTGCATGTGATGTGGTATAGCATTTCTCATATTAATTCGATTATGTATGAGATGACTATATGATGTAAATTATTAACATGACCTGCGAGTCATGATTCGGCATGATGGCTGGAGCCATATGATTGTCACTTTAATGACCTGCGTGTCAACCTTAAGTATTGCACTTATTTTATTCGCTATAGAGATAGCAATATTATCTGGTGCATCGACAAGGTGGTGGCAATCTTTGCGAAGGTGAACACCGATGCAAATGCCGAAGACGAAGAAATACAAGACTTCTCCGTCAGAAAGGGCTATACCATATCATGCTATTATGAATTGCCTGAGATGTTTATCCCTTATGATGCACCCTTTTTGATTGCGCGGTGGTCGCTTTTTATTAGGGTGATCTCTCACTTAGAATATCAAGTAGTTAGTGTTCTCCCAAGTGTAGCACCGTCACGGCACCTATCTCTTCGGGGCATCACATGATCTCCATGGGTGCGAACGATTAGAGAAGTGTGAGGCGGGTGAGTTGAGACCTCGCAGCAAGATCACTTGGTTGACTTGACGTTCAGGCAGGACAGTCCTGAACTCGGAACACACACATCGAAAGATGAACAACAATCACATAGAGATGTGATCGGCAAGTTTGCCTACCGATTGAAGTTCACGCCATTTGTGTTCATCTCGAACCGTGGCGTTGAATTGAAATATGGGTCTTGTATCACTCGCAATCAATTATGAGAGATATTGATTTGAGTGGGAGCGCATTGTACAATTAACTTGTTTAATTCTCTGTGCAAATTAATTATGAACATTGTCTAAGTGAAATTTGCATAATAGTTATAGAATAATGGCTCGCGTTTCCACCTTCCCTATTAAAATTGAATAGCTGTTAAATATCTGGTTAAACTTTACGATTGGTAACGTAATGTGAGGATTGTCCTCAAGAGTGTCGAGAAGGACTTTGTCCTATCACATGCTTTCGGTATTCTCCCGCTAATGCTATGGATAATGTGACTCTCGTCCTTCAATCCAAAAGCTAGAATTTTGTTACGGTCAAAGTGCAATATGTTTGCTTCCATGAGACCCGAACTTCAAAGGTTTGGGATAGTTATGTGATATTCATGGAACTGAAAATTATTTTCAGATACAAACAAAGGCTAAAAGATATGAAATATCCAAAGCAATGTTTGTTTGCAAACTATTAGTAAAAGTGTTTACTATGCATTAGACTAATACAAGAGGGATCCAGAAGAACGCCTGTCATGAAATGAAGGTGAATAAAACAACAACTTAAAGAGAAAGGAAGTGTCCGAAGGGTGTTAGTGAAACTTACATGCCTAGGAAGTTTGAGGCTGACGCCACTCTCAAAGTTGGGTGCTTCTTCTGAGAGTAGGAGAAATATTGGAAGTAAAACTGTTAGAAGTATAAAGGCAAAAAGAGAGAAGACTGGAATATCCAGCTCATGTATGAAAGTCATACAAGCTATTGATGTATAGAAGGCTAGTCAAAGAAATAGTTCTTGGGAATTATGATTAAACATGTTAATCACTGATTCTTGGGTATTGTGAGTTGATCACAGAGATACCCGCTTGATTGCATTCTATTGCGACTCGATGCAAGAACTACTATGGCCTAAAAGACTTGCCGGGAATGAGGTTTAGATACGCGCTGGGAACATAGTAAATGTTACTATACCTTCCATCGATGTATTACCTATGTATTTATTTTCATAATTCATTTTTGGAGTTTCATACACTCTAGCCCATTGCATAAGGTATCTTGCAAGAAGGTTGTTCATAAGAGAACTTTTGATGTTCGGTGTTATGAATAACATAAGGGCCATACTTTCATTATGAATGACATGTATGTTATGAATATTGATAATAATACATTACCTCTGTATTTACTTTCATAATTCATTTTAGAGTTTTATACACTCTAGCCCATTTGCATAATGTTTGTTGCAAGAGTGTTGTTCATAAAAGAACAATTGTTGTTCAGTATTATGAATAACATAAGGGCCATACTTCCATCATGGATGGGATGTATGTTATGAATATTGATGGAAATATGATACATCCATAACACTGATGCTAAATGTCGCAAGACTAAAAGAATACCACACATGTGTGGCACAGCATTTGGTCACATTGGAGAAACCCGCATGGAGAAATTCCATAATGATGGATTTTGAAGTCGTTTGATTATGAATCATCTGACACTTGTAACTTTTCTCCGAAAAGTGAAGTGACTGAAATACCGTTCACAGGCCATAAGGAACAAGCAAAGAACATATTGGTGATCATACATCATGATGTGTGTAGTCCGATAAATATTTTTGCTGGCAGTGGATTTGTCTATCTTTTGAAATGACTCAAGTAGATATATGGATATTTACTTGATGAGACGTAAGTCTGGATCTTTTGAAATCATTCAAAAGGTTTTCAAAATGAAGAAGAAATTATTGTAACAAGAAAATTATGTTTCTGCAATTGGATTGCGGAAAGAAATTTTGAGTTACAAGTTTAACGAATGTCTGATGAGTTGTGAAAAGAGTTTCATAACTTACACCTCCCGGAGCACCACTGTGAGTGGAATGTCCGTGAAGATGTAATCAAACCATTTATGACATGGTAAGATCAAAGATGACATAAATCAATTTGCCATTATCCCTTTTAAAGTAATGCTTTAGAGACTGTGGCTTTTACACTGAAAAGAGCGCCATCGGATCTGTTGAAATAACGCCATGGTATGGTAACCCCAACCATGTTATGTCTTTTCTTAACATTTGTAATATGGGGATTGTGTAAAATATTTACAAACCTATTCCAAATCAGACAAGTGCTACTTTGTAGGTTATCCCAAATTATTGGGTATTCCTCCCTCACTATACCGAGGCAAAAGTTTGCCACAAAGAACGGTATGATTTTGAAAGAAAATGTTTCTTGCAAAAAGGTGAGTGGGAGGACAGTGCAACTCGACGAGATAACAGTATCTTCGTTATCATGGCAAAGGAAAGAAACCGCGGAAGCAATTCCAAAGTTTCCCCCTGCGACTGATACGGAAGCCTCTACAATAAAATGTATGGACTTCGGTCAAACTTGCAGCTGAACCACGTAGGCAAAACTCGTGCAAACCTCTCAGGTGCGCAAACGAGATATTGTTGTTAGACAACAGTATACCTACGATAATCAAGGAAGCGTTGATGGGCCCTGACTCCGGAATTGGCTAAATGGCAATACAATCCGAGATAGTTTCCATATAAATGATTCAAGATTAAATCTTGATGAACCCTTCAGAAGACTTAGAGTCTAACGAACATTAATGGAACTATAAACTAATGTGGATAAAATGTTTTATCCATAAAGCTCAACTTGTTGAAATAAACAAGTTCAAGGAGTTGACTACGATGAGGTTGTCTCACCGTAGCGATGCTTAAAGTCGGTTCGGGTTAAACTAGCAATTAATACATATTTCAATCATGAGATATGAAACATGGATGAGGAAAAAATTTCCATGAAATGAGAATACAAACTAGGACTTGTATGTGATACAGTCCAAAGTATTTTGTCGATCCAGGGGATGCTAGTGAGTGTGCAAACTTCAAAGTTCCGGCAATGGACAGAAGAGAGCAAAAAGGAGTTGGAATCTTCGGTTTGATGAAATAGTCAAAAGAGTTTGATTTCATCAATGGATAGCGAAGATGCTTGTGGTTACAAGAAAGTAAGTGGGAGCATAATAATATTTCTAAAACTTGTGTGCTTGACACATTGTTGATTGGAAATAATATAAATTTCTTGACACGAATTAGCACTTCATTGAAAAATGGTTTCTTCAATAAAGAGCTTGGGCTAAATAGCCTTGTTATTAGGCATAATTATCTACGGAGATAAAATTGCCTAATAGGGCTAAGCCAAAATACATATTGACAAGATGCTAAAACAGTTTAGCATAAAACATCAAGGAGTGATTCTTGCCAAAGTCACATGGAAAGGCTTTTGCAAGACTCGGTGTCCTAAAACACTGATGAGCAAAATACATGATGGAATTTCCACACACTTTTGTGTTTGGATTAATCATGTATTCCATGGTATGTAAAACAACCAGATATGTCCGGTACTCCCAAAGAGTTGCGAGTAAAGATATCAAAGTGATCAAAATACTGATCATAGGACAACAGTGAAAAATGTCGTTGAGTGCTAAAGTAGCACTGATAACATGTTTTCTCGCAAACTGAGATTATGAAGTACTCATTGTATGCAATACATCGATACAGTCTTCATCAATGCTCCAAGCGATTTTCGATTTAAGTTAAGGGTTTTTTGTGTAATACACGATATGGTGGCACGGTAGTTGGAAATTGTTCCAAACAGGTTACTGTGGCGAATTCTATAACAAAGGCTAAGTATGTTGACGCTTTGAAAGCGACAAAGAAGATGTTGAATCATATAGTTCATTCATGAACTTAGTATGGTTCCAAGATGGCTTTGGTCAATGGGACACTATTGCAGATAGTTGCTCCATAGCTCAGTCTGAGGAATCAAGGTTTGACTTGTGATTCACATATATACAAAGCCAAGTCGACACAAAATATGTATTTTGTGAAAGCATGAAAACGCGAGGATATGCAAAGATACACACGGAACTGAAGATGTCAAGTCCGTTAGATGTAGACTATACCACATGGCGAAGCATATTTTACACCGGTATGCCATAGGTGTAAAGTGCATTAGCATTAACTAGATTATTGACTCTAGTGTAAGTGGGAGTCTGTAGGAGATATGCCCTAGAGGCAATAATAAATGTTATTATTTATCCCCATGTTCCTAATTAAGTTTATGTTCCATGCTATAACTGCTATGGTTCCCGAGCCCGTATATCCATAAAGGCCCTAAGGAAAACCCATGTGCACGTGTGG
The DNA here is from genome assembly GCA_039707655.1 of Elymus sibiricus. Lineage (NCBI taxonomy): Eukaryota > Viridiplantae > Streptophyta > Magnoliopsida > Poales > Poaceae > Elymus > Elymus sibiricus. Next base: position 481,621,218 of record CM077672.1, on the reverse strand, counting down.
AATGATAAACGGTAAAAAGTATTCCTAGTCAAGCCTCTAAGACTGGCTCAAGTGTTGTATGATGATCACGTTTTCCTGGTCATGGGCATGTCTATGCCTGCAACTTTGAGGGCACAATGTTAGGAGAACACTTGTGTTGAATCGACCCGATTGATGTTATGCTATGAGATACATTCATCACAAGTTAATGGTTAATAACACAGAGAAAGTTAACGTTTGCATAATTCCTTACACCATGAGTATCGAGTTTCTTCATGCTTGCTTCATGAACTTTGGGGTTTGTTAAACGTCATCCGTAAATGGGTGGCTATTACGGCGGCTTACGGGTTCATGGAAAAGTATGTCAAGGGACTTGATAGCTCAAGATTGGGATTTGCTCCTCCGGCGATGGAGAGATATTCTTTGGGCCCTCTCGGTGTTACGGTATCCATCATCGTATGGCCAGACACATTGTGATTTGATCACAGGGATGCCGGAACACAGGAACGAGAAAAGAGAACAAAACCGGTAACGAGGTAACTGGCATAGTGGACAAGTTGTTGATCCACAGGGATGCCGATAAATCTCACCTCGGGTGTTTGTAACATATCGCGAAGCAACGGGAATAGCACACGGCAACTGGAGGTTCACTCGAATGTTTATTCGTGTGGGTATAGGGTTCAATATGGGTGTCCACGGCTCCGATGTTGATCATTGATCGGAAAGTGTTCCGGTCATGTCTATACTTCACCGAACCTATAGGGTCACACGCTTAAGGGTCATCTATCTGCTGAATACTAGACAGGGAGTCTGAGAGAAAGTCACCGGAAAAGTTTCGGAGACAACGGAAGAGTTCCGGAGAGAGAACACCGAAAGAGTTTCGGTAAAACCGAAAAGTTGTTTCGGAGTATACCATTAAGTCAAAATGGTTTCGGCACACGCCTGAAAATTCTTGGAGGGTGCCAGAATTGTTCTGGGAACTTCTGGGATTTTTCCGGAGAAAAAAACCAGAAATGTTCCGGAGCTGCCGGAACCGATTTGGTTGCTTTTCGCTGATGAAAATCACTGATCCGGAATTGTTTCGGAACGCGTCCAAAATTATTTTAGGGGGTACTAGAAATGTTCTAGGCCCACATAAATATTTTCGGATTTAACGATGGCGGAAAAATGTTTTCGTGAATAGTGAAAAGCACTTTATGGGCTGGTTTTAATGAGGTTTTTTTCTAGAAGGAATTCCCTAATTTTGGAGAGAGGATAAGGTGGATGGAAAGGTGGTGGGGCCCCCCCAAGGGGGCAGGCAATTTCGTCCATGGGCTTGGGGGGGGGGGGGCCATGGGGCTTCCTTCCACCATTTGGTGGAGAAGATCAAGTCCTCCTTATGTGGCATGGTGAAATATCCAAACCCCTTTTGGTCTTTTCACCCCTTGCCTCTACCCCTTGCTCCTCCTATAAATAGAGGTGGAGATGCACTCTCCACACTCACTCTTTCTCACATACAAATGCCATGCATGATCTGGCCTTCTCTCTCCCTCCCCGCGAAATAGTTTCGTAGAGCCGAAAGGCTGTCTGGGTTCCGGTGGGAACTAGTTCTGGACGGTGAAGCCCTGCCGGATAGCTGACACCATATGTGTGCAACCCCGTAGAGAGGTCGTAGTTTCGATCTTTTTGCCCGAGGGGCTGTTCGAGGGTCCTCCCGAAGGGCTGTCCGAATTACTGTCCGAGTTTCGAGGGTCCTCCCGAAGGGCTGTCCGTGACATCGTCCGAGAGGACTGTCCGACCGCCTCCCGAAGGGCTGTCCGAGGGACTGTCCGAGGAGCAGACGAGGGAGTACATACTCGCGGTTGGGAGGTTGTAAATCCTAGCTGCGGGGATCTGCACCGACGATCAACATCGACTCTACTTCCGCTGCGCTACGAGTCAGTAACGATCAGATCCAAACCTTGTATGCATCTTCATAGTGATCCTGGGTGTGCTCGTTGTACCGAAAATTTTTGTTTTCTGTCGCGTTCCACTACAATTGTAACCAACTCCGATAAATACAATTGAGTTGCATCCTATACCTTTCTACAATGGCGATAGTAAACACACATTTCAGGCTCATTAATGACAAAGCTTGCAGAAGTCAGAGTTATGTCAAACTTCTCATGTCATTGCTTAGGTGCTTGTATCAAACAATACAAAGATTTTAACAACTTGCACACCTTTCTCTCTTCGTCCTTTACTACCAACCCATCTGACAATACGCAATGGCATGATCCGATCACAAGGATACGCGTGGGACTCCAATGGCGATCCGGGTGCCGAGGTGACGACAAAGCGGCATCTGTATGTGGTACTGGATGACTGCCCGAGCGGCTACGGCATCCACAAGCTGGACATGGACGACGACGACGACCATGATAATCTAGACCGCGCCTGCGGAGCCTCCGGTTCTCCGCGTGGCGCTTCCGTCTATCAGAAATGGAACGCAGTTCGCCGCCGTGGGCAGCAACATCGTGGCCACAAGCAACACAGGCTTTCCCGGTGGTGTCCTCATATACGACACCAGGTCGGCGGCGCAGGTCGTCACGCGTTCGCACCCAGATTGCCTCCTCCGCGGCCACAAAGCAGGCATGGTCGTGGGGCGCAGGCTGTACATGTTCGTGGACAGGCTGCTCTGCCTGACCGCAGAACATTGCGGCGGCTACGACGAATGGGAATGGGAGTGGGAACGTCCCCGAATTCACAATGACCCGCCGCACCCGGAAGAATGGTGGTGTCCGGAGTGCCGTGTCTAACTCCAGGAAAGCACGTCGCCCGGGCAGGCGGCGCAGCACCACCATTTCAGGACGGAGTGGTCCTGTTGGGAGAGCTTTGTCAAGCTCCCGTTCAGCGCCAGGTACGTCACGGCGCACGCAGTGCACATGCCGCCGGCTGCCCCGGCGAAGCACGACCTCTTCGTGTCCGTGAGCACCGTGCGCACTAGGTGCGCTACCTACTCTTTCAGCACGGCGCTCGCCAAGTGGACACGGCGCGGCACGTGGCAGCTGCCGGTCACCGGCCACGCCCACTACGACGGCGAGCTGGGGGCGTGGCTCGGACTCCACGCTGCAGAGGCTCACCTGTGCGCGGGCAACATCACGTCCGCCCAGGCGACATGGAAGGTCGGCAGGGAGAAGCTGTTGAACGAGCACGCCGTGGCGAGCGCCAAACTCGTGCCCATGGCGCCGTCCGAGTACAGCCTCGTGGAACAGATAAATGACCTCCAGTTCCACAGGTACGACAGCGAGCTCCGGCTGACCACTTTTCGGGTCGGGCGCGGCCAGGACGGCACGCCGGTGGTCACGTCTCGACGGCCAGCTCGCTCTTACAAGTTCTCCAAATACAGCTATAATACAAATTTTGCTGCTCAAGCGTTCTGGATGTAATTCTTGAGGCAGGTGTGGTTCGAGATTTTAGGCACACTGGATGCTAAGCTGCTAGTAATAAAATGTGCCCTTTCGTTTTCCACATCACAAGTTTTATTAAAATCTTTTTCCGTTTGTTTTCCCATGATGCATATACGATCGAGTGACCCAATGACGAGCTCTCTTCGATCGCAAAACAAATAGTGATTTAGAACACTGCTGCCTAGCTTTGCTGCGACGACACATTTTCAAGATCTGCTGCAACAATAACATTACCATGATCCGTTCACCGAGCCAAGTGAGCTTTTGTCTCGCTGCATGTAGAGATCAGCCAACGCTAGTAGCGATTTCTCACAAAGTTACAAGTACAATGAAACAATTTCACATTGCGCAACGGAAAACTATATTCAGTGAAAAGAGCATGCCACTCACCCTAGCACAACATGCGCAACAGACAAAGGGGTTATCACCAGCTGATTGTCATAAATTTTCAGCAACCCATGTTCTCTATTTACAAGAGGCACAACTCAGCAACAAGCATTGTATTAACAGTAGCCGCAAGTTATCTTGCGGGCAGTTGCAAACTCGTAAGCAGAAATTAATTATTTACAAAGAGCTGCCATGACTACATACCTACCTACCTACCTACATACTATTCAGTCATGTCAAAGAAACGTGGTCATATCTAAGAATATACATGGCTAATGAATGACAGCAGAAGTCGAGATGATGAATGGGAAGAGGAGTCGGGTACAGAACGATTATAGATAATTTTAGGGCCATTACTCAGCTACAACTATTTGAAAAAGGACAAGAACTTTGCACTCAGATTTCTTAAAATTGAAGTATACGACTCCATGGATATCCAAGGATGGTATTGCCACCATGCAAAACACTGGGGAAAAACGTGAATTGCATGTTCTGATTAAAGACTATCATGGCAAGTTGGTGAAAGAATATAGGGATTCCTCCCGTACAGGCAACGGAGAGAATCAGCTATCAGCGCTGACACACAAAACAAACAAGAACAGAGAAACGAGGGGACAATCATCAGCCAACTGCCACAAGTTATCTTGCGGTACCTCCAAGCAGTTGCAACTCATAAGAAACAAGATTGATGGTATTGCCACCATGCAAACACTGGATAAAATGTGTGATGAGTGTTCTGATTGAAGGCTATTGGCAAGTGGCAAAAGAGTAAGAGGGACAATGTTGAAGTTTATCATGAAAGGGCGAGAAGAATTTTAGTTGGTAACAATGAACCAGATTTCAAAAGATTGCTTAACATTGGTGTATCACTCCTCCGATATCTAAGGATGGTCCCGCAATCATGCAAAAACACTGATAAGAACATGTACTGCATGTTCTGATTACAGGAAAGTTGGCTAAAGAGTATAAGAGATCCTCCCCGTACTGGCAACAGAGAGAATCAGATATCGGCGCTGACATACAGAGCAAACAAGAACAGAGAAACAAGGTGGAAAAATCTCAGCATTCTCAAGTTCTTTGTTGACGAATTCACCAAATAGCAATGCGTGAGCAGTAGCCGCAATATAACTTGTGGCCTCCAAGCAGTTGCAACTCATAAGAAGAAACTATTTACAAAGAATGGACATGACTAGCTAACTATCTACTATTCACAGTTTGGTGTCAAAGAGACATAACCAATCTAGAAACATGCATGGCTAAGGAATGAGCACAAAAGCTGAGATAATGAATGGGAAGAGGAGTCATGTACAGAACCTATTTCTAGATTATACATAATTTTAGGGCCATTACTCAACCAACACCTATCTGAGAAGGGCAATAATATTACTTAAGTTGTGATGTCAAAAAACGTAATCATATCCTATCCACCTAAGGAATTTACCGGAGAAGTTGAGAAGATTGATTGGGAAGAGTCAAGTTCAGAACCTTTTTTCAGTTTATACGCAATGGGCCATTACTTAGCTACACCTATTTCAAAAGAACAGGAAGAATTTTTACTTGGTCACCATTAAACAGATTTCTTCAAATTGAAGTATTAGAGAAGTCCTTGGGTATCTAAGGATGATGTAGCCACAATGCAGAACACTGAAAAAACGTGTACCGCGTGTTCGACTGAAGATTATCAATCATGGTAAGCGGCAAAAGAGTATAAGAACGATGATGTTTAAGTCTATCATGAAAAGGATGAGGAGAATTCTACTTGGTAATAATGTAACAGATTTCTTAAACACGAAGCGTTAGAATACTCCTTGGATATCTAAATACGGTATTGCCACCATGCACAGCACTGAAAAAACATGTGCTGCATGTTCTGACTGAAGTGGCAAAAGAGTGCCCCTCCCATACTGGCGAACGTATCAGCAATCAGCGCTGACAGCATAAAGAATTGGTTATGAATAGGCAGAGATTGAAGCAGTCATCGAGATTAGACGGGAATATCTGAACATGCGATTAAACACGGACAAGTCCACACAAGTAAAGCCATGGTTGAGAGTCTGAGGAAGATAGACAGATAAGCATGAGGTTTATTGGAGAGTTGAAGGGATGGAGAACACAGTTTTTGATCTACGGGATGACAAGAGAAGTCCGATAGAGCTGACTGAAGGGTCCACATATATCCTTTCAAACTACAGCAGGAACCTCCTTAAGTAGACATTATGAAAGCTTTGATCAAATTCTCTGCCGACTGCCTCTGCTCAGGGGTGCCAAATATGTTAGCAACATGCTCATGACGAGATGATTTTGATTCAATAATTTCAATGTCAGCTCCAGAAATCTGCAGTTATAATCAATAATTTCATGTCAATGGTAAGTAAAAATAACCTACCTACGAAGTAATCCTAAAAATAGACCATTCAAGATGTCAGATTATAAGTTTATAATTGATTATGTTTTCCATATGTTCATGCATGTCAATCCTGTACAAAGGTTGCTTCAAACCAATCCACTCTTGGTGTTGTACACACACCACTATGTTATAATTTCATCTTTAGTCATGGATAAATTACTCTCTTTTACGAAATAAAATAATCAAATAATCAAATGATCTAATATACTACTCCATTAGTAGTAGAAAACAACCTATTCTTTTAGGTACTGCTATATACTAATGGACTTGATATTACAGCAGACAGCAAGTATGACCCCATATGAACTGAAGTCCGAGCGCACTCTTTCAGACAATCACCTACTCCTCTGCGCAAGCACCAGTAAAATGAAATAGTAAACTGACCTTTCTAATGTTGTCCAAGTTTGTACCATGCTTCCCCATTACTTTTGAAAGGCCGCTAGAAGGAATAAACATTTCCATATCCGGGACGCGTCTGATCAGTGGCAATCAGCAAAATGAAATACAATCATAAGGATTAGAATAAAGAACCAAGTAATAACTACAAATATAAGGAGGCATGCACACAAGGGGCACGGCTATTCTTAAAAAGAAGGAGCACGGCTTAGAAAGGGTTTATGGTGAGTTCAGTTGCAACCTACCTTCCATATGGCTTTGAAGTGTACGAGGAGCGTACTCCAAATCCATCATCTACAGCCTAATGGAGGATATCACCGGTTAAGTTTATATCACAAACTTATAGGCACGTCTCATTATGAAGGTCAACAGGGAAACAGAGAAAATTGACGTTGAAGCAAAATATTTTACCTGCCTGGGGCTGTATCCATGATACAAGCTGCTACGAGGAAATACATTCGAACCACGCTCAGCTTCACCCCTTTGATCATGGCGCAATGGAGTGATTTGTTGACTGTAAGGTAATAATGCTGGCATCGGAAAGCTGCTTGAATACATGGGTTCAGTGGTGGCAACAGTTAGCTTCCCATCCTTGCCAGAATTTTGCCTCCCCACGCTGTCCTTCAGAACTTCTTCCCGGAGCCTTAGAACGATCTGAACAAGAGCATCACGCAGTTTGTCCACTTCCCCGAACACCTACACGCAATAAACTCATAAATACATCTAGATAGATCACATAGAGACTATCTCAAACAATAACACAAGGGGCAAACCTCGACAAGCTCATCACTGGAAGATGCCTTCCGGGGCTTAGTGCCCTTGGATATGTGGATAATGGCCTTAGACTTATTCCGCATGTCATTAATGATTGAACCACCCTTGCCGATAAGGCAGCCAATGACATTACCCGGAACAAGAAGGCGGAGATGCATTCTATCTTCAGTTTCATCGTTGATCTTTGCTTGAAGCAGAAGAACAGCTTCCACTGCAGCAGACTTAACATCATCGGTTGCCTGACATGAAAGGTGTCACCACAAATGAAAAAAAAAAGTGTATAAACGACAAAGCACAACTACTGAGCTGGAAGTGTGGTCTAACCTCAGTGGACGAAATGGTGATTATGCTTTCCTCCTTATCATTCTTTGCGTCATCAACATCTACGCTTGCACCACTTTCTTTCCTTATATTCTTTATGGTCATCCCACCTTTACCAATAACTAACCCAATCTTGTCACCAGGGCATACAACACGCACCAATAGCTCTCCTGAACATTTTGGGGTGTTATAAGTAGGAATAGCTGGGACCATAGACTGATAAATGGGCAATCCACCATGAGCATCAGTGGGTACAGTAAATTCAGGAACATGAGAACCACGACTTCTTGCCCCTAAGATAGACAGACTTGGATGCCCAGATGGCATAGAAGCATCTGACACTGAGTATAAGCTACTAGCCGGATAAACTGGAAGCTCTGAAGGAAGTATAATGGTTGGAGGAAGTTCATCAATAGATGTTTCAAGAGGAATGTTCTCTTTTGATGGACATTTGTAGATAATTGTTGATACTGCAAACAATGCCTTCTTGACAGCTCTAGCGTCCCCAGTTATCTGTTAAAAATGGTACTAGTAACAGTTAATAATTGGCGGAGTGCTGAAGAACATAGCAGAGCTCAAAAGATTGGAATTGTTCGACAGTGTAAGTGAGCACCACACAAGCAGAAAGTAAAATAGAATTATCAATTATCTTAATCTGGGAAAACAAAATATTAACATGCATGTAACAAGAATAATAAAATTATAAATATTGCACTGGGAGGTCTATAGTGCTGCCTCCTTACCATAATAGAGTGCGCATTAATTTCCAGAAAAGTCAACCTTCATCAATTTGACAAAGTTTATAGAGAAAATTGATTATATCTATGATACCAAACACAAACAATATAAAAATATATTTCATGATAAATCAAATGGCATTGATTTGGTAGTCAACATGTTGATAACTTTTTCTATAAACTTGGTCAAAGTTAGACAAAGTTTGATTTTGAAAAGAATCTAATAGATACTATATTTAGGGACAGAGGGAGTATTAAACAACTTGCTAATTTCGCACCATGATAGAGAGATGACAATGATATATGCATACATTTTAACACAAAATCATGTACTAAAAACTAAAGGATTGCTTGATAGACTGAACCTATTCACTAATGGTTAACCTCACGTTATGTTGGCACAGCTCACCAAACTATTATATGGAGGAAAATATACCTGAACGAAATTATCAAAACTCATAGCACATGAGTGTGTAACATCGCTTGGATCTTTTGGTTTAACTTTAATGAATGATTTTGAAACTGAGCGAAGCCTCTTGATGACAGAACCAGATTTTCCGATGACACTTGCAGCTTGACTAGCTGGTACAAGAATGTTGGCTTCTTTATCATCAGAGTCACTAGTGATTGCCAGAGCATCAACAATTGCATCATGCACCTTGAGTAATGCATTTTGTGCTGCGCAAACAGGCTCCCTATCATCATCATCAGCATCTATGTCGCTAATCATGACGTCTCTATGCTTGACATAACAATATACCAAAATAACCCTTTTGTCAGCACCAGGGTATGGGTCGACAACCTTGACTTTGGCATTCGTCTGTTGCCGGATGGAATTTATCACCTTGCCACCCTTGCCAATTACACTACCAATCACTTTGTCTGGACAAAGTATCCGGTAAACAACCAATTCGTCCATACCGGAGGTTTCCTGGGTGTGAGCCGGCCTCCGCTTTTGGTCCCTGTCTTCTCTGTCATGATCCCTGTGTTGGCTGGTACGCTTACCGGAAGGCTTCATGGTTTACTCACTACACAAGAAAATGAACGAAAAGATTAATGACAAGCACAATAAGAATGAATAAATACATATCAGCTATATATATAAGATAAACATTCATGATATAGCACCATCGCATTCAACAGACATGACAGCGCAGAATGTTACGAATTAAACAAATGGGTCACGTATCACTGCAATGGATGTGCTAGCAAGATGTTGCCATGATTCTGGTGAATCAGTCGGCATTCACCAAGAATAAATCAGCAGCAAGCCTATCTTCCATAAGAAGAACTCAACAAGTAGCCGTTGTCGATTATTCAAGTAATCACAACAAAAATTAATCAGCGCGTGCAAGAGAAAACGGAAATACCTAAGTAGTAATAAGTCGAATACTGCAGCTACACCAACCACAACCAGTATGCCATTAAAAACGAACGGAGAATGTCTATTAATTGCGTGCCATTGTGTACGAGTCAAAAAGGCAAGACATACAGAGTCACGCCACCAATTGGCGCAAATCATGCAGTCACGAGGCACATGGCACGGTGCTGATTGTTACATAACCGTCAACCGATATCCAACCCATGTCAAAAATTAGATCCAGTGACGACAGAACCAGTAGGTGGAATGACGCGGCAAGGGGCTGGATTCCAGGATAAATGCTACTTACACGCCAAGTAAGTGAAACACGACAACTACTAGCCGATAGACGCGGCGACGGGACAAAATTTATTGACCCTCTAATATAAAGACTGGACTCATGGAATCAATAAGCGGAATTTGCCCAAGATTGGGTCGAGTGACGATTAAAAGAAATATCGCCAGCCTTCTCAATAGGTTTCGTAGAGGGGGGTTATCTTCAAGGGAAGAGAGCCCCTCTAGGCGACAGAAACTAGAAGAGAAGATTTAGGCCTCGCAGCACAAGTCGTAACCCTAAACCCTAAACAAAAAGTACGCGATTCGCGAGCCTGGATATCTAAATTCGGCCTTTCGCCCCCACCCTTACTTCCCCGACTCGCCACATCTCGCTGCCGGACTTGAGGTGGCCGGGGGGGTGGGGGGCGGCGTTGGTCGGCGGAGGGAGAGGTACCGGAACGGCGTCGCGGCGGCGACGGTGACGGGGTCGAGGGAGCGAGGAAGTAGCCGGCGTACGAGCCGAGGGGCGGGGTCGAGGTCGGCGACGACCGACGGGGGCGGCGGCTTGGGGACCTGCCGACGGAGGCGAGAGAGGGTGGTAGGTAACCCTAGCGTGCTGGCTGGGATGGGGGGTGCTGCCCTTTTGGTCTGCGCACGAGGAGGGAGAGGATCGCCCGCGCGGACGGAACGGCCCAGGCCCAAGGCCCACAAGACGTGTTGTTGTATGATCACTTCTATTTTCTACACGCCCTTCTCTAAAGCAACACTATTCTGCACGCATAAGACCCAGTCATCACTTCTTTTTTTCAGCTGCAATCGTCACTTTGGCGCCAAAGGAAATTGCAACCATCACTTTCTGAACACCCAGCACTCGCAATACCTACATTTAAAAATAACATTTGCCATGTCATGTTTTGATTTGACAGAAACACTTTGTGATCGGATGGGGGTCCACGACCTGTCAGTAGTGATGGCCACAACAAGAGAAGGAAAATGAGATGCATTGGCAGGGTTAGGAAACTAGAATGAAGCCTAAGAATCAAGGAGGTTTGGGGTTTCATGGTCTGTATGGGTTCAAGTGGAATGAAGACAAGAAAACACTAGTTTTTGCCTGATCTGCGCCATCTTCGACGCATCCCCTAGATCTTCTTCATGTCTTTGTCGGACTTGAACGACAAAGAGTCTTCTTGCTCGGAGGAGCTTCATTGGGGTCACCGCTTGCTTGAGCACGTCAAGCTCCGCATAGTTGATCTAGGATTTGACTAAAGCAACGTTGGCGACCTCGCACTTGAGAGAGCGCTCAGTGTACCCAGAAACCATGATGACACCCTTCGGACCCGACATTTTGAGCTTTAGGTGGACATAGCAAGGACGGGGCCATGAATTTGGCGTAGGCATGGTAGCCAAGGATGGCATGATACACCCCTTTGAAGTCGATAACTTTGAGCTTCTCCATACGAAAATTCCAAGGATTTATCAAATCTAGGAAGTGAATGACGCCTGGTAAAGAAATATCTGCAAGTAGTTGTTATCTCAAAATGCTTCAGTTCCCCGAACCAATCGCAGAGGTGATAAAACAACAATAATAAAGAAATAGGCCACAACTTAAGGTTTCACATGCAGTCGTGTACATGCATTTGGGGTACAAACTAGAATAATTAACTTTGCATTGGTAAACACCTTTACATATATCTTGTGCACAAACTATGTGAGGGATGTGTCCAAATAACCCCACGGCCGACTGCTGAATCGAGATTCTTTGCCCTATCCGACTCATGGGGTTACCTGGGTTATTAAGGATTACTGTACCAACTCATTGGGCATTTTTTGTCTACGGTGTAATTACCCTGGAGACTTAATTCTGGCTACCGTACTAATCTTACTATCATCGATGTTCGGCATAGCTTTCCTCTCCTCCCAACACTTTACATCTCATTGTTCCGATCTTCGGTATCTTGGGTGCCTACGAGCCCTAGGATCGAGGTAGCGACAAGAGACAAAATCATTGCGCAGAACATAGACAAAGCTCTGCCCCTGAACAAAGTTGCAGAGAAGATTAGAAGGCATTCAAACCATACTTCCGAAACGCACAACCCCTACCTGGCACGCCATCTGTCGACGTATTTTCCCAACATTGTCCATTTGAAGGCAGCACAGGCGTCAGAGAGGATGGTGCACACGAGGAGATTTTACATAGATTCAGGCCCTTGGATCGAGGTAATACCCTACTCTTTGTTTAGCTATATGCACTTGTGCAGAAGCCTAGATATGGCGTGGCAAAATAGGCTTTGCTGGCGTTGGGTGCCAGCGCCACCAATATTGCGCCACTGATAAAATTTACTCGTGGAGTTGGAGCACACGTCAACAGTATTTGTGTGCTAGTGGCATGCCACATGGCCAACGCCATCAATAAGTATATGTTAGCACCGCCATGCCTTGTTGGCGTCACGCCACCAATTAGATTTTTCGCTTATAAAAATATATGTGCAGCTAGGTAATCCATCAACTAATTTAAGATATTCTACTGCATCAACACTAGTTCAACTTAACAAACTAGATAGGTCCTACATCATCAACTTAACAAAGTACATAATAGTTAGCAATTCAAGAACTAAGCTAGTTCAACTTAACAAACTACATCATCCACTTAACAAACTAGATAGCCTAGGTGGTTGATCACACTTCTTGATCAAGGATTGCCTTGATCTGTCGAATCTTGTGCCTATTGTTTTCCCCCTCTTTTTAAAAATGAGCTTTCTCTATTTTGATATCATTTCTCTCTGCCCTGAGGAGCTTTCTATGATTCTTTAGCTGATCCCTCTGCTCCTTCAGCCTAGGAGTCTTATCAAAGAGATCAGCCTTCTCGTCGATCAGCTGATCTCTCTTCTCCTTTAGTATGGCATTCATCTCCTTCAGGGCCTTGATGGTACTTTCATGAGACTCTAGAAGCTGACGGTTGAGCATGTCCACATCATAGACCTTTTCTTCAATGGGTGTCGGAATCGGTACATATCCCTACCAAGTCCAATGTTTGAAATCTTTAGATATGCATGCATTTGCAATCATCATGAATGGTTAGATAAGCATGTGTTTGCAATGATCATGGATGTGTTTGGAATCTTACTCGGTTGCTGCTCGCGTCGGCATACGCCGCAAAGGTACAACAAGATCTGTAGTGGCTATTGAATGAACTCATTGGCGCAAACTACAAAATAGTAACAAGTCAGATTCGTAGTTGCAATGTATATAACAACAACCACTAGAAGAGTACATGGAGATCATGGCCATGTACTTAGCTAATTTTCTGCATATAGCAAGTCTTCAAACCAAAGACAATTTCTGAATTTTGCATCTGCTCCTACTGCCTAGTACATTGTGAAGACAATTTCTGAATTTTTACACTAGTTTTGGCACTACTATATAAAAAAATGAAAACTACAGCCATGAACTACAAAATAATAACAAGTCAGCCATGAACTAGCAATGTATATAACTAAATGAAAACTACGTCCATGAACTAGCAATGTATATAACTAATTAAAGTATGGTCATGTACTAGCAATGTATATAACTAAATGAAAACTACAGCCATGAACTAGCAATGTTTATAACTAATTAAAGTATGAACACTACAGTTAGGACTAATTGACCCTAGTTTGGAGCTGTCAAATTAAGTAAAGTTTTGGCACTATCAAAGCTTTTGACACTAGTTTTGGCACTATTTTGATAGTGTCAAAGCTTTGGTAAACAAAAAAAAACTAACACTAGTTCATGGCTTTAACCAAGCACAAAATCTTTAAAACTAGTTCATGGTTTTAACCAAACACAAAATCTTTAAACAAGCACACAAAAAATTAACACTGGTTCATGGCTTTAACCAAGCACAAAATCTTTACCAAGAACAAAATTTAAAACTAGTTCATGGCTTTAACCAAGCACAAAATGGAGTTTAACAGGGCATCTTTAACACTGCTAGTCCACGACCATAGGCTTTAACCTTAATCACAAAATCGCCACGGCCATGGCTTTAACCCTAAACACAAAATAGCCACAGCCATGGCTTTAACCATAAGCACAAAATCGCCATAGCCATGGCTTTAACCCTAAGCACGAAATCGCCACGACATGAGCTCACCTTGTCGGGTTTGTAGCTAAGGCAGAGCTCGTCACCGTCATCTCCCTCGCCGGCGCCGAAACCCTAGCGTGGGAATCAAATCGGGATGACCTCAGTGAACACAAAAAACCAATTGAATGGGTCTACGAGATAGGGCAGCGAAAGGGGGAGCTGTAGAAGTTTACCTCGCCAGCGGAGACGGCCGGAAATGGCCGGAATCGGCTGGCGACGAGCAGTGGTGAAAGGGGATCGACAGAGGAAGACAGAGCGGGGGCAGAGAGAGAATTTGGGACGAGGGGGTCCGATGCCCCTCCGTTTTGACCCAGTGCTTCCGATGCACTCTTGGGATAGGCCCAATAGGCCAGTGGGCCAGTAATTACATTTTTTAAATTTATTAAAATACTCAAAAAAATACTAGTACTTTAATAAAATTAAAAACAATATTTTTACTTTAATAAAAACAATTAAAAGACTAAATATATTTGTAAAAAATGTCAGCATTTCCAATTCAAATATTCCTACTTTCATAAAAGTAACTACAATATTTTTTGACAACTATAATGTAAAAAAATTCACCACCATTTACAAAAAATGAAAATGTCAGAAAATAAAAAGACCCAAAATATATTATTAAAATGTCACCATTTCCAGTTACAATATTATAAATTTAATAAAAATAAATTACAATATAATATAAAATGTTCACCACTTACAAAAAATAAAAGGTAAAAAATTAAGCGTCTCAAAATATAATATAAAAATGTTCACCATTTACAAAATAATACTATTAATTTAATAAATGTAAGTCCTAGATTTTTGGCTATAGTATTTAATAAATACTTAAACACATTTTAATCAATTAAGAATAAATAATTACAAATAAAAGTAATTCCAAAAAATAGACCCCACGTCATATAGTGCTCACGTGGCAATACATGACATGCCACAAGTAAACATAATAATAGTGCTGGCGTTCGATGTTAAGCCACGTCACCACTATATGACGCCTTCTACCAACTGTGGGTTCCACCTACAAGTGGCGTTCAACAATTTTCCAACGCCACCACTATGGTCTTAGTGATGTCATACCAAATATGCCAACACCACCACTATTTGAAACATATAGTGGTAGCGTTGATTGAAAATGGGGCGCCACCAACTAAAGTTGTGGCTAGCCATTTCTCTACTAGTGATGGAAGAATCTAGCCTCATATGAGAACTAATGTTTGTGTGTACAAAGGGTTTGATTGTATGCTTGCCTCAGGCTAAAGGATGTGAGAATAGATTGTAAGGTACCGATCGGGGTGGGGGTGGGGGTGCCTACCATGCCTCATATAGATGGCCGTGGCTAGCCTTATAGATCATGAGTCCGGTTGAAGTGTCCTGATCTACGTGGAGTAGGAGAAACCTTGTCGGTTTGTACATGCCATAATACATAATGCCTAGCTAGATACGTAGCGGAGTCCTTGTCTCCCCCCCAAGGTGGTGATGCATACATGTATCGTCTGTGGACTTCGAGTAGCAGGCTTGCCCCCCCCCCCCCCCCACCCCATGTCTGTTGGGCCTCTTCTGTCCTCCGTCGATGCACCCTCGAGCCATGGCATAATCAATGGTTGAGAATGATGGGGAGGATGCAATGGTTTTTGCGATGTGGATAGAGGTGGTGCGTCCTGCGCCTGATCAAGGGGGAAGAGGGGCGGTGCGGTCAAAGGGATTCAGGGGATTCAGATGAATGGTGCTTTTGATTTCAAGGAAAGGACAAAGTCCAAACTACCCTTTGTAAGCAAAACAAAAAAGTCAAAATTACCCTAGAAAATCTATGGCTAGATTTAGCTGGTACTCTGACTCCTCCTTTATAGTGCTAGGGTATCGTAAAATTGCTCTAAAACTAAACCCCAAAACCCGCGATCGGACAAGGCATGTCTAATACACTGAAGTATGCTCACGGAATAACCCAACGGTGACACCAACTACATTGCCAGCCTCCTAGTCATAGGACCGTCGATGTCATTTGATTTCTTGTGCCACTTTAGTCATTTCCTTTGCCCCATGTTGTAGCAGTCTTCGAGTCCCCCCTTTCTACGTCATCACCCAAGAATTAATGAAATTACATGCAAAATAAACCACATTAGTGGGATCAAGAGGACGAATTTCTTGAAAGCAAGATTTATTTCATGTGTTCTATTATATCCCAAAAATAGCAGCTACACTAATCATAAAAACCTTTCTATCATGTGCAAGAAAGGAACTAAACTAGTTTTGGAACATATCAAGCATATTTTCTGGTGTTTCCGTGACACTAAAAGCCACACTAGCAACATTCCAAACAAATATATTTAGCTAGAGGACAAGCAAAGAATATGCACTCCATAGTCTCATGGTCTCCACAAAACTCACACAAATCATTCCCATGCAAGCCCCTCTTCAGCATGTTATCCCTGGTCAGGGGCGGCGCCACCGTAGGGGCTGGTATGGTCGGCCGCCCCGGGTGGCTCAAATGTGCTCACCTAGTTTCAGAAACACACAAGCAGCAGGTTTTTTTGACAGCACACACAAGCAGCAGGTTCAGACACGAGCAGGCACTGCACACGAGCATCAGGCAACGAACAAAAGAAGAAAACGTTTCGCTTTCGATGGGCCAATACTTAACTGAAAGAAAGGCCCATTTATAGCCCAAACGAGCTATCTTATCCATTCCTGTTGGCTCGACCTTAGCACGCAGTCACTGAAAATTCCCCAATTCCAGCGGAGCCATCGCGGCCGTCGTCACACAGCGCCTCGTCCTCGCGACCTTGTCGGGAACCAGACGAATGGAATAACAACAAGAAGCAGTCCCGGGTGTAGCCTGCATGGGAGGCAGCGGCGGCACGGCATCGAGCTCGCGCAAACGAGCAGTCGCAATTCGCAAGGGCAGCAAGCGAAATGAGCAGGTACTAATCCATTTTATTCTATATGGCCTTCAATTTCTGGTCAATAATGGAACTTGATGATGTTGTAAACTTGTAATGTAGGGGATCTTTAAGAAAATGAATCCAATTGCTGCTTATTTTGGAACTGCCCCAATCAATATTGAACCAATTGTTGCGTCTAATGAAGTCTCTGATGCAAACATTATACAAGCTCATGCTCATGTTCTTGAACCTGAAGTATCTAATGAAGGATTTGATGCAAACATTTTACATGCTCCTGGTCCTGAACTTGAAGTGTCTAATAAGGGCTCTAATGCTAACACTTTGCAAGCTCCTCTTCAAGGATTTAGTCGAGCTGACATTGAAACTGATCCCGGACTCGGGAAACAAATTGGAGATTATACTACCCCAGAAATTAGAGATGCAATGAGGAGGGAGTATTTAAAGAATGGTCCATGTCAGCCATTTGGGCATGATTTTCCTTTGGGTTGAAACTAAGGAACATTTACATTTTCCTTTGGTTTACCGGCTCATCAAACTTGCTTTGACATTGCCGGTAGCAACGGCATCGGTTGAAAGAGTTTTCTCGTCATGAATATCATAAAAACAGATTTGAGAAATAAGATAGCTGATGATTGGTTGAATGATATGATGATATGCTATGTTGAGCGAGATATATTTGTGGGAATTGATGACAAGAAGATTATAGTACATTTTCATGGCTCGAGGGTGTGACGCCCCCAGCTCGACCGTGCACTAATCATACACGCAAATGCACATGATCAAGCCTAAGGACTCACGGGAGGATATCACAACACAACTCTAAACACACAAAAAAACATACAAGCTTTATATTACAAGCCAGGGGCCTCGAGGGCTCGAATAAATAAGCTCGAGTCATACAAGCATCAGCGGAAGCAAAAGTATCTGAGTACAGACACAAAGTTAATCAAGGGTGCCTTAAGAAGGCTAGCACAACAGCGACACTGATCGAAAAGGCGAAGGCCTCCTGCCTAGGGCCTCCGAACTACTCCTGGTCGGCGTGGCTCAACGTAGTAAAAGGTGCCTCCGGGAATCTTCTGCTTCTGGACTCCGTCGTCTGATCGCAGTAACCGGGTATGGGGAAAAGAGGAGCAAAGCAACCGTGAGTACTCATCCAAAGTACTCGCAAGACTGACATCAGAACTATGCTAAGTATGCAATGGTATCAAAGGAATGTGGCTATATCTTTGGACTAAACTGCAGAAATGCCAGAACAGAGGGGGAAAGGCCTAGCCTATCGAAGACTAGCATCTTGAAGCAATCTTGCAGCATCAGAAGAGAGTAGAGTATAGTAACATATAACAGCAAACATGTATTGTAGTAATGTCCTGGGATCCTTCCTCGACTACCCTGCGAGAAAGTGATCCCGAGAGCAGTAGTAGCAATTTATCATTGTAACAGTATCCATTTGTAGTTGTAGCAGATCAGGATACAACTCCGAGCGTCCTGTTACCATGGACACGGCTATTCGAATAGATCACTTCCCTGCAGGGGTGCACTACTGTTACCCAACACGCTCGATTAACTCTGGCCGGACACACTTTTTCGGGTCATGCCCGGCCTCGGCTGATCGACACGACGTAGTCCTACCTAGGCTCAGCAGAGAGGTCTCCGCCGGTCTACATCCTAAGTGCTCAGGGGTCTTGGGCCCATCGCCCTTTGCACTCCGGGTCGTTGCGTGTAGGGCCAGCCTCACCATGATGTGCCTGTGGGTATCTGCTGTCAGCCGTGCCGCAATGCTGAACTGGACGTCTGACAAAGCTTTCGGCTGATACATACGGCGCCGAGGGCCCCATTAAACCATTATCCCGCGTGGTGGTAGTGCGTATAGGCCAGCGGCCAACTCAGATCAAATACCCAAATCCGTTAGGCGTATTTAGTAACTCGCAGAGACGAACAGGGTACCTGTCGCTCCGACTTGGTAATACACGGCTCGCGGGTGCTCTTGGAGCCGACCCGTCTTTAATATTATTCTCTCGCGGGCACTCTTGGAGCCGGCCCGACTTTAACAGTTTAAAGTATTGCAATATGTAATCATTTTCGTGATCATCACCCAGAGTGATCACGGCCCGATAACAAGCATGGCAAACGGACAAGGTGAAAGGCCACAGATGGATCAACAGCATAGCTAACTAAGCATCATAGGACAGCAGGTAGGTATCAACAGTAGGCGACGAAATCAGGCTATGCATCAGAATAGGAACTATCGGAGCAACAACAGAAGCAATACTAATGCAAGCATAAGAGGGAAAGAGTGGGCGATATCTGGATGATCGAGGGGGTTTTGCTTGCCTGGAAGCTCAGCTGAAGGGGTCTGGTCGTCTGAAGGCTGCTCGTCTGGAGCGTAGTCGTACTCAGCTGCGTCGGCGGCGGTCTCGGCGTCTATCAGGAGAGAAAGAGGGGGAAGAAATAATAAATTCACGGCAACAATGCAACAGCGATGCATGACATGCCTAAATGATATGCAGAGGTGATATAATGCCTATCTAATTGTTTCAGATAACTTAGGAATTTATCTGAATTTATTTTACTAAGGTTATGCACTATTCATTTATCGAATACGGGCAAAAATTTCCATGTTCACCTAGATAGGAGTGATGGTCAAGCATTTTGACCACATATTCGGATTCTTCATATTTTTCTGATCATTTTTCATATATAAATTATTTTCATCTGACTTACGGTTTATTTTCTATGGTTTATCTAAGTTTAAATGATTTTCTGGAATTAATTTAATTATTAAATTCGAATTATCCGAAACAGTGTAATGGTGACGTCAGCATGACGTTACTGTGACATCAGCGGTCAAACCCGCTGAGCCAGGTCAAACCTGACCAGTAGTGGGTCCCACTGGTCAGTGCTACAGTAGTTAATTAGGGATTAACTTTAACTAAATTAGGTTAATTAGTCAGTGGGGCCTACATGTCAATGACTAATTAGTAATTAATTTAATTAGCAAATTAATTAACGTTTTAATTAACATTTTATTTATTTTAAAAATGATTTAGTTTAGGCGGGGCCCGCATGTCAGTGACACGGGGCCGCCACGTCAGCGGGTGGACCGGGTCAACGGACTCACTGGGCCCACATGTTAGTGGGCCAGGGCAGGCCACGTCGGCGGACAGCCGGAGTCGTCGGCGTCGTCGCCGGAGTTACTCCGGCGACCAAATCCGCGGCGGCGCGCGTCGGGCGGCGGTCGGATTTCGCGTACAGGGCACCAAATCGCGCGCGAGAGGTCGCGTTCGAACGAGGGGAGTGCGCCGTGTCGATCTGTGGTGGTCTCGCCGGCTGGGGTGGTCGGAGAAGAGCACGGCGACGACGGCGGCGGCGGCGGCTACGGGTGGAGCTCGGGCGCGCGGCTGCGGTGAGCTAGCGACCAAATGGAGCGGCTAGGGGGCCTCTACGCGACGCGGCGAGGTCGATGGGCACGAGCCCGTGAACATTTGGTCACCGGAGACTCGCCGGCGACGAGCTCCGCGGTGGCGCGTTCGGGCACGATGGAGGCGGCGCCTATGGGTCGAACGAGAGAGAGGGAGACGAGGGGAAAAGCGGAGATGCTCACGGGGAGCCTGCAGGTGTGCTAAAGTGGGCGCGGGGAGGCTGGACGGCGACGAATCGACGGCGGCGACGCGGGCGCCCGTAGGTTGAAGATGACAACGCCGGCGACGTTGCAGCGGCTCCGAGCTCCAAGCAGTCGGGGCAGAGGGCGTAGTCGAGGTCGGGGAGGGCGGTGGACACGTTGCGGCGACGATCGGGGCACGGTGGCCGCGTGCTTCACGGCGGGGCAGAGATGGCGGCGTCGGCGAGCTCGAATGCGAGGAAGGGAGAGAACGAGGGGGGATTCTGGGGGGCCTAGGGTTTCGAGGGAGGAGAGAGGGACTCGGGGGTGGTCTTATCCGCATGGGGGAGCCGCGGGATGCACGGTGCGTGGCGATCGGCGTTCGGACGGCCATGGCGCGCGTGGCCTGGCGGGAGGAAGGAGAAGGCCGAGGTGGGCCGGGCTAATTTGCACTGTGCCACTCAAGCCCAAGTGCACAGTAGTCCTTTACCGTTTTCTTTTTCTTTTCTCTGAATTCTGTCTTTATTTCTGTTTTGTAAATTGTTAGGCCACCATTTGAGTTTTGTAAAATATGTAACTTAGCTCATAATTACAGTGCAATTTTAATAACTACCAGAAATTGGTTTGGAGAAAATATGATTTCATTTGCAATTTTATTAATTAAAATGGGATTAAATATTGCTGTTTGGTATTGTTTTGATGATGTTAGAGTCATCTAGGTAATTTAGGTGATGTTGTTTTTCTTAACACAATTAGTTATGGATTATTTGCTATTTAATGAACATTTTAGTTTCCAAATTGGAACAACTTTTATTTTCAATTTAAATTGGAATTTCAATTTGAACTGGAATTTGAAATGAGATATGATGCAAATGATGATCAAGCACTATTAAGCATGGAGACTTGGCAAAATGTGATCACTGTAGCTTAATTACATGGGGTGTTACAGAGGGACCGTAGAGGCCATCTACCACAACCTCCCCGTATGATTACAACTTAGGGTAAATACTTTTCTTATCTATTGTTTCAAACTATTAGCATACTTGTGCAAGATAGATATATTGATATGCAGTTTGTGCACTGGTTGTAGGTGCCAATCAGTCTCGGATATTTTGGGCCAGAGAATGAATGATTCAAGTAGCTGGAGTCCATGTTAGTAGTCCTCGTCCACCATGTTGTATTTTGTGTTTTTTGGTGCTTACATCATCTAGTTGTTGAGAATCTGAAACTACTTTGGATCATTAGCTGGTTTTTAGAGTGCATGTAGCTTCATATTTCTTAAGTTATGTTGATTTTCAGAGTGCACGTGCCTTTGTAATTCTTAAGTTAATTTTTCGCCCCTGGTAACTTGAATTCCTGGATCCGCCACTGTCCCTGGTTAATATTCTAAACCATCAGCTTTAAGGAAGCTCCAACCTCCAAATATGTGTATAAACAAAGCTAAGTTTTTTCTAATCAAGAAAGCAAACATTGACTGCATTTGTCACTTAAGTGCATTTGGAGGTTTTAATTATACCATTGTTTTTTTAGACACCATACTTAAAACTTTGAGGTGTTTAGCATCAAGAAATACCACGGTTTTATGAAGCGTAGTAACTCCAGCATTATATTATTTTCGCAGTATTTTTAAAAAGAGGTCCTGACCACTTTTTCCTAAACCAAGCTAAGAAATCGTATTTATAAAAACTGAAGTATTCGGCAGCACCGGCATATTGAAATTTACGTTTACCAAAACGAACGGCCAAAATCGACTTGATCTACAATAGAAGAACTCTTTAAAGATACCGTGCTCTCAAACTAGGCCAAATGCATTTGGAGTCGCCGCCCACGGTATCAAACACCGACACCAACGCCCCCAGGGCCAAAATGATATACGTTAGTCGTAGTCGAGACCTGTTCAAAGGCGTAAGTGTATTTGGACTTTTGGAGAGCAGCATGTGCATTAATTTCGGAAGTCAGACCTGCGAAACGCGATCGGGATGAACTGGAAAGGGAGAGCACGTACATCTACTATATTGTTGATACTCTTCTCGTATCTGTCGATCGATCCGGGGCCTTGCATGCAGCTGGAGAATCCAACACGATCGAGCTCGATCGATCCTACTTGCCTTGGACACTGTAATTTTGACCGATCTACGTGCATCTCTCGTTGTTTGCGTCGCCATAACTATCACAAGATAGCCTGAAGATCACTGAGTTGAACCAGAGTGCGGGTCGAAGTTGTGGGCACCGGCGTGCGACGCGTTCAACTCTAGCTGCGCCGCGCGCACGATATGATGCCGCAAGTAGATACTCCAAGTCAACACACTCTTCTTCGTCGTTTGCCAGAAAGAAGATTAACTTAACTCGGCGAGCAGAGCAGGTTACGAGGAAACGCCAATGTCAAAGGATCCGAGTCCACTGTGATCGCATCATCGATCGGATCTAGAGGCCAGCTTCATCGATCGTGAACGTTACGCGTTCTTTCACATGTCTAGGGCATCCAACAGATATAATTAATCAGTCTATGTCAGGCCATGGGAATCTCTTGCTAATTAACTAGGCCTTGTCTTCCATAATCTTACTTAGGAGTACTAGTTGATCTGCATCAATAAATTATCGACTGGAGTACACAGAGAGATTTGCATGACAATTGCTATATGCTGTCTTGCTAGCGGCTAATCGATCTAGATCGATATAGACAAAGTCAAAGGTACTACTGCCACTCTGATCATAGGAAACTTCTCATCGAATAACCCACTCAATGCATAACCAAAAACGCTCGATCGGATCGCCTTAAGGTATCGCACCCATGCACGGCCTCCACCACTATATATAATCACCCAACCCTCTCTGCTCTCAGCACCCAACTCGCCTCCCTTAGCCGAGTCTCACTCACAATGGCTACTAGCACCAAGCTTGCAGCTATTGGCTTTGTTGTCCTTGTAAGCATTGGGTTCGCCGATGCAGCAAGGATGCTAGCTAGCTCCTCCAGTGCTTCGGGTGGTGGGGGAGGAGGTGGCGGGGGAGGTGGTGCGAATGGTGGGAGTGGATGGGGTGGAGGGTCTGGGTCAGGTGGAGGCTTAGGATATAGTGAGAGCGGTGGAGATTGGGGTAACAAGTGGAACTTCGCCAAGGGATCTGGAGGAGGAGGAGGAGCTGGTGGCGGCGGAGGATCAAAGGGTGGATCCGGGTCTGGTTCAGGATCCGGCTCTGGCACTGGCAGTGGTGCGAGTGGCTCTGCATCAGCCCCTAGCGGCAATGGATACGCCAATGCTGATGGTAAGGGCGGGGGCGGGGGCGGAGGTGGGGGTGCAGATGGGTCTAGCGGAACCGGGGCTGGGTCTGGCCTTGGCAAGGGATATGGTGAGAGTGGTGTGTCAAAGGCACCGGCTCCTGTTGCCGGTGGTGATGGTACCAGCTACTCCGATGCTGGCGGTAGTGGTAACGGTGGTGGAGGTGGTAACAACGGAAATGGAGGTGGTGCAGGAGCTGGTGCTGGACAGGCCGGCAACGACGACACTTCTGGAGGCTTTGCAAATGGAGGAGGAGGCGGCAATGGTGGTGGCGCAACTGGAGGTGTCGCTGAAGGTCCAAGTGTTGGAGTTGGATCCGGTGCTGGGTCTGGCGCTGCTCAAACCGGTAGCACTGGCTCTTATGGCGAAGGTTATGCCACAGGAATGGGCGGTGGCATGGGTGGCGGCACTGGTGAGAGCCAGAATGGCGGAACTGGCAATGGTGGAGGCAGTGGATCCGGATCAGGTGGTGGTGGATACCACTAAACTACCATCTAGTGAGCAAGCTAGAACCAGACCTCGTCTTATATTTTAATTTCCATCATTTACTAGCATTCACATCTAAGGACACGTGGCATTCACGAAGGGACGAAGGAACTAAATAGCATTTCTTGGATTAGCATTAAACTCCTACACCTGTTCAGGCCGGTTTGTGGCAATAGACATAATAATAATGTGAAGGAGTAGCTCCTTTGTAGCCTTTTCTATCTCAATAGTTAAATTGCTTGATTCCATCGTTTTGTTTGCAATGTCTTTCTGAGTGCTGACCCAAGTTTACATGTTGAAGTTGGTTACTTGCGCATATCCACTAGAGTATGCAACTCTGCAGTTTTTTAGTTCTATGCAATCTCCGACCTTGCTTCGTACTATTTGAAATATTCCCTCCATGTTAAATGGGTTCGTTTTCAAATCTGTATCAACAAAATAGTTCCTGTCTTAACCATCAACATGGAAGGTAGTACTAAGACTTATAACACCATATTCATACCATTGGATCTACCGTACAAAATGTTATTCCATAATATATACTCAGTTGTATTTAAACCGTCATAGTTCGTACAAATTGGTACTCGAAAGTGTTAGACTAAAGAATGATAACGTGTAAATGAGGTTTGAACAGTGTCAATACACGAGACTTTAGATCTCGAAAATAGAATGTCGTCTATCAAAGCGCAAAGAACAAGAGATCAAGATGAATGAGGGCCCCCATTTATTATCATGTGTGGAGAGAATATCGCAGCACCTAGTCAGAATTAGAGGGCACAAGCTATTCGTTCTTACTTCCTCCATTCCTAAATATATGACGTTTATTTGAACTACCAAAACGTCATATATTTGGGAATGGATGGAGTACATATTAATCTAAGTGATCGGTCTTGCCTGATACATCTTGTGATTGGTATAGGAGACCACCAAATGCAATAATAAATGTATCTTGCACGGTGGCAAACAGAGGTTCTCTTGATCATATGAGCATGATACAGAGTTAGTTTAGAGACGGACACAAAGCCATGTGAAAGCACTCTAGTGACATTGACAGTATATCACCAATAATTGTTGGGGCGGCGGCCTCGGAAGGCGGTGTCGGTTGGATGCGCAGGGCGCGTCAGAGTAGTGGATGTTGGGGCGGCGGCCCCGAGAGTTCGCAGCATCGAGGACATGGACCTCGTGTTGTGTAGGCGACGTCGTCGACATGTCGGCTGTTGCAGTTATTGCAGGGCTCGTGGAGTGCTCGCCTTTTCACCGCCGCTCGAGAGTCCCGGGTCTGCTCCTCCCATAGCAGTCACGGCTTCTTCTTTCCGGCAGTGGTGGAAGGCCGGCTTTATTGGCGGAGCGGGGTCCCCCGTTGGTGTGTGTTTGTGGGATTGGCATTTGTTGTCGCGTTTGGCATGTCATTGACGAGAGTGGGCTTGGCACTTTGGGTGCCGATGTTCGGGTGTGGGCTTGGCCCTTGTTTCGGTTTTTGCCCGGTTTTTCGTGATTAACTGGGCAACTCTCTTCTGCTTAATTAATCAAAGAGACAAATCTTTTGCCTCCGTTCCGAAAAATAATAATTGATTTTAATGTAGGAGGATGTCTTTCCATTAATTTTGGAAATAACTACATCCGGAACAAGATCATGTTCGGCTCAGACACATCTCACAGGTAAAACTGCTTACAAGAAGAAATCAACAAAAAAGAGAACTAGATCGCTTCCTACATTACATAAGATTACTACCTCCAGGTACACACTTTCTATGTCTAGTACCAGAGAGGGCGTGAACAGACTGAGCTGCGACGGCAACACGATCGTTATATATGTACATCAGATAAACACCGGGAAATTTCACCTACTCTTTTTCTTGCCTTTTCACAGCTGCTGAGATATAAAAGCACGTTCCTGTTCTTGAAGAAAAGCCGTCATTTACCAAAGGGAAACCTTCTGGGAAGAAGATGCCTATGTCATCCTTGCCATGCCCATTAGAGAGGAGTTTGAAGATTAATATGGATGACATTATGATAGCAAGGGGTGTTCTCGGTGAAATCAGCGTATCAACTCTACAGTCGTGACAGACTGATAGAGATTGTGCCCAGACGCCTTGTTCATTAGCGCATGCACAAGATACTTTGCAGTGGAAAAAGATTTGGGAAATACCGTGCCAGCCAAAAATACAACAGTTCTCGTGGAGGGTAGCTCATAATAGCTTGCTGCTTAAAACTAGGGTGGGTGACCTCCCCGATGAAGTCGGCAGCTAGGAGCCGGGCGATTTCTTCTTTGATTGTGTGGCGCTTCTCGGTGGCGAATCGTCGAAGGGCCTGTTTCACCGGCCTCGCATCCTTTTGAATATCCAGGCTGTTCTCGGCGATGTGTGCAGGAACGCCATGCATGTCAGCCGGCCTCCAGACGAAGATGTCCCAACTATCCTTAAGAATTGTATATGTAGGGGAACGCAGCAGAAAACAAAAATTTTCCAACCTACGCACCAGCCCAGGACCACTATGAAGACTGCATGCAAGGTTTCGATCCGATTGTTACCGACTCGTAGTGCAGCGGAAGTAGAGTCGATGTAGATCGTCGGTGCAGATCCCCGCAGCTAGAATTTATAACCTCCCAACCGTGAGGATGTTCTCCCTTGTCTGCTCGTCGGACAGCCCTCCGGGAGGCGGTCGGACAGTCCCTCGGACGGTGTCACGGACAGCCCTTCGGGAGGACCCTCAAAACTCGGACGGTCACTCGGACAGCCCTTCGGGAGGCACTCTCGAACAGCTCCTCGGACAAAAAGATGGAACCTACGACCTCTCTACGGGGTTGCACACATACGGTGTCATCTATCCGGCAGGGCTTCGCCGTCCAGAACTAGTTCCCACCGGAACCCAGACAGCCTTTCGGCTCTACAAAACTATTTTGCGGGGAGGGAGAGAAGAAGCCAGATCATGCATGGCACTTGTATGTGAGAAAGGAATGAGTGTGGAGAGTTCCTCTCCACCTCTATTTATAGGAAAACCAAGGGGTAGGAATGGTACACAAAAAATACCAAAATACCCACACTTTATGTCACACATAAAGGGCATAAAGGGCATAAAAGGAAGGCAAGTGGAGTAGCTCCACATGGCTGCCATCCCTTGGTGGGACCCCCCAAAAGGGGTTCCTTAGTCCCTAAGTCTTTCCTTCTAGAAGCTTGACAAAAGCCCTAAAAGGTGGCTTTCCAAAAAGTAACCCAAAAAGCATTTTCACTATTCATGAAAACATTTTTCCGCGACCGTTAAATCCGAAAATATTTCTGTGGGTCTTAGAACAATTCCAGTACCCACTAAAATGATTTTGGACGCGTTCCGAAACAATTTCGGATTAGTGATTTTCATCTGCGGAAAGCAAACAAAGCGGTTCCGGCAGCTCCGGAACATTTCCGGTTTTTTTCTCCGAAAAATCCCAGAAGTTTCCAGAACAATTCTGGCACCCTCCAAGAATTTGTAGGCGTATGCCGAAACCAATTTGACTTAATGGTATACCCTGAAACAACTTTTCAGTTTTACCGAAACTATTCCGGTGTTCTCTCTCCGGAACTTTTCCGTTGTCTCCGAAACTTTTCCGGTGACTTTCTCTCAGACTCCCTGTCTAGAATTCAGCAGATAGATGACCCTTAAGCGTGTGACCCTATAGGTTCGGTGAAGTATAGACATGACCGGAACTCTTTCCGATCAATGATCAACATCGGAGCCGTGGACACCCATATTGACCCCTATACCCACACGAATAAATATTCGAGTGAACATCCAGTTGCCGTGTGCTATTCCTGTTGCTTCGCGATATGTTACAAATACCCGAGGTGAGAATCATCGGCATCCCCGTGGATCAACACTTGTCCACAATGCCAGTTACCTCGTTACCGGTTTTGTTCTCTTTTCTCGTTCCCGTGTTCTGGCATCCCTGTGATCAAATCACATTGTGTCTGGCCAGACGATGGTGGATACCGTAACACTGAGAGGGCCCAGAGATATCTCTCCATCGTCGGAGGAGCAAATCCCAATCTTGAGCTATCAAGTCCCTTGTCATACTTTCCCATGAACCCGTAAGCCGCCGTAATAGCCACCCAATTACGGATGACGTTTAACAAACCCCAAAGTTCATGAATCAAGCATGAAGGAACTCGATACTCTCATGGTCTAAGGAATTATGCAAACGTTAACTTTCTCTGTGTTATTAACCATTAAGTTGTGACGAATGTATCTCATAGCATAACATCAATTCGGTTCGATTCAACACAAATGTTCTTCTAATAATGTGCCCTCAAAGTTGCCGGCATAGTCATGCCCATGATCAGGAAAACAGAACCATCATGCAACACTTGAGCTAGTCTTAGAGGCCAGACTAGGAATACATTTTACCGTTTATTATTCCACACGTGCATATGAGTCTTCCTTCGAGCCTCGTGGTTATTGCAGACTCGAGAACCATAGCAGTTATAGCATGGAACATAAACTTAATCAGGAACATGGAGATAAATAATAACATTTATTATTGCCTCTAGAGCATATCTACTATAGACTCCCACTTGCACTAGAGTCAATAATCTAGTCAATGCTAATGCACTTTACACCTATGGCATACCAGTGTAAAAAATGCTTCGCTTGTGGTATAGTCTGATGTCCAACGGATCTGACAACTTCAGTTCCGTGTGTATCTCTGCATATACTCGCGTTTTCACGCTTTCACAAAATTCATATTTTGTGTGGACTTGGCTTCGTATA
The DNA here is from genome assembly GCA_039707655.1 of Elymus sibiricus. Taxonomy (NCBI): domain Eukaryota; kingdom Viridiplantae; phylum Streptophyta; class Magnoliopsida; order Poales; family Poaceae; genus Elymus; species Elymus sibiricus. The sequence continues at coordinate 481,592,025 of CM077672.1, read as the reverse complement.
TATGTGAATCACTGGTCAAACATTGATTCCTCAGACTGAGCTATGGAGCAATTATCTTCAATAGTGTTCCATTGACCAAAGCCATCTTGGAACCATACTAAGTTCATGAACGAACTGTACGATTCAACATCTTCTATGTTGCTTTGAAAGCGGCAACATACTTAGCCTTTGTTATAGAATTCGCCACAGTAACCTGTTTGGAACGATTTCCAAACACCGTGCCACTATATCGTGTATTACACAAAACCCTTAACTTAAATCGAAAATTGCATGGAGCTTTGATGAAGACTGTATCGATGTAACAACTTTACAACGAGCACTTCATAAACTCTGCTTGCGAGAAAACATGTCATTAGTGCTACTTTAGTACTTAATGACAATTTTCACTGTTGTCTCATGATCAGTACTTTGATCACTTTGGTATCTTTACTCGCAACTCTTTGGGAGTACTGGACATATCTGGTTGTTTTACATACCATGGAATATATGATTAATCCAAACACGAAAGTGTGTGGAATCTCCATCATGTATTTTGCTCATCAGTGTTTTGGGACACCGAGTCATGCAAAACTCTTTCCATGTGACTTCGACAAGAATCAGTCCTTGGCGTTTTAATGCTAAACTGTTTTAGCATCTTGTCAATATATATTTTTGGCTTTAGCTCTATCAGGCAATTTTATCTCGTAGATAATTATGCCTAATACCGAGGCTACCTAGCCTAAGCACTTCATCGAAAAACTATTTTCAATGAAGTCCTAATTCGTGTCAAGAAATTTATATTATTTCCAATCAACAATGTGTCAAGCACACAAAATTTTTAGAAATATTATTATGCTCCCACTTACTTTCTTGTAACCACAAGCATCTTCGTTATCCATTGATGAAATCAAACTCTTTTGACTATTTCATCAAAACGAAGATTCCAACTCCATTTTGCTCTCTTCTGTCCATTGCTGGAAGTCTAAAGTTTGCATACTTACTAGCATCCTCTGGATTGACAAAATACTTCGGACTGTATCACATGCAAGTCCTAGGTTGCATTTCCATCACATGGAAATCCTTTTGGCATCCATGTATCATATCTCAAGATTGAAATATGTATTAATTGCTAGTTTAACCCGATCTGACTTTAAGCATCGCTATGGTGAGACAATCTCATCGTAGTCAACTCCTTGAATTTGTTATTGCAACAAGTCGAGCTTTATGGATAAAACAATTTATTCACATCAGTTTATAGTTCCATTAATGTTCGTTAGACTCTAAGTCTTCCGAAGGGTTTATCAAGATATAATCTTGAATCATTTATATGGAAACTATCTCGGATTGTATTGGCATTTAGCCAATTCCGGAGTCAGGGCCCATCAACGCTTCCTTGTGTATCGTAGGTATACTATTGTCTAACAACAATATCTCACTTGCGCACCTGAGAGGTTTGCACGAGTTTTGCCTACGTGGTTCAGTTGCAAGTTCGACCGAAGTCCATACATCTCATGTAGAGGCTTCCGTATTAGTCGTAGTAGGAAACTCTGGAATTACTTCCAAGGTTTCTTTCCTTTGATCTGATGAAGAAAATACTATTATCTCATCGAGTCGCACTGTCCTCCCACTCACCTTTTTGCAAGAACCATTTTCTTCAAAAGCATACCGTTCTTTGTGGCAAAACCTTTTGCCTCGGTACAGTGGTGGGGGAATACCCAATAACTTGGGATAACCAACAAAGTAGCACTTGTCTGATTTGGAATAGGTTTGTAAATATTTTACACAAGCCCCATATTCCAAATGTTAAGAAAAGACATAACATGGTTGGGTGTACCATACCATGGAGTCATTTCAACAGATCTGATGGTGCTCTTTTCAGTGTAAAAGCCGCAATCTCTAAAGCATTACTTTTAAAAGGGATAATGGCAAATTGATTTATGTCATCTTTGATCTTACCATGTCATAAATGGTTTGATTACATCTTCACGGATATTCCACTCACAGTGGTGCTCTATGATGTGTAAGTTATGAAACTCTTTTCACAACTCATCAGACATTCGCTAAACTTGTAACTCAAATATTCCTTTCGGCAATCTAGTTTGCAGAAACATAATTTTCTTGTTACAATAATTTCTACTTCATTTTTGAAAACCTTATGAATGATTTCAAAAGATCCAGACTTACGTCTCATCAAGTAAATATCCATATATCTACTTGAGTCATTTCTGAAGATAGATAAATCCACTGCTAGCAACAACATTTATCAGACTACATACATCAAAATGTATGATCACCAATAAGTTCGTTGCTCGTTCCTTATGGCCTGTGAACGGTATTTCAGTCACTTCACTTTTTGGAGGAAAGTTGCAAGTGTCAGATGATTCATAATCAAACGACTTCAAAATCCATCATTATGGAATTTCTCCATGCGGGTTTCTCCAATGTGACCAAATGCAGTGCCACACATGTGTGGTATTCTCTTAGTCTTGCGACATTTAGCGTCAGTGTTATGGATGTATCACATTACCATCAATATTCATAACATACATCCCATCCACGATGGAAGCATGGCCCTTATGTTATTCATAACACTGAACAAGAATTGTTCTTTTATGAACAACCCTTTTGCAACAAACATTATGCAATGGGCTAGAGTGTGTAAAACTCTAAAATGAATTATGAAAGTAAATACGGAGGTAATATATTATTATCAATATTCATAACATACATCTCATTCATAATGAAAGTACGGCCCTTAAGTTATTCATAACATCGAACATCAAAAGTTCTCTTATGAACAACCTTCTTGCAAGATACCTTATGCAATGGGCTAGAGTGTGTAAAACTCTAAAATGAATTATGAAAATAAATACAGACGGTAATACACCGATGGAAGGTATAGTAACATTTACTATACTCCCAGCGCGTATCTGAACCTCACTCCGGCAAGTCTTTTAGGCCGTAGTAGTTCTTGCATCGAGTCGCAACAGAATGCAATCGAGCGGGTATGTCTGTGATCAACTCACAATACCCAAGAATCAGTGATTAACGATTTAATCACAATTCTCAAGAACTATTTCTTTGACCAGCCTTCTATACATCAATAGCTTGTATGACTTTCATACATGAGCTGGATATTCCAGTCTTCTCTCTTTTTGCCTTTATACTTCTAACAGTTTTACTTCCAATAATTCTCCTACTCTCAGAAGAAGCACCAACTTGAAGAGTGGCGTCAGCCCCGGACTTCCTAGGTGTGTAAGTCATACTAACACCCTTCGGACATTTCCTTTCTCTTAAGTTGTTGTTTTATTCACCATCATCATATGACAGGCGTTCTACTGGATCCCTCTGTTATTAGTCAAATGCATAGTAAACACTTTTACTAATAGTTTGCAAAACAAACATTGCTTTGGATATCACATATCTTTTAGCCTTTGTTTGTGTCTGAAAATGATTTTCAGTTCCATGAATATCACATAGCTATCCCAAACTTTTGAAGTTCGGGTCTCATGGAAGCAAACATATTGCACTTGACCGTAGCGGAATTCTAGCTTTTGGATCGAAGGACGAGAGTCTCATCATCCATAGCATTAGCGGGAGAATACCGGAAGCATGCGATAAGACAAAGTCCTTCTCAGCACTTTTGAGGACAATCCTCACATTACGTTACCAACCGTAAAGTTTTAACCAGATATTTAACAGCTATTCAATTTTAATAGGGAAGGTGGAAACGCGAGCCAATATTCTATAACTATTATGCAGATTTCACTTTAGACAAAGTTCATAATTAATTGCACTGAGAATTAAACAAGTTAATTCTACACTGCGCTCCCACTCAAATCAATATCTCTCATAATTGATTTTGAGTGATTCAAGATCCGCATTTCAATTTGACGCCATTGACGGGTTCATCACTGATGACACGAATTTCAATCGGTAGGCCAACTTGCCAATCACATCTCTATGTGACTCTTGTCCATCTTTCGATGCGCGTGTTCCGAGCTCAGGACTGTCCTGCCTGAATGTCAAGACAACCAAGTGATCACGCAGTGAGGTCTGACCTTCACCCGCCTTGCGCCTCTCTAATCGTTCGTGCTCATGTGTACATGGCGCACCCCGAAAAGATACGTGTTGTAGACGGTGCTACACTTGGGAGAACACTAACTACTTGATATTTTAAGTGAGAGATCACCCTAATAAAAGTGACTACCGCGCAATCAAAAGGGTGCATCATAAGGGATAAACATCTCAGGCAATTCATAATAGCATGATATGGTATAGCCCTTTCTGACGGAGAAGTCTTTAATTTCTTCGTCTTCGGCATTCGCGTCGGTGTTCACCTTTGCGAAGTTTGCTACCACCTTGTCGATGCACCAGATAATATTGCTATCTCTATAGCTAATAAAATAAGTGCATTACTTAAGGTTGACACGCAGGTCATTAAAGTGACAATCATATGGCTCCAGCCATCATGCCGAATCATGACACGCAGGTCATGTTAGTAAATTTACATCATATAGTCATCTCATACATAATAAAATTAATATGAGCATTGCTATACCACATCACATGCACATCTTGCAAAACCAAGTTAGACGCCTCTAATCGGTTTATGCAAAATTTTATTTTACGTGGCTTCTAAGGTTTCGAAACAAACCGAAGCTACCAACGTCCGTCATCAAGTATGATTATTCAAGTCGCTAGATTAAGTTTACGGGGTGTATGAAACATGAGATAATAAAATCTCGAGCCTCATACTGAACTTCGTCATACGCATGACCCCCGTGCAGATCATATCTGCATTGCCCTTTCATCTGCGAAATTTCATCTTTCTTTTTAACTATGGTGGAATTCAATTAACTGTTAGCACTTCGTTGATCAATCAGGATCGCGGATTGCCAGAACTTTGAAACTCCACCATGTTGTTATCAAGATCAGAAATATGCAAATTCCACGGATGCAAGAAGAACATCGGGTAACAGATTTCATCAGCTACCCGCACAAATAATTTTCAGTAATAGAACTCACATACTACAAATTATATTGTGCAATACCCATACATCTCTACGTATTCTAGATCGTAACCTGCATCTACGCATAGCACGGCTCATGATGCCACTATAGGGGAACGTAGCAGAAAACAAAAAATTTCCGACCTACGCACCAGCCCAGGACCACTATGAAGATTGCATACAAGGTTTCGATCCGATCGTTACCGACTCGTAGCGCAGCGGAAGTAGAGTCGATGTAGATCGTCGGTGCAGATCCCCGCAGCTAGGATTTACAACCTCCCAACCGCAAGGATGTTCTCCCTTGTCTGCTCGTCGGACAGCCCTCCGGGAGGCGGTCGTATAGTCCCTCAGACGGTGTCACGGACAGCCCTTTGGGAGGACCCTCAAAACTCGGACGGTCACTCGGACAGCCCTTCGGGAGGCACTCTCGAACAGCCCCTCGGGCAAAAAGATCGAACCTACGACCTCTCTACGGGGTTGCACACATACGGTGTCATCTATCCGGCAGGGCTTCGCCGTCCAGAACTAGTTCCCACCGGAACCCAGACAGCCTTTCGTCTCTACAAAACTATTTTGCGGGGAGGGAGAGAAGAAGCCAGATCATGCATGTCACTTGTATGTGAGAAAGGAGTGAGTGTGGAGAGCTCCTCTCCACCTCTATTTATAGGAAAACCAAGGGGTAGGAATGGTACACAAAAAATACCAAAATACCCACACTTTATGTCACACATAAAGGGCATAAAGGGCATAAAAGGAAGGCAAGTGGAGTAGCTCCACATGGCTGCCATCCCTTGGTGGGACCCCCCAAAAGGGGTTCCTTAGTCCCTAAGTCTTTCCTTCTAGAAGCTTGACAAAAGCCCTAAAAGGTGGCTTTCCAAAAAGTAACCCAAAAAGCACTTTCACTATTCACAGAAACATTTTTCCGCGACCGTTAAATCCGAAAATAATTCTGTGGGTCTTAGAACAATTCCAATACCCACTAAAATGATTTTGGACGCATTCTGAAACAATTTCGGATTAGTGATTTTCATCTGCGAAAAGCAAACAAATCGGTTCCGGCAGCTCCGGAACATTTCCGGTTTTTTTCTCCGAAAAATCCCAGAAGTTCCCAGAACAATTCTGGCACCCTCCAAGAATTTCTAGGCGTGTGCCAAAACCAATTTGACTTAATGGTATACCCTGAAACAACTTTTCAGTTTTACCGAAACTATTCCGGTGTTCTCTCTCCAAAACTTTTCCGGTGACTTTCTCTTAGACTCCCTGTCTAGAATTCAGCAGATAGATGACCCTTAAGCGTGTGACCCTATAGGTTCGGTGAAGTATAGACATGACAGGAACTCTTTCCGATCAATGATCAACATCGGAGCCGTGGACACCCATATTGACCCCTATACCCACACGAATAAATATTCGAGTGAACCTCCAGTTGCCGTGTGTTATTCCTGTTGCTTCGCGATATGTTACAAATACCCGAGGTGAGAATCATCGGCATCCCCGTGGATCAACACTTGTCCACAATTCCAGTTACCTCGTTACCGGTTTTGTTCTCTTTTCTCGTTCCCGTGTTCTGGCATCCCTGTGATCAAATCACATTGTGTCTGGCCAGACGATGGTGGATACCGTAACACCGAGAGGGCCCAGAGATATCTCTTCATCGTCGGAGGAGTAAATCCCAATCTTGAGCTGTCTAGTCCCTTGTCATACTTTCCCATGAACCCGTAAGCCGCCGTAATAGCCATCCAGTTACGGATGACGTTTAACAAACCCCAAAGTTCATGAATCAAGCATGAAGGAACTCGATACTCTCATGGTCTAAGGAATTATGCAAACTTTAACTTTCTCTGTGTTATTAACCATTAACTTGTGACGAATGTATCTCATAGCATAACATCAATTCGGGTCGATTCAACACAAATGTTCTTCTAACAATATGCCCTCAAAGTTGCCGGCATAGTCATGCCCATGATCAGGAAAATAGAACCATCATGCAACACTTGAGCTAGTCTTAGAGGCCAGACTAGGAATACATTTTACCGTTTATTATTCCACACGTGCATAAGAGTCTTCCTTCGAGCCTCGTGGTTATTGCAGACTCGAGAACCATAGCAGTTATAGCATGGAACATAAACTTAATCTGGAACATGGAGATAAATAATAACATTTATTATTGCCTCTAGGGCATATCTCCTACAGTATAAACGCGGCCTCCTGATCCGTCCTCAGATCTCCTCCTATGATTACTATTTTAGAGGGGTCCTCGGGGTGTACTTGAAACTTTTTTGTCTCTTTTGCAGGTTGGATGGCTGGGCCGGGCTTGGGTTTCATGGGCAAGGAAGTTGCAGCCGGATCAACCATCCTCTTGATTTCCTCTAGCTCTGCTGAAGCCAGGGCGGCCTCAACACGCTCCAGGGTGGCGACCTACGCTTCTAGTGCTCTCTCAGCATTACCACACACTGTGATGGTGCCGTTCGGGCCTGGCATTTTTAGCTGTAGGTAAGTGTAAGATGGTAACACCATGAATGCAACGTATGTCCTGCCAAGGATAGCATTGTAGCCGCTGCGGAATGGGGCAACTTCAAAGCATAATGTTTTCGAGCGGAAGTTATCCTCATCCCCGAAGAGAACCTCAAGGGAGATGTGCCCCAGCGGTTGCACTTTCTTTCCTGGGACAAATCCGTGGAAGCCGATATGTGAAGGGCATAATTGGGATTTGGGGATTCCCGTCTTTGCTAGTGTGTCGGAGAAGATGACTGTAACATCCCCAGATCCTAACCTTGTCATTAACCAAAATAATGTGCCATGTCATCATGATCATCTTAATTGAATTGCATTTAGTAAATAATTCCACTCTCAGACCCTAGTCAAATTAAAAATTCAAATAGTAAGTGAAATTTGAAAATGCTACAAACAAGGCTACAAAATAGTTCATGTTTTAGCAAATAATCCATATGCAATTATGGTGGAAGAAAACTATATCACTTGTTTGCTTATTCTGAGACTAGCAACCAAAAACAGTGCCAAAACAGCCCATTTAATTCCTTTCCCATTTATGCAAAATTCAAATGAATTCAAATAAGCTCCAAACTTTTTGTGGCATTCACAAATACTGCATAGTATTTATATGACAAGTTTCATATTTTCAAAATCCGTTTGGTGGCTCAACTTAACACAAAACAGTAACAAAAATAGAAAACAGAAAATATAAGAAAAGGAAAAGGAAAAATAGCTACTGTGCTAATGGGCTCTACCTAGCCACAGTGCAGCCCGGCCCATCTACAGGCCTTCCTCAACCTCACGTACAGGAGGGAAGCCAAGGCCACGGCGTGGCCACGGCGCGCCCGTCCACGTGCCCGATGGCGCCGTGTCGATCATCTAAGCACTCCAAGAGATGGATAAGAAGACCCCCGACCCTGTAGACAAACCCTAACCCGCGCTTATCCCCTCGCTCGTCCTCTCCCTCTCGTTTTCGCTCGCCCCCGAGCTGTCATCGATGCACCGTCGCCGTCCTCGCGGCCACTGGCCTCCCCGGCGACCGGGAGGATGTCCAAGAGCTTCCTCGTCGTCGACTCCTTCGCCTACATGCGTTCAAACAAGCCGGGCTTCGCCATACACTCGGCATCGAACAGACTAACCACCACGGCCGCCGCATCTCGTCGTCGAGCTCATCGCGTCCGGTCATCCCCGCGCCTCCAAACCACGTCTACGAGCTTCGCAGTGAGCTCCTCGGTCGATTCCACCCCTTTCCCCCTTCAATCCGTGCCATTTGGTGCCGTTGTTTGCCGTGGACCGGAGCTCGCCCGAGCTCATGTGTACGCGTGCGTGCGCACTGCTTTGCTGCTGCTGCTTGCCTTGCTGCCGCCGCTGGCTACTGCTGCTCTCTGCTCTTTTGCTGTTGTGCTGCCGCTGCTCCAGCTAGCAGCCGCCGCCGCAGCCCCTGCTAAGCTGCCGCTGCTACGTGTGCTGCTGCTCCTGCTGCGTTCTAGCTGCGTTGCCGCTGATGCTCCTTGCTGCGGCTGCTCGCTACCGCTGCTAGCAGCTAGCTGCTGCTGCCCGTGCCTGCTTCTGGCCGGCCGCGCCGCGCCCCGGCTCCCAGCCGTGGCTGCGTGCGTGCGTGCCCAGCCAGAGAGGCCGGCTGGCTCTCTATTGGGTCCGGCCCCTCTTAATTAGTGGGGGCTAATCCCCCACTTTACACTAACCCCCTCCTCTAATTAGATAAAGAAAAATATAAAAAAAATAAAAATAAAAGAAATAATTAGTAAAATAATTAATTAGTTAATTAGTAATTAGACTAATTACTCATTGACAGGTGGGCCCCCAAGTCAACCTTTGACCAGTCAACGGTTGACCAGTCAACTGTTGAGTCAGCAGTTGACTGGCCCCACCTGTCAGCCCCTGTATGCGCTGGCTAGGTGCACTTTGCTGTGTGCCCGTAGCAATTTCCAATTAGTATTTTTTGAAATTAAAAATAAAACCAGTAAATCCAGAAAATGATTAAAACTTTGAAAAATCATATAAAATAATCCGTAAATCGGATGAAAATAATTTATATATGAAAAATGATCAGAAAAATAAGACGAATCCGAATATGCCATCCACATACCTGTCACACCCCTCTAACATAGTGAACATTGATATTTTGCACCAGGATCATCTGACCGATAAATACCTGGAGCTGGGAAAATATTCCCGAATATTTTCCCTCTTCTTTTAAAATGCTTAGGCTTGCATTAGAGCATGCCACCCACACATCTTGCCATGACATTGCATTTGTGTTGCATTTGATTGCTCTGTTATTTATTGTTTTCCCTCCGTTACTTTCTTTCCGGTAGACCCCGAGATCGTTGTTAATCCGGTGACCGACTACTTCACTGTCGTGGATCCGTTTCTGTCTGCAGAGCAACCAGGCAAGCAAAACCCCCTTGATCATTCCTATATCGCCTATTCCTTCTCTCCCATGCTTGAATTAGAATTTGCTACTGTAATTGATGATGGAAATATGCCCTAGAGGCAATATTAAAGTTGTTATTATTTTATATTTCCTTGTTCATGATAAAGGTTTATTATTCATGCTAGAATTGTATTGACCGGAAACTTAAATACATGTGTGAATACATAAACAAATACCGTGTCCCTAGTGTGCCTCTACTAGACTAGCTCATTGATCAAAGATGGTTAAGGTTTCCTAACCATAGACATGGGTTGTCATTTGATAACGGGATCACATCATTAGGAGAATGATGTGATGGACAAGACCCATCTGTTAGCTTAGCATATGATCGTTCTGTTTATTGCTACTGCTTTCTTGAATGTCAAATACATGTTCCTCAGACCATGAGATCATGCAACTCCCGGATACCGGAGGAATACCTTGTGTGCTATCAAACGTCACAACGTAACTGGGTGATCATAAAGATGCTCTACAGGTATCTCCGAAGGTGTCCGTTGAGTTGGCATGGATCGAGACTGGGTTTTGTCACTCCGTGTTTCGGAGAGGTATCTCTGGGCCCTCTCGGTAATGCACATCATAAGAAGCTTGCAAGCAAAGTGACTAAGGAGTTAGTTACGGGATGATGTATTACGGAACGAGTAAAGAGACTTGCCGGTAACGAGATTGAACTAGGTATGGAGATACCGACGATCGAATCTCGGGTAAGTAACATACCGACGGACAAAGAGAATTACGTATGTTGTCATTGCGGTTCGACCGATAAGATCTTCGTTGAATATGTAGGAACCAATATGAGCATCCAGGTTCCACTATTGGTTATTGACCGGAGAGGCGTCTCAGTCATGTCTACATCATTCCCGAACCCGTAGGGTCCGCACGCTTAACGTTCGTTGACGATATAGTGTTATATGAGTTATGTGAATTGGTAACCGAATATTGTTCGGAGTCCCAGATGAGATCCCGGTCGTCATGAGGAGTCTCGGAATGGTCGAGAGGTAAAGATTTATATATGGGAAGTCATATTTTGGGTTCCGGAAAAAGGTGCAGTTTTGTCGGTATTGTACCGGGAAGCTTCCAGAAGGTTCCGGAGGATTCCGGAGGAGTCCGGAAGTCCACAAGTGGGTCCACCACGTCCAAGGGCTGGCATGGGCTAAGGGGAGGCGCCCTGGCCTTATTGGGCCAGGCGCACCAAGTCCTCAAAATCCCACGCAGCTAGGGGAGGAAAAAGGGAGAGTCCTAGTAGGAATAGGATTGGACTTTGGAGTCCAAGTCCACGTGTGTACTATTCACGGTTACTGTTCACGTGGCACTATTCCTTCTACTCCAAGCCCCTACACATATATAAATAGAGGAGAGGGGGCTCCCCAAAGGAGAACACAACATTGTCTTAGCCGTGTGCGGCGTCCCCCTCCACAGTTCCGTTCCTCGGACATATTTTTGCAGTGCTTGGGCGAAGCCCTACGGAGATAGCATCACCATCACCGTCACCACGCCGTCGTGCTGCCGGAACTCATCCACTACCTCGCCGTCTTGCTGGATCAAGAAGTCGAGGACGTCACCGAGCTGAACGTGTGCTGAACGCGGAGGTGCCGTATGTTCGGTACTCGGTCAGTTGGATCGTGAAGTTGTTCGACGACATCAACCGCGTTGTTCCAACGCTTCCGCTTACGGTCTACGAGGGTACGTAGACACACTCCCCCTCTCGTAGCTATGCATCTCCATGGATAGATCTTGCGTGTGCGTAGATTTTTTTTTGTTTTGCATGCAACGTTCCCCAACAGTGGTATCAGAGCCAAGTCTATGCGTAGATGATATGCACGAGTAGAACACAGAGAGTTGTGGGCGGTGATCGTCATACTGCTTACCACCAACGTCTTATTTTGATTCGGCGGTATTGTAAGATGAAGCGGCCCGGACCAACCTTACATGTCCACGTACATGAGACCGGTTCCACCGACAGACATGCAACTTGTTTTGCATAAAGGTGGCTGGCGGGTGTCTATTTCTCCTACTTTAGTTGAATCGAATTTGACTGCGGCCGGTCCTTGTTGAAGGTTAAAACAGCAAACTTGATAAATCACCGTTGTGGTTTTGTGCCGTAGGTAAGAACGGTTCTTGCTAGAAGCCCGTAGCAGCCACGTAAAACTTGCAACAACAAAGTAGAGGACGTCTAACTTGTTTTTGCAGGGTATGCTGTGATGTGATATGGTCAAGACATGATGTGATATACTTTATTGTATGAGATGATCATGTTTTGTAATTTATCGGCAACCGGCAGGAGCCTTATGGTTGTCTCTTTATTGTATGAAATGCAAGCGCCATGTAATTGCTTTACTTTATCGCTATGCGTTAGCAATAGTTGTAGAAGCAATAGTTGGCGAGACGACCACGACGCAACGATGGAGATCAAGGTGTCGAGCCGGTGACGATGGAGATCATGACGATGCTTTGGAGATGGAGATCAAAAGCACAAGATGATGGCCATATCATGTCACATATTTTGATTGCATGTGATGTTTATCCTTTATGCATCTTATTTTGCTTAGAACGACGGTAGCATTATAAGATGATCCCTTCACTAAATTTCAAGATAAAAGTGTTCTCCCCGAGTATGCACCGTTGCTAAAGTTCGTCGTTTCGAAGCACCTCGTGATGATCGGGTGTGATAGATTCTACGTTCACATACAACGGGTGTAAGCCAGTTTTACACAAGCAGAATACTTGGGTTAAACTTGACGAGCCTATCATGTACAGACATGGTCTCGGAACACTGGAGACTGAAAGGTCGAACATGAGTCATATAGTAGATATGATCAACATGGAGATGTTCACCATTGATGACTATCCCATCTCACGTGATGATCAGACATGGGCTAGTTGATTTGGATCATGTATCACTTAGTTAACTTGAGGGATGTTAATTTAAGTGGGAGTTCATTAGTAATTTGATTAATTGAACTTAATTTATCATGAACTTAGTCTTGATAGTTTCTTTGCATATCTATGTTGTAGATAAATGGCCCGTGCTACTGTTCCGTTGAATTTTAATGCGTTCCTAGAGAAAGCTAAGTTGAAAGATGATGGTAGCAACTACACGGACTGGGTCCGTAACTTGAGGATTATCCTCATTGCTGCACAGAAGAATTATGTCCTTGATGCACCGCTAGGTGATGGACCTGCTGCAGGAGCTGCTGCAGACGTTGTGAACGCCTGGCAGGCTCGATCTGATGACTACTCGATAGTTCAGTGTGCCATGCTCTACGGCTTAGAACCGGGACTGCAAAAGCGTTTTGAATGCCACGGAGCATATGAGATGTTCCAAGAGCTGAAATTGATATTTCAAGCTAATGCCCGGGTTGAGAGATATGAAGTCTCCAACAAGTTCTTTAGCTGTAAGATGGAGGAGAACAGTTCTGTCAGTGAATACATACTCAGAATGTCTGGGTACAACAACCACTTGACTCAGCTGGGAATTGATCTTCCGGTTGAGAGTGTTATTGACAGAGTTCTTCAGTCACTGCCACCAAGCTATAAAGGCTTCGTGATGAACTATAATATGCAAGGGATGGAGAAGACAATTCCCGAGCTCTTCGCGATGCTGCAATCAGTGGAGGTAGAAATCAAGAAGGATCATCAAGTGTTGATGGTTAACAAAACCACTAGTTTCAAGAAAAAGGGCAAGGGAAAGAAGGGGAACTTCAAGAAGAACGGCAAGCAAGTTGCCGCTCCCACGAAGAAACCCAAAGCTGGACCAAGGCCTGAAACAGAGTGCTTCTACTGCAAAGGGACTGGTCACTGGAAGCGGAACTGCCCCAAGTATTTGGCAGATAAGAAGGATGGCAAAGTGAGCAAAGGTATATTTGATATACATGTTATTGATGTGTTCCTCACTAATGCTCGCAGTAGCGCCTGGGTATTTGATACTGGTTCGGTTGCTCATATTTGTAACTCGAAACAGGAGCTATGGAATAAGCGAAGATTGGCTAAGGACGAGGTGACGATGCGCGTCGGGAATGGTTCCAAGGTTGATGTGATCGCCGTCGGCACGCTACCTCTACATCTACCTTCGGGATTAGTTTTAGACCTCAATAACTGTTATTTGGTGCCAGCGTTGAGCATGAACATTATATCTGGATCTTGTTTATTGCGAGACGGTTATTCATTTAAGTCAGAGAATAATGGTTGTTCTATTTATATGAGTAACATCTTTTATGGTCACGCACCTTTTGTGAATGGTCTATTCTTGTTGAATCTCGATCGTAGTGATACACATATTCATAATATTGATGCCAAAAGATGCAAAGTTGATAATGATAGTGCAACATACTTGTGGCACTGCCGTTTAGGTCATATTGGTGTAAAGCGCATGAAGAAACTCCATGCGGATGGACTTTTGGAATCTCTTGATTATGAATCATTTGATACTTGCGAACCATGCCTCATGGGCAAGATGACTAAAACTCCGTTCTCCGGAACAATGGAGCGAGCTACTGATTTGTTGGAAATAATACATACCGATGTATGCGGTCCGATGAATGTTGAAGCACGCGGTGGGTATCGTTATTTTCTAACCTTCACAAATGATTTGAGTAGATATGGGTATATCTACTTGATGAAACACAAGTCTGAAACATTTGAAAAGTTTAAAGAATTTCAGAGTGAAGTAGAGAATCATCATAACAAGAAAATAAAGTTTCTACGATCTGATCGAGGAGGCGAATATTTGAGTTACGAGTTTGGCCTTCATTTAAGAAAATGTGGAATTGTTTCACAACTCACGCCACCTGGAACACCACAGCGTAATGGTGTGTCCGAACGTCGTAACCGTACTTTATTGGATATGGTGCGTTCTTTGATGTCTCTTACCGATTTGCCACTATCGTTTTGGGGTTATGCATTAGAGACAGCTGCATTCACGTTAAATAGGGCACCGTCTAAATCCGTTGAGACGACACCATATGAACTATGGTTTGGCAAGAAACCTAAGCTGTCGTTTCTTAAAGTTTGGGGATGCGATGCTTATGTGAAAAAGCTTCAACCTGATAAGCTCGAACCCAAAGCGGAGAAGTGCGTCTTCATAGGATACCCTAAAGAAACAATTGGGCACACCTTCTACCACAGATCCGAAGGCAAGGTCTTTGTTGCCAAGAATGGGTCCTTTCTAGAGAAGGAGTTTCTCTCGAAAGAAGTGAGTGGGAGGAAAGTAGAACTTGATGAGGTAATTGTACCTTCTCTCGAATTGGAAAGTAGCTCATCAAAGAAAACCGTTCCCGTGATGCCTACACCAATAAGAGAGGAAGATAATGATAAAGATCATGAAACTTCAGATCAAGTTACTACTGAACTTCGTAGGTCGACCAGAGTACGTTCCGCACCAGAGTGGTACGGTAATCCTGTTCTGGAAGTTATGTTGTTAGACAACAGCGAACCTACGAACTATGAAGAAGCTATGATAAGCCCGGATTCCGACAAATGGCTTGAGGCCATGAAATCTGAGATAGGATCCATGTATGAGAACAAAGTGTGGACTTTGGTGGACTTGCCCGATGATCGGCAAGCCATTGAGAATAAATGGATTTTTAAGAGGAAGACAGATGCTGATGGTAATATCACTGTCTACAAAGCTCGACTTGTTGCGAAAGGTTTTTGACAAGTTCAAGGGGTTGACTACGATGAGACTTTCTCACCCGTAGCGATGCTTAAGTCTGTCCGAATCATGTTAGCAATTGCCGCATTTTATGATTATGAAATCTGGCAAATGGATGTCAAAACTGCATTCCTTAATGGTTTTCTCAAAGAAGAGTTGTATATGATGCAACCAGAAGGTTTTGTCGATCCTAAGGGTGCTAACAAAGTGTGCAAGCTCCAGCGATCCATCTATGGACTGGTGCAAGCATCTCGGAGTTGGAATATACGCTTTGATGAGGTGATCAAAGCATATGGTTTTGTATAGACTTACGATGAAGCCTGTATTTACAAGAAAGTGAGTGGGAGCTCTGTAGCATTTCTAATATTATATGTGGATGACATATTGTTGATTGGAAATGATATAGAATTTCTGGATGGCATAAAGGGATACTTGAATAAGAATTTTTCAATGAAAGACCTCGGTGAAGCTGCTTATATATTGGGCATCAAGATCTATAGGGATAGATCAAGACACTTGATAGGACTTTCACAAAGCACATACCTTGACAAAGTTTTGAAGAAGTTCAAAATGGATCAGTCAAAGAAAGGGTTCTTGCCTGTCTTGCAAGGTGTGAAGTTGAGTCAGACTCAATGCCCGACCACGGCAGAAGATATAGAGAAAATGAAAGTCATTCCCTATGCCTCAGCCATAGGTTCTATTATGTATGCCATGCTGTGTACCAGACCTGATGTGTGCCTTGCCATAAGTTTGGCAGGGAGGTACCAGAGTAATCCAGGAGTGGATCACTGGACAGCGGTCAAGAATATCCTGAAGTACCTGAAAAGGACCAAGGACATGTTTCTCGTTTATGGAGGTGACGAAGAGCTCGTCGTAAAGGGTTACGTCGATGCAAGCTTCGACACTGATCCGGATGACTCTAAGTCACAAACCGGATACGTATTTATATTAAATGGTGGAGCTGTCAGTTGGTGCAGTTCCAAGCAGAGCGTCGTGGCGGGATCTACGTGTGAAGCGGAATACATAGCTGCTTCGGAAGCAGCACATGAAGGAGTCTGGATGAAGGAGTTCATATCCGATCTAGGTGTAATACCTAGTGCATCGGGTCCAATGACAATCTTTGGTGACAACACTAGAGCAATTGCCATAGCCAAGGAGCCCAGGTTTCACAAGAAGACCAAACACATCAAGAGACGCTTCAACTCCTTTCGTGAATATGTCATGGATGGAGACATAGAAATTTGCAAAGTACACACGGATCTGAATGTGGCAGACCCGTTGACTAAGCCTCTTCCACGAGCAAAACATGATCAGCACCAAGACTCCATGGGTGTTAGATTCATTACTATGTAATCTAGATTATTGACTCTAGTGCAAGTGGGAGACTGATGGAAATATGCCCTAGAGGCAATAATAAAGTTGTTATTATTTTATATTTCCTTGTTCATGATAAAGGTTTATTATTCATGCTAGAATTGTATTGACCGGAAACTTAAATACATGTGTGAATACATAAACAAATACCGTGTCCCTAGTGAGCCTCTACTAGACTAGCTCGTTGATCAAAGATGGTTAAGGTTTCCTAACCATAGACATGGGTTGTCATTTGATAACGGGATCACATCATTAGGAGAATGATGTGATGGACAAGACCCATCCGTTAGCTTAGCATATGATCGTTCTGTTTATTGCTACTGCTTTCTTGAATGTCAAATACATGTTCCTCAGACCATGAGATCATGCAACTCCCGGATACCGGAGGAATACCTTGTGTGCTATCAAACGTCACAACGTAACTGGGTGATCATAAAGATGCTCTACAGGTATCTCCGAAGGTGTCCGTTGAGTTGGCATGGATCGAGACTGGGTTTTGTCACTCCGTGTTTCGGAGAGGTATCTCTGGGCCCTCTCGGTAATGCACATCATAAGAAGCTTGCAAGCAAAGTGACTAAGGAGTTAGTTACGGGATGATGTATTACGGAACGAGTAAAGAGACTTGCCGGTAACGAGATTGAACTAGGTATGGAGATACCGACGATCGAATCTCGGGCAAGTAACATACCGACGGACAAAGGGAATTACGTATGTTGTCATTGCGGTTCGACCGATAAGATCTTCGTGGAATATGTAGGAACCAATATGAGCATCCAGGTTCCGCTATTGGTTATTGACCGGAGAGGCGTCTCAGTCATGTCTACATCATTCCCGAACCCGTAGGGTCCGCACGCTTAACGTTCGTTGACGATATAGTGTTATATGAGTTATGTGAATTGGTAACCGAATATTGTTCGGAGTCCCGGATGAGATCCCGGACGTCACGAGGAGTCTCAGAATGGTCGAGAGGTAAAGATTTATATATGGGAAGTCATATTTTGGGTTCCGGAAAAAGGTGCAGTTTTTTCGGTATTGTACCGGGAAGCTTCCAGAAGGTTCCGGAGGATTCCGGAGGAGTCCGGAAGTCCACAAGTGGGTCCACCACGTCCCAAGGGCTGGCATGGGCTAAGGGGAGGCGACCTGGCCTTATTGGGCCAGGCGCACCAAGTCCTCAAAAGCCCACGCAGCTAGGGAAGGAAAAAAGGGAGAGTCCTAGTAGGAATAGGATTGGACTTTGGAGTCCAAGTCCACGTGTGTACTATTCACGGTTACTGTTCACGTGGCACTATTCCTTCTACTCCAAGCCCCTACACATATATAAATAGAGGAGATGGGGCTCCCCAAAGGAGAGCACAACATTGTCTTAGCCGTGTGCGGCGCCCCCCTCCACAGTTCCGTTCCTCGGACATATTTTCGCAGTGCTTGGACGAAGCCCTGCGGAGATAGCATCACCATCACCGTCACCACGCCGTCATGCTGCCGGAACTCATCCACTACCTCGCCGTCTTGCTGGATCAAGAAGTCGAGGACGTCACCGAGCTGAACGTGTGCTGAACGCGGAGGTGCCGTACGTTCGGTACTCGGTCGGTTGGATCGTGAAGTTGTTCGACGACATCAACCGCGTTGTTCCAACGCTTTCGCTTACGGTCTACGAGGGTACGTAGACACAGTCCCCCTCTCGTAGCTATGCATCTCCATGGATAGATCTTGCGTGTGCGTAGAATTTTTTTGTTTTCCATGCAACGTTCCCCAACAATTGATTGCTCCTATTCTGATGCATAGCCTGTTTTTTTGTAACTGCTATTGATACCTTACCTGCTATCCTAAATGCTTAGTATAGATTGGTTAGTGATCCATCAGTGACCCCTCACCCTTGTCCATGTTGCCCCGCTTTGTTACTGGTGCCCCAATCAATGTGATCGATGTTCAGAGACCGACACAGCACCGCACACCCCCTTAGTTGTACGACTCTGCAGAGCTACTATCGAGTGCCGAGGGTGATACCTCCTACCTCACTCCTGATGATATCTCTGTGGCATGGCTAATCGGTTGTGGGTTACCGAGGGTGATTCCTCTTTCACCACCTCCGAAGAAGCCTCTGTCGTGCAACCCCTCAAGTGTGAACCCATCGAGGGTGATTCCTCCGAGTTCACCTTGACGGATACATCGAGTGGTAATCCATCGATGGTGATTCCTCGGATTCCCCTTGATGTTATGGACACACGGTTACCCTAATTTTACTTCAGTTGCCGGTTGAAGTCGGGTCGACCCCGAGGGGTACCCGCGAGAGATGTGAAGTCGGGTTGACCGTGAGGGTACCCGCAAGATAATTACGTGGCACGGCCGGGCAGGTAGACCGCCCCAGGAGAGGGTTGGGCCTGGCCCTTGCCGTAAGTCCACGAGACGGGGCGACGGGGTCACATGATCGTGGATCTCTGCTCGTTTCCGCAAGCTCCCAATACACTAACGGATTTGGGTATTTGATCTGAGTTGGCCACTTGCCTATACGCACTACCACCACGCGGGATAATGGTTTAATGGGGCCCTCGGCGCCGTATGTATCAGCCGAAAGCTCTGTCAGACGTCCATTTCAGCATTGTGGCACGGTTGGATCGCGCCATCCAGGCAGAGGTGGCGCTGGTATTCACCCTGCACACAACGACCCGGAGTGCAAAGGGCGATGGGCCCAAGACCCTTGAGCACTTAGGATGTAGACCGGCGGGGACCTCTCTGCTGAGCCTAGGTAGGACTACGTCGGGTCGATCAGCCGAGACCGGGCATGACCTAGAAAAGTATGTCCGGCCAGAGTTAATCGAGCGTGTTGGGTAACAGTAGTGCACCCCTGCAGGGAAGATTATCTATTCGAATAGCCGTGTCCACGGTAACAGGACGCTCAGTGTTGTATCCCGATCTACTACAACTTGAACTGGATACATGTTAATTAATTGTAAGCTCCGGGATTGCTTTCTCGCAGGGAGTCGAGGAAGGATCTCTAAGCTTTGCTACTACATGCTTCTTACTTTATGTTATGCTGCTAATCTGCACTCTTCTAATGCTGCAAGATGCTAGTCTTCGATAGGCTAGGCCCTCTCTCTATTCTGGCACTTCTGTAGTCTAGTCCACAGATACAGCCCCTTCATTTGATACCGATGCATATTTAGCATAGATCTGATGTAAGTCTTGCGAGTACTTTGGATGAGTACTCACGGTTGCTTTGCTCCCCTTTTTCCCCATACCCGATTGCTGCGACCAGATGACGGAGCCCTAGAGCCAGCTGATCCCGTCGACGACTGCTTCTACCTCGATGATGCCTACTTCTACGTGGAGACCGACGACCAGGAGTAGATAGGAGGCTCCCAGGCAGGAGGCCTGCGCCTTTTCGATCTAGATGTCGTTGTTTTGCTCAGCCTTCTTAAGGCAACCTTGTTTAACTTTGTGTCTGTACCCAGATACTGTTGTTGCTTCCGCTAACGCTTGTTCTCGAGCTTATGTATTCGAGCCCTCGAGGCCCCTGGCTTGTAATATAAAGCTTGTATTATTTTATTTTGTGTCTAGAGTTGTGTCGTGATATCTTCCCGTGAGTCCCTGGGCTTGATCGTGTGCATTTGCGTGTACGATTAGTGCACGGTCAGGCCGGGGGCGTCACAATGACGTTAATCCTGCTACCCCCATCCATAAGGACTTTGGGGAGGCACAACCCCCCGAAGATCGAATCTAGCACCAGGGCGAATTTCCCTGGGTGAGGGATATTGTCCGGGTGATCAGAGCGATCGAAGGTGATGGTGGAGTCGGACCACTCTAGGTACTTCGTATGAGTGGGTGCAGTCGCCTAGACTACTCTACGCGTGAGCTTCTGGGCTCTCCATGTATGGGCAGCCCGGAAGATTATGTGGACTCCCTGCATCAGGGTGGACTAGTGGGTTGATGAAGATCCCATCGTCCCAGACTTCGCCGGGACTAGCGCCGCTCCATGT
This sequence comes from Elymus sibiricus, assembly GCA_039707655.1. Classification (NCBI taxonomy): domain Eukaryota; kingdom Viridiplantae; phylum Streptophyta; class Magnoliopsida; order Poales; family Poaceae; genus Elymus; species Elymus sibiricus. Next base: position 481,571,091 of record CM077672.1, on the reverse strand, counting down.
GTCCATGGTGATGGCGGGACATAGAGGCATACGGTATCTCCGTACCGGTCGAAGGCGAACTCGAGACTTTCGAATAGGAGAGTTTGGACATGGGAGGGTGGCGTGTCGTTGTAGAGCCGGCCCACCCTGTTGGCGACTAATTTGAGGGAGCCGAAGATGAAGCTTTGGCTGTCATGAACTCGTTGGGCATGATTAGAGATCCGATCTAGGTCCGGTCTCCGACCGGTGCGGCCCCTACCTAGCGCGTCAACCGATGAAACCAAAAACCGTCTGTAGCCTTGGTAGGGTGGAGAGTGAGACCGGAAGTTCCAGAGGGGATCGCACACGGGGAACTTACCCAGGTTTGGACCCTCATGGTCGAGGTAATACCCTACTTCCGCTTTGCTTTGATTAATGATGGTAAACGCCTTGTGTGCAATGATGTCAGATTCCCCCGAACTACCCCCTAGCCTCACCTTATAAAGGAGGACGAGACCTAAGGTTACAGATTTCCTAGCCGACCTAGAACCCCGATCGGTGGGACTCTCTGCACGGCTGGAAGCTCTGCGAAACACCCTGGCTGGCTCACCGTCTAACGTGCCGCCCGACAGTCCATCCCTGGTGTTGCACACCGTCACACTACATTTCCATTACTACTAATAAATTATTTAAGCACATACTTGTTTTCAAGTGTGGTTGAATTGACGACTCAACGGTTAAAGCTTATAAGCATTCTTTGACTCCCATCATCATGTAGCATATAAATTGAGGGTTGTAATACTTACGAACGAAGACTTGTGTGATCCCTTGCACTTGGGGGATGTCAGTACGATCCTAAGAAATCTTGATGGAAGTGTTAGTTTTGCTGCATATAGACACCTCTACCACTACAACGATGTGCTCGAGTCAAGAACGACATGCATGCGATAATGGAAGGGGTGGCTACTATAGTGGACTGACCTCCCGGATGCCTTCCAATCATATTCGACTGGGCGCTGTCGACTCTCTCTAATGATTCACTACCCTGTTCTAATTACAAACACCTTGTCTCTGATATGAAGGCTCATACTAAAGCACAAAATTTTATTCCTAGAAAAGTTTCGCATGATCAAAATAGGGTACCTCATAGTCTAGTCATGTTGGGTGCACAGAGCGGAGCACTGCATGTTGGCTTAATCAAGGTCCTCCCTGAATTTCCGATTTTGTAACTTCAGATTGTAACTCTATTAACTTGAAATATAATCCATGATTTCATCGCAGAGAAAAGAATCTATACCTCTATATCTATACCTAATAATAAAGGGGCTATTGTTTCTGGTGGTACGTCATTAAAATTGCCCCTAAAGTTACAAAATATCACTCACCAATGCCACCTATAAGTGACAAAAAACGTTTTGCAGGGATTCCCTCGCCTGGGCCGGCCCACGTAGTAAGGACCACCTATACTGCGTTCTGCGCGCGGGAGAAGACGCAGCGCGCCCGTTTGGGCCGGCCCATGTGTGGGCGGCCTGTTTTTTATTTTTATTTTTCTTTTCCGTTTTCGTTTTTTCTACTTTAAATAATTTGGAACTTCAAAGAACTTCCGACATTTAAAAAGACTGAGAATTTTGAAATAAAATGTTCAAGAAAACATAAAATGTTGGTGAATTCAAAAAATGCTTGGGATTTTTCTACAAATGTTCGCATATTCAAAAAATGTTCGTAATTTTGAAAAAAAGTTAGTAAAATACAAAAAATCTATGATTTTGAAAAAAGTCCGTCTATTTAAAATTGTTAATGAAATTTACCAAAATGTTTTCTAATTCAGAAAATGTTCATGAATTTTAAAAAATGGCCTAAAATTTTGAAAAAAGTTGATGAATTATAAAAGAATTTATTGATTCGTAAAATGTTCATGTATTTCAAAAAATGTTCATAAATTTGAAAAAAAATCCACCAATTTTGAAAAAAATGTTAATCTATTCTAGAATTGTTCGCCTATCCAAAAAAATTGCTTAAAAAATGTTAACAATTTTAAAAAAATGTTTGCAAATAGTAAAAGATGTTCCCAAATTTGAAAAAATGTTCACGAATGATCAAAAGTATGTAGTTAAACAATAATGCTTCTGAGTCTTTGGGACTATATACCCGCATGAATTTTGAAGAATTAACTTCCGGGGTAGATCGATATATTATAGTATGTTTTAAAAAATGTTTCTTGAAATTTAGAATAAGTCGTTGAGTTACCAAGTTTTTTGACAACCACGATATTTTTTCAAAAATGCGAACATTGCTTCAATTTGTGAATAAATTAAAAAAAGGTACATTTTCTTGCATTTATGAATAAATTTTCAAAATCATGCGATGAGATGTGAACAAAATGTGGTCAGCCATTGGAGATTATGATTTTTTTTCTCCCGTTGCAACGAACGGGACCTTTTGCTATTATATATATATATATATATATATATATATATATATATATATATATATATATATATATATATATATCATTCTCAATATACTTCATTAAATATTCTAATATACCCGAATACGAGTTTTGTGAAAAAAAATCATTTGCTACGTACTTTTTGTAATATACCTTTTTCACGTACGAACAAATCAGTATACACGTAAACCTTTAAAAATATGTAGACTCACATGATTTTTGTCATGGAACTCATTTTGGGGTATGTACTAATTATTAATAAAGTATGTTAAAAATAATAAAGAGGTATAAAAGATTCATCCATGTGATATATGAGCAGTGGGAGTACGTACTCTCAGGAGTACATAGCCATATATATATGACAAATTTTTCCTACCACCAGTGATAGTTACACTCACGTGAGTTTTTGTATTTTGTATGTAGTATCTGTCAAAACCGAGAGTATGTACACGTAGTATGTAGTATATAAGGAAATTTAGTTAGTACATACAATAATTGTTAGGTAGTATGTATCATTTTTTAGTATGTTCCTTTTTGCGTACAAATATGTATGTATTTCACAAATATAATTAAAACTAGGGGTCAACTTGTAATTTTTTTTATGTAACTCACTTTGCAGTATCTTATATATAGTATATGAACATACTCAAAATTATAAAGTAGTATATACAGTAACACATGGTAGTATATGAGACATGAGGGTAACTATCCCGGGTGGTAGGATATATTTTTCCTATATATATATATATAATAATAATAATAATAATAATAATAATAATAATAATAATAATAATAATAATAATATAATAAACGGGCTATTGTTTCTGGCGGTACGTCATTAAAATTGCCCTCAAAGTTGTAAAATATTACCCACCGATGCCACCTATAAGTGACAAAAAGTGTTTTGCTGGAAATCCTCTGACTGGGCCGGCCCATGCAGTAGGGACATTCTATACTGCGCTCTGTGCGCGGGAGAAGACGCAGCGCGCCTGTTTGGGCCGGCCCATGTGCGGGCAGCCTTTTTTTAATTTCGTTTTTTATTTTTATTTTTGTTTTCCGCTTTAGTTTTTTTCTATTTTAAATAATTTGGGAGTTCAAAAACTTCTGACATTTAAAAAAATGAGGAATTTTGAAATAAAATATTCAAGAAAACATAAAATGTTTGTGAATTCAAAAAATGCTCGGGATTTTGCTAAAAATGTTCGCATATTCAAAATATGTTCGCAATTTTGAAAAAAATGTTTGTAAAATCAAAAAAAGTCCATGATTTTGAAAACAAGTCTGTGTATTAAAAATTGTTAACGAAATTTAACAAAGTGTTTGGTAGTTCAAAAAATGTTCATAAATTTTAATTAAATGCCCTAAAAATTTAAAAACAGTTCATGAATTATAAAAGAGTTTATTGATTCATAAAATGATTGCTGATTCCAAAAAATGTTCATGCATTTCAAAAAATGTTTGTGAATTTCAAAAAAATCCACCAATTTTGAAAAAAAAAATGTTCTTCTCTTCTAGAATTGTTCGCCGATTCAAAAGAAAATGCTTAAAAAATGTTCACAATATAAAAAATGTTCACAATTTTTAATAATGTTTGCAAATAGTAAAAAATGGTCACGATTTCTAAAAATGTTCCCAAATTTGTAAAAATTTTCACGAATGAATGAAGGTATGTAGTTAAACAGTAATGCTTCTGAGTTTTTATGACTATATACCATGTGAATTTTAAAGAATTAAATGCCGGGGTAGATCAGAATATTATAGTATGTTTTTTTAAAAACGTTTCTTGAAATTCAGAATAATTCTTTGAATTACCAAGATTTTTGACAACCATAATATTTTTTCGAAAATGTGAACATTGCTTCAATTTGTGAATAAATTGAAAAAATGGTACATTTATTGCATTTGTGAATAAATTTTCAAAATCATGTGGTGAGATGGGAACAAAATGTGGTCGTAGCCATTGAAGATTATGATTTTTTTTCTCCCGCTGCAACGAACGGGCCCTTTTGCTAGTAAATAAAGAAAGCATACACTGACTTAATAGTATATGTATTTGGAGTAGCCGCCCACGATATGAACATCAACACCAACATCCCAGTTCCCACCCGCATGCCTAATATCGATATACTTCCCCCATCCAAATATATAAGGCCGAATACGTTTTTCAAGATTGCTTTTGACTATTGATAAGATTAATAATCTAATTCTATCATTAAAAACTCTTTTCACGTACGAATTTGATGGTATACCTTATATAACATACACATCATATTCTTGTTTTAACCGGTGGTCAAAGGCAACCTCAAAAAACATATTAGTCCCTATATATTTGGACGGAAGGGGTATGTTAGTCGCAGTCTGAGACCGGTTCAAAGGTGTGTATTTGGACTTTTGGAGAGCACGTGCAGTAATTTCGGAAGTCAGACCTACGGAACGCGATCGAGTTTTGTTGATACTAATCAAACCATTAATTAAATTAAGATGGGATCCCGGCCGTCAATGAATAACATGGCTAGCAAGCTAGCTACTCTTCTCGTTTCTGCCGACCGATCCGCAGCCTTGCATGCAGCTGGAGAATGGAATGCGAGCTCGATCGATCCTAGCCTGCCACCAGGTCAACTTGGACACTGTAATTTTCACCGATCGACATACGTATCTCGTTGTTAATTTGCATGCGCCTAGACTAAAGCCAGAGTGCGCTACTCGGTCAAAGCTGTTGACAACGGGTTAAACCCTACTCGGCGCTGCACGATGCACGATGCACGATGAACTCGGCGAGCAGACTATGAGGAAATGCCAATGTCAAAGGATCCGAGTCCACTGTGATCGCATCGCCTAGCTACATCGATCATCAGCTTACGCGTACTTTCACATGTGTAGGGCATCGAACAGGTATAACTAATCTGTCTATGTCAGACGACGGGGATCTTTAATTTGCATACTAGTAGTTGATCTGCATCAATCAATAAATTACTGACTGGAGTAAAGAGAGAGATTTGCATGACAATTACATGCTGCACAGTCAACGGTAATACTGTCACTCTGATCATAGGAAACTTCTCATCGAATAACCCATTCAATGCACAACCAAAAGCACTCCATCGGATCACCGTAAGATCTCGCACCCATGCACGGCCTCCAGCACTATATATACCCCACCCAACCTTCTCTGCTCTCAGCACCCAACTCGGCCGTCTTACTCCACACAGCTCACTCACAATGGCTACTAGCACCAAGCTTGCAGCTCTTGGCTTTGTTGTCCTTGTGAGCATTGGGTTCGCCGATGCAGCAAGGATGCTAGCTAGCTCCTCCAGTGCTTCGGGTGGTGGTGGAGGAGGTGGCGGGGGAGGTGGTGCGAATGGTGGGAGTGGATGGGGTGGAGGGTCTGGATCGGGTGGAGGCTTAGGATATAGTGAAAGCGGTGGAGACTGGGGTAACAAGTGGAACTTCGCCAAGGGGTCTGGAGGAGGAGGAGGAGCAGGCGGTGGGGGAGGATCAAAGGGTGGATCCGGGTCTGGTTCCGGATCTGGTTCTGGTAAAGGAAGTGGTGTGAGTGGCTCTGCATCAGCCCCTAGCGGCAATGGTTATGCCAATGCTGATGGTAAGGGCGGGGGCGGGGGCGGAGGTGGAGGTGCAAATGGGTCTAGCGGAACCGGGGTTGGGTCTGGCCTTGGCAAGGGATATGGTGAGAGTGGTGTGTCAAAGGCACCGGCTCCTGTTGCCGGTGGTGATGGTACCAGCTACTCAGATGCTGGGGGCAGTGGTAACGGTGGTGGCGGCGGTAACAACGGAAATGGAGGTGGTGCAGGAGCTGGTGCTGGACAGGCCGGCAGCGACGACACTTCTGGAGGCTTTGCAAATGGAGGGGGAAGCGGCAATGGTGGTGGCGCAACTGGAAGTGTCGCTGAAGGTCCAAGCGTTGGAGTTGGATCTGGTGTTGGGTCTGGCGCCGCTCAGACCGGTAGCACTGGCTCTTATGGCGAAGGCTATGCCACGGGAATGGGCGGTGGCATGGGTGGCGGCACAGGAGAGAGCCAAAATGGCGGAACTGGCAATGGTGGAGGCAGTGGATCCGGATCTGGTGGTGGCGGATACCACTAAATTACCCTTCGTCGAGCAAGATAGAACTCGACCTGTATTTTAATTTCCATCATTTTACTAGCATTACGCATTGAAGGACATGGGGCGTGCACTAAAGGGACGATCCTGAGCATAGGTGAAGGGAAATAAATAGCATTTCTTGGATTAGCATTTAACTCCTACACCCGTTCAGGCGGGTTTGTGCCAATAGACATAATAATAATGTGAAGGAGTACCTCCTTTGTAGTTTTTTCTATCTCAATAGTCAAATTGCTTCCGCCGTTTTTGTTTCCAATGCCTTTTTGAGTTTTGACCCAATTTACATGTTCAAGTATGTTTCTTGTGCATACCCACGAGATTATGCAAGTCTGTGGTTTTCTAGAGCTATTCAAACTCCAACTTTGCTTTCTGTTTGAAATATTCTCTCGTGTTAAATTGAGTTCGTTTTTGAATCTGTATTAACAAATAGTTCCAGTCTTAACCATCAACATAGAACGTAGTATTAAGACACCATGCATATTCATACCATTGGATGCACCGTACAAAATATTATTCCATAATATGTACCCAGGTGTATTTAAACCATCATAGTTCATAGAAATTGGTACTCAAAAGTGTTAGACTAAAGAATGATAATGTGTAAATGAGGTCTGGGCAGTGTCGATACACGAGACTTTACATCTGGAAAATAGAATGTCGTCTATCAAAGCACAAAGAACCGTGTACTAATGTGTCTCTAGTCAGAATTAGATGACTGGGCGCACAAGCTATTGGTTCTTACATATTAATCTGAGTGATAGGCCTTGCCTGATACATCTTGTGATTGGTACATGAGACGACCAAATGCAATAGCAAATGTAACTTGCGTGGTGGCAAACAGAGGTTCTCTTGAAACATGAGCATGATACAGAGTTAGTTTAGAGTCAGACAGAAAACCATGTGAAAGCTCACTGCCAAAAGTGAAGTTATGATGCACTCAAGTGGCATTGAACAGTATATCACCAATAATTGATTTTAATGCAGGAGGATGTCTTCCCATTAATTTTGGAAAAAACGACGTGAGGAACAAGATCATGTTCGGTTCAGACACTCACAGGTAACACTGCTTACAAGAAGAAATCAACAGTTCTCAAAAAAAAAAAAAAAGAAATCAACAAAAAAGAGAACTAGATCGCTTCCTGTGCTACATTAGATTACCATCTCCAGGTACATGCCTATTTCCATGTCCAGTACCCAGGGAGGGCGTGAACAAACTGAACTGCGACATCATCAAAATCGATATATATATTTGCACTGGATAAACGCACAGAAATGTCAACTCCTCCTCTTCTTGCCTTTCCCCAGCTGCCCAGATTTGAAAGCACGTTCCTGTTGTTGAAGAAAAGCCGTCAATATCATTCTATCATACTTTTCAGATTGCTCTTGTTTCATCCTATCCTTATCTTTCACGGCAGCCAGGAAATAATTGTCTCTCTGAATCCCACGCACTGGCCCTTTCATCTCACTCAGCGCGCGTTTCTTCTGCTTCTTCATCAGTTGTGTCCTCTCGGTCAGGACCGTAATCAAGACCCTTTATGTAACTGCATAAATACAAGCAAGGATGTACGAAAATCCATAATTAGTTCAAGAACAGGACAGGACAGACCAGAACAGAGGACAACAGAGGCAAGAAGCTGGCAACATAGAATAGCTAACAAATACATACGTATCCTCAAATTTGGGATTCAGCTGCTTGGGAATGAAGGAATAGTAGTCACTATCTAACTTGTCCACAAGTTGCTCATTCTCTTCCTTTTCCTCGCCTTTTTGGGCCTGCAACAAGATAAAATTCTGTTAATGTATCCATCATGCCACAAATATGGAAATAGAAGGAGAATGCTTAATAACAAGTATAGTGTGTAAATCATGTACTCAATCCAACAGACCTGTAATATCAATCTAATGAAGCATCCATAAAGCAGCATGAATATAACGTAATTTCCGTAAAGTTAATATATCACACTACTGGTGTTGGAAATTGAACAAGCAGAGTGCAAGTCAGCAACATGGAGCTATAATAGAAACAGGAGGAGGTTGGATTAGAAAGAGTCCAATACTATTGTATTACTCCCTCCGATCCAAAATAAGTGCCGCAGCTTGCATAAACCCCCCTCATATCATATCCATCTAGCCAATTCTATGTCCAATGCATGATTTCCGATCTCTATGCATTTTACCGGGGTCATTGCATAACCTTTAGTTTTTATTAATTTTCCTTGTTTTTTTTTTTTTGGTCTTTGTAGGTGCATTGGCACTCCCATGGCTTTAACACATTGAAAAGGACCAAGTTTGGGCCAAGCCCAAGAAGTTTAGAGCACCAGATTCATACCCTTTGGAGATTTCGATAAAAAGAGCTTTTCCAAGGGGCCAAAATTGGAGATTCCGTACCTAGCATTATCGGGCTCATTCGCATGATTCCAACAAGTCCAAAAACACCCAAATCTGAGTTTATATGAGAAAGTGTCAACAAAAATACTAAACACATCACATAGACTCCAGAGGAGAAGATGGTGTATGTTACAACCGTACGCGGTCGTACCATCTGATCTGGACTTCGAATCAGCCATAACTTCAGCGATTCTTCATCGATTTTGTCCCAGGTTATTCTCACGCGATCCTTCGACATCAACTAAGCTATTGGGATAGATCGTGCCTCACCTAGAGCCCTTGGATCAAATGGGATATGGCTTATCCACGGAGGATGCATGAGGAGGACGGCTACATATTCAAAACCATCCCTAGACGTCGGCCATCATCCATCACAACTCCTCGCAGCCGTCGGAGGTCTCTCCCCTCTTTTTCCAGAGGGAGGCCTCTCCCTCCATAGGTCCATCTCCAACACCACCATCATGAAGTCCACTCAAGAGGAGGACAAGGAGGAGCAACCGCCACCACCGTCACCGGGAGCCGGCTCTAGGCCGTGCACACCGGCCACCATCGCCATCTCCATCAATGCCTCCATCTCCCTCCCTGCTCCTGTAATTTTTAGGATTAAACATGTCGATGACATCAATTAAACATTCATCTTTGTGTCATTATTCATCTATGTTAGAGAGATTTATTCAATTGTAGGTTGAGGTATGATCTGGTACGCAACATTAGTCTTTGTGGCATCATCTAATATTTACTCTCTTCGTGTTGCACGTAATGCTATGTTAGGAGATGTCCTTTCATATGATTTTGTGAGAACTTGCACGTACACGGATAGATATACAATTTATAGATATACAATTTTGACACCTCATGTGTGACCTTGACTTGAGTTTATATGTAGTACTTAGGAGTGACAGTCCGCAGATAAAAACCATAGGAGATTGTTTAGTCATCTAAGGAGTAACAATTAACCATAGAGTGTAATGCTGAAAGTGTAACTAATCCTCGGATGGTTTAGGTAATTCATAACAACATATACTTCATTGAACTAATGCCTACTCAAAGAATATTTCAGGAAATTTCATTTTAGGTATGGCAATGGGATGTGAATGTGGACCCCTCAAAATGCTAAGGAACAATGTTGGCAAAGCTTCAAGACTCTACATTTTTGGTTAAGTGATCTAAGATCACATTGAGTCCATATGAAAGCCAATACTATTAAAAGGGATGAGGTCTTGATCATGGACTAACTGCTCAAGTGCTTAGAGATATTTATCCAAAACCCTTAACCACACTCTCACATTGATCTATGTCCAAAACCCTAAAGTCAATCTCGGTCTCACCGAATCACTCCTACCCGGACTCACCGAGAAACACTTCTCATAGCCACTGCCTAAACCCTAACAACTTGGTCTCACCGAGATGACCCTTCGGTCCCACCGAAGAGCACTTGTCAACCTTCTGTTACCTATCGATTCATCTCATAATTTTTGACTGGTTTCGATCGGTCTCACCGAAGTGTGAAAAGTGATTAGGTCATCACCCATCAGTCTCATTGAGATGTTTCATCCGGTCTCACCGAAAAGCCTAAACTTTAAACCTTTTGTACTAGTCGGTCTCATCGAGTGTTTTCACCCGGTCCCACCGAGTAGTGCATAAAGGTGTGTAACGGTTAGATCTTTGATGCTGCCTATATATACCCCCACCCATTCCACCAACTCTCAGAAAGCAACCAAGATGAAACTACAACTTCCCGTATCCATGTTCTGAGAGAGAACCACCTACACTTGTGTTGAAATTAAGGGGATTCCACTTCAACCTTTGATCCTTGATTTCTAGCCTCCCCAAGTTGCTTTCCACTTCAACCGCAGCTGTTAGCGTCGCCACCGGAGCTGCAACCACGGGCACATGCTGCTGCATCCGCGGAGCCGACAAAACACATGAGACGAGGGTGGCGAGGGCGCCGCCCCGGCAGTGCTTCGAGGCCGGTCGTCTCCTTGTCCATGGCAGTGTGGTGAGAGCCTTTTTTCTGCTAGTGCACGCAACAAAAGAAAAAGGAAAACGTTTCGAGCCGGGGCGCCACTGAAACGTTGCGCCGGACGCTTACGTAAGCGTTCGCGACCCTTCGTGAGGTAGCCACGTACGCGTTCACAACCAACCTTATCCTTATCCTTCGTCTCCACAAAGCCCCGAGCACATGCTTCTTCGCCCCTACCCCAAATCAAAAATCTCTCGCTCCGCGAGCACCGCCGTTGCCACAGATCATATAACTTTCTTCTCCCAGCCACCTGATGCCCCTTCGCCATGACCCCGCGCCCGCCTCCACCTTCTCCCCCCTGTGATGGTCGTGGCGTTAGAGCTGCAAGCGGGAGCGCGCACGGCTGCCACCGGCGACACGCATGCTGGCGCCGACGACGACGGGATGTTGGAACCGGCGGTGGCGGATGCTACAACCATGGGTTGCCGGAGCTGCAACGACCTCGACCATCGACACGGCGGTGGCACTATCGATGCTGAATAAGATGCATCACAATCCGTGGTGCTACATCAAGCGCCAGCAGATGCTGGAATGGCGCCCTCCATTTGCTGGAACCGGTCATGGATGGTGCTGGGACGGGCGATGGCGGATTGCTACAAGCGACCATGGTCGATGCTGGAACCGGCCACGGCAATTGCTGGAAGCGGCCATGGCAAATGCTGGAACCGGCATTTGTGGATGTTACAGCCGGCCATGTAGCTGCTGGGACCGACTGCGACGGGATGCTGGAACGGGCGGTGGTGGATGCTACAACCACGGGTCGCCGAAGCTGCAACCGGCGCCGCGCGATGCTACGTCCGTAACGCGGCGGTGCTACGAGGTCGACGGCATCCGCGTCAGGATGCTACAACCATGGGGCGGCAAAGCTGCAACCGATGCCGCGTGATGCTACTACCGTGGCCTGGCTATGACTGCGGCCCTGGCAGTGCTACGACGTCGACGGTCGTCCGTGTCGAGATGCTACAACCGCGCACTAGGGGAGCTACAATCGCAGTCTACCATAGCTGCAACTAGCTTACCGGGCGGAGCTGCAAGAGAGGGGCGGCGGGATGGGCTGCTACAGCCACGAGCAAGTGGCGACGCAAGTCCAGCGACGGCGAGTGGCTGGTGATGCGTCGATGTTTCAGCGCGGCGGGAAGGTCGGTGAAGGCCGGCAACCAAGTCGATGCGGTGGTTGGGGACGGATGCATTGACTTTTTTTTATTTCAGATGGTGAAAGCGTGCAGAAAAGGGGGAGGAAGAACGATACGACGAAGACGATGCCCCATCGAACGGTTACACGGGCTTTTATCGTACGCTGGGCAGGTAACCGGCCGAACTATTGGGCCGGCGCACCGGTGCCTATCAGCGCCCAAAGAAAAAAGCTTCAGGGGGAGGAGAGATCATGTGGCTCTGTGTTGTTTGATCGTACGGTTTGGGTGCGACCGGCAGCTCTGCGCTGCCCTTGGACTTTTGGAGAGCACTAGCAAAAGGGCCCATGTGTTGCAACGAGAGAAAAAAAATCATAATCTCCAATGACCATGACCATATTTTTCTGCATCACCAAGATAAACTATCACTCTCATTTTCGTGAAATCGTGAACAATTTTTGAAAATCATGAACATTTTTTTAAACTCGTGAACATATTTAAAATCGTGAACACTTTTCAAATTCATGAACATTTTTGCAGATTTTCGAACATTTTCTAAAATCATGAACATTTTTTGAATTCATGAATATTTTTTACTATCTGCAAACATTTTTTTTGTAAAATTGTGAACATTTTTTAAACATTTTTCTTGAATAGGCGAACATTTCTAGAATTGGCCAATATTTTTTTGGAAATTGGTGGAACAATGTTTGAAATTCACGAACATGTTTTTTGATTTAACAAACATTTTTTTAAATGCATGATCATTTTTTGAATCAGCGAACATTTTATGAGTCAATAAACTATTTTGTAAGTCACGAACAGTTGTTGAATTTTTAGGATATTTTTCAATTCATGAACATTTTTGAATTGGCAAAATTTTGTTCAATTTCATTAACATTTTTTAAAACACCAACTTTTTAAAAATATCATGAACTTTTTTTTGATTTCCCAAACATTTATTTTCAAAATTGCGAATTTTTTGAATATGCAAACATTTTTTAAAAATCGCGAACATTTTCTGAATCCACATACATTTATGAATTATTAAAAAATAATTTCAAAATATTCATTTTTTTAATTTTCGGAATTTTTTTGAAGTCCTAAATTATTTAAAGTAGAAAAAAACAAAAACGAAAAGGGAAAACAAAAAATAAAAAACAGGCCACCCGGACATGGGCCGGGTCCGACAGGCGCGCTGTGTCTGCTCCCTGCGCGTAGTATAAGGTTCCTGCTGCATGGGCCGGCCCAGGCGGGGATTCCCTGTGTGAAACGGTTTTTTTATCACTTATAGGTGGCATTACGGTGACTTCATAAATCTCAAGATGATATGACGGCCCAGTCTCTCGAAGGTGCTCATAGGGGTAGGGTGTACGTGTGTGCGTTCATAGGGGTGAGTGTATGCGCGTATGTATGAGCGCTTGCGTCTGTACTGTGTTCAAAAAAAAAACTTATAGGTGGCATCAGTGGGTAATATGTTGCAACTTTGGGGATAATTTTGATGACGTACGAAAACGTACCTGATGACGAAAAAAAGTGGAGAAACAATCCTCCCTTTAATAGGTATAGATATAGACTAGCAAAAATGCCCGTGCGTTGCAACGGAAGAAAGAGTATCTCTGCATCCTCCTACTAAGGTCGAAATAAACGAAATTATTAATTGAAATAGCCTTGTAATCAATTGATACTATAAATCACATTAGCACTAAAACAAAGACATAAATAGTAAATGCACTATGTGTTTAATTTCAGGCAGATTACATTGTTTTGTTGTATAACGCTGACTTACCCTAAACATTTCCATGGAAATTATATTTGTTCAAGTATTTACAAAACCTGAGCACAACTGTATAACTAAGTTAGAGCTCATGGGGTCTCTGTCAAAGTTCACAAGTTGTTCCATGGTCAGCCACATCGTAAGACAAGTGACATTCTTTGCGTGAATCAATAAGCAATGTGTCAACGGGCCTAGAAAACAATTGTGTTCAAGTGCAACTAATAATCAACAGCTAGAAGTTATTCAACATGAGAATCATAGGCATCGAAGATGTTATACAATGTAAAGAGGTATTGTCTCAATTTATATGAAGAAGCACCTGATGTTATCCTTAGTCACTGTTGCCATGTCGACTACATCACATTGATCAGTGATCATCCAGAGTATCACCGAAATTTACTCTTTTGAGACTGTCATGGTAGATGGGGCGGGACCTTCAGCACCTGCAACCAGGATAATTACATGTTTCAATGAACACAGCAATGGTTTGGCAGCATGCAGTTTAGTGAAATATAATTGTTTAAAGTAACACATAACATAATCGTTCATTTTTTTTGTTTATTTTATTAGTAGTATTCTCTTCATCCGCCCTTACTCTAGCATTGCGTCAATTCAGAAGTCCCAACCTCACATTTTCAAAACTTCATCGTCCTCATATATTGTGAGAGATGATGGTGTATTAAATTTCTTATTTAGAAATAGTGGAAGATAGAAATAGTGCATGGTGTACACAAGAAAATTCCACATGTAAGAAAATTTCACATCACCGCTCATTTGTTACAAGCCTTCTTCTTTTCAAGTCTCTATCACTTTTTAGGCAATAAACTACATGAAAACCTTTTATTAAAAGGCATAAATAGTCCAAGGCTAAGTGCATAAAATGTCAGAAGTACATATAAAAAAAGAGTACCAACATGCACCTCCTCTGAAGTACAACTTTACTTTAGTAAATAGCTTCTATCAACTGGCTGCTATTTTGGTTTTCTGGTGTGATCATTGGTGGTTCCTTCCAGGAAATAAATAAATTTATACAACAATAGCTCCTGAGCTCACTTATAGTTACCACATGTATAGCATGTAATGTTGTAAATACCAAATCCTAAAAAGAACATATTATGGTGCCGTACTGTAAGAAAGGTCACTCCATCAATAAATATATCTAAGTTGCATCAGAAGAATGATGAAACCGATACTATTTTGGTCAATGGTCATTATAGAACCACTAAACACACAAGATAATCAACTCAGCCGATCAAGTTCTAATCTGAACCATGCAGTCCTACTAAAAAAAGCAGAAAAGGCAACTTACCAGCAAGTCCATGATTGTTTGTTCCCCTGAGCATTTCATCGAAGATCGAACACATGGTGTAGACACATGTATAGATAGGAAATTTTAGTGCAGATAATTGGAGAGCAAAAGGGTAGCGCCTACACAAACATGACGAAACCAAGGGTGGAATTAGTATCAGCTTGGATAAATTTGTCCAATCCAAATGGAAATGGCAACATACTTTAAGGAAAAACTAAACTATTTGTTATGTTTCTGATTCTAGGATACACCACCACTTTGTCTCTCTGTCCCTACAATTTTTTTGTTCACCAACTACTGTATTAGAGCCTGAATAAGCCAAAGCAAAAAAAAAAAACATTCACTAAAAATATCAGGAGGAGCCACATATTGGATCAAGTATAGAGGAGAAATTTCACCTGGAGCTTGCGCTGCGTGGCATGGGCAGACTGCAGCACAACCCCTCAGAGACCCGTCTACAGTGTGTACTGGGATGTTTTCACATGGGGAAGATCCGACCAAAGCTTCCATGTACGAATCTGCCCTACTCCCATGCATCACGACAAGCTTCACATATAGCCATATATCATGTACCTAGCTAGCAATGCATACGTTGTTCATTGTAAATTTTTGTTCATTCTCAACTGTTTGAAAGTTTCATAAATCGCATTCATCCTTAATTACAGTTTACTTTGCATAAAACTGCATGGAATAACATTCTTTCAAGAACCTCACACTATATACTTTTTTTAAGAACCAATGATCCAGACTAACATCAAGAATAGAAAAAGAAACGTATGGTCTGCATGATTAGTCAAGAGTGCCATCTCTATTTCAATTTTTAACGTCCCCTGACATACAATGAACTTTATCCATAGAAAGAAGATAAACTGAATTTACTACTCTACACAAAAAGAAACAATTCGAACAATTTAATCAGTATATCCATAATACTAATATAGAAGATTTTCAGAGCACCATGTCTAGGAATTGATGCTTACAAAAATATCATAAAATCAGTAGTAACCATCGTGATGCTTAAACATGTTGTCAAATTCAGTTAACACACAACAGCAGTCAGTGTAGTGCATCTCGATCTCGATCTAGAGGGTGGGGGTACCTTGTGCGTGGGGGCGTCTTGGTGCTAGGTGGGAGGTAAAGAGGGGTGGATCTTGGCCTGCTCCTTCACCTCCTCTCCTCTGGCCGCTCAACCTGCTGCACCTACAGAACATAGAGGAAGAACAAGACGGGTCAGAGAGAGAGAGAGGGAGGGAGAGAGAGAGAGAGCGCAGAGGGGAGAGGAGGTCGAGGTCGTCTCATGTCCCGGCCGTCCATGGAAGCAAGGAACTGGAGGTGGCCTGCTGCTCCTGCCACGGACCAAATCGAACAAGCAAATAAAAAGGGGATTCGAGGGGAGAAGAAGAAATTGAAGAGGAGAGGGGAAACGGACCTCGATGGCGTCCAGAGCAGGGGGAAGGGAAGCTCCATGGCCGCGGCCTTCCTCTCCCAGCGCACGTGTGACCAAACCCTAGCCACGAGGAGAGCTGCGGGTGGCCGCTGGAGGACGCCCGCCACGGATCTGGTCGGTGGGGACGACGTAGCGGAGGGAGGCGCTCGTGGGAGGGTGGTCCGCGCCGCCGGCAGCCGCCGGAATCAGCCGGAGAAGGTGGCGGCGGCGAGGGCTCGCGTGAGGTGGGCTGGGTCGCGGCTGAGATGAAAGAGAGGCTCTCTCTCTCTCTCTTTTCTTCTCGGGTTGAATTCTTACAAATCTAGGGGGTTTTTTGTAAAAAAAACGTTTTCTCAGGAAACCACTTAAAATAGGACCGCGGGTTGAATACCAAAACACACAGGGACTTTTCTATAAAAATGCCGCGACGGGGTGAACGGCAGAAGCGATAGCCGCTTTATTATTATTATTATTATTATTATTATTATTATTATTATTATTACTAGCAAAAGGGCCCGTGCGTTGCAACGGGAGAAAAAAAATCATAATCTTTAATGGTCATGACCACATTTGTGCATTACCGGGATAAACTATCACCCTCATGGGCCGGGCCCAATAGGCGCGCAGTGTCTTTTCCTTGCGTGCAGAGCGCAATATAAGGTTTCTGCTGCATGGGCTGGCCCAGGTGGGGATTCCGTGTGTGAAACGTTTTTTTATCACTTATAGGTAGTATCGGTGGGTAATATTTTGCAACTTTGGGGGTAATTTTAATGACGTACCGGTAGAAGCAATAACCCCTTTATTATTAGGTAGAGATTAGGCTAGGAAAAGGTGCATAAATCTATTAGCTGGTTAACATCAATGTCGTAAACATATATTTTTTAGTATCCGTATACAAAACACATAATATTGTGTACTTTTTTTTCTTTTGTTTAAATCACTCTTCTTCGTGTGGCCATGGAGGCTTGGTGGATCCCACCGCCAATGACAGATCCGTCCAAATATGATATACTCGTATATTCATCTTTTGTGAACCTTAACATCACAAACTGAAACATTGAGCATTTGGTTTGGTGAGTACAACCAAGTTATACAAAACCGTCCATAATTTAATTTAGGAAGGACTAAGTAGAGACATAGCATAAAGAATATGTGTGTTACATACAAACATATTTTTTTCGAAAACTAAAAAAACAATTTACCACTCATATCAGTCTCCCTTTTTTTCTCTATTCAGCGACAGCACACAGAACCGATCTCTTTCTGTTTTTCTCTTAGAGGCAGGCAGCACACGCGTAGATTAATTAGCCACTCATTATGGGTCAATGCAACCTTTTTAATTAGCCCCACCCATTATGTTATGGATCCGACCACATAAGAGTCCGCTCCTTTCTAGGAGTGCATCCGCTCATTTTTTTTTTTTTTTTGCTTCCAATAGCCCGTGTAGATGCCGCTTCTTTGATGCCTTTATTTTTGCTTCCTATAATTCGTCCAATCCTTGGAGCGGGCAAGGAGTGCCTTTATTTTTCTTTCCTTGTTATTAATCTCTTTGCCATGCTTCCATCTTCCTTCATTATATCTCTCTCACTTATTATTGATTCCCGATGGCCTCAGGTAACCCGACTCCTCCTTTTCTTTTCTCAACCCAGCTTCTTTTGCAGTCAACTCACGGATCTATAAAAACTGGTTGGACTTGGTATAGACAAGCGATGTGGTACTATTTAATTTGATGAAGAATCTAAACTTCAATAAAATCATGTAAGCTGGCTTAGTTGGTTTCCCTGTAGGCGCTGGAATGGAGGTCAGCAGTTCGATCCCCTGCATGCACATATTTTTCGCTGGGATATTTTTTAACTACACGCGGCCCATGTTGGGAATAGACAAAAAAATATTACAAACTGTAGGGCCTAGGAGGCTCGCTTCACGCAGGAAAACTGGGACGCAGGCCTGCTAGGTGAGGCCCAATATAGCGTAGATGGCTTAGGCGGACCAAACTCTGGGACGTGCGACGGACGAAATTTTGACGTACCAAGGCGGACGAAAATCACGGTGGTAAGAAGCGATAGCCCTTTTATTATTATTATTATTATTATAATTATAATTATAATTATATTATATATATATATATATATATATATATATATATATATATATATATATATATATAGGTAAAGATATAAATATATATATATATAATAATAATTATATTATTATTATTATTATTATTATTATTATTATTATTATTATTATTATTATTATTATTATTATTACTAGCACATATGCCCATGCGTTGCAACGGGAGAGAAAATTGACGTATTCATCAAAACATCCACCAGCATGGTATGATAGCATCGGACGGCATACAAATTGCTGTAACACCGATTGACCTCGCAACGATATGCGTCTGACTTTACATCAATGTCGGTCGTCCTTGCAGTGTTCATGTGGTCAGCTTTGCGATGTCGTCCTTCCGACTTAAAATACCACCAACCGTCCTTATAGGGTATGCATAGTCGGCTTTGCAACACGGCAGTCCAACTTTTCCAGTAAAAAAGAATAGCGGCAAGCCGGCAACTGGTGTTGCATTGGCGTGCTTCCGCTAGATGCATATATAGGTCGTTCAGCCTAGGAGCGCCGCGTCCCGCTTGCAGCAGCATCGACCAGGCTTGCAGTGTCATGTATTCTGGTTGCAGCAATGACTTTCGATCAATCGGATAATTTTTTGAAGGCAAAATGTAAATTTGGTTGCAAAAAAAAAACATTCTTGTATTTCCGTTCTTTTATAATGCGCCAAATGCATGCTATGCTGGCGACAGTCGTCCCAATGTGGGGCACGAGCCTCCCCACGCTTTCTTCTCTCGTTATTACATAGAGCCATGCAAAGCACGAGCATCTTCTTCTCTCTCTGGACGTCCCTTTTTCACTGCCATAAACAAAATCAAGAATACCAATCTAATCCTCATCCCGCCCGTATTACACGCACAATCCCAACACATCCTGAAATACACCTTCACGCTCCAACAGACCTTCGTGATATCGACATGTGGTTTATACCTTGTACGTGCGCCTAACCGCGAGCACCGGCCGACCCCCTCACGCTCCCAGTCCCATCCATCCTAGCCGTCGAAAACTGCCTCCCCGCCCATACGCGGCGAACTTCTCCTGGTACCGGCGACCCTCTTAGGGGAGGTCGGTCACCGGTCGCTGCTGGTCATGTACGTACGTGTCCTTGCAGCTGCGATCCCTGTGGTGATGCTGTCGTGGTAACACATCGGAGGCACAAATCCAGACGGCCGACTCTCATCAAATCAATCCCTTTTAATTAGGGATCAATTCCTCTTAATTTCCCCAGCCATGCACAAAGCGCGTTCCTCCCCGCATTATTCTCTCATCAGTTTCCCACAATCTAGCTTAATTATGCGTGCATGTTTCCTCCTTTTTTCGAGTAGTATTTCTCTTCGTTCCCTTCGTTTATTGATTCCCAATGTGGCTTCCTGATATTTTAGACATCTTTCAAAAGTATATAAATTGGTGGAATTTGGTATAAAAAATCGAGGTGGGACTATTAGGTAAGGAGCCTTGTTTTGTAACAGACAGGTATGCTAGCTCAATTGGCAGCGGACTTCTCTCCCACAGGGGAGGTTGTGAGTTTGAAACTCACACAAGCCCCTAATTTTTGGCTGCTCCCCAATAAGGCCCAGCTTGGCCCATGCAGGACAGTCGGACGAAATTCAGCCCAATACAACGCGAACTAATCAAAAACTGAAGCGGGTTCAATTACTAAAAAGCACATGAATAGTACCACCTCGGATATAGAAAATAATATGGGCGAAGTGGACGGACGACGAACGGACGAAAAACGGACGAAATTACGGTGGTAAGAAGCAATAGCCCCTTTATTATTATATATATATATATATATATATACTAGTAAAAGTGCCCGTGCGTTGCACCGGGTGAGAATGTCGATTTCCGGGTGCGTCTTTGTGGATCCGGGGCGGTGGGCATGGCGGCGCTCTTGCGGCAAGGGCCGTCTTGTTGGTGCTGGTGTGGTGTCTTGGCCTTGGGATGGTTGAGTGTAGTGTATGACGATGTTTTTTTTCTCGTCGTGTTGAGGGTTCTGTAAGGGCTTCATTAATATGAAGTCGGGCGGTAGCCTTTTTTCTAAAAAAAATGGTCTTTATTTTTTGAGTTACACAATAGAATTCAGTTTGGTGTTATTTGTCATCTTCTCTTTGGTACGCCGTATAGACCAAAATGCCACAGACCAAAAGACACAACTTATCCCCGACCCAACCTCCCAGGATGCGCTCTCGAGAGCTCAACCGCGACGTGTGAGTGGACGGCGCCGCCGGCCGGATCTCCCTCCAGCGACCTCCTCCGCCTCTGCCTCGCTCGGATCCGGAATCCCCATCGCGCCTTCTCCTCCGACCCCGGCGGCCGCGGCTGCGGCGTCATCTCCGTCGAGCACTCCGGCGACCCCTCCATCCCCTTCGCCGTCTCCTTCTGCAAGGTGCCCCCCTTTCGCTTTCCCCTGCTTTCGCGGCATCAAAGGCTTGGTTGGATTTGGCGAGGCCGACGGCGCGCTGATTCGTCCCCGTCCTTCCTCCAGGTCCCGCAGATCTCTCGCCTTCTGGCGGTCGCCGACGAGGACGGCTATGTTGCGCTCTACGACACCCGCCGCCGCCTCCCCTCCAGATCCTCGTCCATAGAGAAGTCAGGTTAGCCTCGGTGCCCCCTTGTGATCTAGTAGTAGTAGTGTGCCAGCTGCCTGGCTGACATTTTGGGTATTTTGTGCTAAAATTGGTCGCAATCTGAAATCTTTCTCCTTTGTAGCTGAAACGAGTTTGTCCGATTGGGTTGCTCACAACAATGCCATCTTTGATGTGTGCTGGATCAAGGTAACCACATTTACCTGCAGCATGCAACGACTGTTTTCTCTGTTTCTCAGCAGTGTATTTTTGTCTGTCTTGCAAAGTTAACCGCCTTATTCATGTCATTTATATAGGAGGGATCCCAATTACTAACTGCATCAGGCGACCAAACTGTGAGTACAGCATGATCAATCAATTCATTTAATTTCTCACAACACCAACTATCATGGTCTGATTTTTTTTCATTTAATTGTTTATGTTTATGTAAAATTAGTGGTTGCTAGGATGTTAAGCTTAAGTGCTTTCTAAACCATTATTCTGAATCAAAGCTAATAATGTTTAAGTGTTACAGCTATACCTCGAATACCTTGCTTGACACTGTGACAGCAGCAACAGTCCAGGTATTAGGACACCCTGATAAACTTGTGTCCAAATTTGCAGGCTCTCTGCTCGAAATGTATGCTGAGCATCTTCTTCATTGAGTCAAATTCTATTGCTTGGTGCAGTTCCAGTTTGTTCTTACTATCCAATATGAATATATAAGAGGCTACATCTGAAGCAGGTACACATTTCCTTGTTACCAATTTCTGCAGGCCCGTTTTCCTGTGTGAAGCACAGTTATTTCTTTTCATGTTGTACCTCTGATCTTAAGGTTCATTGTTAATTAGTTTTTGCCCCCTCCACTTTTTTCCGGGCTTGTTACCGGCATTTGCAGTGTCAGGCCCTCTACCTTAATATTTCCTTGATAATAATTAATATATAAATATTAAAACAGATTTGATTGCATTGTACATATGTAATAAAACAATTTGAATATTAGCTATTGGTTTGCATTTAATAATAAGCTTTAAGAATGATGGAATTGGAGAAAAATAATCACAGATGAGATTCTGCATGTTGATTGCCGCCACCTCGTATTGTTAGTATAATTTCCCTTTGTCGTGCTTACTGGACACATAATAAAAAATATCCATGAATGATTTGGTGATTCAGATCTTTATAAATGGTAATTATACTATCAATAATTTTGTATATACACAAATGCTTCTGTCTCCTTCCAAGATGATCAAGTTTTCAATTCTAATTGCTAGTTTGTCACTTGGCTGCAGTGTTCCTGTATAATCCAAGTAATATGTTTAATGTTAGATAATAACACTTGAATGTGTACAATTGAAATTTTGAACAAGAAATTGAAAGGTTGTATTACCTATTTTGTTAGGACTTCCGTGTAGACAATATTTTTCGTATATGTCCCGCTTGTATTGGTCTTCCTTTTCCTCTTTTTCTTCTCTCCCTTTGTGTATGTGTCGTCTGTACTGGTCTTTTTATTCTTCTGCTTGCTCACATCATGTGTACCTGTTAGCACCTTTATGTTTGATGTTGCGGTTGCTCTTGATAGCGCGACATATAGCTGACCATGTGAGAAAACCGGTTCAGGCAGGTAGATGCCAACATTTGGTATTGTTTGGCCTTGTGATTTATTTATTGTCATTGCAAAACTGAGTCTGACTGGAAACTGTTTCCTCTTGAAGCTGAACGGAAACATGTCATCGTCTGAGGGGCATAATGGTATCCTAGGTAGAAAAACTCGTGTTCCAGAGTACTGTCCCACCACAATCTCTGCATCAATTGCATTTTTTTGGAATCCACGTACGACCAACCTCGTGCCGTTGCATAGTCCATTAGCAGGGTCGATGTTCCTGAGTAGTATGATTGGGCAATTTATTTTTAGCTTCAACATATGGGGAGGCAGTCCATTTGGTGTGAGAGTGTTTAGGAATTCTGGTGGATAGTAGTTATGTGGGTCGTCTTCTACCGAATCGAAGCTGTGGTACACCATCTCCTCGCCCTGGAAACGATCAATCATTTTTAGGTTTATTTTGTCCACGGAGTCGTTCCTTGTGGATAAAATTGCTCTTGACGTGATGTACTTTGGATCTTTTAGTGTAGCTTTGTCCGTTTGGTAGACATTGTCGATTAGTCTATCCAGGCCGTTGTCATCCTTACTTGACACACATATACTTGTAGGTAGTTGTATTTCACCATCATCATTTGTCTCCTCTGTTCCGTTTCCAATGCGTAGTAGGTATTCTGCGAACCACGGGTCGTTTTGAGCCCTCATGTTGCGCACAAGCTTCAATTGACACATTGAATTCCAGAGGACCGACCTGCGTAGTGATGCATCTACTATCTGGGCTCTTGTTCCCTTTCGGACAACAGGTAGTACTTGCCGAAAATCTCCTCCAAATACAACTGTTTTTCCACCGAATGGAAGGTACGGTTTGTCCATTATGTCCCGCATGCTTTTATCTAGCGCCTCCACTGTCTGCCTCTTGGTCATAGATGCTTCATCCCAGATTATTAGTGATGCTGCTTGTAGTAGCTTGGATGTCCCACTTTGTTTTGTGAAGCCACAAATATCCCCATCGTCTATTTTAAGTGGAATCTTGAACCTCGAGTGCGCGGTTCTCCCTCCGGGCATTATGGAAGCAGCCACACCAGAAGTGGCGGTTGCCACAGCAATCTTGCCTTGTCCGCGTATTGTTGCCAAGAGCGCCCTATAAAGAAAAGTTTTTCCTGTGCCTCCAGGTCCATCCACAAAGAATGTACCTCCTTTTTGGCTGTCAATTGTCGCTAGGATTTCGTCGTATGCCTTCCTCTGCTCGTAGTTTAGTTTTTTATGCAACGTTAAATCCTCGGGGTCCACCTCGATGGAGGTCTCCTCGTTGATCTCCCTCGGTGTGTCGTCTGTCGTCTCATGCTGTTGGTCGATTTTTGGAAGAGGAAATGATTCTATGTCTTTTCCCATGGAGTGCAACATGTCTCTGATATTTTTTAGAACCATCTGTTCGACTGTGTGTTTGCATTTGCAATTTCTGCTGTAGTCCTCTGACATTGCCTCAAGGTGTTTGTTCCAGAGGCTGCGTACGTCGCTAGGCTCGCAAAAAACCAAGATTGTCGCGAATAGCCTTCGTAGGGATGATGGCATTCTAAACAACTCCGCTTCTGTCATGCAGTCATCCAATGTGCTATCTGCCTCAATGAGACCTCTTTTTTCTGCAGCTTCTCGAAAGGTTGGCATTACTTGTCCATTGACTGTTTTTAGGTCTTCGAAGCTGGTGGCTCCAGTCACATGGTTTAGGAGGACTCGAAGATAGTATCGTTCTCCTTCAGCCGGGTGTGCTGAGACGATCCTGCCAACCTGGAACACTGTGGCTCGCTTCCTCTGTTGCCAAAACTTTCCTTGACTTTGCCAAGTAAAATGTTCCGGAAACTCTCTGTATAGTATGCCTCGTGCTTTTGCATATGTGCTGTTTGCTTCAAAGTACGCAGTCAACATTGATCTTTCTGTGCCTTCACGGTCGATAACATTCTGTATGGTTTCCATGCTATGATATGAAACCATGTGCTTATTTGGGAGATGCAGTTGCAGTTGCAATACTGGTGGGTGAATTTTGCTTAGTTCAAAGCCATATATTCTCCATAGTGCTTCAGGAGGTGTCACCCACCGTGCGTCTCTGTACTGCTTAATCTCGTCGATTTCTACTTCGTCTACTTTGTCTGTTACAGATACAGACGCCCGGTCATGACCCTTGTAGATGTACTTGAAGAGGTACTTTACGGCTTTAATGCTTGAGCATATCTCAACATTTATGTGGCAGTTGAACATCCTTAACAGATAGGGATTGTAAGGAACCACCCACCTGTTATCTAGTTCGCAATTTCGGACCGTTTCAGTCCGGCCGTCGTTGCGTCTCCTATATATCGGGTAGGAGTCCTTGCCTTGAATCGTAGTTTCGTTAAATGGCCTTGGATAATTGTTCTTGCATGATGGACGATTCTTTGTGCATGGACAAAGTTTATTCAATGCACCGCAAGGACCATGCATCATATGTTTGATTACCATTTTGTATAGCTCTGGGTACTTGTGCTTGTTAGGGAGCTCGGCGGAGATGATTCTGTCATACTGTTCTGGACATGTGTACTTGTATTTTCCAGTCATGATGAGCAAAAAGTGAGCATGGGGTAATCCCCTCTTTTGGAACTCTACAACATATGTATATGCCTGAACCTTTCCAAGAATTCCCTTCTCAAATAGTTCCTTCTTCATTTCTTGTAGCTTCGCCCTGAAAACACGAACGACAATGTCTGGGCGATCTTGTGGTGTTTGTCCAGTCTCTAGTTCACGTGTGATCTCTTCCCAGTTGGGGTTGCAGGTCATTGTTAGGAATACGTCTGGCTTTCCATATTTTCTAACTAAAGCCATAGCATCGAGATACCGACGAAGTCTATCTCGTGGCCCTCCAATAAATGATGAGGCAAGCACTCGTCGTTTTCCGACTGCATCTCCATTTTGCTCTCCAGCTTGAATGCTGTCTAGAAGGCCTTGGTATAGCTCCGCCCTTATTTTCTTTTGATTGTGCCAGATGTAGTCCAGTCTGGAACTTTCAAGCTTGATGTATGTATCTACAACAAATTGCTGGAAAAGCCGTCCGCCGTGCAAAATTGGGTTGAATATGCCTGGTCGTGTATGGAATTTATAGCAGTAGTATTCTCTCATGGTTACCCACAGGCCACTGACTGAATCTGAGCAAATATTGCAATATAAAAAGTTAGTTGCATAGGTATTAGTATATGAAAATTGTATTTTAAATATAATAGTATATGTTTTTTTTACCTGGGTCATCGTCATTAATGATATTATCAGCAGCAATATGTGCCTGTTGTGTTTCCCTCTTTGGGATTTTCCTATGCCAACCGAGTTCAGCTCTTGGAAAGAATAGAGGATATGACAACGGATCATAGCACCCATAATATGATCGAATGTTTTCTTTTTCGTTGTTGTTCCCATGTAATATTACATTTCTGTCATAAGTATCCCTTCTTTCATTTCCTTCAATCCACACTGCAGCTACCTCCGAATTGATTGGCTCGTTGTATGTTCTTTGGTCCAATCTGTAGTCAAGGTTCAAGATGAGTCTGTAGTCCTCAAGGTTTTCGGCTTGTCCCAAACTCCTGAACTGTTGAGAGTACGGGTTACCGCGTAGGATGTCTGTTAAAATTCGAATGACATGCTTGTCTTGCTCGTACATTTCCTCACGGCAAAGGCGGTATCGATGCTCTAAGCTTGGATCATCGTCGTAGAAGTATAGCTGCAGATGCTTAGGATCCGAGTGGCTGTTACCAAATGAGTGTATGTTGTGATATATCTGACCATGTGCTCGAAAGGTGTAAATACCGGCCGTTCGCATGTCAGTCGTGTCTTTGTCGAGTTGGCAGTATAGAGTAGTAAATGAGAAGTGGCCATTGAAAAATCTTATGTTTTGGCGAAAATGTCTTGCATCAGGGTCGTTGCTTGTCCAAAGTCTCATTAGCTCAGGTGGCGTATCTGGATTGGCTAGTCTTATCTGTCCTTTTTTGCAGCATAATCCCTCAGTTTCATACTTGAATTTGGTTGCATGGCATAATTTGCAATCTTCTTCTTCTTCGAGCACGTTTGTGCTTGTTGGTATGTTGCTGTAGACGAAATCATATGGATCAGGGTTGAGAGCTTCATCGTCTTCTATGATTTGAATTTCCACATCTCTGCCCCACTCTGGTTTGATATGCAGCATATTAAATTTAGTAAGTAGTGTTATAATGTTGCAGATTTATTTTAATTGTATTAAGCATACCTTCACCGGTGAACATGTATTCATCTTCGTCTGTGTCTTCTTCAAATATGACTCCATCATTACCTGTGTTGTAATTTTTGATTGTATATATGTATATATATATATATATATTTTTTTTGATTGTATATATGTATATACATATATATATGAGTAAGAACATTTATGAAATTGATAACCTTACCGTGATCCTCGTTGTAGATTGTTTTTGCTGCCGTATCTATTTCCTTAATCGTTGTTTCTTGCTCATATATGATTCCATCATCACCTGTTTAATTTTTTGTTGTTGTTATGTATATAAAATGTTTTTATATAAAATTATTAATATGTAATTTATAAACTTACCGTGATCATCATTGCAGAATGATTGTATTCGTCCATGCACTTCTTTGATTGTTTGAAGCATTGTGGTGGGGATGTCTGGCCACAGACCCACTTTACTGTGATCATCATTGCCTGATGATTGTGTTGGTGCATCGGTTTCTCTGATGCTTGGAAACATTGAGGACGGGATGTCTGTCCAGAATAGATGGTTAGTTGTACAGACGGATTTACATTTACTTGGAATGCGAGTATAAAATCAAGATTATTACCGTAAGTCATGACTTGTGGCTGCTCTAGAGCTTGATTGTTTTTGTCGCAGGTTTCCGTGATGGTTGCATCTTCTTGTGATGATACGTCAACAGTTTGCCTCCGTCTTCTCGAGAACTCTTCATTACGATGGTGTAGTAATGTTTGCCTTTTTCCTGCTGCCACATGATTCTTGTGTTTTACAGTAGATTTAGAAGTCCCAACCTCCTGTTCGGTTGCGACATATTCAGGGTTTTCCATTGCAATTGAATCTTTGCATGGTGTGCTGCGTTTCAGTTGACAATGAGCTACCATTTGTTCCTTTCTTGCTTTCTTTTGCTCTGGTTGCATATTTGCATATCTTTGTTTTTCTTGTGCGCTTTTGGCTGCCTTTTGTTCTGGTGTCTTTTCTGAATCTTTCTTTCGATGATAGGCTTCACGGCGTTTTTTGAGTTTCTCCTGCCACACTTCATCTGTCATGCGTGCATACCGCTCTCTATCTCTCTTTCTTCTTTTTTCCTTAGCATCCATGATTTGAGATTGTGGCCCAAATGTTTTCCTGCATGAGTGAAAGAAATATTTGTAATGCCATACATCATAATTAGAAAAATATAATGAAAATCCATATGAAGTATTGTTATTCCAAATCGCTGTTGATAAATTTATTGTTTTCATTGCAGGTACCAGTGTTCATAGACATGTATAAAAAATACCTGACTTGCCAAACAACTTAATTGAGCTGAAGGCAATTTGCACAAGGCGACGTGTGAAACTTACTGGTTGATTGTGAAATTGGAGCAGGTTGGCGACGGCGGTCGCCTCTGTAGCAGGTGGGCGGCGGCGCTGGGCCCGACGGTGTGGACGGCAGTAGCAGCAGAGGAGGCGAGGAGGAGCTGCGCACCTTAGTGGACGACGGACGGCGGTGGAGCAGCGGCGCCTGGGAATTTTTCTGTTTGATTGAACTGAAGACTCGAGATTGTGTAAGAATCACGTGAAGATAAGGTGTATTTGTAGTACCAGCGATACTGCCTACAAGCTCCAAGTAGGTTTCGGACTCCTGTAGGTATCCAAGTAGGATTCGGACTGTTTCATTGAGTATTTTTTGTGGGTGTTATTTTGAAACTGAGTCGGACAAGATTGAGACAGATTTGGGAGCTCGCCAGCACCAAGTTCTAGGAACAGTACTTTCGTATATCTTTGAATTGCCTACTGTCCGCATATTCTTCACGTCCAAACAGTCACAAAAACAAATTTTAACGAATTAAAAATTGAAGTTCTCATGTACCCATAGAAGTTGCTAAGATTAATAAATTTCTTGACTATTACTAACATAATTCAAGGAATCAGCCTGCACAAAATCATCAGTCAGGCGTGCTGGTCTACTTTGCCTGTCTCTGTGTTTCATCGGACGAAAAATTAAAACCTGCTCGACGTGCTATTTTGCAATACTTTTTTTATCCAATTTTTGCTAACATAATTCAAGGAATCAGCCTGCACAAAATCATCAGTCAGGCGTGCTGGTCTGCTTTGCCTGTCTGTGTGTTTCATCGGACGAAAAATTAAAACCTGCTCGACGTGCTATTTTGCAATACTTTTTTTATCCAATTTTTGCTAAACATCAGAAATAAGATTACACTGAGTATTTGTTTTATGAAAATTGGTCGCACCCTAACATTGTTCGTCACCACCTCGTTTCATTGGACGAAAAATTAAAACCTGCCTGACGTACCATTTTGCAATACTTTTTTAATCCAATTTTTTCTAAACATCAGAAATAAGATTACACTGAGTATTTGTTTCATGAAATTTGGTCGCACCCTAACATTCATGACCTAACAATTTCAGCTACACACTTTCATTTCATTGGATGAAAGAGTTTTTTTTGTTGTTCAGAAATAATAAATATTTTTTATTTTGAGATGTTTTTAAAATTAAAAATTCGAGAATATTATTTAAAAGGGAATCATTTTTATGGTGATGAACATTATTTTTGAAATATTATATTTCACAATTTCAGGTTCACACTTTCATTTCATTGGATGAAGGATAATTTTTGTTGTTCAGAAATCACAATTTTTTTAAATTTTGAGAAGGTGTTTTTAAAAATAAAAATTCGAGAATATTATTTAGAAGGGAATCATTTTTGTGGTGATGATCATTAATTTTGAAATACAAAAATTTATTTGTATTTCTTTGTGTTTTTTTTCTTTTGCATCCCAGAAGCAGTTAAGCAATCAACAATCTGAGACCCATATTTATGAAAATAAAATAATAAGAGCACTGCAACTGCTAGTAAACATCATGAAATTTCAACCAATACATAGGACCACCATCAAGATCAGAATACTGTTAAAGAGTACATGTCTAGATTTCATTATATGGTAGAAACTGAAAGTCATTTACAGCCAAATATTTGTAATTGACCCAACTGGTTTATTTGTTACGTATCTAGAACTACTACCAGAGATGCCAGCCAACAGAGAAGCTTCTTTCTTTAGAAATAGCACGCAAGTCCTGTTTGAGCAAATTGGAAGTTAGCACGATCAAGTAATCTATCTTGAAAAAAGAATTTGTTATTATGAAATCTTACGAATCGTACTATTTTACTTACCAGTTTTACATTGGATTTTCCTGATACAACTGATGAATTCAAGTACACCGGCAGGCATGTTATCTTCACTTTCATTGCCCTTGAATGTTAGCAGTTGGCCCAAAATAATTTTTCTGAGTTCATATCCATCCTGTACATTCATATTTGTTGTACACGCAGAACATTAGAATGAGATGTGTAATTATAATATTAATGATCTATACAGCTGTTATATTTACCTTTAAAATTGGCAAATGTGGTCTTTCATTTTCCCATGTGGACATGAACAGGGGAACAAGATAACCAGACAATTCCCTTTTATATAAGAATATATATGTTAGTAATTAAAATTCTGTACATATTCAAAACAACAAATACTTAATATGTACTATTCATCTCTTGAGAAATACCTGTTGTAAACCGGAATATCATCTAGGATTTTTTGATGCCATAGGAGAATATTCTCGTTCCATATAGACCCAGGGCATGCTTTTGCCATTGCTTTTGGTAAGTGTTCTGCAATCCATATAATTTTGCGCACATATTTTGCGGATGGATTCCATCGGTATATGGGATTAATTGGAGCAGGGTCCAAAATGTACACAGTTCTGGTATCTTTGTCCAATGTGAATAGAATGAAATCACTGTTGGATTGTACTGGAATATGGATCTGAAATAGGCTACATATTAGATGTAATAAAAAAATGTAGCCTAAAGTATACAAAAGTGCTCTTACCGTTTTGCATGTTGAAACATTATATTTTATACCAGGCCAATTACGAACAGAATTTGCTAGTTGTTCCACATCTAACTTCTTACGGAAGTCTGGGTGCCGTCCAAAATCAGTAGTCATCTATTATACAAAATAATTGATTAGAAAAGTGATTTTAAAATTAGAATATAGAAAAGAAAGTATATAATAAATATAAGAACATACCCAAAATTTCATGTCCAGATAATGTTTCGATATCGAATGTTTTGTTTTTTGTGCCGTTTGGATGTCATCAAACATAATCTTCCGTACAACCAAATTAAAGCAATCTTTGTCCATGGGTAAATCATCATTTAGCATTTCTTGTAGTTTTTTTAGAGTCAAGCTAATTGGATATGGCTTTGAACTTTGGATCCATACTTTCCTGATAATGATAAAATTAATAAAATAAAACATTAAGAAAATAAGTAAGATAATTTACAATTGCAAAACTAATTTGAAAGGACTTACTCTAAAATCTCGGTGTAATTGATTGATTTAATGAAGCTACAGAGTCCAGCTGTTAATTCATGTACGCTCATATTAGAAAGAATAGATATTAGTGATCTGTATTTATTTTCAACAGATAATGGGATTTTTTGCTTTGATTTTTTTTATATCATCTAGGCTTTCTAATATTTGAACATCATCAGGATCTCCATTAGTGTCATCGTTACTTTCTTCAACGATTGTAGTCCTTGCTGCAATGTTTGTTTTCCAACATAATAGTATGCTGGCTAACTTAAACCTAAAAGAAGTAATCATTTCCTGTGCAACACAAACAATTATTAGTAAGTTATTTAAAAAATAATTTTTGTGAAATTAACATTCTTTTTAATTTTAAAAAGATTTATACCTGTGTAATTGGGTAGGATAGTGCACATCCGGTGAAATATTCCATAAATTTGACCATAAACAAACCACATGAAGAACTGTCTTTTTGAATTTTCTTTTGTAATTGTTCTGTGATCTTCCATTCAGTTAGATCAACGTCTTTCCAATTGTCTTTTACCAAGTTTTGACTTTTAAGAAAGTCCAAATGAAATTGTACTCCTCGTAGCTAAAAATAAAACAGTGGTCAGAAATGATACACATTAGCGAAGTATATTAAAAATGGTGTTGTAACTAACCGTATGAGCGAGATCATCTCGGTCAAAATTCCAGCACAATGAGTCCAGTACTTGAACCTCGCATTTTTTTGTGTTCACAACAGCTAAATACCAATGTGTGTTGTTGGCATTTATTGGAAGTTTAATCTGTAATATAGATAATTAGGAAAATAATAAATGAAAACGTATGAAACCTAGAACATGTAAATTATGAATATGGATATTACCATGTCATGCTGCATATATTCGATGACGGTCTCTGTCATGAAGGCACTATCTTTTTGTATTCCAAGTTCGCCATCTCGTTTAAATAGTGAGGTAACAAATGGACTCTCAAAATATACTTTATTATCATTCTGGAGATGTATTTGGTCCTTTATACAACATATATATGCATTGATCACCTATAATTTTTAAATTAAAAAAACATTATTAATACATATAAGTGATTAGAATCTTTTTCCTGTTTGAGTAAGGGTACTTACATCATCATTTACCCACTCATTTTCATTTAGCAGGCACATCAATTGATTTTGCAAGACACAACTTCCATCTATCTGAACGAGCAATTGTTTTGACAAAGATGATTCTATTGCTATATGAGCACATAGATCATGGTCGGTCAATGTATAGTCTGCATAAAATAAAATATTTTAAGTATATAAAATACGAAAGTATACATAATAAATAAACAAATACCTTGTGGGAGATAATCATATGTCTCATCAACTTTGATCCCTTTATTTAGATCTGGTTCCTTGACACCATGTAATGTTAAAACAGGAGTTAATGTCGAGCTAGACGGTGATGGAGGTGATGGCAATGGATCATGATCTATCTGATTATCTGATTCAGGCACAATTGATTCAAAACATTCAGAAACTGGATTAGATGCTGACATTGGTGATGGCTCCAAAACACCTGATTCAGTAATTTTTGCTTTTTTTGAAGGTCGGTTATCGAAATCCTCTGGAATGTTCATTTCAGCGATGTCATCTGTTTTCTGCAGTTACAACATAAATAAACTGCTTTAGAAAACCCACTTATAGGTATATATAAAGGTAGATGCAGTCGTAAAAAAGCAAACTGATACTTAAAAGCATGCTAATTATCAGTTTCAAATCTGAAAACTCTGCTACTGTGGCAAAAACAGCTCCCCAATTAAAGCTATATGTAAACATCAAAGGGAACTGTATGCATTTTGTGGTGTTGCTGGAGAGGATGTTGAGTGGCAGACCACTCCAATTACTGCTAGGCTTTCGGTCCCTAAAGCACACAATCGAGTCAAGAGGAGTGCTCATGGATGC
Organism: Elymus sibiricus; assembly: GCA_039707655.1. Taxonomy (NCBI): domain Eukaryota; kingdom Viridiplantae; phylum Streptophyta; class Magnoliopsida; order Poales; family Poaceae; genus Elymus; species Elymus sibiricus. Next base: position 481,537,639 of record CM077672.1, on the reverse strand, counting down.
ATGTCATGATTTTTATTCTTGAAAAAATGTTATGAAGCATGGACAATAAAGTAGGGAACGCGGCGCCACCATGAGGCTGCAGTTCCTTCAGTTGTCAGCCCCACCGACGCATAATCTGCTTCAATCTATACTAAGCAATCAGTACACCTTGCCGAATCAACCATCGTCAAATTTATTCAGTAATTGGCCTAGAAGATATATGATAGATTGCAGCATAATCTGTCCAGCCACAGTGCATGCAAAAAATCAAACAATACAGATAAAAACCTACTGCTCAGTTACCATCTCTAAATAAATCTCTAAAAAAACAAAAGCTTGATGGAAGGGGCAACAGCAGGGCTGTTTTTGAGGGAGGTTGAGGCATCACATACTTCTGTTGTAGCCACCGTTGGACTCACGGTGCTTCTCTGGACCAAGAATTCCGGCAAACTCGGTGCTGGTTCCTCCGGCGTACTCAAAGGCGAACTCGGTGCCAGTTCCTCCGGCGTACTCAATGGCGACATGATGCTGCAGATAAAAACCTACTGCTCAGTTACCATCTCTAAATAAATCTCTAAAAAAACAAAAGCTTGATGGAAGGGGCAACAGCTCAGCCCCAAATAAGCGTCGCAGTTTTGATCAAATTGGGGATAAGAGGTAGTAACACAGCAACACGAACCGACCAAATTATATATTACTACACTGTAATTTATCCACTGTAATTTAAGTTGAGTGCCATCCCTAATAATCAGCAAAAATCATCGTCAGGCATCAGCAAATAGCATACAAATTTTCTCCAATAGTTACATGCCTTTTCGTTTGGCAAATACTATCAAAAATCAGGAAACATTAACTAATCTACCATTGGAACATTGTAACATCACATAAATTAGAAGCAGAAGCAATAGACACTTTTGTAACATCACATAAATTAGAAGCTGAAGAAAATATGTATAACCAATCAAAGCAGCATACCCAGAATTCTTTCAAATTCTGCCAATGTGGTATTCTCAGGTAGTAAACAAAAGGAATGGCAAATGTGTTTAAGTTAAATCTTAGCCTCCTTCTGTTTCTATATCATTTAAGTGTGAATGGCAAGTCTGTTTAAAATTTAAACTTTAAATTAAAAACTGCAGCTCTTCGGAATGTTTGTGAACAAACCACGGTAACCGTTCGTCCATTACTAACTTGAAATTTCTCAACCAGCTCAGCTGTTAAAAATAAAAGCCTACAGTTCCAATCTCTAGGCACCTAAATCACAGAGCTACAGTTCCATCATACGCCAGAACCGAATGATACTGCAAAACAATACATAAATCACAGAGCTACAGTTCCATCATACGCCAGAACCAATCTTTACCTAATAATAAAGGTACACGCAAACTACAATCAGCTACAGACCCTGCCAGTATCTGGAACCATTGACATACCTAGAGAACCCTATTAATTCAAGAATAGATTCTCAACACCTCATCAACACATGGCATCAAGCAGTTTCTGAATTTCTCAACAAACCAGATAGGCTGGCTAAGATACATATCTAATCAGGCTAAGAGTACACCAGATGGGATGCTCATGCTTGATTTTTCGACTCATCATCTCCACTACATATGCTGGCATCAAAACTAACTATTTGTGCCCCACGATGAGATTACCGAGAATTGCACGAGCAGATTAGATGTCACTACGCATAATTCACAGCAAACAGCAGCTGCACATCACGCAGGTCAAAAATAGAAGCAGAAGCAATTGACACTTTGTAGCATCACATAATAATCAGGCATACGCCCATGTTCATCACCGACCAGGAGGATCCAAACAAGCTCGTCTTCTTCTACCAGGGTTCAGGGATGCAGCTTGGCATCAGATATAGTACGTACCTCAGGTCAGACGAAGTCCTGGTGGATGGTGAAGCACGTGCAGACGGATCTCCGGCGAAATCGACAGTATACAGGAACGACGATGTTGCAAACTTGCGGCACAGCGATGTCGGGCAGGAAACTTGCGATGCAATCTAATTGCAGTCCAGGGGTTCCTTTTTATGGCATCAATTTCAGCGTAGCGGACGCCCCGTGCTCCTGTACATCTCCTCCTCGTACTGAACTACAAGTCGAAGGCCACATGGACTCCTCCCCAAGTCCGAGTTCGAGATGGATGAAGGCTCGGCAACGTTGGAACAGGCGAGGCTGGGGCGTGATGACGTTGGTCTGCCGAGGTGGCTCGGGCGGACGAAGGTGGCTGTGGCTCACAGCTTTGGAGGTGGCCGAGGATGGATGTGCAACACGTGAAGGAGAAAGAAGCGCGGAGGAGCTGCTGGAGATGGCCTCGGCCATGGCAGAAAGGAAAGGCGAGGAGGCAGACCGGCATAGGACGATGGGGTCGCGAGCAGAGGAGGGGGCCTGGAAGCAGCGGGGAGGAGAGGCCGGTCGAGGGGAAGGAGAGAGGCCAAGGCGGCGTGGCTTCCCTGCCTCGCCGGAGCGAGGGGGGATGGCGACGGCGCGGCAGCGCTCGGGCAGGCGGGTCGCCGGCGGGGCACTCCGGCGGGGTCGCGAGGTAGGGCTGGAGGGAGTGCGGCAGGTTGGGGCGGACGGGCGTCGGGGAAGCTCCTGCGGGCGGCGGGGTGGCGGTGCCGCTCAACATCCCCCACATCACGCGCACGTCCTCCGCCGGCGGCGGCCACCACGGCGCCTCCCCTGCCAGCCAGCGCCTCGCCGCTCCAGCACCCACCGGCGGCGGCCACCACGGCGCCTCGGCCCGGCGAGGATGGCCCGGCGACGACGGAACGGCGAAATCGCCGTCGCTGTCGCAGGAGGAGAAATGGATAGGATCTGAGGACGGGGAGGGAAATTGAAATGAGTTCAGGGTGTTTTCTGCAAAACTGAAACGTTTATACAGACCCACTAAACCAGGGACTGCGGGTTGATTTCCTAAAACGCCTCGACGATGACGGACGACCAGATACGCAATTCTCTTTATTATTAGGTAAAGAGATTAGGTATAGATTATTATTATTATTATTATTATTATTAGGTAAAGATATAGATGTGCATTAATTTCGGAAGTCAGACCTGCGGAGCGCGATCGAGTATTATTGATAGTACTAGTACTAATCAAACAATTAATTAAATTAAATTAAGATGGGATCGCGGCCGTCAGTGAACATGGCACATTCCTCTTCATGCGAGGCCCTGGAACGAGCTAGCAAGAGAATCTAATGCGAGCTCGATCGATCCTAGGTCAACTTGGACACTTCCATTTTCACTGATCCTCAGACATATCTTGTTGTTAATTTACATGCGCCTAAACTAGAACCAGACTGTGTTACTCGCTCGGTCAAAGTTGTTGACAACGGGTTAAACCCTAGGTCGCCGCCGCTCGATGCCGCAAGTAGCTCGCTAATCCAAGTCCACACGCTATGCTTAATTCATCATTTGCCACTGCCAGAAGATTAACTTAACTCGGTAAAATGCCAATGTCAAAGGATCCGAGTCCAGTACGTACGTACATGTGATCCATCGCCTAGCTAGTAGCTAAATCGATCATACGGATCCAGGTGAGGCCTCCATCTTGATGCCCAGATGGGATCGATCATCAACACTTACACGTTCTTTCACATGTCTATGTCAGGCCATGAGAATCTCGATCTTATTAATTTAAGGCCTTCCTCCAGTCCACCACTCCGCTCCTAGAGCAGGCGGAGCTTTTTGAGGGTAAAATGGCAGGTGCTCTGCCTTTGCATTATAGATTAGGGATGTACAAGGAGAAACAAGTTGGAGAGAGAGGACGGGAGAAGGGGTCAAAAGAAAAACAAGGTGCAGTCGCCCCAGGCGCTGCCTATACATGGTTGATCAGCTAAGGTTCTCCTACATTCAGTCTAATCAGCTGCAGGTCATTGATCAGGCCACTTACAACAGAGGCTGGGCAAGATGCTGTATTAGTGAAGATTCGCCTGTTCCTCTCATTCCAAATGTGCCAGGCGAAGTATGCTCTCGTAACAGCCGTCTGCTTTGGCCCGTCGGCGAGGTGTTGCCACCATTTGTCAATTGAGTGGAAGGAGTTGATGGTTACATGGCGGGTAGCAGGGATCGAAGTACCAAGCTTGTACCACACTTCAGCGGCGAAAGGGCATTGACAGAAGAGGTGAGCTGCAGATTCTATAATCTGATCACAAAGGGAGCATTTGTCATGATGCTGCCTGCCCCGGTCGTGGAGTCTATCGGCAGTTGGCAGTCTGTTCTGAATCAGCAGCCAAGTAAAGAAGCGTACTTTCCCTTCCATCTTGAGTTTCCATATGGCATTCAGGTAGGGCTTGCTGATTGTTCCAATGTGTTGACAGTTGTAGGCAGACTTGGCGGAGTAAGAGCCTGAAGCCGCCCAGTTCCATGAGATGGAGTCAGGCACTTGGTTGAGCTGAACCCGCTGGACTTTGTTCCAAAGAGCGACGAAGGATTCGATCTCTTCAGGAGAGCTGATGCGTTGTAGTCCCTTCATCCATTTGTCCTCCGAGAGGGCAGCCACAACCGTCAAGTTCTTTCTTATTGCCAACCGGAAAAGCTTTGGGGCAAGGTCAATCGGAGCTGAACCGAAGAGCCATTTGCTGGTCCAAAAAGTGGCAAGCTTCCCGTCTCCCAAAGTAACAGTGGTGGAAGCACGGAACAGACCCATATCATCCGCTGAGCAGGGCAGAGGGGTATTGGTCCAAGGCCGAGATGGGTTTTTCCAGGCATACCAAGGCCATCTTAGGCGAAGGGCACGGCTGTAGGCTCCCAGATTTTTAATGCCAAGCCCTCCCATATCTTTTGGACTGCAAACTTGCTTCCAATTTACATCACAGTGCCCTCCTTTGGCTTCTTCATCACCTCTTCATAAGAAGCTACGGCGAATCTTGTCAATGCGCTTGATAATCCACTTGGAAGGTGCAAAGAGGGTGAGGTAGTAGGTAGTGATTGAGGTTAGCACGGAGTTGATGAGCGTCAGTCTACCTGCCTTGTTTAGGAGTTTTCCTTTCCATCCCGCAAGCTTGGCAGCAATCTTGTCGATTAGTAGCTGAAAATCAATTCTTCTGAGCTTTCTTGTGCTAAGAGGCAGACCAAGGTATCTGCAAGGGAACGAGCCGATCTCCCCCTCGAAAGCATCAAGCATCTCTTGAATGGTGCTTTCAGCACAATAGATAGGATAAGCTGAGGATTTACTGAAGTTGGTCTGCAGCCCGGAGATGCGGCCAAAGGAAGCAAGGATGGCCTGTAGCGCCTCAATTTCAGTCTTGATTGGGTTGAGGAACAACGCTGCGTCATCGGCGTACAGGCTGATGCAAAGGCAAGCATGTCGATGTGGAATGGGACTCAAGATGCCTGCTTCCGTTACTTTCTCCAGAATTTTCTGCAAGGGGTCAATGGCAAGCAGGAAGAGCAGCGGAGAGAGTGGGTCGCCCTGGCGTAGACCTTGTTTGTGAAAGAAAGGTGTGCCCGGCGAGCCATTGAGGATGACGCGCAAGGAAGTAGATGCCAGGGAGATCGCTACCAAATCCCGGGTGCACTGACTAAATCCATATTGAGCAAGAACAGAGAGGAGGTAGTTCCAGTTTACCGAATCAAATGCTTTCGCTATATCTAGCTTCAGGAAAATTGAAGGTTTCTTCTCATGGTGCAGCTGCTGGATGATAGCCTGGACATAGAGGAAATTCTCTTGGATGCAACGGCCTTTGAGAAATGCACTTTGACTATGGGAGATGAGGTTGTCCAGCTCTGGTGCAAATCGCGTGGCCAGCAACTTCCCAAGAATTTTGGCGGCACTGTGGGTTGGGCTGATTGGTCTGAAATCCGAGGGCCGAAGAGCTGCATCTTTTTTTGGGATTAGCACTATGAATGCCGAGTTCAGCAGGCTCCAGGTTTGCCCATCAAGCGTGGATAGTTGGTTCAGGGCATTGAGCAAATCCATCTTGATTATGTGCCAGCACTTTCTGAAGAAGAGGCCAATGAAACTGTCAGATCCCGGTGTTTTTTCAGTGGCCATGTTGTTGATTGCTGCTTGCAGTTCATCTAGATCAAAGGGGCGGTCGAGGTGGCTCAGGTTGGCACGGGGGAGGCCGAGGTAGTCCCAATTTAGCGCGTGAGTAGGGTTGCTGCTGGAACCCAGCAAGTCGGTGAAGTGTTGCAACAGGATCCCTGCTTTGTCATTGTGATCGCTAGCAACAGTACCATCATCCTTGTGAAGATATGGGATGTGGTTTTTTCGTCTTCGTCCATTGGCACGGATGAAAAACAACTTTGTGGCGGCATCTCCATCCCTGATCCCGACTAGTCGGGATTTTTGCCGCCACTTGATCCTGTCAATTGCAGCAAGAGCAAGTAATCTTCCCTTGAGGAAGGCTCGGAATTTGAACTCGTCAGGCGAGAGTCTGCGGCTTTCTTGAGCAACATCTAACTGAAAAATTACTTCGGAAGCAATTGCAGAGCTCAACTTTCTTTGTATGTGCAGATCTTTGCTCCATAACCGAAGGGCCCTTGCTGTTCTTGCTAGCTTGGTGTGCAGAATTCTCATGCAATCTCTGGAGCCAGTGGGTTTTAGCCAAGCGTCATGCACAGTTTTCTCAAAATGAGGGTGCCGAGACCCACCAGGATTCAAAACGAAACCCCTTGAAACGGTGCGAAGAGAATTTCTTCATGAGTAGAGGGCAATGGTCAGAGATTTCAGTTGATCCCGCCAGCAGCTGAAAGTTGGGGAATTTGGTTTCCCATTCCTCGGTAAACAAGACCTTGTCGATCTTGGTGTGCGTGGTGTTGATCCTTTCATTTGACCAAGTGAAGCGACGGCCCTTGAGAGGCAGCTCTTTAAGTTGGAGATCATCAATGGCTGCTCTGAAAGTCCGAAGCAAGCGGAGGTTGACATTTTGATTACTCTTCTCGTCGGCACGGCTGATGACATTGAAATCCCCCATGACGATCCATTCCGGAGGGCAGCGGGGTTTCGGATTTCGGATTTCACTCAGGAAGGCCAGCTTTGCCACATCATCTTGCCGTCCATAGACTCCTGTAACCATCCAGTTGAAGTTGCAAGAGAGATCAGTGACAACAGCTGAAACAGAGTAGACACCATTGAGCAGCGGTTGTGGGTTTAGGGCGAAGTGGTTAGATGAGGTTGCGATTAACACGCCTCCTCGAGTTCCATCAGCTGGCAGAAAGCAAAAATTGTCCACAAATCGATTGCCCAAGGTTTCTGCAATAATTGTGTTTGTTATAGCGGCAAGCTTGGTTTCTTGCAAGCAGACCAAGGTACATCGATGGGCAGCCACAAAGTTAGCAACAATTCTTCTCCTAGCCGGGTTGTTCAGTCCTCTAACATTCCAGCTTAGAAAGGAGCACTCCATAAGGAAACTAAAAAGCAACAGCAGCTACTGGCAGACACATTAACACAATGCTTATCTGAAACAGAGAGATTGGGGGGGGGGGGAATACATGGCAGTCAGGCCATGGCGGAGCAGAGTTGTACTCATTGGGGAGACTTGGATAGGCAACGCTCGACGAGGGGGCGGTGCAGATTACAGCACCGCAACACCGTTGGCCGGCAGAGGGGGGTCTGGCGCCTTTCCTCCTCTTCCCTTCTTGCTGTTGGCCTGGACCAGGGCGGTGACCGCAGAGATGAAGTCTCCTGATAGCGGTTTCTTGTAGAGATCTTTGTAGCGTTGGATGTCATCTTCCTTGGGGGTGGAATCAGCCGGGATCTGCCCAGTCTTCTTGAGGAGGACTATCTGCACCTTCTCCAGGGTGGGCATCCCATGGGTGGGCTTGGAGGCGAGCCGCCCGCTGCGCCGCTGGGATTGCGAGGCGGTTGGGGGCGCCGATGCCAGGCGCTGCAGCACAGTGGCGGCAGAGCGTGGCTGGAGCAGAGGGGGAGGAAGCAAGGGGGTGGGAGCCGGCGTGGTGAAGGAGGCGAGGAAGCTGCTCAGCTGACTCTCTGGGCTGATTTGGGGGTGTGGTGTGGATTCCACGATGCTGTTGGCTGCTGTCTCAGGGCTCCTGTCGTCATTGCTCATTAGAGCGGCAAGGGCACAGGAGAGGGCCGGGCTTGTGGATTGGACTGGAGGCCCATCTTCTTGGGCGGTGTCTTCGAACGAGATGAGCGGCCCATGGTGGAGTGCCAAGCCAGCAGTTGACTGGTCAGCGATGGCCCCAATCCCTGGAACTCCTGTAGCCCCTCCCGCATGCAGCTGCGAGGAGCCGTCCTCTTCTTCTGTAGTGGCCCTACCCTCCTCGTCTGCGGTGGCCCCGACTGCGGCGTCTTCCTCCTCTTCTGCAGCGGTTGCTTGGCCGCAAGTGGCTGGAGCTGGGGTCAGCGCCTGCTCTCCTGTCCCAGCAGGGCATGGGCTGGGGACAAACATGGGGAGGGGGGATGCCGCCTGGCTGTGGCTAGAAAGTTGGGATTCAGGTTCCACAACAGTCGATGTACCCACCTGCATGGCCGTGCACGCGTCTGACCAAGCAGAGGGGAGACACGGGTCACCGTGTGAGTCCCTTCCATCAGGATGAACGACGTCAGGAGAGGCCTGGGGACGTCCGTCTACTCCGTCGGCAGAGTGGACACCACCAAGCGCATCTTGTAGTTGGTTGCCGACGCCGTCAACTTGCTGGTGACGCCGATCCTTGTGCTGGTGGCCGCGGCCATGGCCCGGAGAGGAGCTGCTAGTGCCGCCCAGGGATGGTTGTTGGTCCCATCCCGAGCGGCGGCCGTCGCTGTGACCGCCATGTCCAGCGTATCCGCCTTGCCCTCCATGTCCGCCATGCCCGTCCCTGTGGTCCCGGTCGTTGAAGCGAAGTCTCGAGTGCACCGGTCCTCTTGGTGGCGGCGGCGGGAAGGTGCCGTCTTCATAATGGATGTTCCAGTGTCGCTGTTGTTGATGTAGCTGCTATCGGGGCTGGGAGTGTTGTCAACGGAGTAGTCGTGGACGTGGTCGAGGTGGATGAGGATCGGGTATGCCAACAGTGAGACAGGGGCGGACCGCATCCTGGCCGGGGCGACGTCATTGAGGAACTGCCGGTGGTAGTCTGGGGTAGACTGGTTTGGCGACTCCTCCACCGTGAGGATGCCCCGCCTTGCTATCTTGGCCACGTCCTTGACCCAGACCCAGGCGCAGCAGCACTCCGACTCCTCGTCGTTGAAGATGCCGCTCTCGATGTGGTCGACGATCGATGGCGCGGGGAAGAGCTGCTTCACGTCGTCCACAGTCCAGGTGTGTCGAGGCGCCCCCTCGAGACACACCCGAGCCTTGTAGAGCAGCTTCACCGACGTAGCTCCAACACGACGAGACCACGCCGTGAGTCTCAGGACCGCGCCGCCGATACGGAGTCCGGAGGGGTCACGCAGCGCCACACCTCGCATGCGCTGGTCCGTGAACCGGATCAAGAAGTCCCCCGGCGAGAAGGTCGAGACATGCATCCGGGTGCGCTCGATGCCGAACTGCATGGAGGCAGCCACCGAGACATCCTGCACTGTGAACTTGGGCCTGTTGCCAAGGACAGTGGCGATGACGGCGTGGCACTCAAAGTCGCGCTCAGCGTTGGCGATGGCGGGGCTCCAGGCGATGGTGGCCTCGACCAAGGCGGGGCGCAGGCTCGCGTCACCGGCAGGCTGCTCCATTGGCCTGGGGCGCAGCGGGAGGCGCCGGCGTAGTTGCAGCAGGTGGTGAGGGGGCGGAGGGTGGCGCAGGAGCGGTGGTGAGGCGGGGAGCGGTGGCCGAGCGCTGGGGGCGTCCGGCGTCCGGATTCTCCGTGCACGAACGAGCAACGTGCCCTGAGCAAGAGCACAGGAGGCACTTGGGGCGGTTGGTGCAGGAGGCTACTCGGTGATGAGGGGAGAGGCACCGGAAACAGCATCCCGCAGCTCGCGTTTTAAAGAGCTGCTGAATCCTGGTAAGGGGCTTGGTCGGGGCGGAGGGCCGCTCATCAATGCGCTGCTGCCGGGGTCGCTCCTCACGCCACCAGTATGGGCGCCGGACAGGCTGCCAACCCGGCTCGCCATGAATGCGATAGCCGTTGCGCCGCCCGATGGTGGTAGCAGTAGCAGGGGCGGCAGTGCCAATAATGATGCAGCGGATCTGAGCGGGAGCCGGCGCACTTGAAAGCACTGTAGCGCCGGCGTGGAGAGCAGGGCGTCGCGGAAGGAGGCGGGGCAGCGAACTGCTGACGGAGGAGGGGTCCTGGGGGTGGTGGTGGGAGGGGATGGCCGGATCTGGGTGATGGTGGCGGTAGGGGCGGCGAGGAGCCGGCCATGGGGAGGACCGGAGGAGCGCTGGGGTCCTGGGGGTGATGGTCTGATTCGTTTCTTCAATCTCGTTCATATGATAACTCAACTAAACTAATAAGCGACAGCAGGCGGAGCTGTAGTTGTAAATCACGGAGCGATGAAACAGGTGCTCCGGGATTTCGCGGAGCTGGTGGATTGCCGAACAGGCACTAGGCCTTCTCTGTTTAGTGCTACTACTTGTTGATCGGCATCAATCAATAAATTACCGGCTGGAGTCAAGAGAGAGATTTGCATGGCAATTACATATTTACATGTTGTCTTGCTAGCGGCTAATCGATCCAGATCGATATATACACACACTCAACGGCACTACTGCCACTCTGATCATAGGAAACTTCTCATGGAATAACCCACTCTAGTCACCACCCATGCACGACCTCCACCACTATATATACCCACCCACCGCTCTCTGGTCCCAGCACCCAATTCAATCGCCTCACTCCACCGAGCTCACTCACAATGGCTACTAGCACCAAGCTTGCAGCTCTTGGCTTTCTTGTCCTTGTGAGCATTGGGTTCACCGATGCTGCAAGGATGCTCGCTAGCTCCTCCAGTGCCTCAGGTGGTGGTGGTGGCGGGGGAGGCGGCGGCAGTGCGTCTGGTGGGAGTGGATATGGTCGAGGGTCTGGGTCAGGTGGAGGCTTAGGATATGGTGAGAGTGGTGGAGATTGGGGTAACAAGTGGAACTTTGCCAAGGGATCTGGTGGAGGGGGAGGAGCTGGTGGCGGCGGAGGATCAAAGGGTGGATCTGGGTCTGGTTCCGGATCCGGCTATGGCTCTGGTAGTGGTGTGAGTGGCTCTGCGTCAGCCCCAAGTGGCAATGGTTATGCCAATGCTGATGGTATGGGTGGGGGCGGTGGCGAAGGTGGCGGTGCAAATGGGTCTAGTGGAACCGGAGTTGGATCCGGCCTTGGCAAGGGATATGGTGAGAGTGGTGTGTCAAACGCACCAGCTCCTGTTGCCGGTGGTGATGGTACCAGCTACTCTGATGCTGGCGGTAGTGGTAACGGTGGTGGTGGCGGTAACAACGGAAATGGAGGTGGTGTGGGTGCTGGCGCTGGACAGGCCGGCAGCGATGACACTTCTGGAGGCTTTGCAAATGGAGGTGGAAGTGGCAATGGTGGTGGCGCAACTGGAGGTGCCGCTGAAGGCCCAAGCGTTGGAGTTGGATCTGGTGCTGGGTCTGGAGCTGGTCAGACCGGTAGCACTGGCTCTTATGGCGAAGGCTATGCGACGGGAATTGGTGGTGGCATGGGTGGCGGCACTGGTGAGAGCCGGAATGGCGGAACTGGCAGTGGTGGAGGCAATGGATCCGGATCTGGTGGTGGCGGATACCACTAAATTACCCTTTGTTGAGCAAGCTAGAACTAGACCTCGATATGTATTTTAATTTCCATCATTTTACTAGCATTTCACATCAAAGGACACATGACACGCATGGAAGGGACGATCCTGAGCGTCGGTGGAAGGAACTAAATATTATTTCTTGGATTAGCATTTAACTCCTACACCTGTTCAGGCAGGTTTGTGCCAATAGACATAATAATAATGTGAAGGAGTACCTCATTTGTAGCCCTTTCTATCTCAACTAGTCAATTGCTTGATTCCGCCGTTTTGTTTGCAATGTCTTTATGAGTTTTGACCCATTTTACATGTCCAAGTATGTTTCTTGTGCATACCCACTAGAGTATGCAACTCTGTAGTTTCTAGGTCTATACCAACCTTGCTTTGTATTTGAAATATTCCCTGTGTTAATTTTGGTTCGCTTTAGAATCAAAATAGTTGCAGTCACTGGACCTATCGTAGAAAATGTCATACTAAACAAATTGATAGTCAAAAGTGTGTTATACTAAAGAACGGTAACATGTAAATGAGTTTTGGGCAGTGTCAGTACATGAGACATTAAATCTAGTAAACAGAATGTCGTCTATCAAAGCGCAAAGAACAAGAGGTTCCTGATGAATGCAGGCCCCAATTTATTATCATGTCAAGCTATTGGTTCTTATTACATAGTAATCTGAGTGATCAGTCTTGGCTGATACATCTTGTGATTGATTGGTATAGGAGAGGACCAGATGTAATAGTAAATGTATCTTGCACGATGGCAAACAGAGGTTCTCTTGAAATATGAGCATGATACAGAGTTAGTTTAGAGACAGACAGAATGCCATGTGAAAGGTTGTCACTGCAAAAAGTGAAGTTATGATGCACTCAAGTGACATTGAACAGTACATCACCGATAATTTATTCTAATGTAGGAGGATGTCTTTCCGTTAATTTTGGAAAAACAACGTGAGGAACAAGATCATGTTTGGTTCAGACACATCTCACAGGTAACACTGATTACAAGAAGAAATCAACAAAGGAGAGAACTAGATCGCTTCCTGTGCTATCTCCAGGCACATGCCTCTATCTCTCCAGTACCCAGGGAGGGCGTGAACCAACTGAACTGCAACATCATCACAATCGATATATATTTACACTGGATAAACGCAGAGAAATGTCACCTCCTCCTCTTCTTGCCTTTCCCCAGATGCCCAGATTTAAAAGCACGTTCCTGTTCTTGAAGAAAAGCCACCATTCTACCATACTTTTCAGCTTGCTCTTGTTTCATCCTATAATCTTCCGCGGCAGCCAGGAAATTATTGTGTTTCAGAATCTCACGCATTGCCCCTTTCCTCTCACTCTTCACGCGCTTCTTCAGCTTCTTCAGCTGTTCCCTCTCTCGGTCAGGATCATAATCAACTAGATGGAAAGTGCGGACCCCCGCACCCCTACCGGGTGCGGTCATATCGAACCTGGTAGGAAATGCGGCTTGCCACACCCTTGCCGGGTGCAGCCATATCCAACCTGGTAACAAAGAAACTTGAGCATTACATATAAAATAGAACATAGCAAGATATAGGTTACACAAAAGCACCATTCATGAACCGACCCAAAAAAATTTAGACATCTATAATGCCTCAGTTTTGATGGGACCTTAACCAAGAGGTATAGCAATCAAAGATGTAGTAGATGTCCTAACATACGGTATTACTCAAAAGAGTTGAAGATGGTAGATAGTTATAGCTGTAATGGTCCAATACGTCGATGCTTATTACATGTCTCTAGTGCATTTGTTCAATGCTTATTACATGTCGCTGGTGCATTTGTTGAAAAAAATTAACATGAGATACCTAGAGCATGGAGATTCGGTCTGATGTACCAAAAGCAGGCCATAGTAGTGGTTCCCAGATAACTTACTTACACTGCCTTTATACGGCATAGTACTAAACTACAATTGACTATTAGATCGATAGCTTTGTCCAACGGCCTTGTCATCCAATTTGCTTGGTGTTGCAATGTATGGATCTGCTGCAGTGTAGAGAAAGTTCATCGGCTGACATCACCAAAAGGAGGAGCTGAGATGGGCGTTGGAACTTCTCGGCGTCACTATGGAAGTCTTGGAGCACTCCGAGCAATGTGTCACTCTTGCCTTTTACTCTGCAAGCACGGCCACACCCCTCCATAATCTTTACTCGTGTTTTCTATAAAAATGGTTAAAAATTCATAGCAATTAACAATGAGGGATACACTAATGAGGGAACTCTAAAAATGGATAAATCACCTCACATAATCTTTACTTGTGTTTTCTATAAAAAAAAACAATCTGTACTTATTAGTTAAAGGCCTTCACAATATAGTCCATTTCATGTTGAGCTCCTATCCCTTCCCATCTACACTGATGATAGCAGAAATATTCTAAATTAGCAAAATCAAACTAATAACTTCTGTCTAGAAGGACAGAAAAGATTGATAGCACAAATATTTTAAACCAACAAATTCAACTCCTTATATAATGCGCAGACCTGAGCTAGAGTCTAAAATGAATATGTATTCATAAAAGGGTTACTATCACTGTACGGAGGAAGAACTAATTAAGGATATATATTTTGGCCCCTAACATTAAAATATCAAGGAATGTACATCAAGGATATTCTGATTCACATGGAATATTATAAAACATAAAAGTCATAACAAATTATAGCAAGAACACAATCTGCAATTACGCATCAAGATGGTATAGCTGTTATTCTCACAGCTGAGATAATCAGTACAGAGACTAACTAAAAACTGGAATAACCAGTACTATGCTAGTGCCTTTTCCTATACATCTTAAAAACTACAACCACATTTCCTATAATTCATGGGATGATGCAAACCTGTTACTTGACCATCATTTCCACATTCTTACATCTGAGACATATTTTTAAGGCCGCAAGATCCTCAAATCACAACAGAAAATAAAAAATGTGACTTGTTCGTCTGTTTCCAGGGAAACAACATGACATGCATATTTAAGGATCCATTCGTGACGAAGAATCGAGTTTATAACGAATGGATGGCAAGAAAGAATGATCTCTAACAAAGCAATTTTACATGGCTAATAGAGTGGAGGTTGACAAACCTCACCGTCTGACATCAGCAAGAGGAGCTCAAGTGGGCCTTGGAACTGCCCGTGCTGCCATGGAAGTTCTATGCACCGGGAGCAGTCCCAGTGGCGCTGTCACTTCAGAGTTTTCCCTCGAAAACACGGTACTCCTTCCCAAGCCGCTGCAGGAAGAACACAATCGTCAGCGAACACACTTTTTTGCGAAAAAATGCAAACATTTCCCATCAACACTAAATAACAATTTTTGGATTAACATGTACTGTAAAACGCGAAACAGAGCGGAAAGACCTTAAAACTCTATGCTTGGAATAATCTGCCAAAATATAATAGGCAAAGGCAGATACTTGCATGTACGTCATAAACTCTGGCTCAAAGTATGATAAAACTCATGATCGATCTACTTGATCAGATTGTCATCGTCATCAGGCAGTGGCTGCCCCGCAGGCTTAGCCTTGTGCCTGCACAAGTTGCATCAAAGGCAAATCAGCAATCCATTCGTTTATTGAACCAGAACACTAAACCTAAAAGGCATATATGATGTGAGGTCACAGGCAAATGAAAGCAATGCAGAGGGAGACAATTACCAGCCAGCTCCCAGCTTCCTTGCAAGGTAAAGGAAGGGCTTCTCAAAGTTGTAGTTGCTCTTGGCTTTAACCTGCCTGTTCTTCACAGAAACCTTGTCACTGCAGAGGACAACGGAGATGTTCTCACACACCCTGCAAGAGTTAATATCCAGACATCAGAACTCCGAACCACAATTTCAAATGCATTTAGTAGAGAGCAGATGATTGATTCAGAAGCAAACATGCACAAGAGTTAATATCGACAACGCTCACAGATTGTTCTTGATTCCCTGATTCCCAGCAGACATGTGCATTGATCTTGGGGGAGGTCTTCCCGTGGTACAATGATATGCTCAAACGGGGACTGAACCAACCATGCAAGCTAGGAGCCTGGTACTATAATGAGTATGCACCACAGAACCTAGGCACCAATGAACTACCCGCAGGTACACAACAACCTAAAAATGGCATCAAGCAGGGCATTAACCTAAGAAGGTAACCAAGCTCACGATTTAAAGTATAACTAAGCAAAGGGATAAATCTTATGTGCAGAGAATCGACAGCGCCTCACCTTGTCACATGTTGAATGCCGAGGAGGAGAGGTGCCCACAGCACAGCAGGCAAATCAGACGCAGCCCATCTCGGCTCGACATCCTCGTCCTCCTTCTGCACAGCAATCCTCGGTCAACATGCTACAAACATACTTCATGACCATATTAGATGCAACTATAATAATTATATGAAACGGATACCTGAAATGAAAAAACACACATGGCATGCTCTATTTCTCGCCTCTAGCTTACCTCCTCCGACACAACAAATAGATGTGCAATCTGCATAGAAAAAAAATGAAGATCTGTAAGAAAATAACCGACGCATCTCTGCTGGTATGAGATAATATGGATTGAAAATCAAGGAGAGGTAGTGAGCGTAAAAACACAAGGAATTATCAATATCGAAGCAATACTAACTGCTAGGATAGCGATGCACATGAAAAACTGGTATAGTGGTGATACCAAGATTGGGCAGCCCGGTGCACGTAGCACCCGCTTGCTCAGAGTCCGGGGAAGGGTCCGACCACTTTGGGTCTATTGTACGCAGCCTTTCCCTACATTTCTGCAAGAGGCTGTTTCCAGGACTCGAACCCGTGACCTCATGGTCACAAGGCAACAGCTTTACCACTGCGCCAAGGCTCCCCTTCCTGGTGATACCAAGATTAACCAATAGAAATTTAGTAATTTTACTGACTGGAAAAGGCATTCACTCATTAGGCAGAGTATATAAGAGGCAATTATGCAAGGCAGAGCAGTATTCGCACAATTAAATGGCATCACCAATTATCATAAACTCAAAATGCAGGGAGGTTTGTACCAAAACAAAGATCCGGGCAAGCCTGAACCATTTAGGGAACTTTTTAAATTTAAGTAACTACTATATATTTAATTATGTGTGTTGAATTAGAGAATGAATGTTTCTAATTCTCCCTTCTCCTACTGTCTTGTTGGGTAATAAGCAAGACTGCACGAATTCCATCTTAATTTTCCTACTGTCTTGTTAGGTAAGCAAAACATACCAATAGTTAAAAATCTGTGATTATTACTATGAGCTACTAAAGAAATTCACAGAACAGAAAAGCTAAATCTGAAAAACTAAATATAATCATATATATGAGAAGGTAGCTATATGTACTGTATGACCAAGAATGGCCCAGAAAATCGCAAGGAGAATCTATTGAGTTCGTTAGAAAGGACATTCCTAGAACAAAAAATAGTAGCAACACCTATAGTACTATAAGAAATTTAGCTCTGTTAAAGGTACTACCTTGCCGCAGTCAAAAAATAGTACGATTTGTAATCAAACCCAACTTAGTAGATTCACTACGGTGGGTCAACTACGGCTCATTCGCTGGTGAGATCATCAGAAGAACTTATTTCAAACTGAATTAAGGAAAAATGATTGTTTTAAGTAAATTTACCGTCTAATTACTAATAGAGTGCAGCAGCATTCAGTTAATGAGACATGAGAAGAATTTTTCATACTGAAATAAGGAAAACTGAGCAACATCAAATATCATCTCTCATCGATTCTGCTATATAACATATATATTCACCTAAACCATAAGATATGATTGGAACTGCAAAGCTCTAAACCAAAATGACAACAATAGAATAAAAATCCACTGTATTACTATCTAGAAATTGAAGAGGACTATAGAAGAATTTGAATGTACATTAAGCTTACCAGGAAAAAAACAGCATAGCTCTCGAACTGTACACACATGCTTCACTAACAAATCGTTACCTAGAAAAAACAAATTCACTATACCTGTGCATGAACATTCAGGGAAAGAAATGAAACACCACACGTGAAAATGCATCCTGATAACTAATTAACTACTCACCAAATCAAGTGGTATGTTTGAATGCCTCTTCTGATCCTTTCCATGAAACTGTATACAACAGATAACTAATTAGCTACTCGCCAAATCCAGTGGTATATTTGAATGCCTCTTCTTATCCTTTCTCTGAAACTAATACAAAAGAGAACTAATTAGCTACCCGCAAATCGAGTGTTATATTTGAACGCTTCTTCTGATCATTTCTCTGAAACTGTTTGGTTTACAACTTTAGCAAAATACGTATGTAAATAAACCAGAGGAGACTGGAATTTACATCCCTGATTCAAAAGAAACACACACGCATAGAAAATGATAAACAAAATCAGCTATGTTCTAAAGTGGAGTGGCAAAGGACAACCATCTGCAGTTAAGCCTTGCTTATCAGCAGATTTAAGAACCAGTCAGCCTCCTATGAGTTTTATCATGTGTGCAATATGACATGGAGGCCAAAACAACACTATCTATCTTCACAAAAGTCCATTTTACGCTTTGGTACATCTGAGAGTTGAGGATCTTCCTTTTTATTTAGATGAAATTACTTGGTAGCTAACAAACATACCTTGAGGGGTGCTGCGCTGGAGAGATCGACGGTGCCCTCGCTAGTTTCGGCACCAGAGAGCTTCCCTTTGGTCTCCTTCCTACAGATAGTAGAGTACATTAAACCAGAAACCAAAGGGAATAAGGGAGTGGAAGATCTTAATTAACTGGTACAGGCACACAAATATTCTTAAGATCTTAATTAACTGGTACTAATTTTTAGTTCACAGTTTGCAGCCTCAACAAATTCTTTTCTGAAATTTACATTTAGTTGCTCAATGAAAAATCTTAACTGAAGTAATAGAACTAACATGTACTATTGTGTCTGTTGATAGTGTTGGTAGAGAACTGATTCACAACAATGTCAGCCAGAAACTTGGGTATGTTTTTTCCTGTAGCTTTAGTCATTTAGTTCATATTGATATGTTAGAGCTTAGACATGAAAACTGAATAACATATGCATTTTCTGGGGGAAACTATGAGTTTATCACGAGGCTTAAGTTCTAGCACCAATATCCTGTGACCTGTATTACGTGAATATCTGACACTATATTCCTAGTCTGCAAATCAGGTTTCAGGGTGCATAAATTTCAGAAGTAATTTCTGATACTTATCAAGAGCTAAATTCCAGAAAAGAGAAGTCACCTGAAAAGCATAGATGAATCCTCCCGTCAGCCTGCTTGGATTTATGTGTGCAAGCCACTTCCAATCTGTAAAATAAGATGGAACCAAGTTGAAATCAGAGAGAGGGGGGGAGGGAGGGAGGGAGCAACCTGGAACAACCAGGGCGGGGGGACGGCTGGGTGATGACGACGGAGCTATTCCCCGGTGCGCGGCTGGTGGGCCACCAAGGAGGATGGCAGCGAGCTCGCCCACCAAACCATAGGTCGGGACCAGGGGTGGTCGGCGTGCACGAGCTGGGGCAGCGCAGGCGTGGCTGCGCGCACCTGCGAGGAGCACGAGCCGGTGCCGACGGCGCGCACCGCCTGGCCTCCTCCGTCGACGCGCCAGCCGGTGTTGACGGCGCGCTCCGCCTGGCCTTCTGCAATCGATGGCGCGACAGTGCGCTCCTCCAGGAAGAGCAGCGCCAGCTTCCTCAAATCCTGAAGACGTGACGCAGGACCTTGACGGGGAAGCGGCGGCACGAGCGGCAGGCCCTCGATGGCGACCGCGACGCGAGAGAAGCGAGGACCGGGAAGGAGAGAGGCGTGCGACAGGAAGAGGCGGCTAGGGCTTGTACGGCAGCGCCCATCCGCCAGTCTTGCTCCTCGCGCTGCCGCTCACACTCGCCGTGTCCAAGGGAGGAGGTGGGGCTGGAGACGCGAGGGGGACGAGGTGAGCAACGGCGGCGGCAAGCTCGGCGATGAGAGAGAAGGGGGAGGAGAACCGGACGGGAGGCGGCGGCGGCGGCTGGAGTGAAGCAGAGGGGCGCGACAGGGATGGCGGCTAGGGTTCACCCCATCGGGCGCCCTTCTTCTTCTTACACACAGCCCCGCCATCCAGAGAACGCCACACAAGGGCCAACATGTAAAATGTCGAAACTGCCCTTGGCGGACACCCAAATCTACAGGCGGTGGCACGACCCTTCGCCCATTAAACCCAGTACCAGTTACATTCGTGTCTGCAGTCGATGACAAGAGTGGCCCACTCCGCCTGGGCCCTACTGGTCATGGAGAGGTTGGGCGGTAGAAGGCGTGGGAAATTTTGGTCACTATTCATTGCTAGTCACATCAGACTCGATCCAACGGTCCGGATCGTTTCATCTGAAGATCCAACGGCCCGGATCATTTTGGAAACCTAATCCGACGGCCGAGAATGCAGACGCCATGAGAAGGCTCTTTACCTTCCCAGACTCTAACAATGGGATACCATTAATGTAACTGCAGAAAGACAAGCAAGGATGTATGAAAATCCATAACTAGACCATTTCAAGAACAGGACAGGACAGGCCAAAACAGAGCACGACAGAGGCAAGAAACTGGCAACATAGAATAGCTAACAGAGTATTTTGTGCCAAATCTGGCCTCTTTCAGCGACTTCAGGCACATGTGGCCCCTGGGCGAAACTAATTCGAAATCTGGCCCCTCAGGTCGGCACCACAGAGAACGGCGCCGAAGTTGTACATCTCGGCTCCGATCTGAACAGCGCCGAGGTTGTGGGCCCTCCAGCACCACCGTTCCCCCGAACGGATGGCATAACTGGTGACGTGGCAGTCAAGTTCGGCGCCAGAGACCTTGGCGCCGTCATCCTTAGAAAAATCGCAGGCCTTGTTTTCGTCGTTCTGCGTGGGTACTGGAATCGGGGAACCGGGGGCGCCGAAGTGCACAAGCTCGGCGCCTTCTTATACGGCACCGTCCTTCTCAAGTTCGGCGCCTAGTTGATCGGTGCCGAAGTTGCGAATATCGGCGCCTTATTTCCTGGCGCCGAAGTACCAGGCTGGAGACAAACTTATTTTGGCTCAGCTCTGAAACAGCAGCATCATATATATTTTCAGCTCAACAGCAGCAGCATATATAATATCTTCAGCTCAACAGCAGCAGCATATATAATATCTCTAATCTCTTCAGCTCAACAACTAAAATGTTTAACAAACATCATCACAAAGAGTCCAAACAATCTCTTCAGCAGCAGCATATATAATATCTCTAATCTCTTCAGCTTGATGCCACGAGAGGTACACAAGGCGAGGATGGAAACATGATTTCGGGGACGTCGACAAACTCTCCGTCGGTCCCCTCCAAGCTTCCTTGCCTCTCTTCAGAGTCTTCTTTCTCGGTGAAAGCTGACACCCCACCGCAATGGTTGCGAGGTGGTGTAGTATCTTTTCGAAAGATGTTTGTCTCTCCACTACCTATGTTTGCAACCTTGACTTTCTCCTCGATGATCGCATGTGTATCTGTCAAAGCTAACATCGCAACACAAGGATTGTGAGGGGGCGTATCTTCGTTATCAACATTTGATGGCTGGCTTGGACCCACTTCATAGACGTCCGCACAACCACCATCATTGCATCTTTCAATAACCGAGGGGCACTCATTCAGATTGATGAGAAGTTGAGGCCTCACAACACCGGTGACTTTGACGGCAACGACCACTAGAGATCTTATTTGGGACCCTTCAACAAGCTCCTTGTATAAATCCCACTCGTTGACGCCACGGATAGGTATCATCTGAGTAAACGACCGAAGGCCACACCCAACATCGTATCTTCCTTCTAAAAGAACATCATCGCCAATGTCGGTCCAACCTAACACCTCTCTCAGCTTCGCAACAACCTCATTGAAACTAGGACTATGCGGGAAGAACACAACTTGACTTGTCATGTCTACAAACTCCACACCGCTGCTCAAGGAGGTCACACGCCCTCCGTGATGAACATGAATTATCTTTGAGTAAGCCATCTATATTCATTATAAAAAAAATATAACTTTACCCATTAGCGCACAAATTATACAACAAACCACCTTAACATATAGATTAGATAACCAACTAAAAACAGCTTAACAATAACATCACATAGTATACATAGCACCAACGATACATCCTAATATCTACATCACTTCATATATAGCAAATATCACTTCAAAATAATAGCAAAGTCACCAAACATCAAGTTAAGCTAATATCATCTTAAATGCATTTGTTCTATGACAAATTAAAAAAATTCTAATACATGGATGATGTTTATACCTTCGGTTCCAAAGAAAGTTGGGGTGGAGCTCGGGCGTCAACGGCGTGGGGTGGAACGGGGCCGACGTGCTGCCGGAGAAAAGGGCCGGGAGGGAGTGAGGCGCAGAAGCCGGGAGGGGTGCGGGGGCGGAGGGCCGGAACCTCAATCGGCGACGTCCGTGGCGGACGACCGGCTCGCCTTGCGCCGCCCCATGCCCGGCCGGTGGGGGATGGAGCTCGGGCGCGGTCCTGGCGGAGGAGGCACCGGCCGGTGGAGAACTGAGCCAGCCGGCGACGCTCGATGGGTGGGTTGGGGGCTTGGCGGCGGCGGCGAATCGCGGGGAATGGAATGGGCGGCGGCGGCGCTCTGCTTGGGGAATAACTCACCGGGGTGAATCGATGCGGGATTTAACCCTAGCAAGAGTTCGGCGCCATACTCTTCGGCGCCAATTTATACTAATTCGGCGCCGTATAAACTGGCGCCGAACATGCCACATCACCAGTTACGCCATCCATTAGGGGGAACGGTGGTGCTGGAGGGCCCACAACCTCGGCGCCGTTCAGATAGGAGCCGAGATGTACAACTTCGGCGCCGTTCTCTGTGGCGCCGACCTGAGGGGCCAGATTTCGAATTAGTTTTGCCCAGAGGCCACATGTGCCTGAAGTCGCTGAAAGAGGCCAGATTTGGCAAAAAATACGCTAACAGATACATACTCATCCTCAAATTTGGGATTCAGCTGCTTGGGAATGAAGGAACAGCGGTCACTATCTAACTTGTCAATAAATTGCTCACCCCCTTCCTTTTCTTTGGCTTTTTGGGCCTGCAACAAGATAAAATTTTGCTTCAGTACATCCCCCCTCTACGTACACAGCCGATCCACCCGCCCATCGGACAAACCGGCCCATTTTTATTTTTTTAACCTTCAAAAAATAGGTGCATCATGTAGGATTTGAACTCCCAACCTCTTAGTTTACCTCCACCCATGTAACACCCCTATGTAATGAGCTACAGTGATCCATCATATTAATGCCAAGTCATCTGAGATTTGCAATAATAATCATGTTGGATTAATATCTCATTTCAAATTCTGCCATTGAATTCAAATTCAAATCACAAGTAAATTTTGAAGTTGCACAAAAGTTGTTGGAAAAATGTTCATCATTTAGCATAAATTCCAAAACAATTTGTTGTTCAGAAAAACAACATCACTATGTTGCTAAAATGGACAGTAGCATTTAAAACAATGCTATACCAGCAATTTATAATGCTAATTCAATTATGAAAAATGCATTTGAATTCCTCTGCCTCCCAAAATAATTCTGGCATTGCCTAAAAATGCCAAGTATTTAGTGGGCCAAGTCACACATTTTTCTAAAATGATTTGGTTGCCCAAATATTTATTTTCCCCTCTCTGTTTATTAAATAAAAAGGAAAACAGAAAAAGGAAAAAGGGGTAAAGAACTTACCTGGCACTGGGCCGCGCCGGCCCAGCCGGCCCGTACCTGTTCGTCCTCACCTGCTCCCGCCGCCGTGTCGCCTCGCCTGCATCCGGCGCGCACGGCGCCGCCCGCAGCTCGCCACCGCGACGAGGCAGGTGGGCGAGGGGATAAGGGCCTCCCCGAGCCATCTCCCCTGGTCGCCTCGCCATTCCTCTCCTCTCCCACAGCGCTCGCTCGCTCTCTCTTCTCCTCTGTCCCGAACGCCGCCGCCGTGCCCGACGTCGATCCACGGCCACCGGCGTCGTCCTGTCCTCTGGAGCTGTCTGTGGGCTCTGCCGACGACCTCCACTTCCTTCCCGACCGCTGGGTGGAGCTGGGGAGCCCCGCTGACGCCGTTCCGCCCTCGACCGCTTCTCCGGCCACCGAACGCCGTCGTCGTCTCCGGCGACTCGCTGCTGCTCCTAAGCTCGCACGGGCTTTTCGTAGCCGCTCGGTGAGCCACCTGCCTCCCTCTGTTCTCATCCCTACGCCGTGCGCCCTCCCGTAGCGATCTCGCCGCCTCGCCGTGCTATGTCCGCCGCGGGACCTCGTCGTCCGGCCACTTCCGGTCATCCCCGAAGCCGCGCGTTAGCTCCATTCGATGCGCGCTGCTCCACTCGTTCGAATGCGACCGAATGCGCGCGCAATTGCACACCGCAGCCGCTCGCCCGTGACACACCCGAGAGCTCCGCCGCCACACGTCGTCGCCGGCGTCACTCCGGCCACCCCCGAGTCCAACCGGTCACACCCCTCGACGCGCGACACCGCAAGCTTTCGAACGCCGCAAGAATCGAGCAAAACGGGGCACCACAGGCGAAACCTGAGCTCGCCGGAGCTCTCGGCCGCGTCCGGCGCTCGCCGGAGCTTTTTCCGGCGCCGACGCTGAGCTGGCAGGGCCTGGGGTCCACCCAGAGTCGCTGCCATGTGGGCCCCTGGTCGCGGTTGACCGCGTTGACCGCGGTCAACGGGCTGACGTGGCGGCTATAGCCACTGACGTGTGGGCCCCCCCCTCTGTTAACTGCCTAATTAAACTATTTTTAATTAAAACTTAATTAGATTAGTTAAATAGCCACTGACAGGCCGGGCCCACTGGCTAATTAACTCTGTTTAGGTTAAAATTAATCCTGTTAAACCCACTGTCTATGACAGGTGGGTCCCGCAGGTCAGGTTTGACCTGGACCAGCCGGTTTGACTGGATGACGTCATGCTGATGCAGTGATGACGCAATAATTCTTTTTCTGTTATTTTCAAAATTAGATTTAAATTCCAGAATATTGCTAAAACTTCGGAAAATCATAGAAAATTAACCGTACCTCGGATCGAAAAACTTTCTACATGAAAGTTGCTCAGAAAAATCCCACGAATCCGATCGTGCCATCTGTTTTCATGCCGGGACCCTCTACGTAGGTGAACCCGCAACTTTTCGTCTGTTTCCGGTAGATGAGTAGTGCATACATACCAGTTAATAATTCCAACTTAAATCCTAAAATAGCTAAAATGGTTTAGAGATGCATTTAGGCAACCCTGCACTGCATCTTAGCATGTCATGCTCTGTGTTGCATCTGTTGCTGTTATTTATTGTTTCTTCCCCCCTCTTCTATTCCGATAGCCCCCGAGACCGATGCAGCTCAGGAGACCGACGACACCACTGACGATCCCTCCTTTACCGCAGAGCTTCCAGGCAAGCAACCCCCCTTGACGCATGCCTAAATCACCTATTCTCTCTCCCTCCTGCTTGCATTAGAATTTGCTACTGCTGTTGATTTATCCTATTCTGATGCATAGCCTGTTTCTTGTAACCTTTGTTGATACTTACCTGATATCCCAGATGCCTAGTATAGGTTGATAGTTAACCATCTGTGGCCCCTCTTCCTTGCTGTAGTTGCCCCGCTTTAGTACCTGTGCCCCGATCGATGTGTTCATCGGGCTGAGACCAGCACATCACTGCACACCCCCCCTAAGTTGTTCGACTCTGCAAAGCTAACATTGAGTGCCGAGGGTGATACCTCTCATCTCACTCCCGATGAAGCCTCTGTAGTACAGCTAGTCGGTTGTGGGTTACCGAGGGTGATTCCTCTTCCCCACCTCCGATGAAGCTTTGTCGGTAACCCCGCAAGTGTGAATACCATCGAGGGTGATTCCTCCGGGTTCACCTTGTCGGTTACATCTAGTGGGAATCCAACGAGGGTGATTCCTCGGGTTCCTGCTTGATGTTATGGACACACGGTTACTTGCATTTTATTACTGTTACTTGGTAAAGACGGGTCGGCCCCGAGGGGTACCCGCGAGAGTTATGTTGTCGGGTTGACCATGAGGGTACCCGAGATGAATACGTGGCACGGCCGGGCATTCTTAGCCCTTGCCGTAAGTCCACGAGACGGGGCTACGGGGTCACAGGATCGTGAGTCTCTGCTCGTTACCGCGCGCTCCTAATGCACTAAGGGTTAGGGTATGTAATTTGAGTAGGCCTCTGGCCCTATCGCGCTAACCAGCACGTGGGAATAATATGGGTACTCGGCGTCGTCGTATCAGCCGAAGTTCTTCAGATGTCAGCAATTGAGCGGCGCGCTCAAAAATAAAATTGAGCGGCGCGCGCCGGGTTGGACTGGTAACGCACGCGCTTGTATTAAGGGGGCTAGGTCTGCTCCCGGCCGCCCACGCAATGCACAGGAGTGCAAAGGGCGACGGGCCCAGGACCCCTTCGCACTTAGGATGTAGACCGGCGTGCTGGCCTCTCTGTTGAACCTAGGTAGGGCTACGACGTGTCGATAGTCCGAGGTCGGGCATCGACTGAGCAAGTGTGTCCGGCCAGAGTCATCGAGCGTGTTGGGTAAGTTGGTGCACCCCTGCAGGGAAGTATATCTATTCGAATAGCCGTGTCCACGGTAACAGGACACTCAGAGAATATCCCGATCTACTACAACTAGAAATGGGCTAAATACATTGGCTCCGGGATCGCTTTCTCGCAGGGAGTCGAGAAAGGATCTCTGGGCGAGGTTATTACTTGTTGCTGCTACTACTATATTTATGTACTAATCCGCACTCTTCTAATGCTGCAAGACCCTGAAGATGCTAGTCTTCGATAGGCTAGGCCTTTTTCCCTCTATTCTGGCATTTCTGCAGCCAAGTCCATATATACAGCCTTCCTTTGATAATGTTGCATATTTAGAATAGATCTGATGTCAGTCTTGCTGAGTACTTTGGATGAGTACTCACGGTTGCTTTGCTTCCCTTTTTCCCATACCCGATTGATGAGACCAGATGACGGAGCCCAGGAGCCAGCTGCCCCTGCTGTCGACGACTACGACTACTACTACCCCCCTGGTGGATACTACTACTACGAGGAGCCCTCCGACGACCAGGAGTAGTTAGGAGGCACCCAGGCAGGAGGCCTGCGCCTTTCGATCTGTGTTTTATTTTGCCCCGCCTTGATAAGGCCTATCTGTTTAACTTTGTGTCTGTACTCAGATACCTGATGCTTCCGCTGATGCTTGTATGACATCGAGCTTATGTATTCGAGCCCTCGAGGCCCCTGGCTTGTAATATAAAGCTTGTATTATTTTATTTGTGTTTAGAGTTGTGTTGTGATATCTTCAAGTGAGTCCTTAGGCTTGATCGTGTGCATTTGCGTGTATGATTAGTGCACGATTAAGCCGGGGGCGTTACAACCCACTACAACCAAGACAGCTCAACTGTTATTCCTAGTTACTTCTTTTATTCTTCTTATCCTTCACACTCACGCGCTGCTCCAAATTTTGAACCAATACTAATACAGCTGGGAAGCATCCAGTAGCATTTTTCGAAGCAATAATGATGCACCTATGCCATTCATGGCCATTGACGTGAACCGCCTTGTCAAATTGGCCAGACAATACACATAGACGCAGTATCCTTATAACTCATTCTTGCTGTGTAGAAGCAAAATCAAATTTCATTGGAAGCAAATTGTATATTCGTTGGAAACAAAGTCTAATATTTTTGGAAGCAATGTTTGATGGAAACAAATGTTTATTTCTCTAGATTGGTTGCAGTCCAATGTTATGCTTGAAACAATCATGTAGCTGCTTGAGCCACATTTTGTTGTTGTTGCAAACGATACAACATTAGGGCATCTCCAACGTCGACCCTCAAACCGCCCGCATACGTTCGGACCGCGCTGTCCAGACGTGTTGTTTCATCCAATGCGGGCATGTATCGGTCCGTAGGGCGGTCCGGACGCAGTTTCTCCCGCAAACCGGAGACACATGTGTGTGTGTGTGTGTTGGGGGGGGGGCTTTGCGGGCGTCCGGACCGCTCCCAAGCCCGCGTCTAACCGCCCTGGCCCACCCAAACCCCCCACCCGCCCCTCCCGCGCTTTCCATCCCATGCGTCGTGCCGCTTGTCGCGCCGCATTCATGCCGGCCCAGAGCATGCAGCGTCCGGCATTGATGCCGGCGATTTGACAGGACGGGAAGGCGGCGCAGACGGACGCGACCTCTCAGGCGTCGCCGCCTCAATGCGGACACCGCGTCCCAAGAAACCAACTCCGGCCGCTGCGCCGCATTGAAGCGGCCTGACCGCCCCTCCGCCTGGCCTGGTGATAACCCGCAAGTATAGGGGATCGCAACAGTTTTCGCGGGTAGTATTTCACCCAGATTTATTGATTCGACACAAGGGAAGGTAAAGAATATTTGCGAGTATTAGCAGTTGAGTTGTCAATTCAACCACACCTGAGAACTAAATATCTGCAGTAAAGTGTTTAGTAGCACATTAATATGATAGTTTCAATAGCAGTAGTAACAGTAGCAATAGTAACAGTAGCAGTTTCTGTAGCGATTGTAACAACAGTAGTAACGAAAGTAACTTATCAAAGATCAATATGCAAAAAGCGTAGGCATTGGACCGGTGATGGATAATTATGTTGGATGACATTCATCATGTAACAGTCACAACCTAGGGCGATACACAATAGCTCCAATCCATCAATGTAATGTAGGCATGTATTCCGTATATAGTCATACGTGCTTATAGTAAGAACTTGCATGACATCTTTTGTCCTACCCTCCCATGGCAGCGGGGTCCATAAGGAAATCTAAGGGATATTAAGGCCTCCTTTTAATAGAGAACCGGAACAAAGCATTAACACATAGTGAATACATGAACTCCTCAAACTACGGTAATCACCGGAAAGAATTCCAATTATTGTCACCTTGGGGTATGCGGATCATAACACGTAATAGGTGCATACAACTTGTAAGATAGGATCAAGAACTCAAATATATTCATGAAAACATAAAGGTTCAGATCTGAAATCATGGCACTCGGGCCCTAGTGACAAGCATTAAGCATAGCAAAGTCATAGCAACATCAATCTCAGAACATAGTGGATACTAGGGATCAAAGCCCTAACAAATTGACTCGACTACATGGTAAATCTCATCCAACCCATCACCGTCCAGCAAGCCTACGAAGAAATTGCTCACGCACGGCGGTGAGCATCATGGAATTGGTGATGGAGGATGGTTGATGATGACGACGGCGTCGAATCCCCCTCTCCGGAGCCCCGAACGGACTCCAGATCAGCCCTCCCGATGAAGAACAGGAGGTGGCGGCGGCTCTGTATCGTAAAACGCGATGATTCTTTCTCTCTGATTTTGTTCTCCACATATAGGTACTTATAGCATTGGAATTAGGGTAAACGGAGTTGGCAGGGCCTCACAAGCCTGGGGGGCGCGCCCTGGGGGGGTAGGCGCGCCCCCTGAGCTTGTGGCTCCTGGGTGGCCCCCGCAAGTATTTTTTATATATTCTGAAATAATTCTCCGTAAATTTTCAGGTCCATCCGAGAACTTTTATTTCTGCACAAAAATAACACCATGGCAATTCTGCTGAAAACAGCGTCAGTCCGGGTTTGTTCCATTCAAATCATGCAAATTAGAGTCCAAAACCAGAGCAAAAGTGTTTGGAAAAGTAGATACGTTTGGGACGTATCAACTCCCCCAAGTTAACTCATTGCTTGTCCTCAAGCAAATCAGTTGACAAACTGAAAGTGACAAAAAAAACTTTTACAAACTCTTTTGTTCTTGTTGTCTGTATATATACTTAACTAGCATCCAAGTTTTCAGCAAAGATTATGAACTAACCATATGAATGATAACACTTAGGTCTCACATTTAATCATATCAATAACATAACCAACTAGCGAGCAATAATAAGATATCTCGGATGCCAGCACTTTGTCTAAACAATCATGATATAATATGATAACATGGTATCTTGCTAGCCCTTTCTGAGACCGCAAAACATAAATGCAGAGCACCTCTGAGATTCAAGCAACGACTAAACATTGTAATTCAGGGTAGAGGATATCCAATCATGGTCACACCCAACATTAACTATACTCAATGCATAAAAATGACAATAGTGCTCTCCAACTGGTGCTTAAATGAGAGGGTGATGACTCAATAATAAAAGTAAAATAACATAAAAGTAAATGGATAGGCCCTTCGCAGAGGGAAGCATGAATTTGCAGCGGTGCCAGAGCTCGAAGCTTAAAATAGAGATGAAAATAATTTTGAGAGGTATGCTTTTCCTGTCAACGTTACGACCGAGAGTTTTCAATATTTTCCATGCTAAACACATTATAAGCGGTTCCCAAGCGGAAAGGTAAAGTTTACTCCCCCTCCACCATACCGACACAAGCCATGGCTAGCCGAATTCACGGGTGCCCTCCATACCAACAACTTTCCAGGGGAGTTTGTTTGCATTATATAATTTCGATTTGAGCATAGGACTGGGCATCCCGATTACCAGCCTCTCTCGTGCAATGACAAGTGAATAAACACTTATCTGAGAATAACCCGCTTAGCATGAAAGATACTGACCGCCCCCCTGTCGCTCCATGAGCGGTACGGGCACACAAAACAGATGTTCGTTTGAATGTTTAGTGGTGGCACATGCAAATTTACTTGGAACGGCAGAGTAATACCGCATATAGGTAGATATAGTGGACTCATCTGGAACAACTTTGGTTTAAGGATTTGGATGCACAAGCAGTATTCCCGCTTAGTACAGGCGAATGCTAGCAAATAGATTGAGAAGCGACCAACTAGAGAGCGAAAACGGTCATAGACATGCATTGCGAATAATTAACATTGAATACGAGCATGAGTAGGATATCAACACCCTGAACATAAATATCATGGAGGCTATGTTGGTTTTGATTCAACTACATGTATGAACATGTGCCAAGTCAAGCCACTCGAATTACTCAGAGGAGGATACCGTGCTAACATACTATATCACAACCATTTTAATGCATGTTGACACTCAAGATAAATCATTATCCACTCCTAGCTATTTAAGCATGGCGTGAGCAACTATAATCTCTAATTGTCATCACAAACATGTTTACGCATAATAATGCTGAATCATGAATACTGAGCTAAACATATTTACAAAGACAAAAACAAGAAAAGTTCATACCAGCTTTTCTTCACCGCAATCATTTCATCAAATATCGTCATTATTGCCTTTCACTTGCACGGCCGAATGATATGAAAATAATAATAGTGCAAGAGTGCCGTGGACTAAGCTGGAATCTGCAAACATTTATTCAAAGGAGAAGACAAAGTAATAGTGGCTCTTTGTTAGTTCAACAATAAAGCATATGAGAGCCACTCAACTTTTTCATCGTGGTCTTTCTCCTTACTACGACTCAACGAAAAGAAAAGAAATTCAGAGAAACACACTGAAATATTTTTGAAGTTTTTGGTTTTTCTGAAGAAAGCAAATTAACGAAGGAAAAACGAAAAACGAGAAAAACTATTTACACGGGAAAGCTCCCGACAAGTAAAAGAAGAAACGAGAAATCTTTTTGGGTTTTCTTTTACTACTTTGAATTAACTAAACAAGAAAGAAATTACAACTAATTTTTTTGGATTTTTGAAGTTTTTCAAACACACAAGAAGAAAGCGAAGATAAAACTAACATGGATATACAATGAAAAAGGATGAACACCGACAACTGGAATGAATGTGTGAGACATGAATGTAATGTCGGTGAGAAATACGTACTCCCCAAGCTTAGGCTTTTGGCCTAAGTTGGTCTACGGCCACTCCTGGACCGGATAATGCCCGTGATGGTAGTTCGGGTTGTACCGAAGTGCAGCTGCCATAGCTTGGCGAGCTGTCTCATTGAGGCGCTCGGTGTCTGCCGCCCTCTCGTACTCCTCAGCCTCCTCCTCAAGTATGAAATGTCTATGTTTTTCCTGGGAATCAAAGAAGGCAGGGGCAGGCAAAACAATATGGAAAACACAACGCCTATTAAAGATTAACCTATATCTGAAAGGGGGGGTCACCCCTCTCAAGGAACTGGTGGCGTTCCATAGCATCATAATCAAGAAAACTCGGTGGCAACAGGGTATCATTACGTTTTATGGGCACACCAAGATAAGTGGCTAAGCGAGTAGCATAAATTCCACCAAAGAAATCACCAACTAAGGCATTATTATGTAAATGACGTGCAACAATAGCCCCCATGTTAAATTTTCTATCTCTCAGCACCGCACTCTTATGAATGCTCAGGTCAGGGGCACAAAGATGACTATGGTCATGTTTACCATTAATGCATCTACCAATGAACAAAGCAAAATAATGTATAGCAGAAAAATGAATGCTCCCCATAGTAGCCTGTGTAATGCCTCTAGTTTCACCCCTAGTAATGTTCATGAGAAATTCATTGCAGTCAGATTTACGGGGTTCAGTGCAAGTCCCCCAAAATGGAATTTTATAAACACTACTAAATTCTTCAATGGACATGCGAAAAGGCTTTTCATATAAGTTGAAAATAACATCATGTGCAGTGCGCTGATATACATACTCGAATCTCCGCACAAAGGAGTCAGTGAGATCATAGTATTGCGGGCACTTATCTGTCAAGAACTCCGTGGGCTCGGCATTGCGCACGTACCTATCAAACTCTTCCTTGATGTCGGCTCGAATCATGAAGGCATCCAACGGCCACTCGCATGGCAAAACCGAAGCCTCCCGTGGCGGTTCGGTATCCGGCTCGCGTATCGCGGGCCTAGGAGCACTCTTGCTCGAGGAACCCCCATGGAACATCTTCCTGAACATTTTCTTTCTCTGAAAAATTTCTGAAAATTTTAGTGACTCAAAAGAAAAAAGTGAACGAAACTCAACAAAATTGATAGCAACTACTCCCACAAGTATCTAGAGGCTATATCATGCATCAAAACTACTCTGGACAATACAAATTCAACATGCAAGCTCATAAACATGGTCACCAAAGCAGCAAAAATTTGCAAAGTATAAAGCACTAGAACAAAAACTAATTGGAGCATTGGAGGAGTCACATACCAAGGAGTAATTCCTCAAAACAGTTTTGGAAACAGAGTTCCGAGCAAGGAGATCGAAAATCACAGCAATATGAGCAAGAACACGGGCTTGGGAGCAAGTTTGATTTTTTCTGGAGAAAGAAGAAGGAGATGGGTGGCTGGCATAAGTGAGTCGGTCCCTGTGGGACCCACAAGCCTGCTGGGCGCGCCAGGGGGGTGGGCGCGCCCTGTGAGCTTGTGGCTCACAGGTCCACCCCCCTGGGGTGTGTTCAGTGCCAAAAATTCTGGAAAAAATTATACTAAATTTTCATGGCATGCTGAGAACTTTTATTTTTGGGACATTTTTTATTGCACGGAAAATTCAGAAAACAGGATAATCATGGCATTTTATTTTATTCAACTACAAATAACAGAGAGCAAAAGGTGGGTACAGAAAGTTATGCTTACTAAATTCATCGACCACATGCCCCTCAAAAAGAATCCATTAATAAGGTTGATCAAGTCTTATTAACAAACTATTTCCGAATGGCATGAAACCGAAGAATCTTCGTATAGCACCAAGTTACCTCAATGGGGATATGCATCTCCCCAATAATAAGAATTTCATATTTCTTTTTGACATTAGGAAGAGGAAATTTGAAACCTCCAATAGTGATTGTCAAAACTTTTTCAATACAATTGATACCATTCACCGAACTTTGTTTCTTCGGGAAATAAACTGTATGCTCATTACCATTGACATGGAAAGTAACCTTGCTTTTGTTGCAATCAATAACAGCCCCTGCAGTATTCAAAAAAGATCTACCAAGGATAATCGACATGTGTCATCCTCGGGCATATCAAGTATAACAAAGTCTGTCAAGATAGTAACATTTGCAACTACAACGGGAACATCCTCGCAAATTCCGATGGGTATAGCGGTGGATTTATTAGCCATTTGCAAAGATATTTCAGTGGGTGTGAGATTATTCCAATCAAGTCTTCTATATAAAGAGAAAGGCATAACACTAACACCGGCTCCCAAATCACATAGAGCAGTTTTAACATAACTTCTTTTAATGGAGCATGGTATAGTAGGTATTCCTGGGTCTCCTAACTTTTTGGGTACTCCACCCTTAAAAGAATAATTTGCAAGCATGGTGGAAATTTCAGCTTCAGGTATCTTTCTTTTATTTGTGACAATATCTTTCATGTATTTAGCATTGGGAGACATTTTCAACATATCAATCAAGCGAGTGCACAAAAAGACAGGTCTAAGCATTTCAACAAAGCGCTCAAAGTCTTCCTCATCTTTGTTTTTAGATGGTTTAGTAGGGAAAGGCATAGGTTTTTTGAACCCATGGTTCTCTTTCCTTTCCATGTTTTCTAGCAACAAAGTCTCTTTTGTCATATCTTTTATTCTTAGGAGGTGGGTTATCAAGATCAACAGCATGTTCTATTTCTACATCATTATATGGTTGAGCATCAACATGAACATCATCATTATCATTATCATTATCACTAGGCGAATGTTCATTACCAGATTGTGTCTCAGCATCAGAAATAGAAACATCGTTTTGGTTCTCAGGAGGTTTTTCTATTTCAGGTTCACTAGAAGCATGCAAAGTCCTATCATTTTTCTTTTTTTTCTTCTTAGATGGACTAGGTGCATCAATATTATTTCTTTGAGAATCTTGTTCAATTCTTTTAGGATGACCTTCAAGATATAGAGGATCCTGAGTCATTCTACCACCTCTAGTAAAAACTCTAACAACATGCTCATTCATTTTATTATTCATCTCATCAAGCAAATCGTTTTGTGACTTAGCTATTTGTTCTAACTGAGTCTGGACCATAGAAGCATGTTTACTTAAGCACTTAACATCATTAGCAGTTCTAAACATCAAATCACTCAAGCGTTCAATCATGATGGCATTCCGTTTTAGTTGATTGTGCTAACATATAAATTGAAATGTTCTTGCTTAATGATGTAATTGTCAAATTCATACAAACATTGGCTAGCAGACTTATTATAGGGAATATCACTTTCATCGAATCTAGTGAGAGAATTTACCTCTACTACCTGTGTAGGGATGTCGAGCCCATGTATTTCTTCAATAGGTGATAGATTCTTAACATCTTCAGCTTTAATACCTTTTTCCTTCATAGATTTCTTAGCTTCTTGCATATCTTCTGGACTGAGGAATAGAATACCTCTCTTCTTCGGAGTTGGCTTAGGTGGTGGTTCGGGAAGTGTCCAATCATCGGCATTTCTCAATATATTATTCAATAGTTCTTCAGCCTGTCCAACAGTGAGTTCCCTGAAAACACAACCAGCACAACTATCTAGGTAGTCCCTAGAAGCATTGGTTAGTCCATTATAAAAGATATCAAGTATTTCATTTTTCTTAAGAGGATGATCAGGCAAAGCATTAAGTAGTTGGAGAAGCCTCCCCCAAGCTTGAGGGAGATTCTCTTCTTCAATTTGCACAAAGTTAAATATTTCCTGTAAAGCAGCTTATTTCTTGTGAGCAGGAAAATATTTTTCAGAGAAGTAATATATCATATCCTGGGGACTACGCACACAAGCAGGAGCAAGAGTATTAAACCATTTCTTAGCATCACCCTTTAATGAGAAAGGAAACAACTTAAGAATATAGTAGTAACAAATGTTTTTCTCATGAGCAAATAGGGTGGCAATATCATTCAACTTATCGGTAACAAATATGGGAGAGGTAGCAAACTTAGGATCATATTTCATTCTCTCCCTTATAGATTTTTCTTTCAACTCAGCAAGCAATTTTCTAACCTCATCTCTATCATTACAAGCAAGAATTGCCCTAGCTGTCTCCCTATCAAAAACATAACCATCAGATGTCTTAGGCATTTCAACTCTAGTAGGAGAGCTAGGCATAATAGGTGAATCATAATTTTTAAGAGTTTCAACATTTTCAATTCCTTTAGCTTTAGCAATTTGTTCATCAAGAAATTCACCAAGTGGCACAGTATTATCAAGCATAGTACTAGCATCATCAATAGTTTCATTCATAGCAGAAGTAGTATCATCAATAACTTGCGACATATCAGAATGAATAGCAGGTGGTGGTGTCACAAGCCTACTCAAAACAGAAAGTGAATCAAGTGTAGAGTGTGAAGGCAGTTCCTTACCTCCTCTTGTCATAGAGGGGACGATCTTGGTCTTAGTGTTTTTAAGATTCTTCATAGTGATCAACAGATATAAATCCCAAGTGACTCAACAGATAGAGCTATGCTCCCCGACAACGGCGCCAAACAAAGGTCTTGATAACCCACAAGTATAGGGGATCGCATCAGTTTTCGCGGGTAGTATTTCACCCAGATTTATTGATTCGACACAAGGGGAGCCAAAGAATATTTGCGAGTATTAGCAGTTGAGTTGTCAATTCAACCACACCTGAGAACTAAATATCTGTAGCAAAGTGTTTAGTAGCTCAGTAATATGATAGTTTCTATAGCAGTAGTAACAGTAGCAATAGTAACAGTAGCAGTTTTTGTAGCGATTGTAACAGCAGCAGTAAATAAAGTAACTTAGCAAAGATCAATATGCGAAAAGCATAGGCATTGGACCGGTGATGGATAATTATGTTGGATGACATTCATCATGTAACAGTCACAACCTAGGGCGATACACAATAGCTCCAATTCATCAATGTAATGTAGGCATGTATTCCGTGTATAGTCATACGTGCTTATAGTAAGAACTTGCATGACATCTTTTGTCCTACCCTCCTGTGGCAGCGGGGTCCATAAGGAAATCTAAGGGATATTAAAGCCTCCTTTTAATAGAGAACCGAAACAAAGCATTAACACATAGTGAATACATGAACTCCCTAAACTACGGTAATCACCGGAAAGAATCCCAATTATTGTCACCTTGGGGTATGCGGATCATAACACGTAATAGGTGCATACAACTTGCAAGATAGGATCAAGAACTCAAATATATTCATAAAAACATAAAGGTTCAGATCTGAAATCATGGCACTCGGGCACTAGTGACAAGCATTAAGCATGGCAAAGTCATAGCAACATCAATCTCAGAACATAGTGGATACTAGGGATCAAAGCCCTAACAAATTGACTCGATTACATGGTAAATCTCATCCAACCCATTACCGTCCAGCAAGCCTACGAAGAAATTACTCACGCACGACGGTGAGCATCATGAAATTGGTGATGGAGGATGGTTGATGATGACGACGGCGTCAAATCCCCCTCTCCGGAGCCCCGAACGGACTCCAGATCAGCCCTCCCGATGAAGAACAGGAGGTGGCGGCGGCTCAGTATCGTAAAACGTGGTGATTCTTTCTCTCTGATTTTTTTCTCCACGAATAGGTACTTATAGCGTTGGAATTAGGGTAAACGGAGTTGCCAGGGCCCCACAAGCCTGGGGGGCGCGCCCTGGGGGGTAGGCGCGCCCCCTGAGCTTGTGGCTCCTGGGTGGCCCCCCTCCAGTAGATCTTTTCGCCAGTATTTTTTATATATTCTGAAATAATTCTCCGTAAATTTTCAGGTCCATCCGAGAACTTTTATTTCTGCACAAAAATAACACCATGGCAATTTTGCTGAAAACAGCGTCAGTCTGGGTTAGTTCCATTCAGATCATGCAAATTAGAGTCCAAAACCAGAGCAAAAGTGTTTGGAAAAGTAGATACGTTTGGGACGTATCACCTGGCCGCGTCTATTTAAGCCTTGCGCTGGCGACGCACAGATCCGCACTCCCCTTCCCTGAGCACCGCACAGTCCTCCTCCCCCTCGCCGAGCCCTTCCTCCTCTCCGAGCCCAGTGGCGATGCCGAAGTCCTAGTTCTCCACGCCGGCAGGCAGCACCGGTGGAAGTTCCTCTTCAGACGGATCGTGGCGCCACCGCCTTCGCTCTCCGGGCCCTTCTGCATCCACGGCAGCGGGCTCCTCCGGCAAAGGAGGAGATAGCCATCTCCTCCGGGGATGACGAGGACCAGCCGCAGCAGCGGCCCCGTCTCCTCTCAGAGGCGGCTCTGACGGACAAAGAATTCGTCCGTCAGATGGAGATCATGATGGAGCATTCGCTCCATCACATGGGCCCGACGCCACCATCGCTGGCGCGCGTGAAGGAGGAGCCACCGTCCCCGACGCGCAACCGCGGCCTCCACATCGGCGGCCACATGAAGCAGGAGTCGGCGTCCCCATAGTGCCTCCGCCGCGTGAAGGACGAGCAAGCGTCACCCCCACCACACAGCCGCTACGCGTGGATCGACGGACCCTCCTCGCCACCACGACGCCACCGCCGCCCGATAAAGGAGGAGCTGCCGCCCGCGATTGCCAAAGCGCGTGGCCGCATCCTCCACTACCTCGGAGGAGGCGGTTACGGCGGTGCCTCCAGCTCTCGGGCCGTGGTATCCGAGGCATAGCGCGCGGGGCGGCAGCATGCGAGGTACGACCGGCGCAATGCCAGTCGCCGCTCCGCGTTTGCCAAGACGGACGTGGCGCCATAATGGGTCCGCAACAACCCAGACCTCGCCGCGGCGTGGGCGCTCGACCGGTCCGTCACTACCATGGAGACGGCCGCCAGGCGTCGCCGCCTCCTTGACGGTGAGCTCGCCAAGATCGGCGAGGAGTGGTCGGTGAGGAGTGGTCGGTGAGGAGTGGTCGCTTACCAACTGGTTCGCCAACGCCGGCAGGGGCAAGGCCGCCGCCAGGGCGCCGCCGGCGCCTTCGGCGGTGGCCAAGGCCGCCCTTCGCACTGCGCAACAGGAGCCAGAGCAGCTCCTCCGCGAGCATCAGGCAGCCGCCGGACAAGGCTGCCGCGACCCTCCGGCATCCTTGCGCTGCTGGAGGGACGACGACGACGGCGGCGGCGACGACGGTATGGCGCAGAACTTGTTCGATATAGGGTTTAGTTTTTTTATAGATTTTAGTAAAATGGTCGAAATATCATCCGTTTATGTAAATTATATCCGAACTTAAATGAAATCTGCCCGGTTTGAACGAATTTCGTCCGTTTCATTCCAATAGTTGTTGAAATGTATGCGGGCAACATTGGATGGCGGCCTCCCGCATCCGTGTCCGCGGACGGATGTGGGAGGAAATTTGCGGGTCGCCGTTGGAGATGCCCTTACACTGGATATAGATTTGTTTTTTTCTAGATCAAATCAATTTGTCATGGAAGCAATGTAAATAGCAGTTTGAAAAAAAAAATGATTCTGGATAGAAAGCACGAATAAGTTGCACTCAGAGCAGTTGGAAGCAAAATGTTTTTAGATAGGAAGCACGAAAAGCCGCATACTATACAAGAAAAAATAACTCAGTATATTCAGCTGGAAGCATATTTTATTTGTATAGAAGCAAATCACAAAATCAAAATATATAGTTGGAAGCATATTTCCTTTGTATAGAGGCAAATCGCTTTCCATGGAAACAAAATGCATGGCGTAAAAATCAGATCTAGCACAGGTTATCTTGTATAATTTAGGGTTTTTTTAGGGAAAGCCTTCATGGCGCATTTTATTGATTTTTCAACACAGTTACATCGTGAGTACATCCGAACAATAAAGCTAGGAGGATGATCATCCCAGAAAATTACAAAATTTGTAGTGAAAGCATATCTAGCTAAATTGTGCGCCACGTAGTTTACTCCCCTTTTGCAATGTTGCAAGGAAATGCCGCCTATCCTATGAACAATTTGGAAGCACTCCGCAAGGATCGCTGAGTAAGGACTCCATATCTGAGTGACTCCATTAAATGCCTCAACTAGTTCCATTGAATCCGATTCTACAATGATTGGCGAACATCCAATTCTTTCCGCGAGATTTAAACCCACCTGGAGAGCCAAAGCTTCGGCTGTTGCCACATCAAGTATGTGTCGAAACGGTTCACAAGTACCAGCAATAGCTTCTGCAGCATCGTTACCAATGACCGCTCCTGGTCCTCGCGAGCCATCAACAAAGGCTGCGTCAATGTTAACTTTGTAGGTTTGCTTAGGTGGCTTGGTCCATGAGATTTCATGTGGCACTACTTTCAGACTAGTTTTTTTTTTGGAAAAGGAGGTTAACACCCCCCGGCCTCTGCATCAATCGATGCATACAACCATCTTTATTAATTATTCAACTTAGGTCCGACAAGAACATACATCAAGCCACCCGAAGCCAGCACTCACACCTACAAACTCGATAATGTGGAGTGCTCTCACTCCCCATATCTAAAACCGGTGTCGTCACCGATCCATCCACATAACGTATTGGTACCTACAACCGGTGCAACAAAGCTAAAGCGTACACCACATGCGCACATTCTAGAAGCCGCCATCATCATCAAACCGCTGACCCATCTTCAGGAAAGAGATCCGCATCATCCTTCCCAGTCCGGCCAACCGCCGACGCCACCACGGCGCCCAAAGGCACCACCTCCCCGCGCGCAAACTACTGAGCATGTCGCGGTCGCCGCTGGTACCCCGCAGCGCCATGCCGCCAAGTACCAGCAGCCGACACAGCTTGAAGTCTCTGGAAGATCTGCCATGCGTAGCACCTGCCGAACAGGCATGACACAGCGTAGCACCTCTCGGCCAGGCATGACTTGACATCTCCACCGAAGCTCCATGCAAGACGAAGCCGCTTCACCACCTGACTCTGTCTTCCGGCGCTGCTCCACAAACGATCCTCCCAAGAGAGAAACGACATCGCAGTGCCGCCATCGTCTGATCTGGAAGACCAGATCCTAGGGTTTTCCCCAGAGCAGCACGAGTGGGTCGACAGTAGTTACACGACGATGCCTTCATCAAGGTAACGACGCAGAATGCCGCCATCGCCCGCCGTAGGCTCGGCTTTTACCGGCAATTGTGTCTCCCCGACTCGCAGCCGAGACTAGATGACGGATCTCAGATCCGACCACCCAGCCTCAGGCACCCCGGGGATGCCTCCCCAACCTGCCTCGGCGCCGATCCAGAAGGCCGAACGCAAGTCACGGGACCAAGCCAGCGAGCAACCAGCAAGACCGCGCGCGCCACGGCTGCCAGCCCCAAGGGGATCTCGTCCGACCCCGCCCAGCAGAGGTGCCACCGCCCCTCGCGTCGTCCAGATCCGGCAGGTCGGCCGCCGGCCACCGCAGCCATCACCAGCACGCAGCCCACCCCGTGCAGCCCTCCACGCCCGCCACCGCGGCAGCCCAGCGTCGTCGCGCCCCGCACCACACCGCGTTCCGGCCAGGGTAGATCACCCCACGACGATCCCGCCTCGCGAGAAGGAGAGAACGCCCTGCCGCCGCCCATGCCGGGCGGGCTTCGCCCGCCGGCACACCCTTGCAGCGGCGAGGGGAGAGGAGGGTGAGGAGGGACGTGGTCCGGCGGCGGCTAGGGTTTCCTCGCCTGCCGCCCGTGGGAGCGCCAGAGGAGGAGTCGTGGTAGGTCAACCGTGTCGGCGGCGCCGTAGTTGCTCGCCAAGGCTTGAATACTGAATGTCGATCGTGTCGGTGGCGCTACAGATGCACCTTTTGCAAGTTCTCTCTGCTGCCACCAGATATACCAGGCTCGCGTGATAATTATCTATTTTAAGCCCACATGACCAAGTACTGGGGATTTGTTGTGGGGACGTCTCAAGATTTCTTCGAGGACCACTGGACCCGATCTGTCAATTCTTGCAGCGTCCTCAATGATGTCCAGTATACCAAGAGAATGCCAAACTTGCTTTGCATGAGCGCATGTGAACATCAGGTGCTTAATGTCTTCTGCGCCCATTGAGCAAACCGGGCATTGGCCCGAGGTGGGTATATGCCTATTCGCCAATACAACCAAGCCCGGTACTATTCCATGCAGAGCCTTCCATGCGAATTTTTTGACCTTACTGGGAGCACTGAGCTTCCATAGAATCTCCCAAACAGGGTTGCGGACAGAAGCCCCTTGGCCATCAAGTCGGGTGAGTCTGTGATGATGAGCATGATCCCACTCAATATAATATGCGGACCGAACAGAAAATACATATGATCGCGTATAATGCCATGCCACAAAATCCTTGTAACATCCCGAGAATCATACTACAGTGATCTCATGCTAATGATGCCATGTCTTCATGTTCTGCTAAGCCAGTCTGCCACTTGTCCAAAATCAAAGCCAAATTCTAATTTGAATTGCATGTCAAATATTTACTTCTTCTATCATGCAATCAAAATAGTTCATGTTATGGCAAATATTCCCTAAGTATTTGTCATGATGAACCAACCTCACCTAAATTCCCAAAATGCCCCTGGGAATTAATTTAGAGGTCCAGCATCAATTAAATTTGCCTTCTCAATTTCCAAAAATGGTTAGACAACTCCAAATGGCGCCAAACTTTTTGTGCCGTCTAGTATTATTGTGCTTGATTTATGTGCCAAGTTTCACATTTAACAAAAAATGTTTGCTCACTCAAATAAATGCAAATCAGTAGCCTTTTGAATTACAGATAGATAAAAAGAGAAAAAGGCCTAGCTAGTACTGTACTAGTGGGCTCTATGTCCAACAGTGCCAAGGGCCCAGCCCAATGGGGGTCATCCCCTTCCTATGTACAAAACAGAGGCGTGGCAGCCATCCACCCGCCATGGCCGCCGATGCCGCTGCTGTCATCCATCCCACAGTCAAGGCGATGCATAAGAGCCCTCCTCGACCCCCTGGAAACCCTAGCCACTTCTCCTCCTCCCGCACTCGCCTCCCCCTTCGCTTTCTTCATGCCCGAGATGCCCAGGGCCGCGTCGCCGTCGGAACCGTGGCCACTGACCACCCCATGCCCTAGGACCTTGTCCGGCCGCTCTGTCATCGTGCACTACGTCGTCCTCGAGGAGCAGATCGAGCAGGAGGGCCCCACATCGCCGGATCGAGCCGATCCTCTCTTACTGTCGCCATCGTTCGTCGACGATTCCGGCGTCGTCCGCTACTCCCGGCCACCAACGAGCCTCCATGAGCTCCCTTGATGAGCATCCCCTCCGTTTCCCCCTTGCATCGATCTCATTCCGCGCCGTATGCTGCTGCTCTCTGTTGCTGCTCCCCGCTGCCGTGCTCACCGCGCCGAGCGCTGCGCTTGCCCGCCGTTGCTGGCCGCGCCCTCGCGTGCGTGCACCCGCACTTGGCCGCGGCCCGGCTCTGCCGCTCCTCACGCCGCGCCTCCCCTGGTCACGCCCCGCGCGCTCGCCTGCCGTCCCGTTGCCGCTAGCTGCTGCGTTGCTGCCCGCTGCTGCTTCTGCCGCTGCGCTGCTGCTGTTGCTGCTAGCCACTGCCGCCGCTGCCTAGCACTGTTGCTGGTGCCTCGCAAGCGCCCGCTGCCGCCCAGCCCGTGCGCCGGCCGCCCCTTTCCCCGCGCCCGCGCCGCCTGCTGCCGTTCGCGCCGTGGCCGACCTCTGCTTGTGCGTGCGCGCGTGCATAGCACCCTCCCTGGAGGCTCTGTGCCTCTGCCGCTGGGGCCGGCCCTGTTTAGATTAGGTTTAGGATTAGTATTAGGCTAGATTTTTCCTTAATTAGCCTATTGGACCAATGACATGCGGGTCTCATTTTATTTTTAATCGAATTAAAATTCTGTGTCAATGACACCTGGGCCCCACTGAACAGTACCCAATTGACCAGTCAATGTTGACTTGGTCAACTGGGCCCTCTGGCCCCACCTGTCTGCTAAATGTGCATAATGCTGGGTACAGTTTTGTGTACCCATAGCATTTTACTGTTTTATTTCGAATTATTAAATAATCCAGTAATTTCAGAAAATTGCTAAAACTTTGGAAATTCGTAGAAATTCAACCGTAGCTCGGATGAAAATGTTTTCTATATGAAAGTTGATCAAAAAAAATCTAACGAACCCGTTTATGTCATCTACATGCATGATAAACCCTCTAAGTAGGTGAACCTGTAACTTTAGGCCTGTTTTCAGCAGATGAATAGTGCATGACTACCGGATAATAATTCCAATTTAATTCCTAAATTAGCTAATTTTTTTAGAGATGCATTAGGTCACCCAAGCACTGCTTTTTGCCATGTCATGCTCTGCGATTGCATTTGTATGCTGTGTATTTATTTGTTTCCTCTCCCTCTTCTCTCCGGTAGACCCTGAGACCGACGTGGCCCTTGAGTTTGACTACCCCTCAGACGTCCAACCTCTTTTAGCAGAGCCTCCAGGCAAGCAAACCCCCCTTGATCATTTCAATATCACCCATTTCTCTCTCTCCCGTGCTTGCATTAGAATTTGCTTCTGTTGTCCGATAGCTCCTATTCTGATGCATAGCCTGTTTTTGTAACTGCTATTGATACCTTACCTGCTATCCTATATGCTTAGTATAGGTTGGTTAGTGATCCATCAGTGGCCCCACACTCTTGTCCGTGTTGCTTTGCTTTGCTTCCGGATGTCTCGATCAATGTGATCGACGTGCAGAGACCGACACATCACCGCACCTCCCCCCTTTAGTTGTACGACTCTGCAGAGTTACTATCGAGTGCCGAGGGCGATACCTCTTACCTTACTCTTGATGTTACCTCTGTGGTGTAGTTA
The DNA here is from genome assembly GCA_039707655.1 of Elymus sibiricus. Lineage (NCBI taxonomy): Eukaryota > Viridiplantae > Streptophyta > Magnoliopsida > Poales > Poaceae > Elymus > Elymus sibiricus. The sequence continues at coordinate 481,493,458 of CM077672.1, read as the reverse complement.
GTTGGTTGTGGATTACCGAGGGTGATTCCTCTTTCACCACCTCCGATGATGACTCTGTCGTGCAACCCCTCAAGCATGAACACATCGAGGGTGATTCCTCCTAGTTCACCTTAACGGATACATCGAGTGGGAATCCATCGAGGGTGATTCCTCGGATTTCCCCCTTGGTGTTACAGACACACCGTTACATTCCACTGTTGCCCCTTTTACTGTTACTGCGGGACTGAAGGGACAGGCGGTACCACCCGGTAGAGGTGGACCTGAGTTCCCGACAGTCTCTTGATAAGTCGGGTTGACCAGGAGGGTACCCGCGAGATAATGACGCGGCACGACCGGGCAGGCAGAGACCGCCCCAGGAGAGGGATGGGCCTGGCCCTTGTCGTAAGACCGCGAGACGGGGCGATAGGATCACTGATCGTTACCGCGAGCTCCCAACACACTAATGGGTTTGGATATATGATCTGAGTAGGCCTCTGGCCTTTTCGCACTGACCACCACGCGGGAATAAAAGTGGGCACTCGGCGTCGTACAATTCTTCCGAAAGCTCTTCAGACGTCAGCAGTTGAGCGGCGCGCGCCGGGTTGGACGGTAACCTCCTACGCTTGTATTAAGGGGGTGGGTCTGCTCCCGACCTCGTATGCAACGCGCAGGAGTGCTTAGGACGATTGGCCCATGACCCCTTCACACTTAGGATCTAGACCGGCGTGCTGGCCTCTCTGTTGAGCCTAGGTAGGACTACGGTGTGTCGATCAGCCGAGGCCGGGCATGACCCGGAAAAGTGTGTCCGGCCGGAGTTAATCGAGCGTGTTGGGTAAGTTGGTGCACCCCTGCAGGGAAGTTATCTATTCGAATAGCCGTGTCCACGGTAACAGGACGCTCGGAGTTGTATCCCGATCTACTACAACTAGAACTGGATACTTGTGTTACTAATCTGATATGATGGCTCCGGGATTGCTTCCTCGCGGGGTAGTCGAGGAAGAATCTCTGGGCGTTACTAATATATATTTGTTACTATATGCTATGTTACTCTATTCTCTTCTGTTGCTGCAAGACGCTGCAAGATGCTAGTCTTCGATAGGCTAGGCCTTCCCCTCTACTTTGGCATTCTGCAGTTTGGTCCACTGATACAGCCCCTTCCCTTTGATACCGATGCATACTTAGCATAGTTCTGATGTAAGTCTTGCGAGTACTTTGGATGAGTACTCACGGTTGCTTTGCTACCTTTTTCCCCACTACCCGGTTGCTACGATCAGATGACGGAGCCTAGGAGCCAGCTGATCCCGCCGACGATTACTACTACACCGACGGAGCCTACTACTGCGTGGAGACCGAGGACCAGGAGTAGTTCGAAGGCTCCCAGGCAGGAGGCCTGCGCCTTTTCGATCTAGATGTCGTTGTTTTGCTCAGCCTTCTTACGGCAAACTTGTTTAGTTATGTCTGTACTCAGATTTGATGCTTCCGCTGACTTATGTATTCGAGCCTTTGTGGCCTGGCTTGTAATATAAAGCAGTATGACTTTAATTTGTGTCTAGAGTTGTGTTGTGATATCTTTCTATGAGTCTCTGATCTTGATCATGCGCATTTGCGTGTATGATTAGTGCACGATTGAGTCGGGGGCGTCACAAGTTGGTATCAGAGCCGACTGCCTGTAGGAAGCCCCTTTCCAACTCCTTGGCCGAAGTTGAGTCTAGTCTTTAAAAAACTATTTTACTAACCTTGATGTGTGGCTTACGGGCCCACATCGCCAATGGACGGGTTTTAGGATCTTTTATTCCTCTCCTTTACTCTGGGACTCTAATCTCTCTTCTATTCGGGTTAAAGATTTTGCTAACTCTAACATTAGTTTCTCGTAACCGTTTCCTCCTGGAGAGCCCCTCGATCCAGATGATGGCTTGATTCATCAGAAGATTCTAAGGATACTCTTCGATGCTTTTTCAAGACCCTTGTGCTCATTGCTTTTGCAGTTTCCTACCACCGATAAATCCCCATGGATAACTACACATCCTTGCCATTCGTACCTTCATTCCCAGTTGCTCTTGTTATTACAAGATACTCTTAAAATACTCTTCGATATTCCGGGAATCCTTTGTGCCTACTGCCTTGCAGCTTCATTTCCGCATGAATACACCTACGAATAATTCCTCACACTTACCGGGGATCCGTTCATCCCCAGTTGTTCATGTGCTTCCCGAAATACTTTGAAATACTATCTGATCTCCCGAGAATCCACTGCAACCTATTGCTTTGGAAAGTCTTGCCTGCTTGCATTATGATTAATTCCATATGTCTAGCAATATTCAGTAACATCCTTTGTCATTGTCATTCTGAGCCTATTGAGTTGGTTCTCGGTCAACCTAGTTGCAATTGATTGTCCATCTAGTTCTACTCAATTACTGATCTTTTGATCACAGCGTCTGCTTCTGCTCCCCCCCGATTTGGAAGTCGTAATTCCTATGAATTTAAGCTTCAAATTATTCAGATGTTTCTATAACCCGATGCATTTGCATTCTTTCTTCTACTGGTGTAGTACCGATACTCCCCTCAGTGTAGGGGAACGCGACAGAAAACAAAAAAATTCGGTACAGCGAGCACGCCCAGGATCACTATGGAGATGCATACAAGGTTTGATCTGATCGTTACCGACTCGTAGCGCAGCGGAAGTAGAGTCGATGTTGATCGTCGGTGCAGATCCCCGCAGCTAGGATTTACAACCTCCCAACCACGAGAATGTACTCCCTCGTCTGCCCCTCGGATAGTCCCTCGGACAGCCCTCCAGGTGGCGGTTGGACAGTCCCCCGGATGATGTCACAGACAGCCCTTCGGGAGGACCCTCGAAACTCGGACAGTAACTCAGACCGCCCTTCGGGAGGCACTCTCGAACAGCCCCTCGGGCAAAAAGATCGAACCTACGACCTCTCTATGGGGTTGCACACATACGGTGTCATCTATCCGGCAGGGCTTCGCCGTCCAGAACTAGTTCCCACCGGAACCCAGACAGCCTTCCGGCTCTACGAAACTGTTTCGTGTGAGGGAGAGAAGAAAGGCAGATCATGCATGCCATTTGGTGAGAGAGTTGGAGTGAGTGTGGAGAGCTCCTCTCTACCTCTATTTATAGGAGAAGGAGAGGTGGAGGGGCTGAAAATTCAGCCACAAAAAGGGGTTCCTTTCCTCCCAAGCCTTCTCCAAGATCTTTTGGTAAAAGCCCCAAAAATTGGCTTTCCAAAAAGCAACCAAAAAGTGATTTCACTATTCACGGAAACATTTTTCCGCGACCGTTAGATCCGAAAATATTTCTGTAGGTCTTAGAACATTTCCAGTACCCACTAAAATAATTTTGGACGCGTTTCGAAACAATTCCGGATTAGTGATTTTCATCTGCGAAAAGCAACCAAAGCGGTTCCGGCAGCTCCGGAACATTTCCGGGTTTTTTCTCCGGAAAAATCCCAGAAGTTCCCAGAACAATTCTGGCAAGCTCTAAGAATTTCCAGGCGTGCGCCGAAACCATTTTGACTTAATGGTATACTCCGAAACAACCTTTCGGTTTTACCGAAACTATTCCGGTGTTCTCTCTCCGGAACTTTTCCTTTGTCTCCGAAACTTTTCCGGTGACTTTCTCTCAGACTCCCTGTCTAGTATTCAGCAGATAGATGACCCTTAAGCGTGTGACCCTATAGGTTCGGTGAAGTATAGACATGACCGGAATATCTTTCTGATCAATGATCATCATCGGAGTCGTGGACACCCATATTGACCCCTATACCCACACGAATAAATATTCGAGTGAACCTCCAGTTGCCGTGTGCTATTCCTGTTGTTTCGCGATATGTTACAAAAGCCCGAGGTCAGATTTATCGGCATCCCCATGGATCAACAACTTGTCCACTATGCCAGTTAAATCGTTACCGGTTTTGTTCTCTTTTCTCGTTCCCGTGTTCCGGCATCCCTATGATCAAATCACAATGTGTCTAGCCAGACGATGATGGATACCGTAACACCGAGAGGGCCCAAACAATATCTCTCCATCGTCGGAGGAGCAAATCCCAATCTTGAGCTATCAAGTCCCTTGACATACTTTTCCATGAACCCGTAAGCCGCCGTAATAGCCACCCATTTACGGATGACGTTTGACAAACCCCAAAGTTCATGAAGCAAGCATGAAGAAACTCGATACTCTCATGGTCTAAGGAATTATGCAAACGTAAACTATCTCTGTGTTATTAACCATTAACTTGTGACAAATGTATCTCATAGCATAACATCAATCGGGTCGATTCAACACAAGTGTTCTTCTAACATCGTGTCCTCAAAGTTGCCGGCATAGTCATGCCCATGATCAGGAAAATAGAACCATCATGCAACACTTGAGCTAGTCTTAGAGGCCAGACTAGGAATACATTTTATCGTTTATTATTCCACACGTGCATATGAGTTTTCCTCCGAGCCTCGTGGTTATTGCAGACTAGAGAACCATAGCAGTTGTAGCACGGAATATAAACATAACTATAAATATTGAGATAAATAATAACATTTATTATTGCCTCTAGGGCATATCTCCTACAGACTCCCACTTGCACTAGAGTCAATAATCTAGTCAATGCTAATGCACTTTACACCTATGGCATACTGGTGTAAAATATGCTTCGCATGTGGTATTGCCTGATGTCCAACGGATCTGACAACTTCAGCTCCGTGTGTATCTTTGCATATCCTCGCGTTTTCACGCTTTCACAAAATACATATTTTGTGTGGACTTGGCTTTGTATATATTTGAATCACAGGTCAAACCTTGATTCCTCAGACTGAGCTATGGAGCAATTATTTGCAATAGTGTCCCATTGACCAAAGCCATCTTGGAACCATATTAAGTTCATGAATGAACTATATGATTCAACATCTTCTTTGTCGCTTCCAAAGAGTCAACATACTTAGCCTTTGTTATAGAATTCGCCACAGTAACCTATTTGGAACAATTTCCAACTACCGTGCCACCATATCGTGTATTTTACAAAGACCCTTAAGTTAAATCGAAAATCGCATGGAGCATTGATGAAGACTGTGTCGATATAATTACTTACAACGAGCACTTCATAACCTCTGCTTGCGAGAAAACATGTCATCAGTGCTACTCTAGTACACAATGGTATTTTTCACTATTGTCCCATGATCATCACTTTGATCACTTTGGTATCTATACTCGAAACAACTTGGGAGTATTGGACATATCTGGTTGTCTTACATACCATGGAATACATGATTAATCCAAATACAAAAGTGTGTGGAATCTCCATCATGTATTTTGCTCATCAGTGTTTTAGGACACCGAGTCTTGCAAAACTCTTTCCATGTGACTTCGGCAAGAATCACTCCTTGGCGTTCTTATGCTAAACAGTTTTAGCATCTTGTCAATATGTATTTTTGGCTTTAGCCTATTAGGCAATTCTATCTCCGTAGATAATTATGCCTAACATCAAGGCTACTTAGCCCAAGCACTTCATCGAAAAACTATTTTCAATGAAGTCCTAATTCATGTCAAGAAATTTATATCATTTCCAATTAACAATGTGTCAAGCACACAAGGTTTTTAGAAATAATATTATGCTCCCACTTACTTTCTTGTAACCACAAGCATCTTTATTATCCATTGATGAACTCAAACTCTTTTGACTATTTCATCAAAAACAAAGATTGCAACTCCATTTTGCTCTCTTCTGTCCATTCCTGGAAATCTGAAGTTTGCATACTCATCAGCATCCTCTGGATTGACAAAATACCTTGGACTGTATCACATGCAAGTCCTAGGTTGCATTTCCATCTCATGGAAATCCTTTTGGCATCCATGTATCATATCTCATGATTGAAATATGTATTAATTGCTAGTTTAACCTGAACCGACTTTAAGCATCGCTATGGTGAGACAATCTCATCGTAGTCAATTCCTTGAATTTGTTATTGCAACAAGTCGAGCTTTATGGATAAAACATTTTTATCCGTATCAGTTTATAGTTCCAATAATATTCGTTAGACTCTAAGTCTTCTAAAGGGTTCATCAAGATTTAATCTTGAATCATTTATATGGAAACTATCTCGGATTGTATTGGCATTTAGCCAATTCCGGAGTCAGGGCCCATCAATGCTTCCTTGTGTATCATAGGTATACTGTTGTCTAGCAACAATATCTCGTCTGCGCACCTGAGAGGTTTGTACGAGTTTTGCCTACGTGGTTCAGCTGCAAGTTCGACCGAAGTCTATACATTTTATTGTAGAGGCCTCCCTATCAGTCGTAGAAGGATACTCTGGAATTGCTTCCGAGGTTTCTATCCCTTGTCATGATAATGAAGATACTGTTATCTCGTTGAGTTGCACTGTCCTCCCACTCACCCTTTTGTAAGAACCATTTTCTACAAAATCATACCGTTCTTTGTGGCAAACCTTTTGCCTCGGTATAGTGGTGGAGGAATTCCCAATTACTTGGGATAACCTACAAAGTAGCACTTGTCTAATTTGGAATAGGTTTGTAAATATTTTACACAAGCCCCATATTGCAAATGTTAAGAAAAGACAAAACATGGTTGGGCATACCATACCATGGCGTCTTTTCAACAGATCTGATGGCGCTCTATTCAATGTAAAAGCCGCAGTCTCTAAAGCATTACTTTAAAAAGGATAATGGCAAATTGATTTATGTCATCTTTGATCTTACCATGTCATAAATGGTTTGATTACATCTTCACGGACATTCCACTCATAGTGGTGTTCTGGGAGGTGTAAGTTATGAAACTCTTTTCACAACTCATCAGACATTCACTAAACTTGTAACTCAAATATTCCTTTCTGCAATCTAGTTTGCAGAAACATAATTTTTCTTTTTACAATAATTTCTACTTCATTTTGAAAACCTTTTGAAAGATTTCAAAAGATTCAGACTTATGTCTCATCAAGTAAATATCCATATATCTACTTGAGTCATTTCAGAAGATAGATAAATCCACTGCTAGCAACAACATTTATTGAACTACACACATCATAATGTATGATCACCAATAAGTTTGTTGCTCGTTCCTCATGGCCTGTGAACGGTATTTCAGTCACTTCACTTTTCGGACGAAAGTTGCAAGTGTCAGATGATTCATAATCAAATGACTTCAAAAACCATCATGATGGAATTTTCCATGCGGGTTTCTCCAATGTGACCAAATGCAGTGCCACACATATGTGGTATTCTTTTAGTCTTGCGACATTTAGCGTCAGTGTTATGGATGTATCATATTACCATCAATATTCATAACATACATCCCATCCATGATGGAAGTATGGCCCTTATGTTATTCATAATACTGAACAACAATCGTTCTTTTATGAACAACACTCTTGCAATAATCATTATGCAAATGGGCTAGAGTGTATAAAACTGTAAAATGAAATATGAAAGTAAATACAGAGGTAATGTATTATTATCAATATTCATAACATACTCTCATTCATAATGAAAGTATGGCCCTCATGTTATTTATAACACCGAACATCAAAAGTTCTCTTATGAACAACCTTCTTGCAAGATACCTTATGCAATGTGCTAGAGTGTATGAAACTCCAAAAATGAATTATGAAAATAAATATATAGGTAATACACCGATGGAAGGTATAGTAACATTTACTGTGTTCCCAGCGTGTATTTAAACCTCATTCCCGGCAAGTCTTTTAGGCCATAGTAGTTCTTGCATCGAGTCGCAACAGAATGCAATCGAGCGGGTATCTCTGTGATCAACTCACAATACCCAAGAATCAGTGATTAACATGTTTAATCATAATTCTCAAGAGCTATTTCTTTGACCAGCCTTCTATACATCAATAGCTCGTATGACATTCATACATGAGCTGGATATTCCAGTCTTCTCTCTTTTTGCCTTTATACTTCTAACAGTTTAACTTTCAGTATTTCTTCTACTCTCAGAAGAAGCACCCAACTTAAGAGTGGCGTTAGCCCCGGACTTCCTAGGCATGTAAGTCACACTAACACCCTTTGGACATTTCCTTTCTCCTTTTGTTGTTGTTTTATTCACCTTCATTACATGACAGGCGTTCTTCTGGATCCCTCTTGTATTAGTCAAATGCATAGTAACCACTTTACTAATAATTTGCAAAACAAACATTGCTTTGGATATTTCATATCTTTTAGCCTTTGTTTGTATCTGAAACTAATTTTCAGTTCCATGAATATCACATAGCTATCCCAAACTTTTGAAGTTCGGGTCTCATGGAAGCAAACATATTGCACTTGACCGTAATGGAATTCTAGCTTTTGGATCGAAGGACGAGAGTCACATCATCCATAGCTTTAGCGGGAGAATACCGAAAGCATGCGATAGGACAAAGTCCTTCTCGGCACTCTTGAGGACAATCCTCACATTACGTTACCAACCGTAAAGATTTAACCAGATATATAACAGCTTATTCAATTTTAACAGGGAAGGTGGAAACGCGAGCCATTCTTCTATAACTATTATTCATATAACACTTAGACAGTGTCCATAATTAATTGCACTAAGAATTTAAAGAATTAATTCTAAAGTGCGCTCCCACTCAAATCAATATCTCTCATAATTGATTTTGAGTGATACAAGATCCAGACTTCAATTCATCGCCATAGAATCATCATCTCATGACGGGAATTTTAATCGGTAGGCCAACTTGCCGATCACATCTCTATATGACTCTTGTTCATCTTTCGATGCGTGTGTTCCGAGCTCAGGATGATCCTGCCATGAACGTCAAGACAACCAAGTGATCTTGCTGCGAGGTCTGACCTCACCCGCCTCATGCTTCTCTAATCATTCGTACCCATGCAACCATGTCGCACCCCGAAAAGATAGGTGCCGTGACGGTGCTACACTTGGGAGAACACTAACTACTTGATATTTTAAGTGAGAGATCACCCTAATAAAAGCGACTACCGCGCAATCAAAAGGGTGCATCATAAGGGATAAACATCTCAGGCAATTCATAATAGTATGATATGGTATAGCCCTTTCTGACGGAGAAGTCTTTATTTCTTCGTCTTTGGCATTCACGTCGGTGTTCACCTTCGCGAAGTTTGCCACCACCTTGTTGATGCACCAGATAATATTGCTATCTCTATAGTTAATAAAATAAGTGCATTACATAAGGTTGACTCGCAGGTCATTAAAGTGATAATCATATGGATCCAGCCATCATGCCGAATCATGACACGCAGGTCATGTTAATTTACATTTTATAGTCATCTCATACATAATCAAATTTATATGAGAACTGCTATACCACATCACATGCACATCTCGTGTCATCCTGCAAAACCAAGTTAGACGCCTCTAATCGGTTTATGGAAAATTTTATTTTACGTGGCTTCTATGGTTTCGAAACAAACCGAAGCTACCAACGTTTATCATCAAGTATGATTATTCAAGTCGCTAGATTAACTTTGCGGGGTGTATGAAACACGAGATAATGAAATCTCGAGCCCCATACTAAACTTCGTCATACGCATGACCCCTGTGCAGATCATATCTGCATTGCCCTTTTGTCTGCGAAATTTCATCTTTCTTTTAACTATGGTGGAATTCAACGAACTGTTAGCACTTCGTTGATCAATCAGGATCGCGGATTGCCAGAACTTTGAAACTCCACCATGACGTTATCAAGATCAGAAATACGCAAATTTCAGGGAAGCAACAAGAACATCGGGTAACAGATTTCATCTGCTACCCACACAAATAATTTTCAGCAATAGAACACATCTACTACAAAATTATATTGTGCAACACCCATACATCTCTATGTATTCTAGATCATAACCTGCATCTACGCATAGCATGGCTCTTGATGCCACTGTAGGGGAACGCGACAGAAAACAAAAAAATTCGGTACGGCGAGCACGCCCAGGATCACTATGGAGATGCATACAAGGTTTGATCTGATCGTTACCGACTCGTAGCGCAGCGGAAGTAGAGTCGATGTTGATCGTCGGTGCAGATCCCCGCAGCTAGGATTTACAACCTCCCAATCGCGAGGATGTACTCCCTCGTCTGCCCCTCGGACAGTCCCTCGAACAGCCCTCCGGGAGGCGGTCGGACAGTCCCCCGAATGATGTCACGGATAGCCCTTCGGGAGGACCCTCGAAACTCGGACAGTAACTCGGACAGCCCTTCGGGAGGCACTCTCGAACAGCCCCTCAGGCAAAAAGATCGAACCTACGACCTCTCTACAGGGTTGCACACATACTGTGTCATCTATCCGGCAGGGCTTCGCCGTCCAGAACTAGTTCCCACCGGAACCCAGACAGCCTTTCGGCTCTACGAAACTGTTTCGTGTGAGGGAGAGAAGAAAGGCAGATCATGCATGCCATTTGGTGAGAGACTTGGAGTGAATGTGGAGAGCTCCTCTCCACCTCTATTTATAGGAGAAGGAGGGGTGGATGGGCTGAAAATTCAGCCACAAAAAGGGGTTCCTTCCCTCCCAATCCTTCTCCAAGATCTTTTGGTAAAAGCCCCAAAAAGTGGCTTTCCAAAAAGCAACCAAAAAGTGCTTTTCACTATTCACGGAAACATTTTTCCGCGACCGTTAGATCCGAAAATATTTCTGTAGGTCTTAGAACATTTCAAGTACCCACTAAAATAATTTTGGACGTGTTCCGAAACAATTCCGGATTAGTGATTTTCATCTGCGAAAAGCAACCAAAGCGGTTCCGGCAGCTCCGGAACATTTCCGGGTTTTTTCTCCGGAAAAATCCCAGAAGTTCCTAGAACAATTCTGGCACGCTCTAAGAATTTCCAGGCGTGTGCCGAAACCATTTTGACTTAATGGTATACTCCGAAACAACCTTTCGGTTTTACCGAAATTATTCCGGTGTTCTCTCTCCGGAACTTTTCCTTTGTCTCCGAAACTTTTTCGGTGACTTTCTCTCAGACTCCCTGTCTAGTATTCAACAGATAGATGACCCTTAAGCGTGTGACCCTATAGGTTCGGTGAAGTATAAACATGATCGGAACATCTTTCTGATCAATGATCAGCATCGGAGCCGTGGACAACCATATTGACCCCTATACCCACACGAATAAATATTCAAGTGAACCTCCAGTTGCCGTGTGCTATTCCTGTTGCTTCGCGATATGTTACAAAAACCCGAGGTGAGATTTATCGGCATCCCCGTGGATCAACAACTTGTCCACTATGCCAGTTACCTCGTTACCGGTTTTGTTCTCTTTTCTCGTTCCCGTGTTCCGGCATCCCTGTGATCAAATCACAATGTGTCTGGCCAGACGATGATGGATACCGTAACACCAAGAGGGCTCAAAGAACATCTCTCCATCGTCGGAGGAGCAAATCCCAATCTTGAGCTATCAAGTCCCTTGACATACTTTTCCATGAACCCGTAAGCCGCCGTAATAGCCACCCATTTATGGATGACGTTTGACAAACCCCAAAGTTCATGAAGCAAGCATGAAGAAACTCGATACTCTCATGGTCTAAGGAATTATGCAAATGTAAACTATCTCTGTGTTATTAACCATTAACTTGTGACAAATGTATCTCATAGCATAACATCAATCGGTTCGATTCAACACAAGTGTTCTTCTAACATCGTGTCCTCAAAGTTGCCGGCATAGTCATGCCCATGATCAGGAAAACAGAACCATCATGCAACACTTGAGCTAGTCTTAGAGGCCAGACTAGGAATACATTTTACCGTTTATTATTCCACACGTGCATATGAGTTTTCCTCCGAGCCTCGTGGTTATTGCAGACTAGAGAACCATAGCAGTTGTAGCACGGAATATAAACATAACTATAAACATGGAGATAAATAATAACATTTATTATTGCCTCTAGGGCATATCTCCTACAGACTCCCACTTGCACTAGAGTAAATAATCTAGTCAATGCTAAAGCACTTTACATCTATGGCATACTGGTGTAAAATATGCTTCGCATGTGGTATTTCCTGATGTCCAACGGATCTGACAACTTCAGCTCCGTGTGTATCTTTGCATATCCTCGCGTTTTCACGCTTTCACAAAATACATATTTTGTGTGGACTTGGCTTTGTATATATTTGAATCACAGGTCAAACCTTGATTCCTCAGACTGAGCTATGGAGCAATTATCTGCAATAGTGTCCCATTGACCAAAGCCATCTTGGAACCATATTAAGTTCATGAATGAACTATATGATTCAACATCTTCTTTGTCGCTTCCAAAGCGTCAACATACTTAGCCTTTGTTATAGAATTCGCCACAGTAACCTATTTGGAACAATTTCCAACTACCGTGCCACCATATCGTGTATGACACAAAGACCCTTAAGTTAAATGGAAAATCGCATGGAGCATTGATGAAGACTGTGTCGATGTAATTACTTACAATGAGCACTTCATAATCTCTGCTTGCGAGAAAACATGTCATCAGTGCTACTCTAGTACACAATGGTATTTTGCACTGTTGTCCCATGATCATCACTTTGATCACTTTGGTATCTTTACTCGAAACAACTTGGGAGTATTGGACATATCTGGTTGTCTTACATACCATGGAATACATGATTAATCCAAATACAAAAGTGTGTGGAATCTCCATCATGTATTTTGCTCATCAGTGTTTTAGGACACCGAGTCTTGCAAAACTCTTTCCATGTGACTTCGGCAAGAATCACTCCTTGGCGTTCTTATGCTAAACAGTTTTAGCATCTTGTCAATATGTATTTTTGGCTTTAGCCTATTAGGCAATTCTATCTCCGTAGATAATTATGCCTAACATCAAGGCTACTTAGCCCAAGCACTTCATCGAAAAACTATTTTCAATGAAGTCCAAATTCATGTCAAGAAATTTATATCATTTCCAATTAACAATGTGTCAAGCACACAAGGTTTTTAGAAATAATATTATGCTCGCACTTACTTTCTTGTAACCACAAGCATCTTTATTATCCATTGATGAACTGAAACTCTTTTGACTATTTCATCAAAAACAAAGATTGCAACTCCATTTTGCTCTCTTCTGTCCATTGCTGGAAATCTGAAGTTTGCATACTCACCAGCATCCTCTGGATTGACAAAATACCTTGGACTGTATCACATGCAAGTCCTAGGTTGCATTTCCATCTCATGGAAATCCTTTTGGCATCCATGTATCATATCTCATGATTGAAATATGTATTAATTGCTAGTTTAACCTGAACCGACTTTAAGCATCGCTACGGTGAGACAATCTCATCGTAGTCAATTCCTTGAATTTGTTATTGCAACAAGTCGAGCTTTATGGATAAAACATTTTTATCCGTATCAGTTTATAGTTCCAATAATATTCGTTAGACTCTAAGTCTTCTGAAGGGTTCATCAAGATTTAATCTTGAATCATTTATATGGAAACTATCTCGGATTGTATTGGCATTTAGCCAATTCCGGAGTCAGGGCCCATCAATGCTTCCTTCTGTATCGTAGGTATATTGTTGTCTAGCAACAATATCTCATCTGCGCACCTGAGAGGTTTGTACGAGTTTTGCCTACGTGGTTCAGCTGCAAGTTCGACCGAAGTCCATACATTTTATCTGATAGCATAACATCAATCGGGTCGATCCAACACAAGTGTTCTTCTAACATCGTGTCCTCAAAGTTGCCGGCATAGTCATGCCCATGATCAGGAAAACAGAACCATCATGCAACACTTGAGCTAGTCTTAGAGGCCAGACTAGGAATACATTTTACCGTTTATTATTCCACACGTGCATATGAGTTTTCCTCCGAGCCTCGTCGTTATAGCATGGAATATAAACATAACTATAAACATGGAGATAAATAATAACATTTATTATTGCCTCTAGGGCATATCTCCTACACTCAGATCCTTTGCCAACCACCTGATCTTTTGCTGGATTATTATCCGACAATGCCCTTCATATTCAATAATTATTACTACATCCTAGATGCTTATGAGTTTGTACTCAACAATGTCATTTCCAGCCGATCGGCTACATAATTATCGTGCTAATCTTAACTGTGCTACCTGGTCCTCCTTCCCGGTGCTCAATTTTTGACAATGGGCTAAGCCTGTGTCAAACTTTCATCATCATTTCATTTTGCTTACACAACATGAATCCGAGCGTCCTATCCGTGGTTTCATTGACCTTGAACTTCATTCCATCTCCTTTGATCATCCTACTGATCGATTTCATCTTCATGAAACCCCTCGACAAAATGTGTCGTGATCATCGTCAACCTTTTGACTTCTTCCGAGTTGTCAATTGAATTCATGATGATAAATACCATCATCGCCCGTCGATGATTTGTGTTATCATCGACAGCATCCTTACTTTCCTTCCAACCCAGACTTTGTGACGCCCCGCCTGAATACCACTATAGCCAGACGGTCGCCGCACACACCAGCCCAGGAAATCACATTGGCGCGTGCCTTTACAACAAGTATCATGAACACAGGCATTTCTATTAATGGATATATAAGTCTTACATGATATTTTACAAGGGTGATGGCAGCGGGAAAGCTCTATCTAAGGCAGCATGGTCTTGGTGCGGCTCCAATCCACAGGGATCTGACTGGGTTACTCTTCTAGCCCGCGAACACTCCGGCTCCAATCCACAGGGATCTGACTGGGTTACTATTCTAGCCCACGAACACTCCGGCTCCTCGCTAGTGGACATCGGATCCTTAGGTGAACCTAGCCACATTGAAGGCCGCTGAGTACTTTTGAATGTACTCGCAAGCAAACCAAACAAACATATACACCAAGCAAAGCAATCCATGGCATTCAAGCATGCTTTAATTGTTGGAGTAATATTATCTATCATGGCATGGTATAACTATCTAGCAAAATTAATCATCATGTTACAACAGGGTTATCTAGCATGATAATTGTCAAGGGTAAATTCAGAAAGGTAAAGCATAATGGTACAGGTAATTTATCAAGATCCCTCCCACGATCCCTCTGGACCATATCCAAGTTCTTACGGTCATCCGACCATCTCCTTTATAGCCATCCCATGGCTAACATCTCAGCTTCCAGACATCATCCGATGTCCAGGCATCTATGTTGACAAAGCTTACCTTATCTGGTTTGTTCTTGGCAATCATTCGGTTAACTCCTTGCTACTTGTAGTCTGCGTTGGTATTTCCCCGAAGAGGAGAGGATGATGCAGTACAGTAGAGATAAGTATTTCCCTCAGTTAAGAACCAAGGTTATCAATCCAGTAGGAGAACCAAGCAAAATTCCGTTAAGCGCACCTGCACACACAAGTGCAAACACTTGCACCCAACGCAGATAAGAGGGTTGTCAATCCTCTTAGCGGTTATTTGCAAGGATTAAATTTTATCGAGGTAAATATATAAACTAAACTACTAATTAAAATAAAAGTAAATAAATTACAGCAAGGTATTTTTAGGTTTTTTATATAATAAAGATAGACCCGGGGACAATAGTTTTCACTAGAGGCTTCTCTCTTGAGCACATAAACATACGGTGGGTAAACAAATTACTGTTGGGCAATTGATAGAAAAGCAAATAATTATGACGGATTCATGGCAATGATCATGTATATAGGCATCACGTCCGAGACAAGTAGACCGACTCCTACCTGCATCAACTACTATTACTCCACCCATCGACCGCTATCCAGCATGCATCTAGGATATTAAGTATGAAACAGAGTAACGCCTTAAGCAAGATGACATGATGTAGAGAAGCAAATTCAAGCAATATGAATAAATCCCATCTTTTTATCCTTAATGGCAATAATACAAATACGTGTCATGTCCCTTTCTGTCACTGGGATTGAGCACCGCAAGATTGAACCCATCACAAAGCACCTCTCCCATTGCAAGATAAATCAATCTAGTAGGCCAAACTAAACCAATAGATCGGAGAGAAATACAAAGCTATAACAATCATGCATAAAAGATTTAAGAGAAGACTCAAATATTTCTCATGAATAATCTGATCATAAACTCACAATTCATCGGATTCCAACAAACACACCGCAAAAGAAGATTACATCGGATAGAACTCCAAGAACATCGAGGAGAACATTGTATTGAATATCAAAGAGAGAGAAGAAGCCATCTAGCTACTAGCTATGGACCCGTAGGTCTGTGGTAAGCTACTCACACATCATCGGAAGGGCAGCAAGGTTGATGTAGAAGCCCTCCGTGATCGATTCCCCCTCCGGCAGAGTACCGAAAAAGGCCTCCAGATGGGATCCTGGAAGAACAGAGGCTTGCGGCGGCGGAAAGGTTTTCTCTTCTGCCTCTCTGGGGGTTTCCCAATATTTGTGAATTTATAGAAGTGGAATTAGGTCAAACGGAGTCACGTGGGCCCCACAAGGTACTACGGCGCGCCCCCCCTGGGGCGCGCCATAGTGCCTTATGAAGCCTCTGTGAGGCTTCTGGCCTCCTCCCGGAGCTTCCCAAGTTTCTTTTGTCCAGAAAAAATCTCCAAAAAGTTTCGTGGCATTTGGACTTCATTTGGTACTGTTTCTCTGAAAAGCCTAAAACAAGCAGAAAACAACAACTGGCTCTAGGCACTGGGTTAATAGGTTAGTCCCAAAAAATGATATATAAATGCATACAATTGCATATAAAAACATCCAAGATTGATACTATAATAGCATGGAACAATCAAAAATTATAGATACGTTGGAGACGTATCAAGCATCCCCAAGCTTAATTCCTGCTCGTCTTCGAGTAGGTAAATGATAAAAATAGAATTTTTGATGTGGAATGCTACCTATCATGTTTCATCATGTAATCTCTCTGTTACGGTATGAATAATAAGATCCAAATGATTCAAAGCAATAGGCTATAATTTGATATAAAGACATCAATACTCAGGCATACTAGCAAACAATCATGTCTTTCAAAATAAAAATGCTAAAGAACGTTATCCCTACAAAATCATATAATCCTGTCATGCTCCATCTTCTTCACACAAAGTATTTATCATGAACTACGCCGATGACAAGCCGAGCAATTGGTTCATACTTTTTAACGCGCTTCAGCTTTTTCAACTCCCACTCAATACACGAGCGCAAGCCATGGATATAGCACTATGGGTGGAATAGAGTATGGTGATAGAGATAATTAGGAGAAGTCAAAAATGGAGAAAGTCTCACATCATGAAGGCTAATCAATGGGCTATGGAGATGCCCATCAATTGATGTCAATGCGAGGAGTAGGGATTGCCATGCAACGGATGCACTAAGAGCTATAAGTGTATGAAAGCTCAACATGAAAACTAAGTGGGTGTGCATCCAACTTGCTTGCTCACGAAGACCTCGGGAATTTGAGGAAGCCCATCATCAGAATATACAAGCCAAGTTCTATAATGAAAAATTCCCATTAGTATATGAAAGTGACAAAATAGGAGACTCTCTATATGAAAAACATGGTGCTACTCTGAAGCACAAGTGTGGAAAAAGATAGTAACATTGCCCCTTCTCTCTTTTTCTCTCATTTATTTTTTCTTTTTCTTTTCTTTTTTTTATTTATATATATATATATTTTTCATGGCTCTTTTTCGCCTCTTTTTTTTTTCTTTTTTTTCGTCCGGAGTCTCATCCCGACTTGTGGGGGAATCATAGCCACCATCATCCTTTCCTCACTAGGACAATGCTCTAATAATGATGATCATCACACCTTTATTTACTTACAACTCAAAATTACAACTCGATACTAGAACAAAAATATGACTCTATATGAATGCCTCTGGCAGTGTACCAGGATGTGAAATGATGCTAGCGTAACATGTATAAAAATGATGAACGGTGGCTGAGCCACAAATACTATGTCAGCTATATGATCATGCAAAGCAATATGACAATGATGATGTGTGTCATAAAAACGGAACGGTGGAAGTTGCGTGGCAATATATCTCGGAATGGCTATGGAAATGCCATGATAGGTAGGTATGGTGGCTGTTTTGAGGAAGATATAAAGAGGCTTATGTGTGATAGAGCATATCATATCACGGGGTTTGGATGCACCGGCGAAGTTTGCACCAACTCTTGATGTGAGAAAGGGCAATGCACGGTACCGAAGAGGCTAGCAAATTGCGGAAGGGTGAGAGTGCGTATAATCCATGGACTCACATTAGTCATAAAGAACTCACATACTTATTGCGAAAGTCTATTAGCCCTCGAAGCAAAGTATTACTACGCATGCCCCGAGAGGGATAGATTGGTAGGACAAGGTCCATCGCTCATCCCCGACTGCCACTCATCAGGTTGACAATCAATAATAAATGAGGTAATATCACCGGTAGTCATAAAACTTGGCTCGATGTTCAGTTTGGTGCTAAAAGTTTAAAAATACGGATTTGTGGTCATCCAACTTGCGATCTCGTGCAAATACAGTCACTTCTTTCGTATACAGCCGTATGGACTGTCCACTTGGTGCGCCACCTTGGCGGAGATCCACATGTTAATGGTTGGGAGTGCACAAAGCGTTGGGTGACTATAGCACGCCAGATTTTTTTTTGCAGAAAACACACTCGTAATTTTTATTTAATTGCACAAAAGCCCTCAAATATAATGAAAAAAAGTTGGCACAGATGGGGGTTCGAACCCATGACCTGTTAATAAAATAGTCCGACTCCATCCATCCAACTAGTGCTGGTTCTTGTTCACCCTGCACAACTAAAACTTATTTACAAAGAAAAGCCCCAGCGCACAAGTGAATGACAGGTGGATCCCAACCAGGAGTTCTTAACCCGGGCACATTGGTAATGTTGTAGCAAAATAGTAGCCCTTCGGATTCGATCTCTCGACCTCGACCAGGGAAGCGCAGGTGTCTATGAAGAGAAACGCAAAATTGTATATGTTGGACACGACGACTACTCTATTCAGGCGGACGTTTTTTTTATTAAACCATATTTAGACGTTAATTCATTTCTAATTTCTGGGCAAAAAAAAAACTGGAATTGCCAAGATAATTTGATTCCATTTTTTTCGGAAGGCGCCGGAAAATCAGGGTTTCAAAATATCTTGGCAATTCAAGTTTTTTTTTCGCCTGAAAATTTGAAATGAATTAACGTCTAAATATGGTTCAATAATAGAAAAAATAACGTCCGCCTGAATAGAGTAGTCGTCGTGTCCAGCATATACAATTTAGCATTTCTCTTCGTAGACACTAATAGGTACTTGGTGTAGCGGTAGCTCCGGCGCTTCCCCGCTCAAGGTCGAGGATCGAATCCGAAGGGCTACTATTTTCCTACGACATTACCAATGCGCCCGGGTTAAGAAGGCTTTTCTTTGTAAATCAGTTTTAGTTGTGCATGTTGAACAAGAACCAGCACTAGCGGGATGGATGGAGTCGGACTATTTTATTAACAGGTCATGGATTCAAACCCCCATCCGCGCCAGCTTTTTTTCATTATATTTGAGTGCTTTCGTGCAATTAAATAAAAATTGCGAGTGTTTTCTGCAAAAAAATATGGCGTGCTATGGTCACCCAACGCTTTGTGCACTCCCAACCATTGACATGTGGACCTCCGCCAAGCTGGCGCACAAGTGGATAGGCCATACGGCTGTATACGAGAGAAGTGACCGTATTTGCACGAGAACGCAAGTTGGATGACCACAAATCCGTATTTTTACAGTTTTAGTACCAAACTGAACATCGAGCGCAAGTTCTATGACTCTCGGTGATATTACCTCATAATAAATCATGCTCCAACTTCTTAGCATAATGACAGATCATACGTGCATGCTTCGGGAATCACAAACCTTAACACAATTATTCTTACTAAACCACAATTATCTACTAATACCTCCCCCATATTACCATCTTAATATCGCAAAACTATTGCAAGGAATCAAATTTATCATATTCAGTGATCTACATGAAAGTTTTTATTATATCCCTCTTGAATACCTATCATATCAGGACCAAATTCATAGCCCGTGCATATTACCATTGCTATCATGAGACTCTCAAAAAGATATAAGTGAAGCATGAGGGTGCAACTATTTCTTTAAAATATCATCACCGCCGTGCACTAAAAGATATAAGTGAAGCACTAGAGCAACTGCCTAGCTCAAAAGATATAAGTGAAGCACATAGAGAATTCTAACAAATCACGAATAATGTGTGTCCCTCTCAAAAAGGTGTGTTCAGCTAAGATGATTGCGACAAACTAAAAAGCAAACAAACTATTTTACAAGACGCTCCAAGTAAAACACATATCATGTGATGAATAAAAATATAGCTCCAAGTGAGTTACCGATAGATTGTAGACGAAAGAGGGGATGCCTTCCGGGGCATCCCCAAGCTTAGACGCTTGAGTATTCCTTGAATATTACCTTGGGGTGCCTTGGGCATCGCCAAGCTTAGGCTCTTGCCACTCATTATTCCTTTGTCCATCGTAGTCCCACCCAAAACTTGAAAACTTCAGCACACAAAACTCAACAGAAACCTCGTGAGATCCGTTAGTATAGCAAACAAATCTTTAACTTTAGGTACTGTAGTAAATTGATTCATATTTAATATTGGCATAATGCTACTGTACTCCAACTTCTCCATGACTCATACCCCCTGATACGATCCATAGATTCATCAAAATAAGCAAACTACTGAACAAAAACAGAATCTGTCTAAAACAGAACAGTCTGTAAAGATCTATTTAAAAGCCATACTTCTGTAACTCCAAAAACTTTGAAAACTTAGCAAAACGTGGGAAATTCAGATACCAATACTGTGTAAAAATTTCAGATTATTTTGACGCTCCAGTACAGAATTAAAATTCCAGCACTGGACGCAAAACTTTCTGTTTTCCAAACAGCATCAATTATACTATCTTCCAAATCATCCCAAAGGCATTACTTGTCACAAACACTAATTAAAACATAAAAACATAATCCTAACAGAAGCTTTAATCATGAAAATACTCAAGAACAGTAGGTAAAAGCAAAAATTTATTTTATTCATTGGGTTACCTCCCAACAAGCGCTATTGTTTTATGCCCCTAGCTAGGCATAATGCATAGTTTCAAGTGTTGTCATCCTTCATTTCCAACTCCTTAGGTGTGTGATTTTCAAGAGGTTTTTCAAAAACAATGGGGAACACATCATCAACCAAAATACTAGGGTTATTAAGGCTACCTTCTTCAAACCCTCTTGGTTCCCCTTTACAATCCAAGCATATTTATGATTAATTCCATTAAAAACTTGTTGAATGATATGTATGGGAGGAACTTCTTTTTTTGTATTTTCATTAAAAGCATGGTGATCATGAAAAACATATCACAACATATATTCCTCATTATATAAAATTTCATCTATCAGAGGATTTTCTTGGCTCATATTATAGAAATCAAAGATCTCTCTCGCTTCTCGCACTATGTAATCAAACTCATCCATAAGGATAAGAGCAGCTATCTTTTTAGCTTTGGGGTTATTTATAACCGGCAAATCATAAAACAATCTTTGCAAGGTAGGATGGGTACAAATAAATCTTCCTTCAAGTTTAAGAATGAGTGCGGAGATAGCTTCCCCATAACTATTGGTTCTTTTAAGAATTGGGGTGTCATTACAAACCAAAGTTCCCGTGCAATTAAAGAACTCTTGAATAACATTCTTCCCTATGATATTTCCACTCCCTACTACAAAATTTTTTGAGTCTAAATTTGAGGGAATTTCTATCTTAGGAATTTTAGTATCCTCATCTTTTTCAATGACAAAATCAGACATAGTGGCAACTTTAAGCAAACTAGCAAACAAGCAAATAAAATATTTTTGTGTTTTTGTAAAAAGTTTTAGAAGTGGGGGAGATGAAAACGAGAGGCAAATGCAAATAAAAGGTAAATAAAGTAAATGCAAGTGAATGATAATTTGTGCGAAGGTACTTGGTAATTTTGATGATGTCTCCCCGGCAACGGCGCCAGAAATTCTTCCTGCTACTTGTAGTCTGCGTTGGTATTTCCCCGAAGAGGAGAGGATGATGCTATATAGTAGAGATAAGTATTTCCCTCAGTTAAGAACCAAGGTTATCAATCCAGTAGGAGAACCAAGCAAAATTCCGTTAAGCGCACCTGCACACACAAGAGCAAACACTTGCACCCAACGCAAATAAGAGGGTTGTCAATCCTCTTAGCGGTTATTTGCACGGATTAAATCTTATTGAGGTAAATAGATAAACTAAACTGCTAATTAAAATAAAAGTAAATAAATTGCAACAAGGTATTTTTAGGTTTTTTATATAATAAAGATAGACCCGGGGACAATAGTTTTCACTAGAGGCTTCTCTCTTGAGCACATAAACATACGGTGGGTAAAGAAATTACTGTTGGGCAATTGATAGAAAAGCAAATAATTATGACGGATTCATGGCAATGATCATGTATATAGGCATCACGACTGAGACAAGTAGACGGACTCCTGCATGCATCTACTACTATTTCTCCACCCATCGACCGCAATCCAGCATGCATCTAGGGTATTAAGTATGAAACAGAGTAACGCCTTAAGCAAGATGACATGATGTAGAGAAGCAAATTCAAGCAATATGAATAAACCCCATATTTTTATCCTTAATGGCAACAATACAAATACTTGTCATGTCCCTTTCTGTCACTGGGATTGAGCACCGCAAGATTGAACCCATCACAAAGCACCTCTCCCATTGCAACATAAATCAATCTAGTAGGCCAAACTAAACCGATAGATCGGAGAGAAATACAAAGCTATAAAAATCATGCATAAAAGAGTTTAGAGAAGACTCAAATATTTCTCATGAATAATCTGATCATAAACTCACAATTCATCGGATCCCAACAAACACACCGCAAAAGAAGATTACATCGGATAGAACTCCAAGAACATCGAGGAGAACATTGTATTGAAGATCAAAGAGAGAGAACAAGCCATCTAGATACTAGCTATGGACCCATAATACTGTGGTAAACTACTCACAGATCATCGGAAGGACAACAAGGTTGATGTAGAAGCCCTACGTGATCGATTCCCCCTCCGGCAGAGTACCGGAAAATGCCTCCAGATGGGATCATGGAAGAACAGAGGCTTGTGGCGGTGGAAAGGTTTTCTCTTCTGACTCTCTAGGGGTTTCCCAATATTTGTGAATTTATAGAAGTGGAATTAGGTCAAACGGAGTCACGTGGGCCACACAATGTACTACGGCGCGCCCCCCTGGGGCGCGCCCTAGTGCCTTGTGAAGCCTCCGTGAGGCTTCTGGTCTCCTCCCGAAGCTTCCCAGGTTTCTTTTGTCCAGAAAAAAATCTCCAAAAAGTTTCGTGGCATTTGGACTTCATTTGGTACTGTTTCTCTGAAAAGCCAAAAACAACCAGAAAACAGCAACTGGCACTAGGCACTGGGTTAATAGGTTAGTCCCAAAAAATGATATATAAATGCATACAATTGCATATAAATACATCCAAGATTGATACTATAATAGCATGGAACAATCAAAAATTATAGATACGTTGGAGACGTATCACTGCTCCAGACTCGACACAGACCAAATAGTGTGACCTAGTACGAACTGTGTCCCATGACAGAGGACGCGACTATTCGAATAAATTTACACTCTGCAGAGGTTGCGCACTTTACCCATACTATGGAGCTCCCGGCCTTGTACTTTAGTACCTGTTCCCATTCGGGTGGACCGGTGCTACTCCAACAAAACATGTCTATTGCCGGGCACTCTTACGGTCCCACCGACAATCATACCCCTTTCGGGTCATGTCCTAGGTGGCCCCTGTGTCACACCTGACACCTGCCACCATCATGGCCAAACAAAACTGTCCCAAACGGGGACCCTGGATCCATATAACTTGGACTCACAAGGTTATCGCCGCCTACCGGGCCAGGATAGCACGCACGCATAACCTCCCCTCTTTGGAGGCACCGATAAGAGGCACGACAATAGACCAAGTTTGGGCCTCCCCATCCAGGCAAGTGTGGTTGCACTGATGAGCTCGGTTCGGTGGCACTATGACTCGATCCAGCCGACGGAGGAGGTTGTTGTTATTATTATGTCACATTCTTTATCATTGCAATAACAATGGTAATGCATGATGTAAACATAACAACTTATCTCCATACAGCGTCACATACGAGTCACTAGTGCGATGTTATGATGATTACTAGCAAGTAATGTAAACAATGATACAAACTATCAGGAGTTTTATTATTTCTAGCACAAACATTTTCATTAATTAAACATGCAAGAATAACACAGAGCAATGCTTTAGGGCACATATCAGATGGTCGGCTTGCCTGGCGGTTGAGGAATGCTCCGGGAAGGAGTGCGATCATCTCGCGGAAAGATCTGCCGGAAAAGTTTCTCTCTCGAACGGGTTGAATGTAGGGAAGGGGCAAAATGGTCATTTTTAGAAGGTGTAAACATTATGAAAGTGATGTCATCGGAACGGGCTCAGCGAATAGAGAACGTGGGCTTTGGAATCACCTGAATCGGAGTCACGGTTAAAAAGTTGTGGCCGTTCATTCGTTTGGCAGAAAACAAACAAAATCATGTTCATTTCTGCGTTTAACTGACGAACAACCGTAGCTTAAGGGTTTCGGCCGGCGGCTGAAAACAGAAAACTTATTCCAGAGAATACGCTTTCGATGAATAGAAGGCGTACTCTGGCGAGTACGTTTCCATTTAACCTGCTAGGCCCGGCCACTGAGTCGCTTACACGTGGGCCCCACCAACGCTTTCTCTCTCCTCCTCCTTTCTTCTTCTTCCTCCTCCCCTTTTGCTCGATGCCACGGCAGGGCGCCTCTGCTCCGGTGGCCACCGGCGCTCCAGTGGTTCCCGCGGGCGGGCGAGAGCACGGGTACGGTCGCCGACATGCGCCGCATTCAGGGGTGGAACCCATGGCCATCGGGGCGAGCTGGGAGAGCGACGGCGAGCCATGGCAGAGGGCGGCGGCCTCGGGCAAAGGCGAGGCTCCGGCGAGGGATTGGTCTAGGCGAGGGCATGGGAGGGGTCGCCGGGGAGTGGCCCATCTCGTGGTGAGGTTCACGGGCACCGGGGATGGCTGGGTGCGGGGATTGCGGGCGGAGGCAGTGGGTGGGGCTCCGGCCAATATGAGCGTTCCGGCGACAAAATTGATCGGGCGCGGGTGCAGAAGGGAACTAGAGGGAGAGGGGAGGAGGTTGGTGAGGTCGGGAGGTTCCGGGGATGGCTTTTATAGCCGAACGGCGGGGATGGATAGGCACGGCCGCCATGGCGTTCTTATCATCGTACTGGAGCTCGGAGGCCACGCAGAGGAAGGGGCGGCGTCGGCAGGGTCTCCGGGAGAGTGGAGAAGCTAGCAGGGTCTTTGGGAGAGCTCGAGGGAGAAGGGGACAGGATGAAGACGACGGCGCAGGTCACGGGCCGACAGTGCCGCGGTGGAGCTCGTCGCGGCACGGCGAGGAAGAGAACGAAGGGGGAAGCTGCGGGAGAGGGTGTACGTGGGTGCTGCGGAGCCATGGGACATGCTGGGACAAGCCACGGCCGGCTGGAGCTAGCTGGCCGAGGTGGACAGTGCGCAGAGCACCGTTTTGGCGTGCTATCTGCGCGGTCACCATGGGTACCGCGTGTCTAGGGCACCTTGGAGAGGTCAAACCATGTCAGCTCAATGAGAGCAACTACAGGGATTGCATTTATGCAGGTTTGGATGGAAGAGGAGGCAGGAAATGACTGATGTGAGATGACCTAGGTTTTGAACAGAAGGTGTTTGTAGTGGTTTCTGGATAGATCACTGAGTGAAATGAGCTGGAATTTGGCGTGGAGCAATGATTCACTAAGGTGCATCTCTTGGCAAATTTTCAGGCCAAATGAATCACCCTAGCTAGCACTACCTTCACACATTGGCAAACTGGACAGAAATGGACTTGAGGTTGCTGGGACCAAATGGCTAACTTTCATGAGATGAATTTTTGTGTATGGCAGTCATATGGGCATCTTGATCATTTGGTAAAATCTCAGCTCATTTGGATGCCCTATGAAGGTACTTCCTTCACAAAGCTTTTCTCTGGACAGAATCTTGGGAAAATTATTGAGAGGGATTGGATAAGTTAATTGAGCTGATTTTTGGCTTACATGGGTGATTTGTCAATGTTAATCACCATGAAAAATTTCAGCTCCAAAGGATCAAGGGTTCAAGCACTTTCTTTGCAAATTGCCCAAACTGGACAGAATTTGCAAAGGGATGCTTTGCTCAAAATTTGAACTATGGAACTTGGGTTATTAATGGAAATGGTGAAGATATGGATAGGAGAAGCTCCACAAATTATTTGGGATTTTTCCTGGCTACCAAAATGGTAGCTCCTTTGGAAAGTGCCCAAAATGCAATATTGATTTTAAATAGGAAAATGCAATTTCCCTTATTTAATTATGGCCAATATTTTTATGAGAGCTCAATATGATCACAATGAATATCTCCACAAGTTTTCATGAACTTTGGAGATGGATAGGGAAAATGTTCCAAAATAGCCGGATGATTTCCCGGCTTTGTAAACCGCGTTCGGCGCCGTCCGATTTCACACAATCATGTGGCACGGAGCTCTGTCCCACACGTGAAGGTAGACCGCGCATGTAGCCGTGGTAGCATCCAGCCTCGGGCCTGAAGCTGAGTGTTCTCCATGTCTATTTTAATATATTTTTCTTACTTCTACTAGTTCACACGTAGTGGTTTGCCACGTATGTAGCTACATATGTAATGCTACAATTGATCTCAAGAGTAAGCACATAGCAAGCACCAAACGTATTTCAAAACACCTTCTTTGACGTTGATTTGTGGGTGTTGAATTTGTGAGTGTCGCAAAGACCGGTTGCATTTCTTTTGCCTAGCACAAGTTGTCACAGATTCGTGGTTGCATTTCTTTTGCCTAGCGCCGGTGATGCTCGCTGCATGCAAAACACTCCCTAGCAATGTATGCTTTGAGTAGCCTCCTTAACATCTTCGTCGCCACCACGGCCGTCGAAGCCATCGCGCAGCATCATCAGAGCCGCCAGATTGTTGTTGTAGGATCGTCGAAGCAGCCGTGCCATCATCGCAACACTATCACGGTCGGGAAGCATGTTGTTGCAGCGTCGTCGAAGCAGCCTGACCTATGTCGCAGCATCACCATGGTCGTCGAAGAACGTCTTCGTGGCATCGCCGTGACCGTTCGAAGCACACGGCTACCGAAGCACCCACCGCGGCCGTCGAAGCACGCCATCGAAACATCATCGAAGCAGCCAGGTCGCCATCGCCGCATCCCTGTGGCCGCCGAAGCACGCCATCGCACCATCATCGAAGCAACCATGGCCGTCATCACAACACTGCCACGTCCGTGAAACACGCCGTTGCAGCATCGTCGAAGCAACCTGGCCTCCATCGTAGCATCCCCGCGGTTGCCGAAGCATGATGTCGCAGCATTGCCCTGACTGTTCGAAGTACACCGGCACAGCATTGCCACGACTGTCCAAAGCATGCTGGTGCAGCAACACCATGGCCATCGAAGCATGTCGTCGCAGCATCATCGCGGCCATCGAAGCACACCGTGGGCGTTCGAAGCATGTTGTCACGTCATCGCCGCTGTTGCTGCAGGCTACATCACACCTCGGAGCATCACTGCGGCTGTCGAAGCATGCCGTCGCGGCATCACTGCAGCCGTCGAAGCACACCACGAGTGTTCGAAGCATGTCGTTGTGCCAACGCCGTGGCGATCAAAGCATGGCACCGCAACATCGTCGAAGCAACCGGGATGCCGTCGCAGCCTCGCCGCGGCCGTCGAAGCACACCACGGGCATTCGAAGCATATTGTCACGCCATCGTCGGGGCCATCGCAGCATGCCTTGTAGCATCGCCACAGTCGTTGAAGCACCTGTGTGTCGCAAAGACCACCGTCCAGCGTCGCAACACTGCCCGCGGCCTCACAATGACGCCTGTAGCAGCCAAATCACCCTCGGAGCATCGTCATCTCGTCTTACAGTGCGTCGGCCCTCGTACACAGTAGCCACTCCGCTGCTGGTTTTGAGGCAGCTAGTGTCACTACAGCGAGCGACTGTCATTTTCACTCACAAAGCTGCACGCTGTTGCATGGCACTACAATCCAGGGATGCTAGCTAGCTAGTACGTGAGCATGGCACTAGGGGAATATGAACGTGCGAGCAGCATGACAGGAATACGACGCGCGAGCGGCTGTGAGGCTTGAAAGGAGAAAAACGAGTTGGTGCCACCATCGTGATCATGCCAATTGAGCGATTGGGGAGGTGGCTGATCTCCGCGCGGGATCAGCAGGACGATTCCTAGCACTAGCCGATGGATATATATTTTCTTGGATTTAATTCCTTTAACTGGCAGAAAAAGGAATTAATTTTGAATAAAAAATATTGCAAATGACTTGGCAATATTTTTGCATATCCAGGGTTGATTGATATAGGAGAGTCTCTGGGAAAAGTTTGGGAGGCAACAGATCAAAGGAAATTAGGGTTCCTTTGTAACTGCAAGAATTAGGGTTTCCCTTCCGATAGGGTTTCGGCGGCAAAACACTGACAATGTAGTTTGAGTGGCAAGGTTGAATTGGAGAGAATCTCTGGTCTGATAGGAAAGGCAAGGCTATATAACCATCTTCACATACCCAAAGGCGAGAGAAAATCCAATAACACCGAAAGAAAAAGACGGGAGTCCAATTCCGCGAAGGAAAAATCGAGGAGCGTAAACCAGGGTGTCACAAACCTACCCCCCTTTAGAAAATCTCGTCCTCGAGATTTCTGGGCTTACCTCCCGGCTAAGGGGACATACCTGTGTGTGACTTGGATCCATCACCTGTCTTGTCTTCAGTGAATTGCTGGCCTTTCAAACTGTCTCATCGGACGGCTCAGGTGTTGCCTTCTTAAACAGCTGCATTGAATCCTTCTCTTTCCTGCCAGGTGTACCTCTTATCCTGGTAGCTGTGTTGCTTGGTAGGGTAGCGAGTAATACCAACAAATAGCTTGGCTTCCGGGGCCTAGAGCTCGCTACTTTGAGTCTTATTGCGATACTCCGTACCATGACTGTCACGGGTGGGGCATCCTTTCTTTAGTACAAGGCTCCCATGCACGTATGGCCTCGAGTGACTAGGGGTGGCTTTTTTCTGCCTTGTCAGGGTGCTCAATCAGACTGTTGGTTTCATACTGGTGTTTCCGTCTGTCTTATGTGTTCAGATCTTGTCCTTAGGTGGTCAACAACTACGTTCCCAGAAAATGCATTGGGATTGCTACGGTGTTGTTGTCTGGTACCCCTTAAGGTATTTATCTCAGTTGGCAAAGAAACAGCATGTCCTCTCTTGTAGACTTCCAGCTAGAATTTTCTCACCCCCAAGACACGTGTATCTTCTGGCCGGGTCCTGGGTGAGTTGAATGAAGTATGACGCGGTCTGTCAAATATCACGAGGCAAACAAATGTGGGATCAAACCAATGTTGTTTTTCCCAGGTAACTCTTTATGGGTCATCTTGACGATCTTATGCTTCTATTACCAAGATGACCAACTCGTCTTCATGGATCTTTCGCGTGGAACCTTATCCATTTGCAAAGTATTGGGACCATGTCCGCCTTGGCGAGCATATTTGTTACAATTATCCCCTAGGAGCTGAGAACTTTTCTTCTGACGCTGGATTCTGAGGGGTTGAAAGGATTTTGCAAACCATTAGGGTCTGGCTTCCAGGATTTATCTCCAAAGTATATCCTGTCACAACCGCTACTCCAGTATCCTGGTGATCCACAATCCAAGGGACAACATGACCGAGCTATTGCTACTATATCCCCAACTGAAATGTCAGGCATGATCACAAAGTAATCATAGACAGTAATCTCCTATTCCAATGACACCACAACATCTATGAATTTTTGACGCTGGCGTGCATGTGCTTTTAGCTATTCTATCTGAATGTCTTGTTTCCATGGGAATTCAGATAGTCAAACTCTGTCAATTACTGAGGTGGCTCTGCCTTATATATCCTCTGTAGTCCTTGTTATGACCACTGAGCTGAACATAGTATGGCTAGCATCCTGTGTATCTTTCGGAGCGTAGCCTCTTATCTTGGTTGATAGCCCGTATTTAGGATGAGTGCGGTAAGCTCACTTGTAACCGCAAGTAATGTATTGTTGTGGCCGCATATGCAAGAGTCTGACAAGGATTGATATTATCACCTTGTCTGTGAAATTTCATTTTATTGACCATCACGGAGATTGTTTATCCAAAACCTCTTTGTTCTTGGGGGTTCCTTTTGTGGGCCTGTCACGACCTGCCGACACGGCTCCTTGGCCATATCATAGCTTGTTGAGCATGTACTCACGATTTACTCTTGCATATCTCGTAGGGGTTGCTGTATTCATATCCTCCTTTGAAATATGGGGTCAATGTTTCTCTGAACGTAGTCATTCCCATGTACGAGTGGCTCGCATGAACTGATGAATTGGACTGCATGCTCACAACATATGTAAAGTAGGATAAATCCTTTCATAACTACTGAGTTCCGAGGCAGACGTGTGTCTAGACTAGTTCGTGCTTCTGACAAGATTGTTGTGGGCACGATGGCGTGTTGAAGAAGGCTGAATTCCTTACGCTTGAAGCTTTTGCCAGGGTAGTGTGCCGAAGAAGGCTGGGTATCGTACCTAAGAAGTTTCCCCTCATGTGGCTTACTGCGGAAGGTCAGGTGCCTTATGCTGGAAGCTTTCTGCGGTAGCAGGCTGAGGAAGATGGGAGTGCCGTACCCAAGAAGATTTTCCCCCTAGTGGCATAGCGAGGAAGATTGGGAGTCTTGCGTCGTAAGCTCTTCTCGATAGCTTGCGGAGGAAGGCTGGGTTTCTTATACCAGAGGCCTTTCACTATGATATGCGGTCTTGACGGAAGATATTCCGTTGGTCATGCACACCGCTTATCCTTCTGCTTGTCTGATCATTGCTGATGGAAAGGTTGCACAACTGATGCAGACCTCATGTTGAAAATTAATTCAGGATACCAGATGTTGCCGGCAATAAGCGGTTGGCGGATAATTCCATCCGGTTCAGCTGAGCTTCCAAGCATGTGAAATTCTCATTGATTCTGGGCAGCCGTGAACTTATCCATATCCCTCGCAGACCTTGTTCACAGTGCCCGGAAATTTGTATATACACCGATGAATTCCAAAATATGCTTTGCAATGTGTATCCACATACCAGAGTGTTGTTGTTGCTCTCGGCACCTTCACATTCTTGAAATACGTCTTCTGTGGGTAATAAATGATTCTTGAGTCCAGTGAGAAAAGACTCAAGATTCACCCTACTGACTGAAATAATCCTTGTGTCGAGGACGGAATCATTTGTTCCTTAGGTGTAATCTATTCTGCGGCAAACTCCCTTAGGTATAGTCTGGCCTTGTCGGTTGCACTTAGATTCTGCTTCTGACCCGTTCTTCATTTGGCAGATCCGGTGTTGGTGTTCTGAATATCAGGTAGTTGACTTGGTTCTTACGGAATTTTGATTATTGGGTATTATCCAAGTTGTATGCTGGTCTTCTTTGGCAGTTCTCGCAGATGGATCTAGTCGGAGTCACATAACGGAATCGACAAAAGAAGCAAGAACCGCGAAAACCCAAAAAGAATACTACAAAGGAAATAAAGCTCAAGTTTTGCGGACCTTACACATGTGGCCGAAGATCCACTAGTATAACTAGCCTAGCGCACTCGATGCACCTCTAAGGACTTAGAAGCAAAACCACACAATGCTCCTGGTAGCAATTGGTGTCGAGCTCCTACTATTTCCTTAGGGAACATCAAACCCGATGCATGACCATAGCCAAAGTGGCTTAGTCAATGATCCTAGGGTTATCGGGAAAAGATGGAATTTATAGGCGTTTCCCAAAGGAAACTAGATTTAAGGAGAGAAATGCCATGGTTAGCAAGCAAGGTAGGGATATCTGGTTTACCTAGGGGTTAAGGGCTCACGGGTCGTTGCCTGGTGCAGATATCTCCCACCGGAGGCAAAGGCCACGAGAGTTGGGGTCTGATACGGGAAAAACCTACGGGATTGCCTTATGATCAATAGTAGCCGTGCCAGTCTGGCAAAGATGGCTGAAATCCATCTGGGCTTTCTACTGATCAAGAGGCAATAAAGTCTGGCAAGGGTAACCTACAGTCAGCCTGGCTGCTCTGATACCACCCGTTGTGGCGCCCCGCCTGATTACCACTGTAGCCAGACGGTCGCCGCACACACCAGCCCAGGAAATCACACTGGCGCGTGTCTTTACAACAAGTATCATGAACACAGGCATTTCTATTAATGGATATATAAGTCTTACATGATATTTTACAAGGGTGATGGCAGCGGAAAGGCTCGATCTAAGGCAGCATGGTCTTGGTGCGGCTCCAATCCACAGGGATCTGACTGGGTTACTCTTCTAGCCCGCGAACACTCCGGCTCCTCGCTAGTGGACGCCGGATCCTTAGGTGAACCTGGCCACATTGAAGGCCGCTGAGTACTTTTGAATGTACTCGCAAGCAAACCAAACAAACATATACACCAAGCAAAGCAATCCATGGCATTCAAGCATGCTTTAATTGTTGGAGTAATATTATCTATCATGGCATGGTATAACTATCTAGCAAAATTAATCATCATGTTACAACAGGGTTATCTAGCATGATAATTGTCAAGGGTAAATTCAGAAAGGTAAAGCATAACGGTATAGGTAATTTATCAAGATCCCTCCCACGATCCCTCCGGACCATATCCAAGTTCTTACGGTCATCCGACCATCTCCTTTATAGCCATCTGATACGTCTCCAACGCATCTATCATTTTTGATTGTTCCATGCTATTATAGTATCAATCTTGGATGTTTTTATATACATTTACAGCAATTATATATCATTTTTTAGGACTAACCTATTAACTTAGTGCCCAGTGCCAGTTACTGTTTTTTTGCCTATTTTTGGTTTTCCAGAATATCAGTACCAAACGAAGTCCAAATGCCACGAAACTTTTCAAAGATTTTTTTCTGGACATAAGAGACACTAGAAGCTTCGGGAGAGGGCCAGAAGCCAGATGAGGTGGCCACGAGCCACCAGGGCGCGCCCCAGGGGGGGTGGCACCCCCTGGTGCCTCGTGGGACAACCTCTGCTCCGTTTGACCTAATTCCACCTCTATGAATTCTCTAAAATCGGGAAACCAATAGAGGAGTCCACAAAATACTTTTTCCGCTGCCGCAAGTTCCTGTTCTCGAGAGATCCCATCTGGAGGCCTTTTCTGGTACTCCGCCGGAGGGGGAATCGATCACGGAGGGGCTCTACATCATCCTTGCTGCCCTTCCGATGATGCGTGAGTAGTTTACCACAGACCTTCGGGTCCATAGTTAGTAGCTAGATGGCTTCTTCTCTCTTTTTGATCTTCAATACAATGTTCTCCTCGATGTTCTTGGAGTTCTATCCGATGTAATCGCTTTTTGCGGTGTGTTTGTTGGGATCTGATGAATTGTGAGTTTATGATCAGATTATCCATGAATATTATTTGAGTTTTCTCTAAACTCTTTTATGCATGATTATTATAGCTTCATATTTCTCTCCGATCTATTGAATTGGTTTGGCCAACTAGATTGATTTATCTTGCAATGGGAGAGGTGCTTTGTAATGGGTTCGATCTTGTGGTGCTCAATCCCAGTGACAGAAAGGGTCATGACACGTATATATCGTTGCTATTAAGGGTAAAAAGATGGTGTTTATTCATGCGTGAGTTTACTTTGTCTACATCATGTCATCTTGCTTAAGGCATTACTCCGTTCTTCATAAACTTAATACACTAGATGCATGCTGGATAGCGGTCGATGTGTGGAGTAATAGTAGTAGATGCAGGTGATGCCTATATACATGATCATTGCCTTGGATATCGTCATGATTATTTGCTTTTCTATCAATTGCCCAACAGTAATTTGTTCACCCACCGTATGCTATTTTCAAGAGAGAAGCCTCTAGTGAAAACTATGGTCCCCCGGGTCTATCTTAATCATATATTGAAAATCCTAAAAATACCTTGCTGCACTTTTACTTTATTTATTTTATTTTGTATTTTTGTTCGATCTATTTATCTATCACCATACAATTTAATCTTGCAATTAACCGCCAAGGGATTGACAACCCCTTGTTCGCGTTGGGTGCGAGGATTTGTTGTTTTGTGTGCAGGTACTGCTAACGAGTTGTTGCTTGATTCTCCTACTGGATTGATAACCTTGGTTTCATAACTGAGGGAAATACTTATCTCTACTCTACTGTATCATCCCCTCCTCTTCGGGGAAATCCCAACGCAGCTCACAAGTAGCAGGAAGAATTTCTGGCGCCGTTGCCGGGGAGACATCATCAACATCTATCAAGTACCTACGCATAAAAGTTTCATCTCCTTGCATTTACTTTATTTGACTTTGCCTCTCCTTTTCATCTCCCTCAGTTCTAAAAAGTTTTTACAAAAATACAAAAATATTTTCCGTTTGCCTTTTTGCGTGTTTTCTTGTTCGCTTGCTTGAAGATTGTTATCATGAGTGATTTTGGCATGGCAGAAACTGATAATGGTAGAACTCCTACAATTGGAAGTTCTACCAATCTTGATGCTAAAACTTTTGTGTTGGGACATGGGAATGTTATAGGAAAAAGTGTCATCCAAGAATTCTTTAATTGCATTGGGACCTTGGCTTTTGATGATGCTCCTATACTTAAAGAAACCAAGAATTATGCCGAAGCTATTTCCGCACTTGTCCTTAAACTTGAAAGAAGATTTATTCGCACCCATCCTACTTTGCAAAGATTGTTTTATGAGTTACCGGTTATAAAAGATCCTAGAGCTAAGAAAATAGCTACCCTTGTTCTCATGAATGAATTTGATCACATAGTGCGAGAAGCTAGGGTGATCTTTGATTTTTATGGTATGAACCGTGAAAAACTGGTAATAGATGAGATCCTTTATAATAATGATTACTTGTTGAGGTATTTGTTCCGCAACGACCAGATATTTGATGAGAATATTAAAAAGGAAGTTCCTCCTTTGAATATAATCCAACAAGTTTTCAACAGTGTTAATAGACAATACTCTTGGATTGTAGCCGGTAATCAAGAGGGATTTACAGATGGACAACTGGCTAATGCTAAAATTTCTATGGATGATGTGTTTCATATTACCTTTGAAAAACCCTTTGATGAAAGTACATCTTTGGATAAGAATATGAAAGATGATAATACTTGAAACTATGCATTATGCCTAGCTAGGGGCATAAAACAATAGCGCTTGTTGGGAGGCAACCCAATGAATAAAATAAATGTTTGCTTTTACCTACTGTTCTTGTGTGTTTTCACAATTATGCTACTGTTATGATTGTGTTTTTATGTTTTAATTAGTGTTTGTGCCAAGTAATGCCTTTGGGATGATTTGGAAGATAGTATAATTGATGCTGTTTGGAAAACAGAAAGTTTTGCGTCCAGTGCTGGAATTTTAATTCTGTACTGGAGGGTCAGAAAAATCTGAAATTTTTACACAGTATTGGTATATGAATTGTACACGTTTTCCTAATTTTTCAGAATTTTTGGAGTTACATAAGTATAGCTTTTAAATAGATCTTTACAGACTGTTCTGTTTTAGACAGATTCTGTTTTTGTTGCATAGTTTGCTTATTTTGATGAATCTATGGATCGTATCGGGGTGTATGAGTCATGGAGAAGTTGGAGTACAGTAGCATTATGCCAATATTAAATATGAATCAATTTACTACAGTACTTAGAGTTAAGGATTTATTTGTTATACTAACGGATCTCACGAAGGTTTTGTTGAGTTTTGTGTGATTGAAGTTTTCAAGTTTTGGGTGAGATCACGATAGATGAAGGAATAAGGAGTGTGAAGAGCCTAAGCTTGGGGATGCCGAAAGCACCCCAAGGTAATATTCAAGGAAGACTCAAGCGTCTAAGCTTGGGGATGCCCCGGAAGGCATCCCCTCTTTCTTCTACCAAGTATCGGTAATTTTACTTGGAGCTATATTTTTATTCATCACATGATATGTGTTTTACTTGGAGCATCGTGTATTATATGAGTCTTTGCTTTGTTTGCTTTTTAGTTTGTCACAATCATCTTTGCTGGACACACCTATTTGAGAGAGCCACACGTTAATCATGATTTGTTAGAATACTCTATGTGCTTCACTTAAACCTTTTGAGCTAGGCAGTTGCTCTAGTGCTTCACTTAAATCTTTTTAAGCACGGCAGTGGCTATATTTTGAAGAAATATTTAAACTCTCATGCTTCACTTATATTATTTTGAGAGTTGATAAGATAAAATTTTGAAGAAATATTTAAACTCTCATGCTTCACTTATATTATTTTGAGAGTTGATAAGATAAAATTTTGAAGAAATATTTTGCACTCTCATGCTTCACTTATATCTTTTTGAGAGTTGATAATAGTAATGGTAATTTGCACAAGATATGAATTTGGTCCCAAAGTGATGAATATTCAAGAGGGATATTATAAAAACTTTCATGAAAGATCATTGGATATGATAAGTTTGATTCCTTGCAATAGTTTTGCGATATGGAGATGATAATATGTGAGTCATGTTAGTGAGTAATTATGATTTAGTAAGAATATTGGTGTTAAGGTTTGTGATTCCCTATGCATGCACATTAAGTCAATAGTTATGTAACGAAATTATATCCTACTTATGGTGCATTATTCGGTGTTAGTTATGTTCAATGCATGTTTATGACCGTTTTCGCTTTTTGGTTGGTTGCTTCTCAATCTATTTGCTAGCCTTCATTTGTACTAAGCGGGAATGCTGCTTGTGCATCCAAACTCCTTAAACCCAAGTTGTGCCAAATGAGTCCACCATACCTACCTATATGCGGTATTTCCATGCCGTTCCAAGTAAATTTGCATGTGCCAACTCTAATTTTTCAAAATAATTTTCCGTTTTGTGTGCCCGTACCGCTCATGAAGCGGCAGGGGGTGGCCAATATTTTCCATGCTAGGTGTGTTATTCTCACGATGAGTGTTTATTCACTTGTCATTGCACGAGAGAGTGGCCGGTAATAGGGATGTCCAGTCTCGAAATGAATTTTTTTAATATGATGATAATAATAAATTCCTTGGAAAGTGTTGGTATGGAAGGCACCCGTGGATACGGCTAGCCATGGATTGTGAAAGAATGGTGGAAAGGAAATAAACTTTATTTTCTGTTTGGGAACCGCCTATAATGTGTCTAGCATGGAAGATATTGGGAATTCTCGGTCGTTTTCGTTGACAGGAAAAGCATGCCTCTCAAAATAATTTTATCTCTCTAATTTAAGCCTTGAGCTCTGGCACATTTGCAAATCTCTGCTTCCCTCTGCGAAGGGCCTATCTATTTACTTTTATGCAAATTTTTATTTTTATTTTGAGTCTCCATTTTCTGTTACAAAGCACCAACTAGAGAGCACTATTGTCATACTTGTGCATTGTGTGTAGCTAATATTGAGTGTGTTTCATGAATGGATCAATGATTGAGCATAATGGGCTAGGGATAACTTTCTTTAGCGTTGATAATTTGAAAGACATGGTTGCTTGTTAGTATGCTTGTGTATTTATATCTTCATGTCAAACTATAGACTATTGCTTTGAATCATTCAAGTCCAAATGTCCATGCTACAAAAGAAAAGAGTATATGATGAATATGATAGGTAGCATTCCACATCAAAAATTCTGTTTTTATCATTTACCTACTCGTGGACGAGCAGGAATTAAGCTTGGGGATGCTCGATACGTCTCCAACGTATCTATAATTTTTGATTGTTCCATGCTATTATAGTATCAATCTTGGATGTTTTTATATACATTTACAGCAATTATATATCATTTTTTTGGGACTAACCTATTAACTTAGTACCCAGTGCCAGTTGCTATTTTTTGCCTGTTTCTGGTTTTCCAGAATATTAGTACCAACCGAAGTCCAAATGCCACGAAACTTTTTGGAGATTTTTTTCTGGACATAAGAGACACTAGAAGCTTTGGGAGAGGGCCAGAAGCCAGAGTAGGTGGCGCGCCCTGGTGCCTCGTGGGCCCACCTCTGCTCCGTTTGACCTAATTCCACCTCTATAAATTCTCTAAAATCGGGAAACCAACAGAGGAGTCCACGAAATACTTTTTCCGCCGCCGCAAGTTCCTGTTCTCGAGACATCCCATCTGGGGGCCTTTTCCGGTACTCTGCCGGAGGGGGAATCAATCACGGAGGGGCTCTACATCATCCTTGCTGCCCTTCTGATGATGCGTGAGTAGTTTACCACAGACCTTCGGGTCCATAGTTAGTAGCTAGATGGCTTCTTCTCTCTTTTTGATCTTCAATACAATGTTCTCCTCGATGTTCTTGGAGTTATATCCGATGTAATCACTTTTTGCGGTGTGTTTGTCGGGATCCGATGAATTATGAGTTTATGATCAGATTATCCATAATATTATTTGAGTTTTCTCTGAACTCTTTTATGCATGATTATTATAGCTTCGTATTTCTCTCTGATATATTGATTTGGTTTGGCCAACTAGATTGATTTATCTTGCAATGGGAGAGGTGCTTTGTAATGGGTTCGATCTTGCGGTGCTCAATCGTAGTGACAGAAAGGGACATGGCACGTATGTATCGTTGCTATTAAGGGTAAAAATATGGGGTTTATTCATGCGTGAGTTTACTTTGTGTACATCATGTCATCTTGCTTAAGGCGTTACTCCGTTCTTCATGAACTTAATACACTAGATGCATGCTGGATAGTGGTCGATGTGTGAAGTAATAGTAGTAGATGCAGGCAGGAGTCAGTCTACTTGTCTCGGACGTCATGCCTATATACATGATCATTGCCTTGGATATCGTCATGATTATTTACTTTTCTATCAATTGCCCAACAGTAATTTGTTCACCCACCGTATGCTATTTTCAAGAGAGAAGTCTCTAGTGAAAACTATGGCCCCCGGGTCTATCTTAATCATATATTGAAAATCCTAAAAATACCTTGCTGCACTTTTACTTTATTTATTTTAGTTTGTATTTTTGTTTGATCTATTTATCTATCACCATACAATTTAATCCTGCAATTAACCGCCAAGGGATTGACAACCCCTTGTTCGCGTTGGGTGCGAGGATTTGTTGTTTTGTGTGCAGGTACTGCTAACGAGTTGTTGCGTGATTCTCCTACTGGATTGATAACCTTGGTTTCATAACTGAGGGAAATACTTATCTCTACTGTACTGCATCACCCCCTCCTCTTCGGGGAAATCCCAATGCAGCTCACAAGTAGCACCATCCCATGGCTAACATCTCAGCTTCCTGACATCATCCGATGTCCAGGCATCTGTGCTGACAAAGCTTACCTTATCTGGTTCGTTCTTGGCAATCATTCGGTTAACTCCTCCAGACTCGACACAGACCAAATAGTGTGACCTAGTACGAACTGTGTCCCATGACCGAGGACGCGACTATTCGAATAGATTTACACTCTGCAGAGGTTGCACACTTTACCCATACTATGGAGCTCCTGGCCTCGTACTTTAGTACCTGTTTCCATTCGGGTGGATCGGTGCTACTCCAATAAAACCTGTCTATTGCCGGGCACTCTTACGGTCCCACCGACAATCATACCCCTTTCGGGTCATGTCCTGGGTGGCCCCTGTGTCACACCTGACACCTGCCACCGTCATGGCCAAACAAAACTGTCCCAAACGGGGACCCTGTATCCATATAACTTGGACTTACAAGGTTATCGCCGCCTACCGGGCCACGCATAACCTCCCCTCTTTGGAGGCACCGATAAGAGGCACGACAATAGACCAAGTCAGGGCCTCCCCATCCAGGCAAGTGTGGTTGCACTGATGAGCTAGGTTCGGTGGCACTATGACTCGATCCAGCCGACGGAGGAGGTTGTTGTTATTATTATGTCACATTCTTTATCATTGCAATAACAATGGTAATGCATGATGTAAACATAACAACTTATCTCCATACATCATCACATACGAGTCACTAGTGCGATGTTATGATGATTACTAGCAAGTAATGTAAACAATGATACAAACTATCAGGAGTTTAATTATTTCTAGCACAAACATTTTCATTAATTAAACACGCAATAATAACACAGAGCAATGCATTAGGGCATATATCAGATGGTCGGCTTGCCTGGGGCTCGAGGAATGCTCCGGGAAGGAGTGCGATAATCTCGCGGAAAGATTTGCCGGAAAAGTTTCTCTCTCGAACGGGCTGAATGTAGTGCAGGGGCAAAATGGTCATTTTTAGAAAGTGTAAACATTATGAAAGTGATGTCATCGGAACGGGCTCGGTGAATAGAGAACGTGGGATTTGGAATCACCTGAATCGGAGTCACGGTTAAAAAGTTGTGGCCGTTCATTCGTTAGGCAGAAAACAAACAAAATCATGTTCATTTCTGCGTTTAACTGACGAACGACCGCAGCTTAAGGGTTCCGGCCGGCGGCTGAAAATAGAAAACGTATTCCAGAGAATACGCTTTCAATGAATAGAAGGCGTACTCTGGCGAGTACGTTTCCACTTAACCGGCTGGGCTCGGCCACTGAGTCGCTTACACGCGGATCCCACCAGCGCTTTCTCTCTCCTCCTCCTTTCTTCTTCTTCCTCCTCCCCTTCTGCTCGATGCTGCGGCAGGGCACCTCTGCTCCTGTGGCCACCGGCACTCCAGTGGTTCCCGCGGGCGGGCGAGAGCACGGGCGCGGCCGCCGGCATGTGCCGCATTTAGGGGTGGAAACCACGGCCGCCGGGGCGAGCTGGGAGAGCGACGACGAGCCATGGCAGAGGGCGGTGGCCTCGGGCAAAGGCGAGGCTTCGGCGAGGGATTGGTCTAGGCGAGGGCATGGGAGGGGTCGCCGGGGAGTGGCCCATCTCGTGGTGAGGTTCACAGGCACCGGGGATGGCTGGGTGCGGGGATTGCGGGCGGAGGCAGTGGGTGGAGCTCCGGCCAATACGAGCATTCCGGCGACGGAATCGATCGGGCGCGGGTGTAGAAGGGAACTAGAGGGAGAGGGGAGAAGGCTAGTGAGGTCGGGAGGTCCCGGGGATGGCTTTTATAGCCGAACAACAGGGATGGATAGGCACGGCCGCCGTGGCGTTCTTATCATCGTACTGGAGCTCGGAGGCCACGCGGAGGAAGGGGCGGCGTCGGCAGGGTCTCCGGGTGAGTGGAGAAGCTAGCAGGGTCGGGAAAAGGGGACAAGAGGAAGACGACGGCGCAGGTCACGGGCCTACCGTGCCGCGGCGGAGCTCGTCGCGGCGCGGCGAGGAAGAGAACGAAGGGGGAAGCTACGGGAGAGGGGGTACGTGGGTGCTGCGGAGCCATGGGACATGCTGGGACAAGCCACGGCCGGCTGGAGCTAGCTGGGCGAGGTGGACAGTGCGTAGAGCGCCGTTTTGGCATGCTCTCGGCGCGGTCACCTTGGGTACCGCATGTCCAGGGCACCTTGGAGAGGTCAAACCATGTCAGCTCGATGAGAGCAATTACAGGGATTGCATTTATGCAGGTTTGGATGGAAGAGGAGGCAGGAAATGACTGATGTGAGCTGACCTAGGTTTTGAACAAAAGGTGTGTTGTAACACCCCAAAAATATTTTCTTTTGAATTTTAAAATCTATTCTTTAAAATAAAATTCTTTGGATCACTATGGCCCTATTTATCTTTTCTTTTGTTTTGAAAATCATTTTTTAGTTTTCAATTGGGTTTCAATTTGTTTTAAATGGTTTTGATTTGATGGTTTATTACTTGAGTAATTATTTTTGAAGGATCAAAAATATTTTCTTTCAGAAAAGTTTTTGGATAATTAAATTATTTCAATGAAATGATCCATTTCATTTTTCTTCAAACACATAGAAAATTCTTCCAAAAATTATTCTACCACTTTCAAATTATCATCCAAGTCATTCTCACACCCTAGGACAGTACCCAATACTTCTTCTCTCCACAAAAATATTTTTATCATATTTAACCAATTCCAAAGTTGGAATTTCATTTATTCCTAGTTCCTTTGATTTACAAAGGAACTATATTTTTCCCAACTCTTCTGCACCCACAAAAATTATCCCAGCTACTTGACAGTACCCACACTCCATTTCACCAAACACATTCTATTCCATAGTGCAAAATTTTCAAATTTCATTCAATTGAAATTTGGACCGGATTCAATCTCTCTGATCAAAACCTAATTTTAATTACTCCAAATATTCAGAAATTTTGCCAGCATCTCTGTTATGTCTCAGTACCTCACCATAAAAATTCTCAAAAATTCCAAAAATGCATGTGGCTATCTAGCATTTCATCATACACCTCATGTGCACTGTAGCTCACTGTCGAAAAATTCAAAAATTACAGTGAAGTTTAGAGAGGAAGGGATCGGCGCCGTACGGTGCACTCCACTTCACCTCTCCCACATCCACACTTCTGGTGATCATCAATGCGTCGCCTAGGGACCCTCTCGCCAGCCTCTCGCCGCCGACAGCACAGGAGCAGGCCGGTGCAACGGCCGTTGCCCTCGGCCGCGGCGGCCGAGAGGATCAGCACGGCCCCAGCCGCCATCACTCCTGCCACCGCTCCCTCTCCTACCTCCTCTCCACGCGTCGCCCTCCTCCGCAGCTCCCCGCACCGTCCAAACCACCCCGCGCCCGCCTGTCAGTCGCCGGAGCCGCACGCCGCCCGCCATGGCCGTGCGGGAGCTCGGCTTTGGGATAAGGTAGTAGAGCTCGAGGACGTCGCGCTGGCGCTTCGAGAGAACTCCACCGACCTCACTGATTACTCACCGACCTCGCCCACCGCCTCTAACTGCCTCGCCGGCCACCATCACTCCGGCGTGATCCGCACCGCCTCGGACCACCTCGGATCACCTATATAAGGAGCCCTCGAGCCCCGTTCAGTACTCGCACCACCTCCACCCACTCCCAATCGACCCCAGAGGAGTCGGATGACCACGGGGAGGTCGTCTTCCCCGACTCCGGGCACCCGATCCGCTGCTGTCCCCGCGAACATCATGTCGCCGTTACTCCATCTCCACCTCCCAAACTCCGTCAGTAGGCTTCTCGTGCACCCACTCATCCATTCCACCCATCAATTTGACGTCCAGAGCCCTCCCCGACGAGATCCACCTTCACCCGACGCCGCCGTCCGCCGGAGTTGACCTCGCAGTCGCTACGGTGCTCGCCGGCGACCAACTCCATACCCACCGATGCGGAATACTTCCCCGAGCACATCCCGACCATCGCCGCCTCCTGAAATGCTAGCGATCGTCGCCGGTGATCACCGCACCTACTCTGTGCACGCGCGCGAGGCGCATTTGAAATTCAAACCTGACGGGTGGGCAGTGTTTTATTTTTTTCTGCGTTATTTCGAAAACGCCTTCTGCCGCTTTCCGTTTTCTGAACGGGAAGACGTATTCTATCCCAAGGCGTTTTCTGTTATTTACCGCAGGGACCCGCTGGCAGTTATTTTATTTACAGAGAGGTCCCTGGTTTTAAAACCTTTATAACTTTTAAACCACAAATCATTTTCAATCGATTCTTTTTCTGAAAAACTTCTTTTCCACTCTATTTTTTTAGTATTTATTTGAAAATATTTTGAGACAAATTTTTGTACTATTGCAAAAAATTTGATTTGAATTTGAATTCTTATTTTATAGAAAACGAGGAGGGAAACTTTGCCGAAAATATCGAGGGATCACCTTCTGCCTACTTTGATCAAGGCAAGCATTTTTGAACTTGGGATATGGTGATTGCATACATGTTTGCATCAATTTGAAATATCACCAGATAGGTAGTAGATACAAGTGCATGCATGGTCATATCATCTGTGCATTTCACGCATGCCAGAATCTTTCTAACCTTGATGAAATTGTGAGAAATTAGGGAGTGTACCTCCTGTCGTTGTCGTGCCGGTGGGCATGGGTCGCGTCATGACACGATGGTGTCACCGTGGCATGTGAAGCATGCCAGTCATAATAATAACACCTCTTGAGTCGACCTAGATCGAGTCTTGTTCCATCAAGACTACCTAAATACCGCGCTGCCACTTGTCTTCCCGCGAGGGGAGTACGGCTTAGTAAGTTGCTAACCCCTTTCCGAGTGCACACCACA
The DNA here is from genome assembly GCA_039707655.1 of Elymus sibiricus. NCBI lineage: Eukaryota > Viridiplantae > Streptophyta > Magnoliopsida > Poales > Poaceae > Elymus > Elymus sibiricus. The sequence goes on along the minus strand of CM077672.1, from coordinate 481,449,339 downwards.
TAGAGGGGCCATGATGAGGGTTCCATGGCCATGGACTAATGCCAGACATCGGGTCAGGGGGCATGGGTGTATCCGGCTAGGCCGAGAGGGGGGCACCCCTTGTAATCCGTGCGTATAAATAGTGATCCCATGCTATTCGAGACGATGGTCTCCCCGTCTTAGAGTTTTTCTTGAACGATGCTTTGGGTGATTCCCGGCATCCGAAAAGTTTATCTGGTGTGTGCTAGTCAGGTGTGTTTTCAACCCAAAGACCGTAATGGGAATTAGTCAGCGTCTCGGTGTAGGCTAAAGAAATCCTATACATGTGGGTAAAGAGTACACCCTCTGCAGAGTTATACCTATTCGAATAGCCGTGTCCATGGTGAAGGACGTTAGCTGGGAAGGGTCAAGTGTCAGTTCTGGTGTCGGTCTTTGGAGGAAATAATTAAATTGAGCATGATTCATATTTAGGATAATTATTGTCCCTACTAATGCCATCATGAATATTATTGTCAACATGAATATTGTTGTGGACTAATCCTTTTCTTCTATGCGCAATCTTGAGTATCACTTGGGATGGCTAGTCCACCTGGATACTCAGTTTTATTTTCTTTTCTGAGTATCACTTGGGATGGCTAGTCCACCTGGGTACCCAGTTTTATTTTATTTTCTGAGTATCACTTGGGATGGCTAGTCCACCTAGGTACTCAGTTTTATTTTCTTTCAGAATATCACTTGGCATGGCTAGTCCACCTGGATACTCATTTCTTTTCAAGACCTCTCGAGGCATCGCTTTCAGACACCCGTTTGGCATTTCTTTTTAAGACCTCTCGAGGTGTCGCTTTCAAACACTCGTTTGGCATTTCTTTTCAAGACCTCTCGAGGCGTCACTTTCAGACACCCGTTTGGCATTTCTTTTCAAGACCTCTTGAGGCGTCGCTTTCAGACACCCATTTGGCATTCCTATTGGAATTCCTCGGGCGGTCCAGCGCCCGATGTTCCATTTTACTTTCTTGGTTTATTACTAAAGTAACATATTAATTTATCCGCACCATATTAATATTTATCATGCCATGCTTTAAATTTCGGTCAGCATATGCATAAAATTTAATCCATCATGAACACATGCATTCGGTATATCTTTTGTTCATTATGTTTGCGAGTACATTCCAATGTACTCACAGGCTTGTCCCTGGCTTGTTAATTTGGCCAGACCTGGAAGGAGACGATCTTGTGGAAGAAGAGTGTGCTAGCGAGCCCGACGCTTAGAGGTGTTCCCAGTCAGTCAACTTGTGGTCTTGGAGTCTACCACGTGTATCATCTGCAGTGCTTCCGCTACACCAATAAAATAGTCAAGCCTCACACTGACGCTTGGCTTTACTTTATTGTATCAGTGTTGTAATATCACTACACCATTGTCTTATTCCGCCACCGTCATATATTGACAAGTTTGTAATAAATGTTGAACGCTCTGGCTCAACCCTGTGTATTATTATGTATGTACTGGTTATCTATATCAAGGAAGTCCACGAGTTGTTCTGATCTTGGGGCTGGTGTGACTTGAGGCTATTCCGTGATATATTCTGGGAACAGGCCCGACATGTTTGTAGTGGTTTCTGGATAGATCACTGAGTGAAATGAGCTGGAATTTGGCGTGGAGCAATGATTCACTAAGGTGCATCTCTTGGCAAATTTTCAGGCCAAATGAATCACCCTAGCTAGCACTACCTTCACACATTAGCAAACTGGACAGAAATGGACTTGAGGTTGCTGGGACCAAATGGCTAACTTTCATGAGATGAATTTTTGTGTATGGCAGTCATATGGGCATCTTGATCATTTGGTAAAATCTCAGCTCATTTGGATGCCCTATGAAGGTACTTCCTTCACAAAGCTTTTCTCTGGACAGAATCTTGGGAAAATTATTGAGAGGGATTGGATAAGTTAATTGAGCTGATTTTTGGCTTACATGGGTGATTTGTCAATGTTAATCACCATGAAAAATTTCAGCTCCAAAGGATCAAGGGTTCAAGCACTTTCTTTGCAAATTGCCCAAACTGGACAGAATTTGCAAAGGGATGCTTTGCTCAAAATTTGAACAATGGAACTTGGGTTATTGATGGAAATGGTGAAGATATGGATAGGAGAAGCTCCACAAATTATTTGGTATTTTTCTTGGCTACCAAAATGGTAGCTCCTTTGGAAAGTGCCCAAAATGCAATATTGACTTTAAATAGGAAAATGCAATTTCCCTTATTTAATTATGGCCAATATTTTTTATGAGAGCTCAATATGATCACAATGAATATCTCCACAAGTTTTCATGAACTTTGGAGATGGATAGATATTTTCTTGGATTTAATTCCTTTAACTGGCAAAAAAGGAATTAATTTTAAATAAAAAATATTGCAAATGACTTGGCAATATTTTTGCATATCCAGAGTTGATTGATATAGGAGAGTCTCTGGGAAAAGTTTGGGAGGCAACAGATCAAAGGAAATTAGGGTTCCTTTGTAACTGCAAGAATTAGGGTTTCCCTTCCGATAGGATTTCGGCGGCAAAACACTGAGAATGTAGTTTGAGTGGCAAGGTTGAATTGGAGAGAATCTCTGGTCTGATAGGAAAGGCAAGGCTATATAACCATCTTCACATACCCAAAGGCGAGAGAAAATCCAATAACACCGAAAGAAAAAGACGGGAGTCCAATTCCGCGAAGGAAAAATCGAGGAGCGAAAACCAGGGTGTCACAGACTTTGTCAAGTTTTGGTTATACCTTGCATTTCTCGTTATCCTTGGAATTGTTCCTTGTGTATTTCTCGTGATCTTCAAACCCAACCTTTGCTTAAACACCATATCATTGCTGCCCTGAAGCATGACTGTGGTGCTCCGCACATCAACAAGAACATTGGAAATGCAATGCTAAATGTTTCTTGATCTATTATCCAAACACCGTTGTATGGGTAACATCATGACTTTCTTCGCCCCGTTATCCAAATGATTTTGTACTTGCCGTTCCGTCATGTATATCATGGTCTGCTTTTCCTTGGGAAGGATATACTCTCAATTCTTGTGTATAAACACATTTTCCTTTCCATTGGTCTGTTTAATCTGATAATCACTTTTTCCTTTCCATTCGTCTGTTTAACCTTTCTTGTGATCTATATGATCTAAGCAGTAACAATTCCCTACTTATGATAACATCTCGGTGTACAAATCTATCAGTAACCTTGTTACTATTGTTGTTGACATTCCGGTAACACCGGTGGACGAGAACTTTGCCTATTGGTCCGCCTCGCTTTGCGAGCAGGAAAATGGTTCCCTTCGTTCCCCGCCCTTGGTACCGACGTTGTTGCAAAGATAGCTGACAAGATATTGTAACACCCCAAAAATATAACCACATTTTTATTAATTAAAATTTGGACAGAAATAAAATTTTGAATTATATTAGGTTTTTTATTAATTTCAGAGTATTTTCTGTTTTCTGTTTTCTAAAATTCTTCCCTCCATATAGAAATTTTGGAAAAAATATTATGGGCTTTGGTAATTTTATTAAATCATTTCATTTATATTTTAATAACAGCAGGAAATATTTTCATAATAAAAATTGCCCCAAAAAAATCATTTTAATAGTATTTTCAATATTTGAAATACTTCTGTTGCACTATAACTATTTTAAATTATTCTTTTAAAATTCCACAAAAATTATGAGGGGTCATGTGATGCCTATAGATCACTTTCATCCAAAAACCCATCATGGTCATTTGAAAATTTTGAGCAAAACACCCTCTTTTCAATTCTGTCCCATTCCTAGGTTATAACTCCAACCCTAATTTTCCTTGCCCCAACAATTCTGAAATTTTTCCCACTTATAGTCCTTCCAACCAAACCCTTAAGTCGAGAACATCAACTCCATTTGCATCTTGCAAACTCACCAAATAAATCCTCCAAGTTTGGGTCCAGAACTGAATTTCAGTAAAACTTGCACTAGCAAGTTGTTTGTTTTGCCAAACCAACCTTACCATCATCACTAACATCCAAGGAGACACCATCCTGCCAAGTATCACTTCCATAGGAATTTTCTAAATGGCCCTAGCATTCTGTCAAACACCCTGTGGGCATAGCAGAGATCTTGGGTCCTTCTGAACTACACCTATGATCTGCTCATATGGCCAAACCATCATGTCTATCATCTCTAGAATCTCCAGGAGCATCACCCTGCCAAAGATCAGCTTGATTGGATCACTGTAGCCCGCTCTAGCATTCTGTCGAGCACTTAGCGTGCATGCACGGAGCGTGTCCAGAGTGCCAAGTTTGCAGGCGTCAGCACCGCCCCACGCTGCCCTCCCTGCTGCAGCTCCGCACGCAAGCCACCCCCGAGAGCTTCGCGAGACATCCACGCACCTCACCGACACCAGGACTTGGCCGCTAGCGCCGGCCACCGCCGTCCACGACGACCCGAAGGGCCGTCCAACGAGTCCCTCCTTGCCACGTCTCTGCCCTGCTTAAATGCCAATGGCCAGAGCTCATCCACTCCCCCACCGACCCCCTACCGCCCTTACTGGCCTCCACCGACCCCGCCGACCTTGCCAGCTACCTTAATGGCGCCATGACTGACCGTCCCGCCATGCTTATCTTCGGGAGCCGCGGAACCGCCTTCCTCTTCCTATAAAAGACCACCCCGAGCCTCATTCCGCATCAACATCGCTTCACCATCAACTCAATCATCCTCCAGAACAAGCATGGGGCTCGGGGATGCCATCTCCCTCCTCTCCGGCAACCACGACCGCCGCCGCTGCCTCGTTGATTCCGACGCCACCAGAGCTTCCCCCTCCCTATTCTTTTCACCAACTGCTTCCTCTTGATCCCACGGCCCCGTTCCACCGCTCAATTTAGCTCGAGATCAACCGCGGGCAAAAGCCCCAATTCGTCGCCGCCGGAGCTTCTCGGGAGAGCTCGCCGCCGACGACTCCGTCGACCCCAGAGACCGAGACGGGTACCCAGAGGATCGCCTTGATCCCCTGAGCATGCACATGTGCTCAGGTCCCCTAGAGGTGCCGCCTATCTCCGGCAATCGCCGCCGGCAAACTCTCTGTTGCTGTCGAAGGAGAGACGAGGCACGTAGAGGACCAGTCAAACCAGAATGGTGGGCCCGCGGGACCCACCGTCAGTGACTGGAGGTCACGCGCGCGCTGTTAAGTGGAGACGTATTCCCGGGAGCACATGTTCAACTCTAGAAAGCGTATTCCCACGAATACACCTTCGACGTCGGCAGCCCTCCCGCGTGGCCGAGCGACTGGGCCTGGCCCAGTGCCGCCATGCGGCTAAACCGCGCCTAGGGCGCGTTTCTGCTCGCCAGAACCAGCCCATCAGTTTGATGTTGTTCCTCTTTTTCTTTTCCAGTAGGTTTCAAATAATCCTACAGTACTCATTTCAAAACCAAATTTGATGATTTCAATTTCCAGGAACCCCTTAAACCATTCTCTATTAATCCAGCTAGGGTGAACATTTTTTCCTAAGCTTTGTTCCTGTTTGATCTATTAAATAGTCCATTTCTTCATTTAATTCAAATTCCCTAGGAAAATCATATGAACTCCAAATCATTTGATTCTTTTTCTGACATTCCTTATTTTTCAACTAGTTTATTTTAGTATTTATTTCAAATTTTTGCAAACAACTTTTTTGTACTGTTTTCACATTATGTGATATTAGCAATATTTTGAAAATAGGAAAAATGGAGGGAAGAAACTTTTCAAAAGTTTTGGAGTGCACCCAACCCTTCTACATGCTTAAGGCAAGCATCTTGAACACTTGATATGGTGAATGCATAATTAATTGTTTGCAAGGATAATGGAATCATGAGTATGTTGAATTCAAATAAAACTTGCATATGGCTAGGTATACATGCATGATCCCTTGAAAATATTTTATCTTCATTTAAACATGAAGTATGAGTGAGTATGGTTATTTTCACATGTCACATATGCCTATGTTGGTCCGAGCTAATCTGCAGGAAAGAATCAGTCACGAGAAAAGTGACCATGAGACTGAAATCTCGTTGTGACGAGAATGATCAGTGAGGGTATGTTGGGACATACCAGATGGTGACCCTGTTGGGTACTACCAAGAAAATATATTGTGCTAACCACTGCAGGAAAACTTAAACTTCCTGAGTTGACCGTAGATCGAGCCTTGTTCCGGTAACCCCCATACTTGTTTCGTGCTGCCACTTGTCCCTGCCACAGGTAGGGTACGGTTCAGTAAGTTGTTAACCCCTTTCATTGCACACACTGTACAGAGAGGCCTCTGGTAGGCATGTCACCTGGTCAGGGGGCATGTGTGTATCCGGCTGGGCCGAGAGGGGGGCACCTCTTGTAATCCGCGCTTTATAAATAGTGATCCCATGCTATTCGAGACGATGGTCTCCCCGTCTTAGAGTTTTTCTGGAATGATACCTTGGGTGATTCCGGGCATCAGAACGGTTAAGCTGGTGTGTGCTGGTTAGGTGTGTTTTCAACCCAAAGGCCGTAATTGGAATTAGTCAGCATCTCGGTGTTGGCTAAAGAAATCCTTTACTTGTGGGTAAAGAGTACACCCTCTGCAGAGTTTTAAAGACCTATTCGAATAGCCGTGTCCGCGGTTAAGGACTATAGTCTGGGTTGGTCAAGTGTCGGTCTTAGTGTCGGTCTTCGGAGGAAATAATTAAAATTGAGCATGATTCATTTTTGCAGGATGATTATTGTCACTACTGATGCCAGCATGAATATTATTGTTAACATGAATGTTATTGTGGACAAACCGTTTTCTTCTATGTGCAACCCTGAGTATCACTTGGGATGGTTAATCCACCTGGATACTCAATTTTCTTTTTCTTTCCTGAGTATCACTTGGGATGGTTAATCCACCTGGATACTCAATTTTTTTTCTGAGTATCACTTGGGATGGTTAATCCACCTAGATATTCAATTTTATTTTCTTTTCTGAGTATCACTTGGGATGGTTAATCCACCTGGATACTCATTTCTATTTTTCTGGGTATCACATGGGATGGCTAGTCCACCTGGATACTCATTTCTTTTCAAGACCTCTCGAGGCGTCGCATTTAGACACCCGTTTGGCATTTCTTTTCAAGACCTCTCGAGGTGTCGCATTCAGACACCCGTTTGGCAATTTTCTTGGAATTCCTCGGGCGGTCCAGCACCCGACGTTCCATTCTATTTTCTTGGTTCATTACTAAAATGATATATTTATCAACGCGCACCGTATTAGTACTTGTCATGCCATGCTTTCATTTCGGTCAGCATATACATATAAATTAACCCATCATGATCATATGCACTCTACTGCATTCGGTATATCTTTTGTTCATAATGTTTGCGAGTACATTCAAACGTACTCACTGGCTTGTCCCTGGCTATTGTCTTGGCCAGATCACGATTAGGGGAAGAGCACTACGAGGGCACACCCCGCAACTTAGGAATTGGGGATAGTAGCCACGCGGGATAGGAGTTATCCAGGTTAGCTGTTCCTGTGGGAATGGGGCCCCATCGACGTTGGAGAACCATGAGTCGCTTCCGTCACCCGTCACTAGAAATCATTGTTGTATCATTAGACCTTTATGGTCTTGTATCCAATTTTTATAATTGCTTGGTAATTTGTATCAAGGACGTGTCCACCAGTAAAAATGATCTTGGGGCTGGTGATGACACGAGGGGTTATTTCTGGGATATTATGTCCCGGAAATCCGGCCCTGACAGCCTTGGTATCGGAGCCCAGGTTGACCATTGGCTAATCATATCTTAACCTGGTCGATATCCCTAGGTTTCCACACCACCCAAATATTTTCCTATCTGTAACCAAGCTCACCCCATCCGATGAGCCTACACAGTGGCCAGCCAACATCTTTTGACAGTCGGTACCCAACATATCAGCCGGTCCATAGGCCATGTGCCTGTGGCCGACACTTGAGTTGTCCCATCCACAAGCGTGCGATGGAAGACTCCACTGACCTATAAAGGAAGCCTTGCCCCAACTCAGCACATCACAGCCTCACTCTCAGTTTGATATCCAATCACCAAGATGCCTGGTCCCATCGTTCGTAACGAGACCACCGCAGCCGAGCTTGGAGACTTTGTAGTCATCCTCACCAATCTCACCCGTCGAGCTTTTGGTATAGAAGAGCCCCGGAGTATGTTGTGTACCAAGAGCACACGAGTGATGCCATCCACCACTTCTGGGCCATGGTGCACATCTACGGGAGGGGCACCCCATCAGAACGCCCCTACCGGTTCACCGGGAGGACGACCCCCGACGAGCCCTAAGCCATCCAAATTGCAGCCCGAGAGGCTGTAGTTAATCTCCGGCATTTGTCGCCGAGGGTTAACATCCGTCCCTTCTACTACTACCCTAGTCGTGAAGGCTATGGTAGCCCGACCCAAGTCGCCAACGGAGACCATGAGACGGATCCTGCCCTGGTGCATCTGGTGCGCTACTTGAGAGCGCAAGAGGCACTATTCGATCAGGTCACCCTTGATCTGATTGCGACCCGCAGGACGCTCGCTCTCCTAACCCCGGTGAGAAGTGAAGCTGCACCCGCCACCGACACCCCGATAGTGCTGCTTGGGAGGCTAGTTGAGCCCCCAAGGTCTGCTCTTGTTATCTACCCAGGCAATGCCTTCGCCTCCCTAGGGGAACTCCGTCGTCTCTTGGAGACCTACTCCAACGGGACTGTGGCCTCGACACCCTGCGAGGGGCATCACCGCTACCCCAGCCCTGTAGCTCCCCATCTAACCCCGGTTAGCTCCGACACTGAAGCACACGAAGAAGCCTCGATATCTACAAGACCCGCCTGGCTAGATGTCAACGAGGTGGACTGAGTCCACCAGAATTGTTGTAAAGCCTTAGTGGCCCTGTTGCCCTGTATTTTCGTAGTAGCAGTTGTATGGCGTGGTAAGTTTGTAAATTACTTGTGTGTCATCGTCTTAATAGTAGTATGCGTGACCTAGCGTAAATTGTTGGCGTGTGGTAGCAGAGTAAATTCTAGACGTGACTGCCAAACCCCCTAACCGACACGCACAGTAATACGTCACATTCCTTTTTGGGAAGTGAGGTCTGAGATTTTGACTTGGACAACCCTATGCCGGAATTGGTACACCAGTCGTACTGGCGCCGCCTCATGTTTCCGAACCCAGGTACCTTATAAGCAGCTGTATTCCACTCTACACCAGCAACCATCAACCTTGAGCACCGCATCCATCACTCCATGTTTCACTTCGGAGCCTACCTAAGAACCCCAGAAGCAAGCCCTGGTAGTTTTGTTAAGGTTTTGTGGGATTTCACCCGCAATACCCTTGGTTCCATCCACCCACCCCAGTATGAGTTGTACAAGATGAGGATCACTTATGATTCTTCAAAATACTGGGCAGTTGTGCAAATCCCACCAGCGGATTTAAACCAAGGCCCTCCGTATGTTGTCTTCATCGGGAGATCCATGCCAACCTCAGGCATGGCCATTGAGGCCGCTGCTTATGAAGCAGTTCCCCGTCTTTGATTCGCGGTTCCCTGTGCCAGTGAAAGGGAGTATTATTACGTTCCGAGCCGCGCAGCACTCGGAGCAGAAGCTACGTTCCGCTGTGAACGTATAGAAAAAGATCCAGCCAATCTCATTCAGTATGTGATGGCCCAGGAGCATTTCACCCAGCAACTAATGGATTATCTCCATTATCTTGCTGTCCTGAATCCCCAGATCGCCATTGGCAGACCACCTCTGCCAACTCAAGAGGGGCATGTTCTTCGCCTACTTCCTCCACTTCCCCCGGAAGAAGAAGAATGTGCTCCAGCACCCGGAACCCTTCTGCAAGACCCCGTAGATCTTACCTTCGAACCATAGACAATCATGAGCATGGTTGTTGCTGCATCTAGCGCTTGTTTACGTGATGCAATCTTTGCGATGTATTTTAGGGCATATGTCATGAATGCATTAATATGATTGCAGTTTGTCTATGAATATTCAATTGTGGTGATCTGCATTTGGTTCATCCGCTCTTAGGGTGAAATTTTCTTAAGAACCTTGCCACAATTTTTTTCCCAGCATAAATTTAATTCGTGTGCCGCCACAGCATCCGGCTCACAGCCACACCCGCTCTACCACACACACTAAGTGCAGAAACCACACACACACACCTAGCAATTAATTAACCGCCTCGCTCACTGGACCTCTCACACCACACCACGGTTTTTTCGAAGAACAACTCGTGGGTTTTTATTCCTACGAAGCCTGCTGCAAAACGCACTAACGCTCACTCGTACCCGACACTGATGCCTAGTCCCCATGATCACTGCCGCCTCGGAGAGCCACCACTCAAGCAGCGGCATCACTGCGATCATCAAGGATCATCGCACACAGCAGCAGCGAGAAGCCAACCAACGCCGCCAGCAGACCAGCCAGGAGGATCGTGATCAGCTCCGGAACCATGTCCTCCATTGATGCCTCGTCTCGAGCCCCTACAACCAGGAGGAAGAAAAAGAGGCTGACAGTGGGCCCTGGGTCCACCTGTCAGCCGGAGAGAACACTGTGCACTGGAGTACGGCAAGCGAAATTTGGAATTAGAAATTATACTTTTTCCAAATTTGTCGTACAGTAAAACCACAGCACCAGTACCTCACTGTAGTTGCACCAATTACCAGTAGCCCCACATCAACTGTGCCTAATTAGGTTATTTAAAAAAAATTAGTTCAGAAAAATCTCCTCGAAAAGGTGGGCTTAATTCTGATGACCACCTTAATAAATCTCGAGGACGAGATTTTCCTAAGGGGGGTAGAGTTTGTAACACCCTAAAAATTTAACAACATTTTTATTAAGTAAAATTTGGACAGAAATAAAATTTTGAATTATATTAGGTTTTTTTATTAATTTTAGAGTATTTTCTGTTTTCTGTTTTCTAAAATTCTTCCCTCGATATAGAAATTTTGGAAAAAATATTATGGGCTTTGGTAATTTTCTTAAATCATTTCATTTATATTTTAATAACAACAGGAAACATTTTCATAATAAAAATTGCCCCAAAATAATCCTTTTAATAGCAGTTTCAATATTTGAAATACTTCTGTTGCACTATAACTATTTTAAATAGTTCTTTTAAAATTCCAAAAAAATTATGAGGGGTCATGTGATGCCTATAGATCATTTTCATGCAAAAACCCATCATGGTCATTTGAAAATTTTGAGCAAAACATCCTCTTCTCAATTCTGTCCCATTCCTAGGTTATAACTGCAACCCTAATTTTCCTTGCCCCAACAATTCTGAAATTTTTCCCACTTATAGTCCTTCCAACCAAACCCTTAAGTCCAGAACATCAACTCCATTTGCATCTTGCAAACTCACCAAATAAATCCTCCAAGTTTGGGTCCAGAACTGAATTTCAGTAAAACTTGCACTAGCAAGATGTTTGTTTTGCAAAACCAACCTTACCATCATCACTAACATCCAAGGAGACACCATTCTGCCAAGTATCACTTCCATAGGAATTTTCTAAATGGCCCTAGCATTCTGTCAAACACCCTGTGGGCATAGCAGAGATCTTGGATCCTTCTGAACTACACCTATGATCTGCTCATATGGCCAAACCATCATGTCTATCATCTCTAGAATCTCCAGGAGCATCACCCTGCCAAAGATCAGCTTGATTGGATCACTGTAGCCCGCTCTAGCATTCTGTCGAGCACTTAGCGTGCATGCACGGAGCGTGTCCAGAGCGCTAAGTTTGCAGGCGTCGGCACCGCCCCACGCTGCCCTCCCTGCTGCAGCTCCGCACGCAAGCCACCCCCGAGAGCTTCGCGAGACATCCACGCACCTCACCGACACCAGGACTTGGCCGCTAGCGCCGGCCACCGCCGTCCACGACGACCCGAAGCGCCGTCCGACGAGTCCCTCCTCGCCACATCTCTGCCCCGCTTAAATGCCAACGCCCAGAGCTCATCCACTCCCCCACCGACCCCCTACCGCCCTTACCGACCTCCACCGACCCCGCCGACCTCGCCAGCTACCTCAACGGCGCCATGAATGGCCGTCCCGCCGTGCTTATCTTCGGGAGCCACGGAACCGCCTTCCTCTTCCTATAAAAGACCACCCCGAGCCTCATTCCGCATCAACATCGCTTCACCATCAACTCAATCATCCTCCAGAACAAGCACGGGGCTCGGGGATGCCATCTCCCTCCTCTCCGGCAACCACGACCGCCGCCACTGCCTCGTTGATTCCGACGCCACCAGAGCTTCCCCCTCCCTATTCTCTTCACCAACTGCTTCCTCTTGATCCCACGGCCCTGTTTCACCGCTCAATTTAGCTCGAGATCAACCGTGGGAAAAAGCCCCAATTCGTCGCCGCCGGAGCTTCTCGGGATAGCTCGCCGCCGACAACTCCGTCCACCCCGAAGACCGAGACTGGTACCCAGAGGACCGCCTTGATCCCCTGAGCACGCACATGTGCTCAGCTCGCCGAGAGGTGCCGCCTATCTTCGGCAATCGCCGCCGGCGAACTCTCTGTTGCTGTCGAAGGAGAGAGGAGGCGCGTAGAGGACCAGTCAAACCTGACTGGTGGGCCCACGGGACCCACCGTCAGTGACTGGAGGTCACGCGCGCGCTGTTAAGTGGAGACGTATTCCCAGGAGCACGTGTTCAACTCTGGAAAGCGTATTCCCACAAATACGCCTTCGACGTCAGCAGCCCTCCCGCGCGGCCGAGCGACTGGGCCTGGCCCAGTGCCACCATGCGGCTAAACTGCGCCCAGGGCGCGTTTCTGCTCACCAGAATCAGCCCATCAGGATGATGCTTTTCCTCTTTTTCTTTTCCAGTAGGTTTCAAATAATCCTACAGTATTCATTTCAAAAGCAAATTTGATGATTTTAATTTCCAGGGATCCCTTAAACCATTCTCTATTAATCCAGCTAGGGTGAACATTTTTTCCTAAGCTTTGTTCCTGTTGGATCTATTAAATAGTCCATTTCTTCATTTAATTCAGCTTAGAAATTCCCTTGGAAAATCATATGAACTCCAAATCATTTGATTCTTTTTCTGACATTCCTTATTGTTCATCTAGTTTATTTTAGTATTTATTTCAAATTTTTGCAAACAACTTTTTTGTACTGTTTTCACATTATGTGATATTTGCAATATTTTGAAAATAGGAAAAATGGTGGGAAGAAACTTTTCAAAAGTTTTGGAGTGCACCCAACCCTTCTGCATGCTTAAGGCAAGCATCTTGTACACTTGATATGGTGAATGCATAATTAATTGTTTGCAAGGATAATGGAATCATGAGTATGTTGAATTCAAATAAAACTTGCATATGGCTAGGTATACATGCATGATCCCTTGAAAATATTTTATCTTCATTTAAACATGAAGTATGAGTGAGTATGGTTATTTTCACATGTCACATATGCCTATGTTGGTCCGAGCTAATCTGCAGGAAAGAATCAGTCATGAGAAAAGTGACCGTGAGACTGAAATCTCGTTGTGACGAGAATGATTAGTGAGGGTATATTGGGACATACCAGAAGGTGACCCTGTTGGGTACTACCAAGAAAATATATTGTGGTAACCACTGCAGGAAAACTTAAACCTCCTGAGTCGACCGTAGATCGAGTCTTGTTTTGGTAACCCCCATACTTGTTTCGTGCTGCCACTTGTCCCTGCCACAGGTAGGGTACGGTTCAGTAAGTTGTTAACCCCTTTCATTGCACACACCGTACAGAGAAGCCATGGTGAAAGATACCAGAGGCCTCTGGTAGGCATGTCACCTAGTCAGGGGGCATGGGTGTATCCGGCTGGGCCGAGAGGGGGGCACCCCTTGTAATCCGCATGTTATAAATAGTGATCCCTTGCTATTCGAGACGATGGTCTCCCCGTCTTAGAGTTTTTCTAGAATGATACCTTGGGTGATTCCGGGCATCAAAACGGTTAAGCTGGTGTGTGCTGGTTAGGTGTGTTTTCAACCCAAAGGCCGTAATTGGAATTAGTCAGCGTCTCAGTGTTGGCTAAGAAATCCTTTACTTGTGGGTAAAGAGTACACCCTCTGCAGAGTTTTAAAGACCAATTCGAATAGCCGTGTCCGCGGTTAAGGACTACAGTCTAGGTTGGTCAAGTGTCGGTCTTAGTGTCGGTCTTCGGAGGAAATAATTAAAATTGAGCATGATTCATTTTTGCAGGATGATTATTGTCACTACTGATGCCAGCATGAATATTATTGTTAACATGAATGTTATTATGGACTAACCGTTTTGTTCTATGTGCAACCCTGAGTATCACTTGGGATGGTTAATCCACCTAGATACTCAATTTTATTTTCCTTTCCTGAGTATCACTTGGGATGGTTATTCCACCTGGATACTCAATTTTATTTTCTTTTCTGAGTATCACTTGGGATGGTTAATCCACCTAGATACTCAATTTTATTTTCTTTTCTGAGTATCACTTGGGATGGTTAATCCACCTGGATACTCATTTCTATTTTTCTGGGTATCACTTGGGATGGCTAGTCCACCTGGATACTCATTTCTTTTCAAGACCTCTCGAGGCGTCGCATTCAGACACCCGTTTGGCAGTTCTTTTCAAGACCTCTTGAGGCGTCGCATTCAGACACCCGTTTGGCAATTTTCTTGGAATTCCTCGGGCGGTCCAGCGCCCGACGTTCCATTCTATTTTCTTGGTTCATTACTAAAATGATATAATTATCCATCCGCACCGTATTAATACTTATCGTGCCAATCTTTCATTTCGGTCAGCATATGCATATAAATTAACCCATCATGACCATATGCACTCAACTGCATTCGGTATATCTTTTGTTCATAATGTTTGGGAGTACATTCAAACGTACTCACTGGCTTGTCCCTGGCTATTGTCTTGGCCAGATCATGATTAGGGGAAGAGCACTACGAGGGCACACCCCGCAACTTAGGAATCGAGGATATCAGCCACGCGTGATAGGAGTTATCCAGGTCAGCTGTGCCTATGGGAATGGGGCCCCATCGACGTTGGAGAACCACGAGTCGCTTCCGTCACTCGTCACTAGAAATCATTGTTGTATCATTAGACCTTTATGGTCTTGTATCCAATTGTTGTAATTGCTTGGTAATCTATATCAAGGATGTGTCCACCAGTAAAAATTATCTTGGGGCTGGTGATGACACGAGGGGTTATTTCTGGGATATTATGTCCCGGAAATCCGGCCCCGACAGATATCCTCGGACATGCCTTGTTGTCGTGACCGTGTAAGATGTCACCGCCCTTCCTACTCTTATTCCACACTAATCACAATTCCACAACATCGAAACCTGACTCTCCTGTACCCCCTTGATTCTGAAGTATCCTTTGCACTTGGCTTCGTATGTAATTCATGAGCCACCCTCCGAGAGATGGTCTATTTTGGTTTCAGATGCAATACTTATTCCCGTTGCTCTAAACCCCTATCACACTATGTTACAGGCATCGAACGATTGTCTATCCGCTTGAAACTTCTTATTGTACCTTCTTACTTTGCTCTCGATGTTTTCTTAAGTTTCAATTCGAGAGATATTTTCTGCCAAATTCCCTAAGTTAGCCACCAGATAATCAACCTTGCAAAGGCCCGTTCTCCCGAAGACACCCCTTACTCCACCTCTTAAATCTCGGGACGAGATTTCTTGTAGTGGCGGAGATTTGTAACATCCCGAGAATCATACTATAGTGATCTCATGCTAATGATGCCATGTCATCATGTTCTGCTAAGCCAGTCTGCCACTTGTCCAAAATCAAATCCAAATTCCAATTTGAATTGCATGTCAAATATTTACTTCTTCTGTCATGCAATCAAAATAGTTCATGTTATGGCAAATACTCCCTAAGTATTTGTCATGATGAACCAACCTCACCTAAATTGTTTGCTCACTCAAATAAATGCAAAACAATAGCCTTTTGAATTACAGATAGATAAAAAGAGAAAAAGGCCTAGCTAGTACTGTACTAGTGGGCTCTATGTCCAACAGTGCCTAGGGCCCAGCCCAATGGGGGTCATCCCCTTCCTCTGTACAGAACAGAGGCGTGGCAGCCATCCACCCGCCATGGCCGCCGATGCCGCTGCTGTCGTCCATCCCACGGCCAAGGCGATGCATAAGAGCCCTCCCTGACCCCCTGGAAACCCTAGCCACTTCTCCTCCTCCCTCACTCGCCTCCCCCTTCGCTTTCTTCATGCCCGAGACGCCCATGGCTGCGTCGCCGTCGGAACCGTGGCCACCGACCACCCCACGCCCTAGGACCTTGTCCAGCCGCTCTGTCATTGTCCACTACATCGTCCTCGAGGAGCAGATCGAGCAGGAGGGCCCATGTCACCGGATCGAGGCGATCCTCTCTTACTGTCGCCATCATTCGTCGACGATTCCGGCGCCGTCCGCTGCTCCCGGCCACCAACAAGCCTCCATCAGCTCCCTTGGTGAGCATCCCCTCCGTTTCCCCCTTGCATCGACCTCATTCCGCGCCGTATGCTGCTGCCCTCTGCTGCTGCTCCCCGCTGCCACGCTCACCACACCGTGCGCCGCGCTTGCCCGCCGTTGCTGGCCGCGCCCTCGTGTGCGTGCGCCCGCACTTGGCCGCGGCCCGGCTCTGCCGCTCCCCGTGTCGCGTCTCCCCTGGTCACACCTCACGTGCCCACCTGCCGTCACCGTTGCCGCTAGCTGCTGCGTTGCTGCTCGCTACTGCTTCTGCTGCTGCTGCTAGCCACTGCCGCCGCTGCCTAGCGCTGTCGCTGCTGCCCCTCACGCGCCCGCTGCCGCCCAGCCCGTGCGCCGGCCGCCCCTTGCCCCGCGCCCGCACCTCCTGCTACCGGCCGCGCCGTGGCCGGCCTCTGCTTGTGCATGCGCGCATGCATAGCACCCTCCCTGGAGGCTCTGTGCCTCTGCCGCTGGGGCCGGCCCTGTTTAGATTAGGTTTATGATTAGTATTAGGCTAGATTTTTCCTTAATTAGCCTATTGGCCCAATGACATGCGGGTCCCATTTTATTTTTAATCGAATTAAAATTCTGTGTCAATGACACCTGGGCCCCACTGAACAATACCCAATTGACCAGTCAATGTTGACTTGGTCAACTAGGCCCTCTGGCCCCACCTGTCTGCCAAATGTGCATAATGCTGGGTACAGTTTTGTGTACCCATAGCATTTTACTGTTTTATTTTGAATTATTAAATAATCCAGTAATTTTATAAAATTGCTAAAACTTTGGAAATTCGTAGAAATTCAACCGTAGCTTGGATGAAAATGTTTTCTATATGAAAGTTGATCAGAAAAATCTAACGAATCCGTTTATGTCATCTGCATACATGATAGAACCCTCTAAGTAGGTGAACCCGTAACTTTAGGCCTGTTTCCGGTAGATGAATAGTGCATGACTACCGGATAATAATTCCAATTTAATTCCTAAATTAGCTAAAAAAATTAGAGATGCATTAGGTCACCCAAGCACTGCTTTTTGCCATATCATGCTCTGCGATTGCATTTGTATGATGTGTAATTATTTGTTTCCTCCCCCTCTTCTCTCCGGTAGACCCCGAGACCGACGTGGCCCCTAAGTTCGACTACCCCTCAGACATCCAGCCTCTCTCAGTAGTGCTTCCAGGCAAGCAAACCCCCCTTGATCATTTCAATATCGCCCATTTCTCTCTCTCCCGTGCTTGCATTAGAATTTGCTTCTGTTGTCTGATAGCTCCTATTCTGATGCATAGCCTATTTTTGTAACTGCTATTGATACCTTACCTGCTATCCTATATGCTTAGTATAGGTTGGTTAGTGGTCCATCAGTGGCCCCACACTCTTGTTTGTGTTGCTTTGCTTTGCTTCCGGATGTCTCGATCAATGTGATCGACGTGCAGAGACCGACACATCACCGCACCTCCCCCCTTTAGTTGTACCACTCTGTAGAGTTACTATCGAGTGCCGAGGGTGATACCTCTTACCTCACTCTTGATGTCACCTCTGTCGTGTAGTTAGTCAGTTGTGGATTACCGAGGGTGATTCCTCTTTCACCACCTCCGATGATGACTCTGTCGTGTAACCCCTCAATCGTGAACACATCGAGGGTGATTCCTCCTAGTTCACCTTGATGGATACATCGAGTGGGAATCCATCAAGGGTGATTCCTCAGATTTCCCCCTTGGAGTTACAGACACACTATTACATTCCACTGTTGCCCCTTTTACTGTTACTGCGGGACTGAAGGGACAGGCGGTACCACCCTGGTAGAGGTGGACCTGAGTTCCCGACAGTCTCTTAATAAGTCGGGTTGACCAGGAGGGTACCCACGAGATAATGACGCGGCACAACCGGGCAGGCAGAGACTGCCCCAGGAGAGGGATGGGCCTGGCCCTTGTCGTAAGACCGCGAGACGGGGCGACTGGATCACTGATCGTTACCGCGAGCTCCCAACACAGTAATGGGTTTGGATATATGATCTGAGTAGGCCTCTGGCCTTTTCGCACTGACCACCACGCGGGAATAAAAGTGGGCACTCGGCGTCGTACGATTCTTCTGAAAGCTCTTCAGACGTCAGCACTTGAGCGGCACGTGCCTGGTTGGACGGTAACCGCTTGCGCTTGTATTAAGGGGGTGGGTCTGTTCCTGGCCGTGTACGCAACGCGCATGAGTGCTTAGGACGATTGGCCCATGACCCCTTCGCACTTAGGATTTAGACTGGCGTGCTGGCCTCTCTGTTGAGCCTAGGTAGGACTACAGTGTGTCGATCAGCCGAGGCCGGGCATGACCCGGAAAAGTGTGTCCGGCCAGAGTTAATCGAGCGTGTTGGGTAAGTTGGTGCACCCCTGCAGGGAAGTTATCTATTCGAATAGCCGTGTCCAAGGTAACAGGACGCTCAGAGTTGTATCCCGATCTACTACAACAAGAACTGGATACTTGTGTTACTAATCTGATATGATGGCTCCAGGATCGCTTCCTCGCGGGGTAGTCGAGGAAGAATCTCTAGGCGTTACTAATATATATTTATTACTATATGCTATGTTACTCTATTCTCTTTTGTTACTGCAAGATGCTGCAAGATGCTAGTCTTCGATAGGCTAGGCCTTCCCGTCTACTCTGGCATTCTGCAGTTTGGTCCACTGATACAGCCCCTTCCCTTTGATACCGATGCATACTTAGCATAGTTCCGATGTAAGTCTTGCGAGTACTTTGGATGAGTACTCACGGTTGCTTTGCTACCTTTTTCCCCACTACCTAGTTGCTGCGATCAGATGACGGAGCCTAGGAGCCAGCTGATCCCGCCGACGATTACTACTACACCAACGGAGCCTACTACTACGTGGAGACCGACGACCAGGAGTAATTCGGAGGCTCCCAGGCAGGAGGCCTGCGCCTTTTCGATCTAGATGTCATTGTTTTGCTCAGCCTTCTTAAGGCAAACTTGTTTAGTTATGTCTGTACTCAGATATTGTTGCTTCCGCTGACTTATGTATTCGAGCCTTCGTGGCCTGGCTTGTAATATAAAGCTGTATGACTTTAATTTGTGTCTAGAGTTGTGTTGTGATATCTTTCCGTGAGTCTCTGATCTTGATCGTGCGCATTTGCGTGTATGATTAGTGCACGATTGAGTCGGGGGCGTCACAATCCTCCTCTTGGTGTTCACTCAATGGGATACGTAAGATTCTGTCAACATCCACCGGATAAAAAATATCTTGTAGAAGGCCTTCATCCCAATTTCCAGTAGCAGGGTCAATAAGCTCATTAACTGTTTGAAGGAGAACATGGCCCCTTGGTATTTGGACCATGCGATTTGGGCTTCCTGGGATCCAGTGATCTTCCCAGATGTTTATCATGTTACCTGAGCTCACTCTCCAAATATGTCCCCTCTGAAAAGTACTAAGCCCGGCCACAATACTTTGCCAATTGAAAGATGAGCCCTTCTTTGGCCCCGCCTTCAGCAGATTACAATTGGGATAATACTTTGCTTTTAGGACTTGGGCACATACAGAATCTGGGTTTGATAGTAGTCTCCATGATTGCTTTGCCAACATAGCAAGATTAAAAGAGTGTAAATCATGAAAACCCATACCCCCATCCTTTTTAGGGATGCACATTCTCCACCATACCATCCAATGCATAAGTTTATGATTCTCTGTGTCCCCCCACCAAAATTCAGACATTGCATCTGTCATTTCCTTGCAAAGTTTCTTTGGAATATTAAAAATAGACATCGCAAAAATAGGAATAGACTGTATGACAGCCTTCAGAAGTATTTCCTTCCCTCCCATAGGTAGGAACTTTTCTTTCCAACTTTTCAGTCTACTTATAATTCTATCAAGAAGATGAACAAAACTATCACTCTTGTCCAACCCAACCATAGCAGGCAAACCAAGATATTTGTCTGAAAGGGCTTCAGACATAATGTTCAATTCCGTACAAATCTCAGCCTTTGTTTCAACATCTACATTAGGGCTGAAAAATATACTACATTTAGCCTCACTGACCATTTGCCCTGAACTTGCACAATATTGATCTAGAACCTGTCTCAATGAGGTTGCATTAGTCATATTAGCCTTCATAACGATAAGGTAATCATCAGCAAATAGTAAAAGCAAAATTGATGGTGCATTTCTGCAAACCCTGACACCTTCAATGCCACGAACCTCCTCTTTATGAGCCAGTAAACTAGAGCCTTTCTGCACAAATTAGGAACAGGTAGGGTGATAACGGATCTCCCTGTCGGAGCCCCCTTTCGGGTATAAAGGAGTTTGTCTCTTGGTTGTTAAACCTGACCTTGTAAGAAACTGATTGTACGCAAGCCATCAATAGATGTACAAACTCCTCGTGGAACCCCAATCGTATCAGCATGCTGCGCAGGAAATTCCATTCAACCCTATCATATGCTTTGTGCATATCCAGTTTCACAGCACAATAGCCCCACTTGCCCTTTGTAACACCCCAGATGTAATCCTTCCTTATTTGTATTCCCCAACCTTGCCATATATGGTATTGTCATGATGATCTTGTTGGATGGGCTTCTTCTCATGTTGTGTTTTGCTTTCTTTCATTTTTGCATTTCATCTTCATGTCATTCTTTTGTCATGTGCATTGCATCCATCATTTTAATTTTGTTGTGCCATCATGTATGCATTGCGGTTATGTGTGAGTCATCTTCTCCTTGCCTCACCCAACCCTTGTGTGTTCACCTATGCAAGCCATCTCTTCACCTCTCTCTCAAATCCCTTCTTTTTCCCAAGTATTTCTTGATGCTATATTTCTGTCCCGAATTAATGTTCACCATATTTCGAAATTCTCTAGTCCATATCCTAAACCTCTTTGCCAAATGTCATCATTTTTGGAATTGATTTGGTTGGGATCAAAATGCCTCAAGTTTGAATTTAATTCAAACTTGATATATTTTTCTTTCTCTAAAAATTGCCAAACCAATTAATTCAAATACTACACATTTCCTGGAGCTCAGAACAATTTTCATCTCAGCTTCACCTCTCTCCAAGCTCCCTCTGATTTTCTTCTTTTTTGTTTGAGGAAGTAGAAAAGAAAAGGAAAGAGAGAGCAGCAGCATCAGCAGTAGCAGTCTAGCCCAGCAGCAGCCCACCTGGCCAGCCTCAGCGCCGCGGCCCAGCTCACCTGCCCCGCGCCTCCCTTCCTTTTCTCACCCACGCGCGCACGTACCCCCGCTAGCACGTCGCCACGTGGCAAGGCCGGCCCCGCCAGGCAGGCACGGGCTACAGCGCACCCGCGCCCCAGCTTTTCGTCAAGCTCGCGCCCTCGCCATGGGGACCGCGAGCGCGAGAGCATTGTCGCTCCGCCCAGTCGCCCTGGCCCCCTATAAAGCCTCCCATCTTGTCCAGACTCTCCCTAGGGTTTCTCCCTTCCTCTCGCCGCCGCCGTTTGGTAAGTGGAGCCACCAGATCCGCCGCCTCGACCGAGTCCCGAACGCATCCGAGCGCACGGCCAAGGCGCCGCCGTGACCGTCGTCCACCTCCGCCTCGCCAAGTGTGTCCAGCATCTTCCCCATCGTCGACTACGTCGCCTCCTTCCACTACAGCCCGCGGGACACCAAGTTCGCCATCGTCCCCTTCGCCTCCGTCCGCTTCGGCCGCCGATCGTCTCCGGCCAAGTTCCGGCGACCCCGTCCCCGATCCCTCCGTCCGAGCTCACCGTCGTGTTCGTGGTGAGCATCCGCGTCGTCCCGTGCCTGTTTCTCCCTCGTTCGCACCCTCCGTCGCCGTTTGCCGTGTGCGCTGCCCTCACGGCCGTCGGGTCTCGTCTCCGGCGAGTGCCCCGACCTCCTCTTGCGTTTCGCGCGTGTCCATCGCGTTCACCGTAGCACCTAGGTGCCGCCTCGCCACTTCTCAGCCGCTGTCGTGCCTCGCAGCGAGCGGCACGAGCTCGCCGTCGCCACCTCTGTCACCTCGTCGCCGGCATCGTTTCCGTTGACGTCCGGTGCCGTGCGTAGCATGCGCGTGGGCGGAGTCGAACCGCGAGTCGATCCCGCCCTTTCACCGTTGCGTTTTGGCCACCGGGGCGCAACTCCGGCGAGTCGCCGCCGTGCGCAAGTCGCTGCCGTTGCCTCCTCTGCTTCCTCTGCACGCACGCGCCATGTGGGTCCGGCGGGTCCCACTAGTCAGCCTCACACGCCCGCGCTATCCCACTTGTCATGCACACACGCGCAGCCGCTGCCACGTCGACCCTGGCCCCACGGGTCAGCCACAGAGGCTAGGTACCCCCTGGGTGCACGTAGCCGACCCCGCCGTTTGTTCTTTTCCAATTGTGGCGTTTTCCGGTTTCGGCAAGTTTCCAGATCTGGCCGTTTCCATTTTCGGCATATTCCAAATCTGGAATTCAGCTTATTTCAATTTCTGTCCTATGTGTATATGTGGTATTTTGAGCATTTTTCATATAGGAACATATGCATATTATACATGATTTTGGGGTAGAAAAATCCAACTAATCCATCTGTGGCATTAGATTTATCATTTGAGCAAGTTTGCATGCATGTCATTTTTGCATAATACGCCATTGTGTCATTTTTGTGTGAATTATTGCATATGTCATATGAGCAACTTGTCAACATGAGTTTGATGCATTTTCATGCCATCTTGCTGCTAGTATTTATTCCATGCCATGTCTTGCCATGATGTGACTGCCACAAGCTTGTAAACTTGCCTAGTCAATGTATCAGTTTTCTGCCAACATTAAGTTGCAATGTTGTGAGCTCATTTTTGATGAATCTATGCTTCCTATGAATTTGTGCCAATGTAATGAAATGATCTATGCCATGTGTACTGTAGGTACATTCCAATTTCTTGCATTTTGTAGATGTTTTGCCTAATGTAATAATCATGTGAAAGCTGACTGTCAATGTTTCTGCCAGCATATACTCTGCTGTAACATTTTCTTTGCATCTTGTTGTCTCCATTCCAATTAATCTGTGATGCTAATGAATTTGAACCTATGGAATGAATTGCCGTGCATTTAGAGTACTACAGCCACATATCTTGTATAAGCATTTTAGAGCACTGTAGCTCGCTGTTTTGATGTGTGTAAGTTGCTATGTTGCTGTTAATTTCAGCTTTGCATTGCATATTGTTTTGCTCACCTTTTGAGTTCTATGCATCCGTTCCTCGTGATCTTTATATCGATTTCACGCGGAATCTACCATTCTTTCCAGTGGCATACTTGGGTTGCCAAGATTTTGCCCATGTCCACCTTCTCCATCACCGTTCACTTCCCGTACCGTCTCTTTCGTTCCGGTAGAACCGTTACTTCATTCATGCCATGCTTACTACGTTTACCATGTCATGCATGCATCATCTTGCTTGTGCATATATGCCATGATTGTTTGTTTATTTCGGTGCTTGTTCTTTCTTTGGGTAGTACCGGGAGACGAGTCCGAGTTCGAGGAACCTATTGAGAACGTGTTCGAGGAGCAGTATTACTATCCTACCGAAGAGACTCCAGGCAAGATGATCATTACCCTTGATAACACTACTATCTTTGCTTGCTAGTTGTCTCGTTGCAATCGCTATGTCACGCTTCCTACCACATACATGTCAGCCTCTCATATGCCATGATACAGCCTCTAACCACCCTACCCAGCAAACCGTTGTTTGGCTATGTTACCGCTTTGCTCAGCCCCTCTTATAGCGTTGCTAGTTGCAGGTGCAGTGCAGGTTGTTCCATGTTGGGTCATGGATATGATGGGATATCACCATATCTATTATTTAATTAATGCATCTATATACTTGGTTGTGTGTGGAAGGCTCGGCCTTTTGCCTAGTGTTTTGTTCCACTCATGCCGCCCTAGTTTCCGTAATACTGGTGTTATGATCCTTGATTACCGTTCCTAACATGCTCAGGGGTTATGGGACCCTCTTGACAGTTCGCTTTGAATAAAGCGCTTCCAGCAAGGCCCAACTTTGGTTTTACCATTTGCCTAATAACAAATAAAACTTGCATAGGGAGTAATTAACCCGAGGATTCTTAATCAACAACCCGGGCCAGTGCTCCTCATGAGTGTTGGTCCACCTACCTAGCAGCCTGCGGCACCCCCTTGGAAACTTGGGTCTCAGCTAACCGTAGCCTTTGCATAGACGGATGTGTCCTGAGAACGAGATACGCGCGGCTCCTATCGGGGTATCGACACACCGGGTGGTCTTGCTGGATTTGTTTTACCATTGTCGAAATGTCTTGTGCACCGGGAATTCTGAGGATACTTCGGGCTGACTCGGGGTTGATCGGGTTTTCTTGAGGTTGAGGTTTTTCCACCGTGGCTTGTGTTGGATTGTGATGGACTAGGTTGGAACACCCCTGCAGGGTTATATCTTTCGGAAAGCCGTGCCCATGGTTAGATGGCGACTTGGATATTTATAACCTCCGGTTGTAGAGAACTTGATGCTAATTTTAATAAAATACACCAACCGTGTGCGTAACCGTGATGGTCTCTTTTCGAGTAAGTTCGGAAAGAGAACACGGTGGGGTTATGTTTGAACCGTAAGAAGGTGTTCAGGATCACTTCTTGATCATATTAAACTTGCGACCGTTATGCGTAGTATGCTCATCTTTATTCTTGTACTCGTATGCTAGTCACTTAAACATGCTTAGTGCTTGCTGCAACCTCAACACATGTACCCCTTCCATTCCTATCAGCTTAAATAGTTTTGTTACCTTGGGTGATGAGATTGCTGAGTCCCTGTGGCTCACAGATTACTATAAACACCAGTTGCAGGTATGCTTGAGATAGACACAGGTGAGCCCGAGATGCTCCATTGGGAGTATGACGATGAGCGTGGACGTATGTACATCACGATGCCAGATGATCCCTAGTGGGCCCTAGTCGGTTGATCCGGGGATGATAGCAGGGTGGTGTTTTCTCGTTTGATTTCGTCCGTAGTCGGACCCTGTCTTTCATTTGGATGATTGTATAATGATTATGATATATTATGCTGTAGCATGTGGCGAGTGTAAGCCTTTATCTGGTACACTCATCTGTCCATTCGGTTGTATGTATTTGAGAACCACCTTGCTATGCGATCCAAAATGGGGTTCTGTCACGATCTCGACTTCATAACGGGATTGCGATAGAGCTTCATATTGGGCGTTACAAGTTGGTAATCAGAGCCATACCGACTATAGGAGCCCCTTGATTGATCGAACCGTTGACGAGTCTAGAAGAAAAACTATTTTGAGTCCTAGCTATATATCGGAGAGTAGGACTTCTTTTTACTCCTTATCCCCTTCGTCGCTCTGGTGAGGAATTGTGGCGTAGGTGTTTTATTCTGCTACCTCTTCTCACTCAAAAAAA
Organism: Elymus sibiricus; assembly: GCA_039707655.1. Lineage (NCBI taxonomy): Eukaryota > Viridiplantae > Streptophyta > Magnoliopsida > Poales > Poaceae > Elymus > Elymus sibiricus. The sequence continues at coordinate 481,423,533 of CM077672.1, read as the reverse complement.
ATTAGGATCACGCGGGTATTGTTGGAATGGTTGCGATATCGGTGTGACGTGACTCTGTTCTTGTTGCCTCCTGACCGTATGGATTGGACCCGGGGAGTTGAGCTCCAAGGGGTTTCGTCACACTCACTATCATTTCGGTTTCGAGAATACCAGAGGACGCCGACATCGAAACGCTTCTATACATTTTGTGGTGGCAAATAGTGCCGTGACTTTTCCCCAGTACTGGAGGAGATAGCTCGGATGATCCACTATGACTAGTATCGTTGTGTTTTCGAAGGTCTGAGGTAGACGAATTTGCGAAGTTTCTCGGTCGTGTGTTGAGGGTTGCGGATGCGGTTGCAGCTGATTAGGTTGTTGCTTGCCGAGTAGGTTCCTGGGTCCGCAACCTGATCTCATAACCAAGAAGTTTCGGGAGTTCCTAGGGGAATTCTAGTATCACCTAGGATATCTTTCCAATAGACACATGATACGATATGTGGTCTATCATATGTTTGTTTCCACCTTCGTTACCTTGTGCATTATTCTAACATTCTTTCCAAGTGGCTTCTCAATCTTTGGTGTATCATCTATCTTTCGGAATGCATTCATTCATATCTGTTCGGATGCTAGCTTGTGAAGAATTCTGTTGCAATATCTATCCTATTGATTCAGCTTTCTAATTATCTCATTGAAGGTTCTAACGGTTGTCTCCATCTTCAGGATGGCTCACGCAACCCGTGGGAATCCGACCCGTGATGATGGGGAGCAGTCAGACCCTCCACCTCCTCCTCCACCTCCGCCTCCGGAGGCATGGCAAGCTTTAATGGCAGCGACCGCCGCCAATACTCAAATGCTGCTCCAGTTTATGCAAGAGCGGAACCAAGGGTATCAAGTCAATCAAGGCCAAGGCAACTTCAACAATCAACCGCATTATGCAACTCTCAACCAGTTTCTCAGCAACCAGCCCAAGTCCTTCAGTTCGTGCACTTAGCCTCTCGATGCTGACGATTGGCTAGTGGATATCAACAAACACTTCGAGTGCAGCAATGTCAAACCTGAGGACTATGTCAAGTTCACTTCTTTTCAGCTCAAGGACCAGGCAGCCGAGTGGTGGCAGCAGTACAAAGATTCAAGAGGTGGTCGAGTCATCACTTGGACCGATTTCTGTCGTGATTTCAGAACACATCACATTCCGTCAAGTGTGTTTGAGGAGATGCGTGAAAAATTCAGAAACCTCAAGCAAGGAAGTATGTCTGTCTACCAGTATAACACTGAGTTCCAGAATCTGGCTCAATATGCCAAGCAAGACATCCCAGATGACAAGAGCAAGATTTACGAGTTCCGAGGTGGTATCAGAGAGGACCTACAGCTTGCTCTCATCCAAGTTGATCCACCTGAGTTTGATCAGTTCTATAACATGGCTCTCAAGCAAGAATCAGCTCAGATCAAGTTTGATGCTTCTAAGAAGAGAATCAGAGATGCAGTTCCCTCTTCTTCCTCGTCTCAAGTGGTTGCCAAGCAGCAGAAGTTCTGGTTACCTCCTCCTCCTTAGTTTCGTCCTCAGCATCAGCAGAAGCAGTTTGGTGGTCATGGTTCTTCCCACCCACCCAAGCCAGTGTACCAGCAGAGACCTCAGGCTCCCAGGGCAGTTGTTCCTCCTCCTCATTCGCTCTTGGAGGTTACTTGTCACAAGTGTGGTCAGAAAGGACACTATGCCAACAAGTGCACTCAGAAGCGCCTCCCACCTCCTCCTCCTGGCAAGCCTCCAAGCAATGCTATTGTCAAGCACAATCCCAAGTCTGCAAGAGTGAACATGTTGAATTCAGCTCAAGCAGAGGAGTCTTCTGAAGTGATCATGGGTCATCTCTTGGTTAATTCCACTCCGGCTAAAGTTCTTTTTGATACTGGTGCATCGCATTCATTCATCTCAAGACCTTTTTCTGCTAAGCATGGTTTCGTTACACAAGACATGCATAAACCTCTCTCGGTAGTGTCTCCGGGTAAGAGAATGATGGCTCAAATGGTGGGTCTAAATGTCGATATCAAGATGGGGAATTATTCTTTTCTGGTTGATCCGATTGTCCTTGGCAATTCTGATATTGATCTCATTCTCGGCATGAATTGGCTCTCCAAGCACAAAGCTTCTCTTGATTGTGCGGCCAAGGAAGTTGAATTGACTCATCCTTCTGAAGAGGTCATTATATTTGCTGCTCGTGATGATACCATTCAGTTATTCTCCCTCAATGAGAAAGGCAAAATTAATGCAATATCTCAAATTCCAGTGGTATGTGAATATGAGGATGTTTTTCCAGAAGAGTTGCCAGGAATGCCTCCTCACCGGCCTGTTGAGTTTGTCATTGAGCTCAAGCCCGGCACAGAACCCGTATGCAAATGCCCCTACAAGCTTGGGCCAGAAGAGCTGAAAGAATTGAAGAGACAGCTCAATGAACAAGAGCGTCTGGGTTTGATCAGACCGAGTTAATCTCCTTGGGGTTGTGGAGTTCTCTTTGTCAAGAAGAAAGATGACACGGAAAGACTTTACGTTGACTACCGCCCATTGAATAAAAAGACAATCAAGAATAAATATCCACTTCTCAATATCAATGAATTGTTCGAGCAACTCAAAGGTGCAAAGGTGTTATCCAAACTCGATCTTCGTATGGGATATCACTAGATTCGCATTCGCGAAGAAGACATTCCCAAAACAGCTTTCAGGATGAGCTTTGGTTCTTATGAATACACAGTCATGTCCTTCGGCCTTGCAAATGCACCTCCTACTTTCTCTCATGTGATGAACTATGTGTTCAATCCATACACAAATGAGTTCGTTCTTGTCTATCTCGATGACATCCTGTTCTCCCCAAGACTGAAGAGGATCATGCAAAGCATTTGCGCTTGGTACTTGATAAGCTCATAGAGCATCAGTTCTATGCAAAGTTCTCTAAGTGTGAATTCTGGCTCGATGAAGTTCTTTACCTCGGTCACATTATCTCTGCCAAGGGCATCTCAGTAAATCCTGAAAAGGTTGAAGCTATTGTCAACTGGCAGCCTCCTCAAAATGTCAAGCAACTCCGAAGCTTTCTCGGGCTTGCAAGTTATTGCAGAAGATTCGTGGAGAACTTCTCCAAGATTGCCAAGCCTTTGTCTAACCTCCTCCAGAAGCATGTCAAATATGCTTGGACTCCTGAGTATGATGTTGCATTCAATACACTCAAAGAGAAGCTCATTTCAGCTCCAGTTCTCACTCCTCCAGATGAATCCATGCCCTACCAAGTGTTCTGTGATGCCTCTCTGCAAGGTCTCGGTGGAGTTCTAATGCAAGAGAAGAAAGTGGTAGCTTATACCTCTCGGCAGTTGAAGCCGAACGAGAGGAACTATCCTACTCATGAATTGGAGTTGGCAGCCGTCGTCCATGTCTTAATCACATGGAGACATCTCTTGTTGGGCAGGCAGGTGGACATTTTCACCGATCACAAGAGCCTCAAGTACATTTTCACTCAGCCCAACCTTAATCTCCGTCAGACCCGATGGGTGGAGATGATTCAAGAGTACAACCCGAGCATTGAGTACACTCCAGGAAAGGCTAATGTTATCGCGGATGCTTTGAGCAGAAAAGCGTATTGCAACAGCCTAATTGTCAAGCCAGTCCAGCCCGATCTTTGTGAGGCTTTCAGAAAACTCAACCTCCAATTTATCCCGCAAGGATTCCTCGCCAACCTTCAGATCACTCCCACATTGGAGGATCAAATTCGTGAAGCTCAGCTCTTAGATGCCATGGTGAAGAAGGTGAAACTCGGCGTTGCAAAGAGCATTCCTAAATATAAGTGCTATCGAGTGGATGACAGGGATACCTTGTTCTTTGAGGACAGGCTAGTTGTGCCAAAAGGGGATCTCAGGTAGGTCATAATGAACGAAGCACACAATTCTCTCTTGTCCATCCATCCAGGCAGCTCCAAGATGTATCATGATCTCAAGTCAACTTATTGGTGGACTCGTATGAAGCGTGAGATCGCTCAGTTCGTGAATGAGTGCGATGTGTGCCGCAGAGTGAAGGCGGAACATCAGCGTCCAGCAGGACTTCTTCAGCCTCTACCTATTCCCGAGTGGAAATTCGATCACATTGAGATGGACTTTGTCACCGGTTTTCCCAAGTCCAAGAAAGGGAATGATGCCATCTTTGTGGTCATTGACAAGCTCACTAAATTCGCTCACTTCCTTCCAGTCAAGGAGTCTATCACAACAGCTTAGCTGGCAGAGTTGTATACTTCCAGAGTGGTCTCCTTGCATTCCTCAGTTGATCTCCTCAGACCGTGGAAGCATCTTCACTTCCAGGTTTTGGGATTCTTTCCAGCAGGCCATGGGCACAAAGATTCGCTTCAGTACAGCTTTTCATCCTCAGACTAGTGGCCAAGTCGAGAGAGTCAATCAAATTCTTGAGGATATGCTGAGAGCGTGTGTCATCTCTTTTGGCATGAAGTGGGAAGACTGTCTTCCTTTTGCCGAGTTCTCCTACAACAATAGTTTCCAAGCAAGCTCGGGCAAGGCACCATTCAAAATCCTCTATGGCAAAAAGTGCCGCACTCCCCTCAACTAGTCTGAAACCGGTGAACGCCAACTTCTTGGCAATGATATGATTTCTGAAGCTGAAGAGATGTGTCGTATCATCCGTGAAAATCTGAAAGTAGTGCAATCGCGCCAGAAGAGCTACTATGATAGTAAGCACCGTGACTTGGCTTTCGATATTGGAGACCATGTCTATCTCCATGTTTCTCCTATGAAAGGCACCCAACGATTCGGTATCAAAGGAAAGCTTGCTCCAAGATATGTGGGCCCTTTCAAGATAGTTGGCAAGAGAGGCGATCTAGCCTACCAACTCGAGCTACCTTCCAACTTCTCAAATGTGCACGATGTGTTTCACGTGTCACAGCTCCGCAAGTGCTTCAAGACTCCCGACCGCACAATTGACTTCCAAGACATTGAGCTCCAAGATGATTTGTCGTACTGTGAGCATCCCATTTCCATTCTCGAAGAAACTGAGCGCAAGACTCGCAACAAGTCAATCAAGTTCCTGAAAGTGAAATGGTCTCACCGTTCCGACCGAGAAGACACATGGGAGCGCGAGGACCACCTCCGTTCCGAATATCTGGAGTTCTTTCGTTCCTAGATCTCGGGACGAGATCCTCTTGTAGTAGGGGAGAGTTGTAACACCCTAGATGTAATCCTTCCTTATTTGTATTCCCCAACCTTGCCATATATGGTATTGTCATGATGATCTTGTTGGATGGGCTTCTTCTCATGTTGTGTTTTGCTTTCTTTCATTTTTGCATTTCATCTTCATGTCATTCTTTTGTCATGTGCATTGCATCCATCATTTTAATTTTGTTGTGCCATCATGCATGCATTGTGGTTATGTGTGAGTCATCTTCTCCTTGCCTCACCCAACCCATGTGTGTTCACCTATGCAAGCCATCTCTTCACCTCTCTCTCAAATCCCTTCTTTTTCCCAAGTATTTCTTGATGCTATATTTCTGTCCCGAATTAATGTTCACAATATTTCTAAATTCTCTAGTCCATGTCCTAAACCTCTCTGCCAAATTTCATCATTTTTGGAATTGATTTGGTTGGGATCAAAATGCCTCAAGTTTGAATTTAATTCAAACTTGATATATTTTTCTTTCTCTAAAAATTGCCAAACCAATTAATTCAAATACTACATATTTCCTGGAGCTCAGAACAATTTTCATCTCAGCTTCACCTCTCTCCAAACTCCCTCTGCTTTTCTTCTTTTATTTCTGTTTGAGGAAGTAGAAAAGAAAAGGAAAGAGAGAGCAGCAGCAGCAGTAGCAGCCCAACCCAGTAGCAGCCCACCTGGCCGGCCTCAGCGCCGCGGCCCAGCTCACCTGCCCCGCGCCTCCCTTCCTTTTCTCACCCGCGCGCGCACGTACACCCGCTAGCCCGTCGCCATGTGGCAAGGCCGGCCCCGCCAGGCAGGCACGGGCTACAGCGCACCCGCGCCCCTGCTTTTCGTCAAGCTCGCGCCCTCGCCATGGGGACCGCGAGCGCGAGAGCGTCGTCGCTCCGCCCAGTCGCCCTGGCCCCCTATAAAGCCTCCCATCTTGTCTAGGCTCTCCCTAGGGTTTCCCCCTTCCTCTCGCCGCCGCCGTTTGGTAAGTGGAGCCACCAGATCCGCCGCCTCGACCGAGTCCCGAAGGCATCCGAGCGCACGGCCATGGCGCCGCCGTGACCGTCGTCCACCTCCGCCTCGCCAAGTGTGTCCAGCGTCTTCCCCGTCGTCGACTACGTCGCCTCCTTCCACTACAGCCCGCGGGATGCCAAGTTCGCCGTCGTCCCCTTCGCCTCCGTCCGCTTCGGCCGCCGATCGTCTCCGGCCAAGTTCCGGCGACCCCGTCCCCGATCCCTCCGTCCGAGCTCACCGTCGTGTTCGCGGTGAGCATCCGCGTCGCCCCGTGCATGTTTCCCCCTTGTTCGCGCCCTCCATCGCCGTTTGCCATGTGCGCCGCCCTCACCGCCGTCGGGTCTCGTCTCCGGCGAGTGCCCCAACCTCCTCTTGCGTTTCGCGCGTGTCCATCGCGTTCACCGTTGCGCCTAGGTGCCGCCTCGCCGCTTCTCAGCCGCTACCGTGCCCCGCAGCGAGCGGCACGAGCTCGCCGTCGCCGCCTCTGTCACCTCGTCACCGGCATCGTTTCCGTCGACGTCCGGTGCCGTGCGTAGCATGCGCGTGGGCGGAGTCGAACCACGAGTCGATCCCGCCCTTCCGCCGTAGCGTTTGGCCACCGGGGCGCAACTCCGGCGAGTCGCCGCCGTTGCCTCCTCTGCTTCCTCTGCACGCACACGCCATGTGGGTCCAGCGGGTCCCACTGGTCAGCCTCACACGCCCGCGCTGTCCCACCTGTCATGCACACACGCGCAGCCGCTGCCACGTGGACCCTGGCCCCACGGGTCAGCCACAGAGGCTAGGTACCCCTGGGTGCACGTAGCCAACCCCGCCGTTTCTTCTTTTCCAATTCTGGCATTTTCCCGTTTCAGCAAGTTTCCAGATCTGGCCGTTTCCATTTTCGGCATATTCCAAATCTGGAATTCAGCTTATTTCAATTTCTGTCCTATGTGTATATGTGGTATTTTGAGCATTTTTCATATAGGAACATATGCATATTATACATGATTTTGGGGTAGAAAAATCCAACTAATCCATCTGTGGCATTAGATTTATCATTTGAGCAAGTTTGCATGCACGTCATTTTTGCATAATATGCCATTGTGTCATTTTTGTGTGAATTATTGCATATGTCATATGAGCAACTTGTCAACATGAGTTTGATGCATTTTCATGCCATCTTGCTGCTAGTATTTATTCCATGCCATGTCTTGCCATGATGTGACTGCCACAAGCTTGTAAACTTGCCTAGTCAATGTATCAGTTTTCTGCCAACATTAAGTTGCAATGTTGTGAGCTCATTTTTGATGAATCTATGCTTCCTATGAATTTATGCCAATGTAATGAAATGATCTATGCCATGTTTACTGTTGGTACATTCCAATTTCTTGCATTTTGTAGATGTTTTGCCTATTGTAATAACCATGTGAAATCTGACTGTCAATGTTTCTGCCAGCATATACTCTGCTGTAACATTTTCTTTGCATCTTGTTGTCTCCATTCCAATTAATCTGTGATGCTAATGAATTTGAACCTATGGAATGAATTGATGTGCATTTAGAGTACTACAGCCACATATCTTGTATGAGCATTTTAGAGCACTGTAGCTTGCTGTTTTGATGTGTGTAAGTTGCTATGTTGCTATTAATTTCAGCTTTGCATTGCATATTGTTTTGCTCACCTTTTGAGTTCTATGCATCCGTTCCTCGTGATCTTTATATCGATTTCATGCGGAATCTTCCATTCTTTCCGGTGGCATACTTGGGTTGCCAAGATTTTGCCCATGTCCACCTTTTCCATCACCGTTCACTTCCCGTACCGTCTCTTTCGTTCCGGTAGAACCGTTACTTCATTCATGCCATGCTTACTACGTTTACCATGTCATGCATGCATCATCTTGCTTGTGCATATATGCCATGATTGTTTGTTTATTTTGGTGCTTGTTCTTTCTTTGGGTAGTACCGGAAGACGAGTCCGAGTTCGAGGAACCTGTTGAGAAACGTGTTCGAGGAGCAGTATTACTATCCTACCGAAGAGACTCCAGGCAAGATGGTCATTACCCTTGATAACACTACTATTTTTGCTTGCTAGTTGTCTCGTTGCTATCGCTATGTTACGCTTCCTACCACATACATGTCAGCCTCTCATATGCCATGATATAGCCTCTAACCACCCTACCCAGCAAACCGTTGTTTGGCTATGTTACCGCTTTGCTCAGCCCCTCTTATAGCGTTGCTAGTTGCAGGTGCAGTGCAGGTTGTTCCATGTTGGGACATGGATATGATGGGATATCACCATATCTATTATTTAATTAATGCATCTATATACTTGGTTGTGTGTGGAAGGCTCGGCCTTTTGCCTAGTGTTTTGTTCCACTCATGCCGCCCTAGTTTCCGTAATACCGGTGTTATGATCCTTGATTAGCGGTCCTAACATGCTCAGGGGTTATGGGACCCTCTTTACAGTTCGCTTTGAATAAAGCGCTTCCAGCAAGGCCCAACTTTGGTTTTACCATTTGCCTAATAACAACTAAAACTTGCATAGGGAGTAATTAACCCGAGGATTCTTAATCAGCAACCCGGGCCAGTGCTCCTCATGAGTGTTGGTCCACCTACCTAGCAGCCTGCGGCGCCCCCTTGGAAACTTGGGTCTCAGCTAACCGTAGCCTTTGCATAGACGGATGTGTCCTGAGAACGAGATACGCGCGGCTCCTATCGGGGTATCGACACACCGGGTGGTCTTGCTGGATTTGTTTTACCATTGTCGAAATGTCTTGTGCACCGGGAATTCCGAGGATACTTTGGGCTGACTCGAGGTTGATCGGGTTTTCTTGAGGTTGAGGTTTTTCCACCGCGGCTTGTGTTGGTTTGTGATGGACTAGGTTGGAACACCCCTGCAGGGTTATATCTTTCGGAAAGCCGTGCCCGCGGTTATGTGGTGACTTGGATATTTATAACCTCCGGTTGTAGAGAACTTGACGCTAATTCTAATAAAATACACCAACCGTGTGCGTAACCGTGATGGTCTATTTTCGAGTAAGTTCGGGAAGAGAACACGGTGGGGTTATGTTTGAACCGTAAGTAGGTGTTCAGGATCACTTCTTGATCATATTAAACTTGCGACCGTTATGCGTAGTATGCTCATCTTTATTCTTGTACTCGTATGCTAGTCACTTAAACATGCTTAGTGCTTGCTGCAACCTCAACACATGTACCCCTTCCATTCCTATCAGCTTAAATAGTTTTGTTACCTTGGGTGATGAGATTGCTGAGTCCCTGTGGCTCACAGATTACTATAAACACCAGTTGGAAGTACGCTTGAGACAGACACAGGTGAGCCTGAGATGCTCCATTGGGAGTATGACGATGAGCGTGGACGTATGTACGTCACGATGCCAGATGATCCGTAGTGGACCCTAGTCGGTTGATCCAGGGATGATAGCAGGGTGGTGTTTTCTCGTTTGATTTCGTCTGTAGTCGGACCCTGTCTTTCATTTGGATGATTGTATAATTATTATGATATATTATGCTGTAGCATGTGGCGAGTGTAAGCCTTTATCTGGTACACTCATCTGTTCATTCGGTTGTATGTATTTGAGAACCACCTTACTATGCGATCCAAAATGGGGTTCTGTCACGATCTCGACTTCATCACGGGATTGCGATAGAGCTTCATATTGGGCGTTACACCCTTCTTCTTATTTTTAATGGTATGCAAACTTTCATACGCTAGCAAAATATTATCAGTGATAATTCTACCCGGTACAAAAGCACTTTGAATTGGGGAGATTATATCATCAAGAACAGATTTCAAGCGCAGCGCTATCATCTTCGAAATTACCTTATACAAAACATTACACAGACTTATGGGTCTGTATTGACTAATGAGCTCCGGGGATTCCACCTTCGGTATCAAGACGATAATCGTATCATTCCATCCTTCAGGGATCGTTTTATTATTTATTGCTTCAAGAACTTCTGTCGTCAAAGAATCCCCAATAAAATGCCAACACTTCTTGAAAAAAATTGCATGTAACCTCAGATCCCGGAGCTTTCATATCTCCAATGGAATATAGGGCCTTCTTTACCTCCTCTGCTGTGTACGGTTTTATCAGGTCGTCATTCATCTCCTGAGAAACTTTCGGTACCACTTTGTTCAAGAGGTCCGGGTCTGGCTCATCTATCTCTGTAGCAAAAAGGCCCGCGAAATATTGGGATATATGTGGGTTGAGAACCGCATTACCTTCCAGCCAAGTTCCATTGTCTCCTCTTAAACTTTTGATCATATTTCGTTTACGTCCAGCAGATGCAAAGTTCTGGAAATACGAAGTATTCCTGTCCCTAAATTTTAACCAGTCCACTCGGCTTCTTTGTGCCTGATGGATTTCTTCTTGCTCCAGTAGCCACTCAATCTCCCTTGCCAACTCTCTCTCTTTGTTTAAATTCTCATCTGTCATAGCCGCGCTAACAGTTTTTTCCAATTCCCTCTGAGCAGATCAGATTCTTTTCTTAGTGCGTTGAAGTACGGTTTGATCCCACTTGTGCAAGCTTTCATGAACCATTGCTAGTTTCCCGGCAAGACTGGAATTTAAATTCTGGGCCCCCGCTTGTTCCCAGGCCTCCTCTACTACTTGTCTGAAGTGGGCTTCTTTTAGCCACTTCGCTTCGAACCTCAGGATCGCCGGCCCATGGTTGTGCTCCCTTTCATCGTTCTCCAAAATCATCAGAATGGGCCTATGATCCGATTTGCTGTACTCAAGATTTCTCAATACAACATTTTGAAACTTATTATTCCAGGCTTCATTTGACAATGCCCGATCCAGGCATTCCCGAATCCTTCCTCTGTGCCAAGTGTATTTTTCACCAACATAGCCAAAATCTGATAAATTGCATTCCTCCACGGCTGTACGAAAAGCCTGCATAAAGTGGTGTGGTCTTGGGTTCCCCCCATCTTTCTCAAAAGGATACATGATCTCATTCAAATCCCTCATGATTAGCCACGGCATGTCAGCAATAGCATGCAGATTTCTCAGGCGCTGCCAAGTTAAGTGCTTATCTTGCCATCTCGGTTCGCCCCGTGAATCTCCAGACATTTTCATGCCCATTCCCAACATTTACATCAATGAAATTTTCTGTTTTGTACCGAAGCGTGATTTGCACTTCCTTCTTCCAGAACAGTAAAAGACCCCCGCTGCGACCGTCACTACAGACGATCTCCTTAAAATCCATTTATAATTTACGACGCAAACATTCTACAGGCCACTCATCCAAATGGGTTTCCAACGGAAACATAACATCCGGGTTACTCCGCTTAAAAACATTCTGCAGAGCCCGGATTGCCGCGGCCCCAATGAGGCCACGACAATTGTAGCTTAAGATTTTCACTGCGCCCGGTCAGCCTCCTTTTTAGAGGCCGCCGATAACATGTTGTTCTCCTCATCTTCACTTTCCATCTCTGAAATGTCGCCACTAGTGCCACTCGTACCTGTACGAGGCTTTTTCCTGTTTTTATTCTTTTGGGGTGTACTGATCACAGTCTCAGACTGCAAGTGGGCGTGGGCCCCACATAAACGCCGTTCGTGGACACCCACGGGTGCTGCCTAAAATAAGTGGGTCTCACGGGCCTGCCCACTTAATCCACGTATTGCCCACATCTCCTCGAGTCCTCTCAAATCTGTCTCATCGCTCGTCCGCCTTCCTGTCCCCTCTCAGATTTCTGCTCTCCTGCGCCAATGGAGGAGAGCTTCGCCGGCGCCACCGCTATCGGCAATCCGCGCCTCCACACCTCGACGAGACCAAGCAGATGCTGAATCCCCGGGAACCCCCCGCGCCAATGGAGGAACCTCCCTCCGATCCCTACCTGCTGTGCCGACGGAGGACTGCTTGCCGGCGCAGATGTCACAGCGCTGCCGTCTGCCGCCCCCATGGCTGCGCCAGAGCCACCGTCTACCTCCAGCATGCCCGCCCAATCACACCTACTGGCTAGGGCTCTGTTTAAGATAATTTCCAGTGCCCATGATATATCTGAATCTTGGTTTCTTTCTAAAGAGAAGAAAATTTTGTTTCCCGGGACAACACGCATGGAATCGTTTCGAGTTGTTTCACAAGAAATTTAACCTGTTCATCATCCATGTTCACTGCGAGCCAGCATGGTTCAGCACTACCTGCTGCCTCCCTGTGTTGGGCAAAGTGCATCTGCATATCTGCATTACTGAGACTGCCGCATATCCTATCTATCCATCCTGACGTTGGGATAACAAAGAGGATCCGATCCATGTAGCTAGACTGCTAGTTGATTGTTGCCTTTCAATATTATAAGGATCCAAGTAGTAATTAAATCTGAATCTTCACATATACTAAGTATGCTCTACAAATGTACATCTGATCATCAGATACCGATGCTTCAAATATTCTCAATCTGAATCCCTATGCCTTCTAATTCTTAACTGAATTTTAATGCAAACGTGCAGCCGGGGCATAACAATCTCCTAACTAGTAGCTCACGATCCTAGATACAAGGCACGTACAGAACGTTGTAGTAGGACTCGTATGTCAAGCCGTTACACACAGAGAGGTACGTGGGAGTACGACCTGAAATTATGTGGGACGAGCGGCACTGCGGACAAAACTGCATGTTATGTGGCAAGCCCGCGTAAGCCCACTTAATTACGCGGGTTGATGCGGCGTGATGCGGGCGTCCCGCGGGGCATCCCACTTGCAGCCTGATCACAGTCGAATCATCTCCCCTGGAGGCGTTCGATGGTTCAAAACGATCAGCTAAGTTTGCCACCACGCCACCATTTGCCCTCTTGGGCGGCTCCTTGTTGCCTTCCAATAAATTGACCTCTTCAGCTACCGAAGAAGACCCTGGGTCTCTGTTGTTTCCATTTGCTTCGAAAGGAACTAGTGTTGTACTTTGAGTAGTAACAGTACCATCCTTATCCAACATACTGCCGGCGACACTGTCATCGGCTGTCCTCTTGCCAAGAACATTAGATGCATCTGCCATCCTAACATCCTGACCCGATGTATGGTTGACGAAAGTCAACTCGTTCCCATCTCCTTCTTTTCCCCTGTTTACACCAGGTTGATATAGTGCATTAAAGCGCCAGCTCTCATTATTAGTAGCATGAGGAGCTGGTTGCATGTTGCGCCCACGTCCTCTTCCCCTACCTAAGCCTCCTCCATCAAGATCATCACTCTCTCCCCTTTGGCGTCCTCCATTCCCACGGCCCCACGGCCGACTCCCCTAGCATTCCTTGATGCCAGAATGAAGCTGCCCCATTCAAATTTTGATTCATCATGTTCTCCACTTCCACACTCTTCATGCCAATGTCCCATGAAGCCACACGCATTACAGAACGTTGGCAGTTTCTCATACTTGACTAGGTACTTTTCTGTTTCTCCTGCCCTAGTTATCCCAACAGCTCGTGTTAATTTCTTGTTCACATCTAGCTTCACTCTTACCCTAATAAACTCACCAATGAAGCCATTGGGGAGGGTCACTTGGACCTCCAGAACCTCACCAATCCGTTTTGACAGATTCTCTAGCGTTGTTTTGCTTTTCAAAACTCCATCAGGTAGCCTATGAATTTGTCACCACGTCTCCAGTTTGTCCAATTTCACCTTCCGTGGGTTTGAGAACCCATCATACTCAACGAGTAACAGCGTCGTGCCTTTAAAGTCCCATGGCCCCTGGTGCATCGCTTTGTTCCAGTCACCAAGGCACTCAAATTGAATCGAGAACAAATTTGCATTGATTCTCCTCCATACCACCCTTTGAGCTGGGTTCCAGGCTGCCTTCATATCCGCGATGATCAGCGCGCTCTGACTGAAGCTCTTTGTTGTCAACAGTCGCCCTAGGGCTAGCCACTTTGGCTTGATTTCTTCCATATCGATTTCATCTTCCCAGACCAAATCATCTATCTCCTCATCCTGAAGATTCAATCTCTCCAGGAGCTCTTCCGTTTCCACGTTCCTCTGGTCTCGCGATTCATTGCCCTCACCAGTTTCCGCCATGGCACACCACGGCAGATCAATCTCACAAAGCCCTAACTCCACGCGCATACAACTCCCAGGGAGGAACCAAGGGAGATTGAGGGCGGCCTGGAAGGGGGAGGGGTTCCGAAATCCGGGATCTACCCATCGACGGTGGAACTCACGGTGGCGGCGCCACCGGAGGACTGGAAAACCCTAGTCGCCGGACCTAGGGGGACGAAATAAGTGTTAAAAGGTAAACGAGAGACAATCGAGAGAGAGAGAGAGTCGACACAGATGTAAAAGTAATTTAGGGGAGTTGTTAGTAGGAAATAAACGTAGTCAGTGTAAATCCCGTTTTTAATGGACCATCCTATCCTGCCATCGAGAGGCATCTAATCCAATGGTGTAGGAGTAATCTGATGGGAAGATAAGAATCAGTAGTCTGATTCCTAGTTCTCAAGACTAAAAGAAGTAACTATGCACAATAATTGAGTTGTCCTAGTTGGTTATAGCGAGTGGAGATAATCCAAGGGGTCTGGAGTTCGAATCCTACTTCATGCACCAATTTTTTGAAGGTTAAAAAAAGAAAAGAAAAAAATATTAGCAAAATTTCGGTTAAAAAAAGAAAAGAAAAAAATATTAGCAAAATTTCGGTTTTATTTCCCTAACCGGCACCTAGCCGAACTCCTAAACCGTATATAGGAGTAAAAAACAGAATCGATCACATCAAATCACGAGGAACACACGCACACAAAAAACTGATAGCAGGGCCCTTGTCGTGCCCTTTATTTTCCCTCTTTATTTCTTTTCTTGTTTTCTCCACGGTACAAAACTCACGGCCAGGTATCACGTATTTCAAAAAAATTGTTGATGATAAGTAAAAAAAAGTTCCAGTAATTCAAAACAATGGTTTTTAAAATTAAAAAAAAAGTACACAACAGCTTTGTTCTAAAATGTTCGCGTGTTTCAAAAATATCTTCATGACATTTTTACAAAATGTTTATTCAATATAAATAAATTTTCATGTAGTTTAAAAAATGTTTTTTGCCATTAGAAATGTCCAACATGTATTTGTAAAATATTTAACTCTTACATAATTTTTTTTAAAATATTTTGAAAAATGTACATCATGTATTTGAAATATGTTGAACATGTATGAAAAATATTTATGCGTGTATACAAATTACACCATGAACTGTAGAATGTTGACATGTTGTTAAAAAATGTTCACATTTATTAAAAAAAATCAACCTTGGAATTGAAAAATGTTAATGATGTATTCAAAAAGAATATTCACATGTATGAAAAAGAATGTTAATCATGTATATAAAAACTGTACTCCCTCTTATATTTCTTTACAGAGCGAGTACATCATGTATTAAAAAAATTACATTATATGATTTTTTTTACATTTATTCAAAGAAAAATGTTTCAAAAACTGATGGATGAAGTGGCGCCAAGCTTCTCGCATTCTCTGTGACAAGAGAGTGTCCCAATAGCTAAAAGACAAGTTCTATAGGACGGCGATTCGATATGCAATGTTGTATTGCGCTGAGTGTTGCCCGACTAAAAGGCGACATGTTCAACAGTTAGGTGTGGCGGAGATGCGCATGTTGAGGTGGATGTGTGGCCACACAAGGAAGGACCGAGTCCGAAATGATGATATACGAGATAGAGTTGGGGTAGCACCAATTGAAGAGAAACTTGTCCAACATCGTCTGAGATGGTTTGGGTATATTCAGCGCAGGCCTCCAGAAACTCTAGTGCATAGCGGACGGCTAAAGCGTGCTGATAATGTCAAGAGAGGTCAGGGTAGACTGAACTTGACATGAAAGGAGTCCGTAAAAAGAGATCTAAATGACATGAGTATCACCAAAGAACTAGCCGTGACAAGGGTGTGTGGAAGCTTGCTATCCATGTGCTAGAACCATGAGTTGGTCGTGAAATCTTATGGGTTTCACCTCTAGCCTACCCCAACTTATTTAGAACTAAACGCTTTGTTGTTGTTGTTGTTGTTGTTGTTGTTGTAGTATTTGAAAAATATTCAACATGTATCAAAAGAAAATTACACGTGTATACGAAAAATATACACCAAGTATAGAAAAATGTTCAACATGTATTTGAAAAAGAATAAGCCATTAAATGAACACAGAAAGTTAGAAAACTGTTAGAAAAACAATGAAAAACAACATTAAAAACACACATGAAAAAATAAGTAAAAGAAAACTATAAAAGAGAAAAGAAAACCGAAGCAAAGTGCACCAAACCGAAGAAAACCAGTGCGCAAAAGAAGAACGAACTTTTCCCATGCGCACAGGATAACCGCATGCTGGGCCAGCCCGTTCGTGGGATCACTGAAGGCGAGATATAGTTCTGCCTCCCGTTCGGCGGGTTATAAGAACTGGCGCATTATGCGCCAGTTAGCGTAGTAATGCATAGGGCGAAATCAGTAATTGAGTAGTACTCCTTCTAAAGATTACTCCCACCTTCTCAGGTTGCGACAAGTGGCGCACCTGGGAGTTTTCCCTTTTCTCGTAGATCCGTTTATTCAAAACGTTTTATCTCTTTAACCGTGCGTTCAAATCTCGAACCGTTTTCATCATTGGATTCCTCGCGTCGAGATCTTCAAAACTAGATCCCATGTTGATAGGTTTTCACGAGTTTTTTTTCATAAAAAAAAAACCGGACGAAAAAACCGAACCGGAAGCACGTTTTTTTTTCCCTTTCCAAAAGAGGCACGGTCATGCCTCTCGCGGAAGCAAAACCGTGCCTCTCGCGAAAGGAAAAAAAAATAGAAAACACGTTTTTTTTTTCGTTTTCCGAGAGGCACGGCCGTGCCTCTCACGAAAGCAAAACCGTGCCTCTCGCGGAAGCAAAACCGTGCCTCTCGCCGAAGGAAAAAAAACAGAAAACACAATTTTTTTCTGTTTCCGAGAGGCATGGCTCGCGAAAGCAAAACCGTGTCTCTCGCGGAAGCAAAACTGTGCCTCTCGTGGAAGGAAAAAAAACAGAAAACACGTTTTTTTTTTCATTTCTGAGAGGCACGGCCATTCCTCTCCAGAAAGCAAAATCGTGCCTCTCGCGGAAGCAAAACCGTGCCTCTCACGGAAGGAAAAAAATAACAGAAAACACTTTTTTTTTCGTTTCCGAGACGCACGGCCGTGCCTCTCATGAAAGCAAAACCGTGCCTCTCGTGGAAGTAAAAGCGTGCTTCTTGCGGAACTAAAAAACAATGCGTTTTTTAGCGCAAAAAAAATTGATTTTTTTCTCCAAAAGTTAAGAAGACCGGTGGAAAACCAAAAAGCCGAAAACACGTGCGAAAAAATAAAATAAAAACAAAATCCGAAGGGAGCGCCCAGAGCGCAACACGCGGCGGCGGCTGAGAGCGCAACAAGTGGCGCGCTCTCAGCCCACCCCAAGTGATCGTTGGGAAGCTCCCGAAGGAGCGCTCCTTAATTAGTTGCTCCCTAGGTGTTCGCATGGGCCTTGGCCCCGCAAAGCACTTGCTCATCCTCACTCGGTTAGTAGATGCTTGGTGGGCCTTATTCATTGGTTTTTTTGCTCATATTTTGCTCGCTGGTTTGCTTTTTTCGGGAAAATAATCATCGGTTTTGTTTGGTTATTTTAAATATTTCGATAAAAACAGTTCTTCAATTTTGATTTTTATAAATTTTAAATATATTCACAAATATGAAAAAGTTCATAATTTGAAAAATATTTCCCGAATTTGAAAAAAGATCATGATTTTGGACAAAAGTTCATGAATTTAGAAAATCATGATTTTATGAAAATGTCCTGGAATTTTTAGAAAATTGATAATTTCCTCAACTATTTAATGAGTTTTTTAAAAAAAGGTTCACAAAATTTGAAAATGTTTAGTATTTTAAAAAACTAGAAAAGAGAAAAACCAAAACCAAGTGAAAACTGATTTTTTTTATATAAAATGAAAGACAAACCGACTAAAAATATGGAAGACAATATATATAAAAAAGCCAGGCCGGAAGCTTGTCAAAACTGGGAGGAAGCTTCCGCTCGCATAACACCTTACATGGGAGTAAAAGCCTGAGAGTAATACATTAGATACACTAGTCGTCAACCCGTGCTACTGCACGGCCTAGCAATTTTTAATATAGCACGGGCTACTGCACGGAAAATTATAATATTATTTATTGAGTTTTTGTAAGTATTGTTTTATGTAAAGTCTTGTAGAAAATATTTAAATTAATATTTACTATTTAACTATCTATTTTCATAGCATATAAAATATTATAACCTTTGTGCCACAACCAAAATTGGTGACACCATATATATATTTTAATGGTTCTTATTTTAGCAATTACTAAATAGATATGACGATGTGTTTTCTTGTTAACATTATTGTACATATATTATCTATGATTTGCTCTGTACCTGTTACTACTGGCATGTTTACTCCATGGTTCGACATGCATACGTGTGGTTAACATATTCCATTAAAACACGGTGCAACAATTGTTCTCCATCAGTGGCGGAGCTAGGAGAGAATCAAAGGGGAGGCCAAGGAGAAAATACACATGTTTGAGGTGGCCAAATGAATGCAATCTTTTTAATCTATGCCTTTCTTTTTATTTTCCTTCACTAAATATCCAAGGGCTGGGGGACAACAGCCCCCTCAGCAGTGCATGTAGCTCCGCCACTGTTCTCCATGGTTAGTTTATGCCGGTCACTCTCAATCCCATCCACACATCGATATCTAACTCATCGATGCTCCTGCCAACCAAGTGTGTATCAGTTCAACATATAGGTGAGCTCCGCGCCTCGATAAGGGTCGCGGCTCAGTTCAAACTTATCCTTGTACTTTTAAAATGCTTGTAAGATCGTTGAACTTGTTGAAGTTTTTTTAAGCTTGTGGAAGCCTTCTCGTCTTTTCAATAATTTACTATTTTAATTTCTCTGTTCGAATCTTTCTTCTACTTGGACTGTAATATTCTAGTAGTCATCCTTATATCTTTCAATTCAATAATGAAACTTAAATGTTAGCTCAAATATTCTAAAAGCTCCCCTAAATTATTGGATGCATGCCTGTAAGATATTAAAAGTTACTTTGCATATTTTTTTAAATTAACTGATCCTTCTGACATCCCAAATGAGGCACTGGGAAAAATGGTGATGCTGTTATTCTTTAGGCGATGAGCGGCTAGCCGGTGTCCTAGTCTATGATATATTGCGTTATCCAACCCACGCCTACGTGCATTCTCATTTTGGTAACTATTAAAATATTAATTAGGTGCTCTTGCATCAATGTGGTCTTATTCCTTAAATGCAGAACTTAGACGACATGCTCAAACTTCTGAAAAACAATGGGTTTTCTTATGCGCTTGCATAGTTTAGCAAATTTTGCTTTTCTAAATAGAATCTAGGATTTATTTATTAATATATCCGTGACATATATTTTGAAAAATAATTGACAATATTCTTTTTCCATTTTTAGCAAATTATGTGCCGTCCCAAACGGATTTTGGCGTATATATGTTTGGGTGATTTGTCGACAGGGTTTATTTGTTCCATGAGTATATCCCTTGTGGTTGTGTGCGTGGCGATTTCTGGTAGAGAAAAAATAGTTCAAGTACTTAGATATACACAGCACACATTGAAATATTGTACGCAGATTTTTAGCGAACAGGACAATGTTCATCTGTGACATTGAGCCATTGGTAACCATTAAAAAAATTAATTAGGTGCTCTTGCTTCATTGTGGTCTTATTCCTTAAATGCAGAACTTACACGACATGCCCAAACTTCTGAAAAACAATGGGTTTTCTTATGCGCTTGCATAGTTTAGCAAATTTCGTTTTTCTAAATAGAATCTAGGATTTATTTATTAATAATATTCGTGGCATATATTTTGAAAAATAATTGACACTATTCTTTTTCCATTTTCAAGAAATTATGTGCTGTCCCAAATGGATTTTGGAGTATATATGTTTGGGTGATTTGTCGACGGGGTTTATTTGTTCCATGAGTATATCCCTTGTGGTTGTGTGCGTGGCGATTTCTGGATGAGAAAAAATAGTTCAAGTACCTAGATTTATGCACGACACATTGAAATATTGTACGCAGATTTTTAGTGAACAGGACAATGTTCATCTGTGGCATTGAGCCATGATATATATATATATATATATATATATATATATATATATATATATATATATATATATATATATATATATATATTTCTATCGGCTCCATGCATGCATCTGGTACGTTTCTGGGAAGAAAAACTTTAGTTTGTTAGGTGATTTTAGTTTGGACATTTTCTTCTTCTCTTGTCACAACCTGGATGTTTCTTTCCTTTGTTAAAAAAAACTGGGCGTTTCTTCTATTGTAACATGTGTGGACTCTTGGGCCCTTTACGTGATGTGGTAGAGTTTTCTTAATCCTGGACATTGTAACATATGTATGGACTCTTTGGCCTTGCACGTGAGGTGGTTCCTTAACCCTGGACGTTGTACCCCACACAAAAAAAAAAATCCAGGACGTTGTAACACGTACGGACTCTTGGGCCTTGTACGTGAGGTGGTAGATTTTCCTATCTCGTTTATCTCATTTATTATAATCCTAGACGCTTCCTATCTCGTTTAATCTTAGCCACATAATTAAGATCTAATGGTTATTTTAAAGTAGTTTTTTAGGATTAACGTGGAGGCTCGTATGGTGCTTCCAATTAGTAAATATAAGATATAAGATATTCTTATTATCCTGTTTGTGCGTCATATGCATCTCATGAGCATTATACTTCGTTAATTAAATAACTTATTTTGACTATTTTATTTAGCCATTTTGTTAAATAGTGAATAAGTAAACCATTCCCCCTTTCAATGTTTTACCTCGAGGTTCACCCTAAAATCGTGGACATGGCTTTATTGTGATATTTGGGAGTTACACAAATTATTTCACAATTTAAGCATAAGCCTAGCTATCACTCGTAGTACAAATCTCATATATTCAATAAATGGATTTATTTTAAAAATAAATATGATAGCAGCTGTGCATGGGTGAGTGAGAGGAGAGGATTCGACGCGCTGGTCTGGTTTGCTTCGATGTTGACGATGAGGAGAAGGAAGAGAGGTCGTGATTTCTTTGGTGGAGATGGCAATAGGACATGGTGGTCATGAAGCGAAAAAATAAACCCCAACCCGTCTCTCTTTCCCCGCCTGGCGACCGGCCTGGCTGCGCCGCTGCCGCGCTGCTCCACTAGAAAGATCCTCCCCCACCCCCATTCCTTCCCAAATCACCTCCGCCGGCCAGATCACCCCCCCCCCCTCGGATCGCTTTTAACTGCACGACTGTCCTGGAGCTCGGAGGAGGAAGGGGGCGGCTCAAGTGTTGGCGCTGCTACAAGGATTTCCACCTTGCCAGCTAATGCTCTCGCCCGCCGCCGAATCCGTCTTCGTCGATGCCTTGAAGTTCGTTCGGCTCGTCCTGCGGATTGTTGCATCCTTCCTCGCACTCCTGTCGAGCAAGATCTTCTTGCTGCAATGCTCTCGGCTGGGATGGCGGACATCGATTCGCGACATGGTGATCCTATGCTTGTGGTCTCCTCGGGTATCGCTTGATGTCAGCTATCTTGTGGGTTGCTCTGCTTGGTGTGATGAGGTGTGGTTGGACCCTATTGTTCCATCGGTGGGGAGCGAGGAGTTTGTCGACCCACTGTGCTCAGAGGCTTTGTTGTTGTCCCATCCTGGTGGTTGTCCCTGACTTCAAATGTGCATCCTCACGCATGTCGATTCTTGGTTTGAGGAGCAGCTTGGTTTCAACACAAAGCACATGATGGGGGCCTTTGGCAAGCCCGGTGTTGTGGTTGAGTCACAGACCGAGGTGGGCAGTGTTGTTACTGAGGTGACAGGTTGATGCACCATCATTGTCGGAGGAGGAATTCCTCAACAAGCTTACTACGGTGGTCCCATGCCCTTTGCTTGGGACCCTGACGCCTTTGCATGGGAAGAAGGATGGTGCCTCTCACTTAGAGTGACGTAGCGAGCGTTTGAAAAAGAAGAACATTGCATGCAGCATCCCGACGGCTAGGCATGCAGAGCATAGGTTGTTGGAGGTTTTTGGTGTGTTGCCACAGGTGCGGAAAGTGGAGGGCACCGAGCAAAAGATGAAAGCCTACTTGGACATGTACAAAAAACCGCTTTCATCTCAATTGATTGCGGCATTGAGCACTTTGGCGGGCATCGCCGGGAAGTCAAAGTTGGACCTTTCAGGATGTTTCACACACAATAATGTTAGCCCATGATGCTTCGATGCAAAGGCGGTCGCGAGGCTTAATATGGATGAGACCTGTTAAGCAAGTGGTGGGCAGTTTGGTTGCACTTGAGCCACACCTGTAACATCGGGCCTTGGCGCTCTTGTATCTGGCTCAGATGATGTTTCTTGAGTTTGCGTGTGTCTTTCTCCTCTAGTCCCTATCCACAAGCTCTAGTGTTTTTATTCTTCTGTTTTTTTGTTTTCCCTCTTTTTTTTTCCTATAGTTAACCAGTATATCTTAGGTTTTTGGGTCCAGCTTACCTATAAACTGGACCATCTCTATTCTTCTTAATGAATTGTAGGAACCCCGGCCCTACCCTCGTGATGGGTATTGAAAAAAAGGGATATGGTGATGTGTGTGGGGTCCCGTGGGGCACGTGGCGAGCACGCGACGCGGCCGATGCTTGGTGGCGGATCCGTCGGTTGAATAGAAAATTTTCCCAAAATACAAATTTGCAGACCGTGGTGGTCATGGGTTCAAATGGCAGCGTTGTAACAACTTATGATTTTCTCTCCCGTAAAAGACAAAAAAAAGACAAATTCTGCACAAATCTTCACACATAATCCAATGGCTATAGCATCGATTGAGCTATACTTATTTCTTGAGAAAAATAGCAAACTTGTTTATAAGATCTTAAAGGTTCACGCACACCTGGCAGCGAAAGAAAGGTCGAAGAAAACAGTCATCAAAGTGTATAAGTTATGTAAAAGAGGCAGCGTGCTGCCTGACAGTAATCCTGCTTGGGGTACAACTCAACCATGTCGTCGGCAGATCTCGACACGCCAAGCAACTGTCTCTCCTCAAAGCTGCGTCTGGCTCGCTGCCGCGAGCGGGGCCTCGTCATCTCCGAGTGCACTGTCGACGCCGAAGCAGTACTGCGGACCACCGCAGCCGACGTAGTTGACTCCAGAGAGTCTGCTCGTCTTGAGAGCGATGCAGTTCATTTGCGTCCTTTCCTCCGCCGAAACACGGTGAGGCGCAGTGCTGCACTCCGCCATCTCAGACTCAGCCTCAGCGTGCTTCCCGGCTTCACCTCCAATTGTACCGGCGCCCCACAGCCCGCCGCCGTCGAACTCCATGGGATCCTGCAGGTAGCCTACAAGATCATGTGGCATCACTGTGTCGGTGAACAGCTCGCGCTCCATGTCCTTGAAAGCACTGATGTATGCCATGTCCTGAACAACACTGTCGCGGTTCGTGTCCGTCCTTTGAAGCTGACGGATGCTGGGTGGAGCCTCCGGGTGGTTGTGATCATCCGCCTTTCTCTTGACGCCATCCTGAAGGGGTGCTGAAGCTGAATAGAGGTCTAGTTTATACTGCATGTCCTCACTGGCATGGACTACCATGAAAACATCCTTCACCTGCTGATAAACAATTAGCATCTTTTTTTCACTCTTTTTGCATGATAATAAAGAAAATCCAGTTCTCCCTTTGCACAATTGATTAGTACTAAGCATGAACTCATTTTGTTTTTCGTGAAAGGGTATTACCTTGGACGTCCTATTCGAGGCCTGATTATGGACATTAAACCCAATTCTCCCTAGAGCACTGAATTCCTGGCATGGATCGATCAATGTAAGTGATTAACCAAAAAAAAAAAAATACTCTCTCCGTTTCTTTTTACTCGGCTTATAGGATTTGTCTGAAATTAAACTTTATGAAGTTTGACTTAAGACAAAACTTATATACAGAGTAAAAAGAAATGGAGGAGGTATCTCAGCTAGAAAAATAATAGTATCAGGGGCTTAATTATCCAGGCGATCCCTGATAAATATACTAGCCTTTGTACCGTGACAGCAATGCAAAACCAAAGTATGCATGTATGTCATGTTCTTATATGTGGATGTACACAGCCAACAGTATATGTAGTTATTACAACATGGGCGAAAGGCAAAACAAGAACAATGTAAATTTCATTACCAGGAAGATGTAAATTTCATTCAATATTTCCAAACATGATTAAGACTTGTCAAAAGTTGGACATCCACATCCAATAGGTAAATCCAGAACAGGGTTAAGCTTTTTATTTTGCGGGGTGGACAGGGATAAGCTTGGTATGAATTGAAGGGCGTGACAGGAAGGCAGGAAGTTGAAAGAACTAATAGTTTTAAGTTGTTAGTCAGTTAGGGTTCACTCGGAACTAGCAAAACACAACTGTATTTGGGATGGCGAGTAATAAAGTTGCTGGTCCTGATGGGTTTAACATTGAGTTTTATCAACATTTTTGGGATTTTGTTAAAATGGACATGTTTGCCCTCCTTGATGAGTTTTATGACAACATATTGGATATTGATAGACTTAATTATGGGGTAACAACCTTTGTTGCCAAAAGGGAGTGATGCAGACAGGATCCATAAATATAGACCTATTTGTATGCTTAATGTCATTTTTAAAATCATTACCAATGTCTTAGTGAATAGACTGATTGCTATTGTTAAGGGTGTAATCAGAACCTCCCAGACTGCCTTCCTGAAAGAAAGATATATTCTTGAAAGGGTGTTGGTTTTACATGAAACTCTTAATTTTTACATAGGAAAAAACTCTTCAGGGGTCCTTTTCAAGATTGATTTTGAAAACGCTTTTGACAAGGTCAAATTGCCTTTTCTTCTCCAAACCTCGAAAATGTAAAATGCCCTGACAAGTGGAATGATTGGATCATGAAATCTATTTCTTGTGGGAGAGTTGGTGTTAAAGTGAATGGAGAGATTGGGCCTTATTTTAGAACACGTCAAGGACTGAGGCAAGGTGGCCCTCTTTCACCTTTGTTGTTTGACCTTGTTGTGGATATCTTATCCATTTTAGTAGGAAGAGCTGTTTATCAGGGTTTAGTAACTGGCTTGGCAAATGATCAACAAGAAGGTGATGTTGCCATCCTGCAGTATGTAGATGAAACCATTCTCCTCATGCAAGATGATTTGGAGCAAGCTAGGAATCTAATATTCCTATTATGTCTATTTGAGCTTATGTCTGGATTAAAAATTAATTTTCACAAAATTGAGGTAATTTGTGTAGGGATGGATAGTGAAAGAATTAGCTTATTTGAGGAAATCTTTACTTGTGGTAGAGAGGCTTTACCAATGAAATACTTAGGTATACCGGTGGATGAGAAGAGATTGAAAACAAATGACTAAGATCCTTCTGTATATAAAATGGAAAAGAGAATGCGATGCTAGCTTGGTAGATTTATTAATATTGCGGGAAGAAGTACTCTTGTTAATACTTCTCTATCCAGTTTATCCTTGTTCATTCTTTCTTTCTATGGTCTCCCTAAAGGGATCAAGAAAAAGTATGAGAGGCCTAGGGCTAGATTTTGATGGAGTGGGGAGAAAGACAAATAGAAATACCACTTGGTAGCTTGGCCAACTGTTTGTTTGCCAAAAGACCTAGGTGGTTTTGGTGTGTTGGATCTAGAGTTGATGAATGTTGCTCTGTTTTCTAAATGGATTTGGAAATTGTTCAACGAACATGGGTTATGGCAAAAACTTTTGTGGGACAAGT
This sequence comes from Elymus sibiricus, assembly GCA_039707655.1. NCBI lineage: Eukaryota > Viridiplantae > Streptophyta > Magnoliopsida > Poales > Poaceae > Elymus > Elymus sibiricus. Next base: position 481,397,609 of record CM077672.1, on the reverse strand, counting down.
ATGTTAATGGAACAACTTTGGGGTAGGTGCAATTAAAACAAGGAGACTCTCACTTTTGGCAGGGTTTGCTTAAAATAAAAGAGCTCTTTCTGTCTTGTTGTAAATTTTGTGTGGGAAATGGTGAAACTAGATTCTGGGAAGATAGATAGTTGGGTGAAGAAAGTCTATCTCTAGTCTTCCCAAGATTGTATGACATATCTTTGGATCAAAATATCACTGTACACGATGCTTTGACTGATAATCTCTCAATCCTAAAGTTCAAAAGAGCTTTGGTGGAGGAAAAGCAGAGCAGTGGACTAGGTTGGGGGAGTTATGTGCGAATATTTCTTTGTCAGACACCAAAGATAAACTATCCTGGTTACTTGCTAATTCAGGTGTTCTCAGTGTTAAATCCTTTTACTTTGCTATGCAGGTGGGGAGTAAAGCTCCCCACAAATTTCCGTGGAAGGTTAAAATTCCTCTCAGGGTTAGGACCTTCCTCTGGTTGGTTTTGAAGCAAAGCATTTTAACTAGAGATGTCCTGCTGCACAGAGGAGGGAGTTGTGTGAACCTGACTGTTTGTGTTTGTGGTAGACATGAGACGGTTAGTCACCTCTGTTTCCAATGTCCCTTGGCCACATACATTTGGAACATTGTTAGCTGCAGCCTACGAATCAATTGTGACTTCTATGATGTGAATGCTTGTTTTAATGTTTGGCTTAAGAATATGTTATATGTGTAAAAGAAGCTTTTTTCTGTTGGTGTTGCTGCAATTCTGTGGAGTATTTGGAAAACTCATAATTTGGCTTGTTTCCAAAAGAAGTGGCCTTCTGAGCCAAGTGATGTTCTTTTCAGAGTTTCCCACTGGATTAATGTGGAGTGTTTTGTAGGGGAAGGAGGAGGCAAGAATGAACTGCAGTGGTGTGCTAGGCTGCTGGAAAAAAGTCGCTTCTGAAAACTCTCAGGCTAGGAGGAGTTGGGCATTGTGGATTCCAAGACTAGAAGACGGTTCTTGATCTGAGCGTGCTGCTTTGGACATGAGTATTTTGTTTTAGCTGGTTGTATGCTTCACGCTTGTTGCCTTGTGTAATTGCAATGGATTAATAACGGCTGTGTGTTGGTCTGGTTTTGTTTTGTTTACCTAGGCTTTGACGGCTAGGTTTAGGCGTTTTCGCTGGAATTCTATTCATGCTTGGTGGTGGTGTGTTTTGGTTGTATAAGACTCGTTGGTTTCTTTAATGAAATCAGGTGAGTCATCCCTTTTATTCAAAAAAAAACGAACTAATCATTAGAATGTTTACTGGATATAAAACCATTTTTTAATGAACTACTCATGTGTCTCATGACTCATGAGAATGATTACTAGACACACAGTCACATATAAGTCAACTGCATTGTTCCATTTTCCTAGCAGGTTTGATTGGCATATTTCACTGAATATAAATTTAAATTCACAATCCATTGTATTGTAAAGAAACCGATAATCCATGTTTCGAAAAAAGATAGAAAACAAAGGGGCTGGCGTTTTGGCTCCCGGGTGCATTTGCACCCGGATGAACAGTAACGCGAAAAATTATAGAAAAATGTTTCAAAAAATTCTGAAAATTTTTGTAGATGATCGTGTTGGTGTCGCAAGCATGCTTGACAAATTTCATGCGAAACGGAGCAGCAGTGTTTCGTCGGTGAAAAAAACAAATTTGGGTTGTCATTTTGTGGTAACATTTTGTCTTTGATTTGTTTTTTTTGCGCAGGCCAAAATGCTTAACCTTTTTGCCTCAAAATTTGCATGTAGCATTTGTATGTGACAAAGATCACCAAAAAATTTTGTCCCAATTTTTTTGACATTTCGAAAATCATTTTCTGTAGGCAGGAGCACGTGCTCCCCGGAGCCGAATTGCATTTCCGGAAAAGAAATTACTTATTTGGGATAGTACTAATAGATACTAAATTAGCAAAGTTTATCTACTTCTCCATAACTGAAATAAGCAACAACCATAGAAGCAAAACTTCAAAACTGTCTACTTTATTCCAGTAGCCTCGTTAGTTTCCTATGGTACTAGCACGGCATGGATAAACCTTTCTAGAAATTTTCTTCTAATTGCACTATCTTTTAGAGGTTCTTTCATTCCAAAGAAAAATATTTCATAGGCCAAAATATTAATTACCACACAATAAGAGAGAAACTCTGTTAAAAAGTATGTATATGTACTACCTTCTGCAACCTGTTCCCAAGTGCATTTAAATATGCCATAGATATTGTTGTCGACATATCATCACCACAAGACATTACATCATCTCGTTCATCAGGAGTCAACTTTTTTATGATAGCAATGTGCTTAAGAAGTACTTCCAATTTACCCAATGAACCTGTTCAGTTTAACAGTGAGAAAGGCAATTGTGCTATGTATACAAGATACTTTTCATTGAAGATAAAGGAATGCGAGAAGTGCTGAATTTCTCCAGCAATACCAGAAGAATAAAAATAAACAACAAGGGCTAAAATACTAGTGATCACACATCTTGTGATATACTACAGATCCAATGCATAACATTCCACATATTAATAAATGAACTGTGTTGGTTGTGTGTATTCTCTGTCGTGATGTCCACTGAGATATCACTAATGTTTTCCTAGAAAGAACATTCCAACATGAAACATTTAATTAAGAATGTGCTGGGCAACATATCATCCTTTATTCTAAAATTGAGTCATAATGCATAGTCTTCATTAACCCACATCACTCTATATTAGCTATTAAAACAATTAGAACCATGATTTAAAAGGTTCCGTAGTAATCTACTGTGTGTGTGGTGGAGTAGCAGTTGCACACATTAGATAATTGCCACATGAATGCGTTTCTAACTACCCGCATGCCAAAAAAAACCAGTGCACGCTCAAATCGACGTCTCCACTCGAACCGTCATGTCCAAATGCTCATGTGAACTGTTCAAAAAATTTATACCCATCGTTGGCCTCACACTGTATTTATACCGTCGCCTATATGTACTAAGTGGTTCATCAGGAAAAATAGATACGCACATCACTGCAGTTGCAGCCAGTGCCTGTATACAGTATGAATTAGCGTGAGACCTATATATGGAATTGCATTGCCCATCACTGGTGTTACCAGCAAACAGCGTCAGTGTAGCCACTGGAATCGTATGGAATTATGCTTTCTAAATGTTAAGCATGAATACTTGCCTATGAAATGGTGTTTTATCCTCTTGAAAACAAAGGGAAGCATTTGCTATTGGAATTGTATGCTGTTTTATCTTCCGGGCCCAAAAAATATTATTTTTGCGGGAAATGAACTTTTCATTAATCAACCATGATGATTAAATTCAGATCAAAAATATGAATTCGAGCATGCATGTATAGTTTGGTAATCAAGAAGTAATTGCTTGATCCAACTAAAACGGAAAACAAAATCAATATGGGTTGCTAACTACAAACTATACGCTGCTGAAGTCACAAAATAGAACTATCACATTTCCACCTCTCTTTTTTGTAGAAACAAACACCACTTCCAAAGTAGGAATTTGCAAAAATATATCAACAATAAATTAATCACTTCATCCATAATTTTCATTTTGCTAACATTTGTATTATAAAATACATGAATAAGTTCATCACCAGCACATTATTTCAACAAAAAATGGCTTAAACAAATTTAGAAATTAGTCACAGACATTCAAGTTAGAAATTTTACTTGATAAAATTCTTATATAACTTCAAAAACAATACATGGTAAATTGTACAACATGTCACTCCTAATTTTTCTTACGTGGCTACAGTCCTAGTCATCCATTATATTCCATATATAATACTATGAATATTTGCTTAAATTTCTGGCAGCAAAGCGCGGGCACATCACTAGTGTACAATATATAGTGTATCAATATCAGGGAGTCCTAGGACAAAACTAGAAAACAAAACTATATAGTGCATGAAAGGAGAAATGCTGCAGGCTCTGTAGGTTTTGTTTGCACTAGCCCTAACCCATAGACAGCCCTCATGCATGATCAGCTCTGACACACCTCCGGTTACGTTCTTTCCAGATTTCCCAAGAGATTACAATTTCATGAACATCCTTTTCAGGTTCTCTGACAAAGTGACACCATACGTGCAAATATAACTTTTTTTAAAAAATAACATTTGTTGAGACCTAACTATCAAGGTGAAGGAAGTGTTGGTGAGCAAATGGCTTCCAAACTTTTGAACGTGAACATAGTGTGACATGAAATGATTAACAAGTATATGAGTGGTAATCCATTATTCTCCATATAGAGTAAACCAGGAGACACCTAATTTAGGAGTAGATATATGAAAGTGAAACATAAGTTCTTTCAATATAGCTCCTTTACGGAATGTGGGATGATGCATATTTGTGTGGAATAACATCACAATGATAAAGAGGTGGTGAGTAGAATTGTTATGTATGTGTAGTTATTGGAGGTTTTCTTTTAGAAGGTACTTTGACACTGGAGATGCCACTCCTTGGCATGGTATGTTAGAGGAGCTCCAAACCCAAACCCTAGTAGGAAAACATGTTTTTTTTTTTTTTTTTGCAGAACAAACATTAAAAGAGAGCAGTAACACATAGTACCTGAAACCATCGATCTGTCCAGTCCAAGAAGATCAATTGTCCTGAGCAAAGTAAAAGAACCATCAGTAGTATTGCATGTACACCCACACTCAGAACGAAGAGGGGGGAGGCAACACACCTCAGATGCAGCTGCTTGAACTCCACGAACTCCTGGATTTCACACACCTTTTCGAAGTCCCAGCTCGCCGCTTTATCCGCAGCCTGCATAGCCATGGATTTACATTTACCTTGTACTACAGATGGAATTATGGATGGAGCTTTTTATTCTGAGGGGAATTATGGATGGAGCTAACCGATTCCAAACACCTCAACAGCAGAGCAGAGGTAAAAAAAAAGGCACCTTCTGTAGGAGAAGGTTGGTTGTAGCGGCGGAATGGATGGATGGAGCTGGCTTCGGCGTGGCAGGTACCGGAGGTGGAGATGATATGTCACCGCCGGGCAAGCCGCGAGGATCATGTACGCTCGCCTCCTCATCGCGCACCGGTGCAGCGTCTTCGCCGACGGATCTGCCAGCTGCCATGGATGTGTCTGGATATTTGTGCATCGATTTGTGCACCACGCAGAGCACCATGTGGTCGGGGCCGTCGCCCTGCGTGTCAAGCGAGACCTCGGCCATGATCCAGCCGGTGCGCTGTCTTCCTCTGTGCGTTTTCATCCCAGGCGGACTGTTTATGAGGTAGGAGAAGGATTTCTTGGACGCCACAGCGGATATGGGTTTCCGGCCACCCTCCGGGTGCCAGGTGCCACCGGGGACCTTGCGGGCTCGATTCCCGGCCTTGGCAGGGGCCGGTTCGCTGTAGAAGTAGCACGACCCTTCAACCCCGCGACCCGTGCCCGGAGCGTGCCGGCGGCCTCTGACGAGATCTTGGGGAGCAGCAGAGTAGGCGTTGTCTCTGTGGACGAATGTGGGCAGCTTCTCTCCGTCGTTGAGGCTGTTGAGAAGGTTGAGGAGCTGGAGGTCGGTCGGGGACCTCCTGCCGTCCCACGCCTCACCCACCACCGCCGTCTGTCCCATCTCCGGCGTAGCCGCCACCCGGACGACACGGGGGAGCCGGGGCACCGCCGCATGTTCCCGCCTGAGCAGAAGGCCGGCCTGGGAGGTCATGGCGGCCATGGCGGCGTTGTTGTGTCGGGGCGGCTGGTCCTTTCTCGGCGGGGGCACAGTACAGTACAGATGGCGGCTGGAAATGTTTGGGGGCGCTCGGGGCCGGGGGATGTGGACAAGACGAGCACGGGGGACAACGAATTTTTACGGGAAAAATCTATATGGCGCGTGGGTTCGGTGCCTGATCGTACAGCGTGAACTGCTCGGGCACCATTCGGTCACCGTGGTGCAGTCACTGTTGGCGGCGATGGGAATCTGCAGGTTGTCGGCACCTCTACGTGGATGCCCCCAGTGCGTCGCCAAGATATGATGGGACCAACCACTTGGTCTTTATGGGTATGCGGATACGGGTCCTGCCCTTCTGCGGACCCGATTTACCCCATGGGTACGGCACCTTTTTCCATTAATAATAAATTTACGGTTTTTGGGTAATTATTTTTCTCAAAACCTGATCTTTAATGGAGTTTTTACTTGACGGGTACGCAGGTATTGGGTTTACATTGCCATGTTGATTGGTCTTTGCTTCATTTTAAAAAGATGAGGAATCATTAGAAAGGCTCTTATCTGCGTATCCCATTGAAAAATCAACGCCCATGATAGCGCACCCTTGTGAATTAACTCATGGCCACTTGGCCTTTATGGGTAAGCGGGTACAGGTTTTGCCTTCCCGCGCATCCGACCGGCTACAGTTATTTCTCATTAATAAATTTATGGATATTTTTTTTCCATACCTTTATCCTAATGGGGTTTGTACCCGCTGGGTACGCGGGTGTCGGGTATCCATTGTCATGTTGATTGGTCTTTGCTTCAGTTTAATTAGATGAGAGCAAAAGGGCTGGGACCCACGATTCATTAGAAAGGCTCTTATCTGTCTATCCCATGAAAAATCAACGCCCATGATAGGACACCTTGAGAATTAACTCACTCACGGCCACACATGATAGGGCATTTCGGCCAAGCGCCCGAACAACCGGTTGGCCGGCCCGAAGTCCGAACAATCGCTGGACGGCTGGAGTAGGTAGGGCGCGCAAGCTAGCTAGCTGACCCGCATCTGTATAGCAAGTGGGCGCTCAGGAGAAGAGTGCTGTCCGAGCAACTTTGATTTTGGTGGCGGCGTGATCGCGATTCCGAGCAGGCGTCCGAGCAATGCGGAGGGCGATTTGCATAAACGGCACACTGTCTTACAAGCACACAACTCAGCTCAGCGCGGACGACTGGCACACAACTCAGCTCAGCGCGGACGACTGGCACACAACTCAGCTCAGCGCGGACGACTGGCACACAACGCCGATGGGATATATATGGCGATCGACCTGGTCAAATTAACCTAATTAATACTTGTGCCGTGTGCCGTTACTTCATCTCCTTGCCTCTACCAACTAAAAGTGAGCGAAGGCATCTCCAAAAGAAAAACAGCGACGTACGTGTTGTGGAAAATAGAGAGTTAGAGAGAGTGCTTGACAGGGACGGATTCGCACATACGTACCCTCTACGCTGCACCACAGCGTTTTGAGCAAGGAGGTTGCATGCACGAATGCAGAAATATATTTTGGTAGTACAATAGAATGCTGCCACTTGTTTAATGGTTGCCTCACATACATATATTTTCTTTTTGCTGGGAAAAATGGGAGATATATTACTCAATCCCATGATAGTCTTCCCTACATGGCCTAGGAACATCTGCCGCACCCGACTGGATGCCAACAGCTGCTGTACGGGACTCAATGCTAAAATTATTGGGCTCAGCCCATTTATAATTCAGCAATAATTTCTAAATAAGTTTCAGAGGCTCACATGGTCCATTCATGCATGGTAAGGGGAGTCCGGAAAGTTTAGAGCATCTGTAGCAAATCCCTTAAAAGCTATATTTAGGGGGGGGGGGGGGGGGGGGGGGGGATTTTCGTTTAGGAGGTTAAACATCATCTAGCAGATCCCTTATAAAGTTCCTCAAATATAACCCCCCCCCCCCCTAATACTTCCCCCACTAGCTCAAATTTAGTCCAAAGGCGGTTGTTCTCGGGAAAATAGGGACGCATCGCGCTGCTTCCCGCTCGCCAGCAGCTTTCCCGCCGCCGTCGCCGGCCTCGATGACCGGCAGAATGAAAAAACCCCACCCCGCCGCACCCCTGGCCACCCTCACCGGTGCCAGACCCACCGCCGGCCACTAATTTGGCACCGCAACACAGAAACGGCGGCGCCAAGGCAAGAACATTATGGAGAGCTCTCGGCCGCCGGTGGTGCTCGCCGCTCGCTCCGCCACCACCACCCTACCGCCCTTGTCCCAGCCGGAAAACAGTACCATCAGCCGTCGGCCAAGGCGGCGGCCAGCACGGCAACCGTGGTGAAGAAGAAGAAGGATGCGGTCACCCCGACGCCCCCCTCGTCCTCCCGCGGCGCCGCCAACTACTCCGTGACCTCCTGCAACCGTGCCACCACCCCCTACACATCCGGTGGCTGATGACGACCCGGGTTCGGACGAGACAAGGAGCGAGGCCGACGTGCTCGAGGATATGCCCGCAAGGTAAAAATTTCCCCCTTTTTTCCTTTTTGTTTTGCAATTGCTAAAGAGATTGATGCATGTTGTGATATTGATTGCTAGGTTCATTCTTTGCGTTTGTAGTGAGCAATTGAATGATGATGCAGGCGATTTCATGGAACAATTGAACGCAAGACACACACTCGACCTCGACGACATTGCCATGTCAATGCCATACACCCAAGAGATGATGAGCAATGCCGAGGTGGTGGAGGAGGTCGAGGACACCCAAACATCAAAAAAGAGGAGTAGGTCGTGCTACAAGACCGAGGAAGATAAACCTTTGTCTGAAACTTGGATTAGCGTCTCTCTTGATGCCTCAGTCGGGGCCAACCAAACAAAGGAGAAATTTTGGGGGAAGACCGAGGATTACTATAGTAGCAATGTGTCAATTCGCTCCAACAGCACAATCGGGTCTCTCACTCATCGTTGGAGTGTGATACAATACCAGTGCAACCGGTGGTCCAGATGTGTTGAGCAAGTCAATCTTGCACCGCCAAGTGGAATCCCCAAGCACGAGTATGAGCCCATCATTCAAGCTCTTTACAAGGAAAGGAACAAGAGAAACGGTGGTAAAACTTTTACTTTGCATCGTTCCTACACAGAGCTTGATGGACATGAGAAGTGGACAAGTAGAAACTTTGAAACAACACCGAAGAGGCAAAGGATCAACACCAATGTTGATGATGATGACTTGATAGAGAACCCATCCACTCCTCATGTCCATGCGAATGGAGCAAAAAATGCAAAGCTAGCCAAGAAGAATGGTGGTGTTGGAGCATATAAGGAAGGGTTGTTTGCGATGGTGGAGGTGAAAAGGGCATTGGTGATGAGTCCAAATTTTACGTTATTTCTATCTTTTATTTTGTACCGTAGTTGTAGGATTTTTTGGGTTTTACCACGTTCGCGCACCACTTTTGTCTGATTTCGCCAGGATCTCGTTCGCGGAGGAGGAATGAGGAATAACAAGGAAACCACAAAGTTATGGAGTGAAAATCATGCTAATTAACATGATTGGAACCTTCCATAAATGGAGAAACAAGTGGGAGAAGAAACCAGGCACGCAGGAGCTTCCAGAGCAAATGATGGCGTTCGGTACGAGCGGGCGCGCTTGTACCGCCGGTCGTACTCAATGCCGTCGCCACCCCCCGGTCGACTACTTCAAGCCTGTGCGATCGGATCAGAGATCAGACGCACGTAGACACAAGAAACATTCCAAGAACCAAGAACCCTAGCCTCCGGAAGGGATCCGGAGGGTGAATCGACAAGGAGGGCATCACCATCGCCATCACCACGCACAAGGAGACGTCGGCATCAACCATCTTCATCAACACCATCATCATCATCCCATCTCCCTCCCGTTATAATACCGAACCCTAGTGGATCCTGTAGGAGATATGCCCTAGAGGCAATAATAAAAGTTATTATTTATCTCCGAGTTTGTAATTAATGTTTATGTTCTGTGCTATAATTGCAATGGTTCTCAAGTCTGTATATCCAAGAGGCTCAGAGGGAAACTCATGTGAATGTGTGGAATAATAAACGGTAAAATACATTCCTAGTCTCGCCTCTAAGACTGGCTCAAGTGTTGCATGATGGTTCCGTTTCCCTGATCATGGGCCTGAGTATGCCGGCAACTTTGAGGGCACGATGTTAGGAGAACATTTGTGTTGAACAGACCCAGATTGATTTTTATTACTATGAGATACTTTCGTCACAAGTTAATGGTTTGATAACACTGTAAAGTTAAACGTTTGCACAATTCCTTAGACCATGAGAGTATCAGGTTCTTTCGTACTTGCTTCATGAACTTTGGGGTTTGTTAAACGTCATCTAGAACAGGGCGGCTATTACGGCAGCTTACGGGTTCATGGAAAAATATGACAAGGAACTTGATAGCTCAAGTCTGGGATTTGCTCCTCCGTCGATAGAGAGATATTCTTAGGGCCCTCTCGGTGTGACGCTATCCATCATCGTCTGACCAGACACAGCGTGATTTGATCACGGGGATGCCGGAACACGGAAACGAGAAAAGAGAACAAAACCAGTAACGAGGACACTAGCATAGTGAACAAGTTGTTGATTCACGGGGATGCCATTAGATTTCACCTCGGGTTTTCGTAACATATCATGAAGCAACAAGAATAGAACACGGTAACTAAAGGTTCACTCGAATATTCATTTGTGTGGGTATAGGGGTCAATATGGATGTCCACGGTTCCACTATTGATCATTGATTGGAAAGTGTTCCGGTCATGTCTATACTTCACCGAATCTACAGGGTCACACACTTAAGGGTCATCTATCTGCTGAGTACCAGGTTAGGAGTCTGAGAGAAAGTCACCGGAAAACTTTAGGAGACATTGAAAAAGTTTCGGAGAGAAAACCAGAAATGTTTCGAAGAAACCGGAAATGTTTTGGAGTAAACCATCAAGCCGGAAATGTTTCGGAGTAAACCATCAAGCCGGAAAAGTTTGGGAAAGCATCCGGAATATTTTGGAGGGTGCCGAAAAAGTTTTGGACCTTCCAGAATTTTCCGAACAGCCCCAACGGGATGTTCCCACGGGGGGGACAGCATCCCCCCTTTCATGGGGGCTGTTTTTGGGTGACGCCCCCTTTGGGGGGCAGCCACCTTTTTGTGGAAGCTTGTTGGGGGGGGCATGGTGGGGGGCAGCCCCCACAAATGGTACGGTGGGGCAATGTTGGAAGGGGGGGGGGGCCTTGGGGGAGCCCCTCCATGGGCCGGCCAAGTTGGGGGGTGGACCTTTGGGGCAACCTCCCCCCTTTGGTGGGATGTTGTCTTGTGGGGGGAGGCCCTTTGGGCTGCCCTCCTCAAATCTCACCCCACACCTTCCTTCCCGTATAAATAGAGGAGGAGAGGGGCTCTCCAACTCACCTCAAGTTTCACATACAAAGGCATGCAATGATCTGCCCTTCTCTCTCTCGCCCTCCACGAAATAGTTCCGTAGTGCCACAAGGCTGCCTGGTCTCCAGGGGCGATTAGGTCTGGACGGCGAAGCGCTGCCGGATTCGTGACACCATATGTGTGCAACCCGGTAGAGAGATCATACGTTCGATCTTCTGTTCGAGGGAGAAAATCCTCGTGGTTTGGAGTTTGTAAAATCCTAGCTGCGGGGATCTGCACCGACGATCTTCACCAACTCTACTTTTGTTGCGCTATGAGTTGGTAACGATCAGATCAAACCTTGTATGCATCTTCATAGTGGTCCTGGGCGTGTTCGTAGTACGATTTTTTTTTGTTTTCTGCTGCGTTACCCTACAATGGCATCATGAGCCATGCTATGCGTAGATGCAGGTTACGATCTAGAATACATGAAATGTATGGGTATTACACAATATAATTTTGTAGTAGATAAGATCTATTGCTAAATAATATTGTGCGGGTAGTGGATGAAATCTTTTACTTGATGTTCTTGTTGCTTCCCTTGAATTTGAGATTTCTGAACTTGAAACGATGGTGGAATTTTGGTACAAAGTTCAGGCTATCCGTGATCCTTCTATGCTGCTCTTGCATGCTAGTTGATAGATCAACGTTGTGCTTCAATTCTTTGGGTTCCACCGTAGTTAAGAAAGATGATGTTTCGCAAACTAAAGGGCATGCAGATATGATCTGCACGGGGGTCATGCGTATGACGAAGTTTAGTATGGGGCTCAAGATTTTTTATCTCGTGTTTCTTACACCCCGCAAAGTTAATCTAGCGACTCAAATAATCATACTTGATGATGGACGCTGGAAGCTACGGTTTGCTTCGAAACCTTAGAAGCCACGTAAAATAAATTTTTGCATAAACCGATTAGAGGCGTCTAGCTTGGTTTTGCAGGATGGCATGTGATGTGGTATAGTCTTCATCATATTTAATGTGATTATGTATGAGATGACTATATGATGTAAATTAATTAACATGACCTGTGTGTCATGATTTGACATGATGGCTGGAGCCATATGATTGTCACTTTAATGACCTGCGTGTGAACCTTGATGTAATGCGTTAATTTTATTATCTATAGAGATAGCAATATTATTTGATGCATCGACAAGTCGGTGACAAGTTTTGCGAAGGTGGACACCGATGCAAAAGCCGAAGACGAAGAAAATAAAGACTTCTCCGTCAGAAAGGGCTATACCATATCATGCTATTATGAAATGCCTGAGATGTTTATCCCTATTGATGCACCCTTTTGATTGCGTGGTAGTCGCTTTTATTAGGGTGATCTCTCACTTAAAATATCAAGTAGTTAGTGTTCTCCTAAGTGTAGCACCTTCTATAACATGTATCTTTTCGGTGTGCGCCATGTCACATGGGTATGAACGATTAGAGAGGTGTAAGGCGGGTGACGGTGAGACCTCACAGTAAGATCACTTGGTTGTCTTGACGTTCAGGCAGGAAAGTCCTGAGCTTGGAACACGCCCATCGAAAGATGAACAAGAGTCACATAGAGATGTGATTGGCAAGTTGGCCTACCGGTTGAGATTTTCGTCATCAGTGGTGTTACATCAATGCCGAACAATCGAGACACGGATCTTAAATCACTCACAATTAATTATGAGAGATATTGATTAGAGTGGGAGTGCACTTTAGAATTAAATTATTTAAATCACTATGTGCAATTAATTACTGGACAAAGTCTAAGTGAAACTTGTGTTTACTGTTGTAGATAAAATGGCCCGCATCGCCACGTTCAACTTAGGCCCGATGTTAGAGAAAGAGAAGTTAGCTGCGAATGAAAGCAATTATGCAGACTGGGTCCGTACCCCGAGGCTCGTCCTTAGGAGTGCTAAGAAAGAGTATGTGCTGGACACACCTCTTCCAGCTGAACCGGCGGCAAATGCCCCGGAAGATGATAGAAATATCTGGGCCACTAAGAATGATGGCTGCACTCAGGTGCAGTGCCTTATGCTGACTTGCATGAGTCCAGAGCTTCAATTTTTTTTGAAAAGCAATCCGCCCGTGATATGATCAACGCAATGGATGCTCTGTACAAACTAAATGCAAGGTCTGAATGTCATGAGATAACAAAGACCTTGATTAAATGCAAGATGGTTGAAGGGGATTCAGTTAGCGAACACTTGGTCAAGTTAGCTGGCTATGCTGATAGGCTCAATGCCTTGAAATTTCCAATTCCACAAACACTCGGGACTAACGTGATACTTGCTTCACGCCCCCCGTCTTACGATAGTTTTGTCATGAACTACAACATGAATGGGATGCACAAGCCACAAAATGAGTTGTTCGCTATGCTGAAAACCGCAGAGGCAGGAATGCAAAAGAATCGCAAGCATGTGATGCTTGTGAACAAAATCACCGGTTTAAAAAAGAAGGACAAGTCCTAGAAAGGCAAGGGCGCCGGTATGACCGGCTCCCAAGGCAAGTCTAAGGGCGGAGCCAAGAAAGAAACTGAGTGTTTTTACTGCAACAGCCAGGGACACTGGAAGAGTAATTGCAAGAAGTACTTGGCAGAGAAGAAGAAGTCCGGATGGAGACCTTTTGAAAAGTTCAAAGAGTTTTAGAATGAGGTAGAGAATCATCGTGACAGAAAGATTAAGTTTCTACAATCTGATCATGGAGGCGAATATCTTAGTCATGAGTTTAGCCAACATTTGAGTGACCGTGGAATCGTTTCACAGCTTACGCCTCCCGGAACTCCATAGAGGAATGGAGTATCCGAGTGACGTAACCGAACCTTGTTAGACATGATAAGGTCGATGATGTCTCTTACAGAACTGTCGATATCTTTTTCGGGTCTTGCACTAGAAACTGCGGCTTTTACACTTAACAAAGCACCATCTAACTCCATTGAGACGACACCATATGAGATATGGCATGAGAAGAAACCAGACTTGTCGTTTCTCAAAATCTGGGGATGTGAGGCATATGTAAAGCATTTACAGCCAAACAAACTCGATCCCAGATTAGACAAATGTTACTTTGTAGGTTATCCCAAGGAAAGAGTTGGGCATGCTTTCTACCACCCCTCCGAGAACAAAGTGTTTTTTCTAAATATGGAGTCTTTCTCGAGAAAGATTTTCTCGCTAAAGAAGTGAGTGGGAGGACAGTACAACTTGATGAGATTAGTGAATCTTCGGCAACCATTGATAGGGCTAAGGAACCAGAAGTAATTCTGCAAATTATTCCTACAACCAAGACGGGAGTTGTCTCATCTGATATGGAAACTTCAGTCAAGATTGTGACTGAACCGCGCAGATTAGGTAGGGCTATCGAGCCACCTGAGTGGTTTCATAATGAAATCTTCATCCTTGAGGATGATGAACCTGCCCACTACAAGGAAGCTATGGCGGGGCCAAGCTCAAAGTAATGGCATGAAGCCATGAAATAAATGGAATCCATGTACGAAAACCAAGTTTGGAACTTGGTGGTACCTCCAGAGGGTGTGAGGCCCATTGGTTGTAAATGGATTTTCAAAAGAAAGATAGACGCGGATGGTAATGTTACTATCCATAAAGCTAGACTTGTCGCGAAAGGGTTTGGGCAAATTCAAGGAGTTGACTACGATGAGACTTTCTCGCCCGTAGCTATGCTTAAGTCTGTGCGGATAATGCTAGCAATTGATTCTTATTTCGATTTCAAAATATGGCAGATGGATGTCAAAACGGCTTTCCTAAATGGAAATCTTGAAGAGGATGTATACATGATACAGCCTGAAGGTTTTGTCGATCCTAAGGATGCTAAAAAGGTGTGCAAGCTTCAAAAGACCATTTATGGTCTGAAGCAAGCATCAAGGAGATGGAATATTCATTTTGATGAAGTGGTCAAAGAGTTTGGCTTCATCAGGAATGACGAAGAGTCTTGTGTTTACAAGAAGTTTAGTGGGAGTACAAAAGCATTTCTAATCTTATATGTGGATGACATATTATTGATTGGCAATGACATAAAATTTCTTAGTGAAATAAAAGAGTCATTGAAGAAGAGTTTTTCGATGAAAGACTTGGGAGAAGTGACGTATGTATTGGGCATCAAAATCTATAGAGATAGATCAAGACACCTTATAGCGCTTAGCCAAAGTGTGTACATTGACAAGGTATTAAAGAGGTTTAATATGGAGAACGCCAAGAAGGGCTTACTCCCAATGCCACCTGGTGCAGTGCTTTGCTGGAATCAGTGTCCTCAGACTCTTGATGAGTAAGTACAGATGAATGATGTTCCATATGCTTCTGTAGTTGGTTCCATCATGTATGCCATGCTATGTACAAGACCAGATGTTTCCTATGCGCTAAGCGTTAGCAGCAAATACCAGAGTGATCCAGGATTGGAACACTAGGTACTAGTTAAAAGTATTCTTCAGTACCTCAGAAGGACCATGGATTAACTCCTTGTGTTCGGAGGTGATGAAGAGCTCCTTGTAAGTAGTTACACTGATGCAGGCTTCGTGACTGACCCAGATAACTTCAAATCTCAATCAGGCTATGTCTTCATTTTGAACGGTGGTGCAGTGTGCTGGAAGATTTCCAAGAAGAACACTGTGGCGGATTCTACTATGGAGGCAGAATATGTCGCGGCTTTAGAAGCCTCGAATGAGGCAGTCTAGATCAAGCAGTTCTGTGAAGATATTGGTGTGGTTCCAAGTGCGCTGGACCCGGTGGAAATCTATTGTGATAATAGTGGCGCCATGGCTCAGGCAAAGGAGCCAGTGTCCCATCATAAGTCAAAACATATTGCGCGCAAATATCACCTCATCAGACATCACGTTGAGGAGGGTTTTGTGAGAGTACGCAAAGTTCACACGGATCTGAACGTATCAGACCCGATGACAAAGCCTCTACCACGAGCAAAACATGAGCAGCACCGGATAGCCATTCGTGTTATAGAAGCTATGTAAACTAGATTATTGACTCTAGTGCAAGTGGGAGTCTGTAGGAGATATGCCCTAGAGGCAATAATAAAAGTTATTATTTATCTCCGAGTTTGTAACAAATGTTTATGTTCTGTGCTATAATTGCAATGGTTCTCGAGTCTGTATATCAAAGAGGCTCAGAGGGAAACTCATGTGCAAGTGTGGAATAATAAATAGTAAAATAGATTCCTAGTCTCGCCTCTAAGACTAGCTCAAGTGTTGCATGATGGTTCCGTTTCCCTGATCATGGGCATGAGTATGCCGGCAACTTTGAGGGCACAATGTTAGGAGAACATTTGTGTTGCACAGAACTAGATTGATTGTTATTAGTATGAGATACTTTCGTCACAAGTAATATGGCGGCTATTACGGTAGCCTACGGGTTCTTGGAAAAGTATAACAAGGAACTTGATAGCTCAAGACTGGGATTTGCTCCTCCGTCGATGGAGAGATATTCTTAGGGCCCTCTCAGTGTGATGGTATCCATCATCGTCTGGCCAGACACAGTGTGATTTGATTAGATTGTGGAGGCGAATATCTTAGTCATGAGTTTAGCCAACATCTGAGTGACCGTGGAATCGTTTCACAGCTTACGCCTCCCGGAACTCCACAGAGAAATGGAGTATCCGAGCGACGTAACCGAACCCTGTTAGACATGGTAAGGTCGATGATGTCTCTTACAGAACTGCCGATATTTTTTTGGGGTCACGCACTACTAACTGCCGCTTATACATTAAACAGAGCACCGTCTAAATCTGTTGAGATGACACCACATGAGATGTGGACTGGGAAGAAACCCAGTGTGTCGCATCTCAAGATTTGGGGTTGTGAGGCATATGTAAAGCGTTTACAGCCAAGCAAACTCGATCCCAGATCAGACAAATGTTACTTTGTAGGTTATCCCAAGGATACAATTGGGTATTCCTTCTACCACCAGTCCGAGAGCAAAGTGTTTGTTGCGAAAGTTGGACACTTTGTTGAGAAAGAGTTTCTCGCTAAAGTAGTGAGTGGTAGGACAATACAGCTTGATGAGATTAGTGAATCTTCGACAACCATTGATATGGCTAAGGAACCGGAAGTAATTCCACAAATTATCACTACAATCGAGCCAGAAGTTGATGCATCTAATGCGGAAACTTCGGAGAAGTATGTGACTGAACCGCGCATATCAGGTAGGGCTATCGAGCCACCTGAGTGGTTTCATAACAAAATCTTCATTCTTGAAGATGATGAACCTGCGCATTACAAGGAAGCAATGGAGGGGCCTAGCTCAAGGGAATGACGCAAAGCCCTGAAATCTGAAATGGAATTCATGTACGAAAATCAAGTTTGGAACTTGGTAGTACCTCCAGAGGGCGTAAAACCCATTGGTTGTAAATGGATCTTCAAAAGAAAGATAGACGCGGATGGTAACATTACTATCCATAAAGCTAGACTTGTCACGAAAGGGTTCGGACAAATTGAAAGAGTTGACTACGACGAGACTTTCTCGCCCGTAGCTATGCTTAAGTCTGTACGGATAATGTTAGCAATTGCTGCTTATTTTGATTACGAAATATGGCAGATGGATGTCAAAACGGCTTTCCTAAATGGAAATCTTGAAGAGGATGTATACATGATACAGCCTGAAGGTTTTGTTAATCCCAAGGATGCTAAAAAGGTGTGCAAGCTTCAGAAGGCCATTTATGGTCTGAAGCAAGCATCAAGGAGCTGGAATATTCGTTTTGATGAAGTGGTCAAAGAGTTTGGCTTCATCAGGAATGACAAAGAATCTTGTGTTTACAAGAAGTTTAGTGGAAGCACAAAAGCATTTCTAATCTTATATGTGGATGGCATATTGTTGATTGGCAATGACGTGAATTTTCTTAGTGAAATAAAAGATTCATTGAAGAAGAGTTTTTCAATGAAAGACTTGGGTGAAGCGGCATATATATTGGGCATCAAAATCTATAGAGATAGATCGAGACGCCTGATAGTGCTTAGCCAAAGCATGTACATTGACAAGGTATTAAAAAGGTTTAATATGGAGAAAGCCAAAAAGGGCCTACTCGCAATGTCACCTGTCATAGTGCTCAGCAAGAATCAGGGTCCTCGGACTCTTGATGAGCGAGTACAAATGAATGATGGTCCATATGCTTCGGCAGTTGGTTCCATTATGTATGCCATGCTATGTCCAAGACCAGATGTTTCCTATACGCTAAGTGTTAGCAGCAGGTACCAAAGTGATCCAGGATTGGAACACTGGGTCGCAGTTAAAAATATTCTTAAGTACCTCAGGCGGACCAAGGATTTCCTCCTTGTGTTCGGAGGTGATGAAGAGCTCATTGTAAGTGGTTACACTGATGCTGGCTTCATGACTGACCCAGATGACTTCAAATCTCAATCAGGCTATGTTTTCACTTCGGACGGTGGTGCAGTGTGCTGGAAGAGTTCCAAGCAAAACACTGTGGCGGATTCTACAACGGAGGTGGAATATGTCACGGCTTCAGAAGCCTCGAAAGAGGCTGTCATGATCATGAAGATTCTTGAAGAGATTGGTGTGGTTCCAAGTGCGCTGGACCCGGTGGAGATCTATTGTGATAATAGTGGCGCCGTGGCTCAGGCAAAGGAGCCAAGATCCCACCATTAGACAAGATATATTGCACGCAAATATCACATCACCCGACATCATGTCGAAGAGGGTCTTGTGAAAGTGCGCAAATTTCACACAGATCTGAACGTGTCAGACCCAATGACAAAGCCTCTACCAGGAGCAAAGCATGAGCAGCACCGGATAGCCATTGGTGTTAAGGAAGCCATGTAAACTAGATTATTGACGCTAGTGCAAGTGGGAGTCTGTAGGAGACATGCCCTAGAGGCGATGATAATAATTATTGTTTATCTCCAAGTTTGTAATTAATGTTTATGTTCCATGCTATAACTGCAATGATTCTCGAGTCTACAATAACCATGAGGCTCGGAGGGAAACTCGTGTGCACGTGTGGAATAATAAATGGATAAATATGTTCCTAGTCTCGCCTCTAAGACTAGCTCAAGTGTTGCATGATGGTTCTGTTTTCCTGATCATGGGCATGACTATGCCGGCAACTTTGAGCGCACAATGTTAGAAGAACACTTGTGTTGAATTGACTAAATTGATGTTATGCTATGAGATACATTCATCACAAGTTTATGGATTATAACACAAAGGAAGTTAAACGTTTGCATAATTCCTTAGACCATGAGAGTATCGAGTTCCTTCGTACTTGCTTCGTGTACTTTGGGGTTTGTTAAACGTCATCTGTAACAGGGTGGCTACTACTGTGGCTTACGGGTTCACGGAAAAGTATGACAAGGAACTAGGTAGCTCAAGATTGGGATTTGCTCCTCCGATGATGGAGAGATATTCTTGGGGCCCTCTCGGTGTTACGGTATCCATCATAGTCTGGCTAGACACAGTGTGATTTGATCACAGGGATGTCGGAACGCGGGAACGAGAAAAGAGAACAAAACCGGTAACGAGGTAACTGGCATAGTGAACAAGTTGTTGATTCAAGGGGATGCCGATAAATCTCACCTCGGGTTTTGTAACATATCATGAAGAAACAGGAACAGCATACGGTAACTACAGGTTCACTCGAATATTCATTCATGTGGGTATAGGGATCAATATGGATGTCCACGGTTCCACAATTGATCATTGATCGGAAAGAGTTCCAGTCATGTCTATACTTCACCGAACCTACAGGGTCACACACTTAAGGGTCATCTATCTATTGAATACCAGGTTAGGAGTCAGAGAGAAAGTCACCGGAGAAGTTTCGGAGACATTGGAATAGTTCTAGAGAGAGTCACCGGAAAAGTTTCGGAGACACTGGAATAGTTCCAGAGAGCAACTCGACGAAAAAGTTTCAGAGAGAAAATCGGAAGTGTTTCAGGGTAACCGGAAATGTTTCAGAGACAAAAATCATCCTACCGGAAATGTTTCGGAACGCGTCCAGAATTATTTTAGGGGGTGCTGGAAATGTTCAGGACCTTCGGGAATATTTTCAGATAAAAGGGTCATGGAAAAATATTTCACGAAAAGATCTCATGAATAGTGGGAAGACTATTAGGGTACAACCCCTTTTTGGTGGCTTTTTGGAAAGCCACCTTTTAGGGCTTTCCCTAAAAGTCAAGGAGGATGACATGGGGAGGTGGGCCCCCCAAAAGGGGGCCCACACATGTGTGGCCGGTTGGGAGGAGGCTCCTCCATGGAGCTTCCTTCCACCCCCTTTTTTGGCTTTTGGCCCCATTTTGGTCTTTGACGGCGTCCTGGACTAGGGGGTGGTCGAGTACAAAAGCCGCCGTTCCTCCATGGCGTATACTGGTCGGATGATCTCGACGGTCGAAAGTGATCGGGCAAGCCGACCAAGGGTTGAATTTCGGGGCTACCGGCTCTAAGGCGTAAACATCCCGAAGCGCGCGTTTCCGCTCCTTCTTTGGTATATGCGTGACGTAGATCATGTTCACGGTTTTGACCTCCGGAGGGAACTATTTTTGGCCTCCATTGTTCGGCCCGCGAGGTTCGTCGTCGTCCTCACTGCGGGGGCCCTTGCCCTGTTCTTCGGCTATGGCCTTGCCGGCCTGCTTGATTACCCAACAGTGACGGTTGGTGTGGTTAGCTGGCTTGTCGGGGGTGCCGTGAATCTGGCAGGGCCTATCAAATATTCTGTCCAGCGCAGACGGGCCATCTTGGTTCCCCTTAGAGGGTTTTCTCCGCTGTCCCGATTTCGAGCCGCTGAATCCGCCGTTCACCGCTGCGTCATCGGCTTCACCGCCGTTGTTTGAGTGTCGGCGCTTGTTATTCCTATTGCGCCGGGGTTTGCCATTCCCGTCCCGGGTCTCTGAAGTACCGGGGTCTTCGGGGTGGCTGCTTCGACGAGCTAACCAGCTATCCTCACCCGCGCAAAAGCGGGTCATGAGAGAAGTAAGGGCCGACATTGTTCTTGGCTTGTCTTGGCCGAGCTGGCGAGCGAGCCACTCGTCCCGGATACTGTGTTTGAATGCCGCAATTGCTTCGGCGTCTGGACAGTCGATGATCTGGTTCTTCTTGGTCAAGAACCGGTTCCAAAATTGCCGGGCTGACTCTCCGGGCTGTTGGATAACATGGCTCAGGTCATCGGCGTCCGGTGGTCGAACGTAGGTGCCCTGAAAGTTAGCTCGGAATGCATCTTCGAGTTCTTCCCAGCTCCCGATGGAGTTTTCGGGTAGGCTGTTCAGCCAATGCCTGGCCGGTCCCTTAAGTTTCAATGGTAAGTACTTGATGGCATGGAGATCATCTCCTCGAGCCATATGAATGTGGAGAAGAAAATCCGCAATCCACACAGCTGGGTCAGTTGTCCCATCATAGGATTCTATATTAACGGTTTTAAACCCCTCGGGGAACTGATGCTGCATCACCTCGTCAGTAAAACACATTGGGTGTGCGGCGCCCCTGGCCCGGGCCGCGTCGCGCCGAAGATCAGTTGTCATCCGGGCACGGTGCTGATCCTGAGCCCTGTCGCTTCTATCGCGCCAGGCCTGGTATCCGTCCCGTCCAGCGGGTGCGTATCCTGTGGGTCCATAGATGGACCTCGACTGAATCGCTCGTGTGTTCAGGTCGTGGCGCAGATCGTATTGGTCATCCGGTTGAACCGGGTCTTTGCTTGCTCGGCGAGAAGGCACGAGTGGGTATTCGGCTTCCCTGGCCGTCCTATCCCGTCCTCGAGGGGGCACGGGTGGGAGTTTGGCTTCTTCGGCCGGTCTATTTCGTCCTCGAGGGGGCGCGGGTGGGAGCTCGGCCTCCACAGCCAGCCTATCTCGTCCTCGAGGGGGCCGGTCGGGCTGGTCTACGTAAGTTCATCTGGGAGGTACGGGCTCGAAGGCCTCATCCTCGAAGTCTGGAAGGAGGCGCCGCCGCGGATAACTCCTATATTGGCCCTGACGTTGATCGTCGAGGCCTTCTTCGGCGGCTAGGACCATCGTCCATCTATCGTTGAGTGTATCCTGCTCGGCCCTGAGCTGTTGTTGTTTCATCTTTAAGCTTCGGGCAGTGGCAATGAGTTGCCGTTTGAATGTTTCTTGTGCCAGGGGATCCTCTGGGACGATAAAGTCCTCGGGTCCGAGGCTATCTTCCTCTTCGGATGGGGGGAGGTAATTACTGTCCTCGGAATCCTCGAGGTCCTCGGGGTCACCCTGGTCCTCATGCCCTTCAGGGGAGTCAGGTCGTTGCTCGGGCGTGTTGTCGCCGAGTGTTGGGGAACGTTGCATGGGAAACAAAAATTTTCCTACGCACACATAAGATCTATCCATGGTGATGAGCATCTACGAGAGGGAGAGTGAATCTACATACCCTTGTAGATCGCTAAGCGGAAGCGTTAATAAACGCGGTTGATGTAGTCGAACGTCTTCGCGATCCAAATCGCCGAGCGTCCCGCGATCCAATCACGATCCTTCCGATCTAGTGCCGAACGGACGGCACCTCCGCGTTCAACACACGTACGGCTTGATGACGCCTTCACCTCCTCGATCCAGCGAGCGATGGTGAAGTAGTGGTTGAGTTCCAGCAGCACGACGGCGTGGTGATGGTGGTGAGGAACAATCTCTGCAGGGCTTCGCCAAGCGCTACGGAGATTATGACGGAGGAACTAGAGGGTTAGGGTTGCCGCACACGGCTTGGGGAAATCTTGATGTGTCCCGTGTGCTAGCCCTGCCCCTCTATTTATATGTTGAGCCTTGGGGTCTAAACTTGGAGTAAAAGCCTCCTCTAGGTCGGTTTTGCCCGCACAAGGTCGGTTTGGCCCGCAGGGAAAGAGTCCAACTCGGATCCCTGCCGAACCGTGCACAGCCGCACACAAGCGGTAGTACCGCTTCACACAAGCGGTAGTACCGCTTGGGCGGTAGTACCGCTTCACACAAGCGGTAGTACCGCTCGGGCGGTAGTACCGCTTCACACAAGCGGTAGTACCGCTTACGCGGCAGCAAAACTACTTTTGCGCTTTCCAATACCTCGTGGGCTTTATCCCTTTGGCCCATATAAAGTGTTGCTGCACCCGAACACTTCGGTAAACATCCGGAACCCATTCCGGTGAACTCTGGAACTCTTCCGGAGATCGAAACACTATTATCACATATATCAATCTTTACCTCCGGACTCTTCCGGAGATCCTCGTCATGTCCGGGATCTTATCCGGGACTCCGAACAACTTTCGGTCACCAACATAATAACTCAATTATACTAATCGTCACCAAACGTTAAGTGTGTAGACCCTGCGGGTTCGAGAACTATGTAGACATGACCGAGACACCTCTACGGCCAATAACCAATAGCGGGACCTGGATGCCCATATTGGCTCCTACATATTCTACGAAGATCTTTATCGGTCGAACCTCTATGTCAAGGATTCAGTTAATCCCGTATGCTGTTCCCTTTGTTCTTCGGTATGTTACTTGCCCGAGATTCGATCGTCGGTATCACTATACCTAGTTCAATCTCGTTACCGGCAAGTCTCTTTACTCGTTCCGTAATACAAGATCTCGTGGCTAACACTTTAGTCACATTGCTTGCAAGGCTCAATGTGATGTTGTATTACCGAGTGGGCCCTGAGATACCTCTCCGTCACACGGAGTAACAAATCCCAGTCTTGATCCATGCCAACCCAACAGACACCCTCGGAGATACCTGTAGAGCACCTTTATAGTCACCCAGTTACGTTGCGACGTTTGATACACACAAGGTATTCCTCCGGTGTCAGTGAGTTGCATGATCTCATGGTCAAAGGAACAGATACTTGACATGCAGAAAACAATAGCAATAAACTGACACGATCAAATGCTACGTTTACAGTTTGGGTCTTGTCCATCACATCATTCTCCTAATGATGTGATCCCGTTATCAAATGACATCTCATGTCCATGGCTAGGAAACCTTAACCATCTTTGATCAACAAGCTAGTCAACTAGAGGCTTACTAGGGACACAGTGTTGTCTATGTACCCACACATGTATTTGAGTTTCCAATCAATACAATTATAGCATGGATAATAAACAATTATCATTAACAAGGAAATATAATAATAACCAATTTATTATTGCCTCTAGGGCATATTTCCAACAGTCTCCCACTTGCACTAGAGTCAATAATCTAGTTCACATCACTATGTGATTTACATTGTAATGAATCGAACACCCATGCAGTTCTGGTGTTGTTCATGTTTAGCCTTTGGAAGAGGTTTAGTCATCGGATCTGCAACATTTAGATCCGTGTGTACTTTGCAAATATTTATGTCGTCCTCCTTGATGTAATCGCGGATGGAATTGAAACGTCGCTTTATGTGTCTGGTCCTCTTGTGAAATCTTGGTTCCTTGGCTAGAGCAATGGCACCAGTATTATCACAAAACAGAGTCATTGGGTTAAGTGCACTAGGCACTACTCCAAGATCTGTCATGAACTCCTTCATCCAGACACCTTCCTTCGCCGCCTCCGAGGCAGCGATGTACTCCGCTTCGCATGTAGAATCTGCTACCACGCTTTGCTTGGAACTGCACCAGCTAACCGCACCCCCATTAAGAATAAATACGTATCCGGTTTGCGACTTAGAGTCATCCGGATCAGTGTCAAAGCTTGCATCGACGTAACCCTTTACGACGAGCTCTTGATCACCTCCATAAACGAGAAACATGTCCTTAGTCCTTTTCAAGTATTTCAGGATATTCTTGACCGCCGTCCAGTGTTCCATTCCTGGATCACTTTGAAACCTTCCGACCATACTTATGGCAAGGCTGACATCGGGTCTTGTGCACAGCATTGCATACATGATAGAGCCTATGGCCGAAGCATAGGGGATGACACTCATCTTTTCTCTATCTTCTGCAGTCACTGGGCATTGAGTCTTACTCAACTTCACACCTTGTAAAACAGGCAAGAACCCCTTCTTGGACTGATCCATTTTGAACTTCTTCAAAATCTTATCAAGGTATGTGCTTTGTGAAAGTCCTATTAAGCGTCTTGATCTATCTCTATAGATCTTTATGCCTAATATGAAAGCAGCTTCTCCTAGGTCCTTCATTGAAAAACTCTTGTTCAAATATTCCTTTACGCTTTCCAGCATTTCTATATTGTTTCCAATCAGCAATATGTCATCCACATATAATATTAGAAACGCTATAGAGCTCCCACTCACTTTCTTGTAAATACAAGCTTCTCCGTAAAC
Source organism: Elymus sibiricus (assembly GCA_039707655.1). Taxonomy (NCBI): domain Eukaryota; kingdom Viridiplantae; phylum Streptophyta; class Magnoliopsida; order Poales; family Poaceae; genus Elymus; species Elymus sibiricus. The sequence continues at coordinate 481,372,298 of CM077672.1, read as the reverse complement.
TTGTATAAACTCGAACGCTTTGATCACTTCATCAAAGCGAAGATTCCAACTCCGAGATGCTTGCACCAGTCCATAAATGGATCGCTGGAGTTTGCAAACTTTGTCAGCATTCTCTGGATCGACAAAACCTTCTGGCTGCATCATATACAACTCTTCCTTAAGGTAACCGTTAAGGAACGCTGTTTTGACATCCATCTGCCAAATTTCATAATCGAAAAAGGCAGCTATTGCTAACATGATTCTGACGGACTTAAGCATCGCTACGGGTGAGAAGGTCTCATCGTAGTCAACTCCTTGAACTTGTGAAAAACCCTTTGCCACAAGTCGAGCTTTATAGACGGTGACATTACCGTCCGCGTCCGTCTTCCTCTTAAAGATCCATTTGTTCTGAATGGCCTTACGCCCTTCAGGTAATACTTCCAAAGTCCATACTTTGTTTTCATACATGGATCCCATCTCGGATTTCATGGCCTCTAACCACTTCTCGGAATCCGGGCCCATCATCGCTTCTCCATAGCTCGTAGGTTCATCGTTGTTTAACAACATGACCTCTAAGACAGGGTTGCCGTACCACTCAGGAGTAGTACGCGTCCTTGTCGACCTACGAGGTTCGATAGCAACTTGATCCAAAGCTTCATGATCATCATCATTAACTTCCTCTTCAGCTAATGTAGGCTCCACAGAAACAACTTTCTGCGCTGCGCTACTCTCAGGTTGAAGTAAAGGTTCAATAACCTCATCAAGTTCTATCTTCCTCCCACTCAATTCTTCCGAGAGAAACTCTTTCTCAAGAAATGTTCCGTTTTTAGCGACAAACATTTTGCCTTCGGATCTGAGATAGAAGGTATACCCAACTGTCTCTTTTGGGTATCCTATGAAGACGCATTTCTCCGCTTTGGGTTCCAGCTTTTCAGGCTGAAGCTTTTTGACATAAGCATCACATCCCCAAACTTTAAGAAACGACAGCTTTGGCTTCTTGCCAAACCAAAGTTCATATGGCGTCGTCTCAACGGATTTCGATGGTGCCCTATTTAAAGTGAATGCAGCTGTCTCTAATGCATAACCCCAAAACGATAGTGGCAAATCGGCAAGAGACATCATAGATCGCACCATATCTAATAAGGTTCGATTACGACGTTCGGACACACCATTACGCTGTGGTGTTCCAGGCGGTGTCAATTGTGAAACAATTCCACACTGTCTTAAGTGACTGCCAAACTCATAACTCAGATATTCTCCTCCTCGATCAGATCGTAGGAATTTAATCTTCTTGTTACGATGATTCTCAACTTCACTCTGAAATTGTTTGAACTTTTCAAATGTTTCAGACTTGTGTTTCATTAAGTAAATATACCCATATCTACTTAAGTCATCAGTGAAGGTGAGAAAGTAACGATAACCACCGCGCGCCTCAATACTCATTGGACCGCACACATCAGTATGTATGATTTCCAATAAGTCACTTGCCCGTTCCATTATTCCAGAGAACGGCGTTTTAGTCATCTTGCCCATGAGGCATGGCTCACATGTGTCAAGTGATTCAAAATCAAGTGACTCCAAAAGTCCATCAGCATGGAGCTTCCTCATGCGTTTTACGCCAATATGACCTAAACGGCAGTGCCACAAGAAAGTGGTATTATCATTATCAATTCTACATCTTTTGGCATCAATGTTATGAACATGTGTATTATTACTATCGAGATTCAATAAGAATAAACCCCTCACATTGGGTGCATGACCATAAAAGATATTACTCATATAAATAGAACAACCATTATTCTCTGATTTAAATGAGTAACCGTCTCGCAATAAACAAGATCCAGATATAATGTTCATGCTTAACGCAGGCACCAAATAACACTTATTTAGGTTCATCACTAATCCCGACGGTAATCGAAGAGCGAGCGTGCCGACGGCGATCACATCAACCTTGGAACCATTTCCCACGCGCATTGTCACTTCGTCCTTTGCCAGCCTCCGTCTATTCCGCAGTTCCTGTTTTGAGTTGCAAATATGAGCAACCGCACCGGTATCAAATACCCAGGCACTACAACGAGAGTTGGTAAGGTACACATCAATAACATGTATATCATATATACCTTGTTTGTTGTTGGCCGCCTTCTTGTCAGCCAAATACTTGGGGCAGTTCCGCTTCCAGTGTCCAGTTCCCTTGCAATGAAAACACTCAGTTTCTGGTTTGGGTCCAGCCTTGGGTTTCTTCACGAGAGGAGCAACTGCTTTGCCACTCTTCTTAGAGTTACCCTTCTTACCCTTGCCATTTTTCTTGAAACTAGTGGTTTTATTGACCATCAACACTTGATGCTCCTTCTGAATTTCAGACTCAGCGACTTTCAGCATCGCAAACAGCTCGGCGACTGACTTGTTCATCCCGTGCATGTTATAGTTCAACACGAAGCTCTTGTAGCTAGGCGGCAATGATTGAAGAACTCTGTCAGTGATAGCCTCTGGCGGAAGGGGCATCCCTAACTCAGCCAGACGGGTGGAGTACCCAGACATTCTGAGCACGTGATCACTGATAGACCCGTTCTCCTCCATCTTGCAAGCATAGAACTTATCGGAGATCTCATATCTCTCGATCCGGGCATTCTTCTGAAAGATAAACTTCAACTCCTGGAACATCTCATATGCTCCATGACGTTCAAAACGTCTTTGAAGTCCCGGTTCTAAGCCATACAACATTGCACATTGAACTATTGAGTAATCATCAGAACGAGCCTGCCAGGCGTTCACAACGTCTAGAGACTCAACTGGAGCGGGTGGATCACCAAGCGGTGCATCAAGGACATAAGCCTTCTGGGAAGCCGTAAGGATAATCCTTAGATTACGGGCCCAGTCCACAAAGTTACTTTCATCATCTTTCAACTTAGCTTTCTCTAGGAACGCATTAAAATTCAGGGGTGCTACTGCGCGAGCCATGATCTACAACATAAATATAGCAAAGACAACTTAGACTATTGTTCTTAGATAATGAGTTTAGTTAATCATATTTTAAAAAACTCCCACTCAAATTGACATCCCTCCGATCATTCGAGTGTAACATGATCCAAATCCACCAACTCAAGTCCGATCATCACGTGAGTTGAGGTGGTTTCAATGGTGAACATCTTCATGTTGATCATATCTACTATATGACTCATGTTCGACCTTTCGGTCTCTTGTGTTCCGAGGCCATGTCTGTACATGCTAGGCTCGTCAAGTTTAACCCGAGTGTTCCGCACGTGTAACATGGCTTACACCCGTTGTATGCGAACGTAGAGTCTATCACACCCGATCGTCACGGCGTGTCTCGAAACGACGAACTTTCGCAACGGTGCACACTTGGGGAGAACACAATTTTATCTTGAAATTTAAGTGAGGGATCACCTTATAATGCTACCGTCGTCCTAAGCAAAATAAGATGCATAAAAGGATTAACATCACATGCAAATCATAAGTGACATGATATGGCCATGAACTTGTGCTTTTGATCTCCATCTCCAAAGCACCGGCATGATCTCCATCGTCACCGGCATGACACCATGATCTCCATCATCTTGATCTCCATCAACGTGTCGCCATAAGGTTGTCGCGCCGACTGTTGCTTCCACGACTATTGCTAACGTTTAGCGATAAAGTAAAGCATTACATAGCGCTTAATGATTGACACGCAGGTCATACAATAATTAAAGACAACTCTATGGCTCCTGCCAGTTGCCATATTCATCGACATGCAAGTCGTGATATTCTATACAACACATGATCATCTCATACATCACATATATCTCATCATGTAATTGGCCATATCACATCACAACATACCCTGCAAAAACAAGTTAGACGTCCTCTAATTGTTGTTGCAAATTTTACGTGGCTGCTATGGGTTTGCAAGAACCGTTCTTACCTACGCAAAACCACAACGTGGTGTAGTGATTGCTTTTTGATCTTCTAAAAGAACCCTCTTCATTGAAATCGATTCAACTAAAGTGAGAGAGACAGACACCCGCTAGCCATCTTTATGCAACGAAGTTACATGTTAGTTGAAGGAACCTGTCTCGCGTAAGTGTACGCGTAATGTCGGTCCGGGCCGCTTCATCTCACAGTACCGCCGAATCAAATATCAACTAGTAACGGCAAGCAATATGTATACACCCACGCCCACAACTCGTTTGTGTTCTACTCGAGATCTCATCTACGCATAGACCTAGCTCATGATGCCACTGTTGGGGAACGTTGCATGGGAAACAAAAATTTTCCTACGCACACATAAGATCTATCCATGGTGATGAGCATCTACGAGAGGGAGAGTGAATCTACATACCCTTGTAGATCGCTAAGCGGAAGCGTTAATAAACGCGGTTGATGTAGTCGAACGTCTTCGCGATCCAAATCGCCGAGCGTCCCGCGATCCAATCACGATCCTTCCGATCTAGTGCCGAACGGACGGCACCTCCACGTTCAACACACGTACGGCTTGATGACGCCTTCACCTCCTCGATCCAGCGAGCGATGGTGAAGTAGTGGTTAAGTTCCAGCAGCACGACGGCGTGGTGATGGTGGTGAGGAACAATCTCTGCAGGGCTTCGCCAAGCGCTACGGAGATTATGACGGAGGAACTAGAGGGTTAGGGTTGCCGCACACGGCTTGGGGAAATCTTGATGTGTCCCGTGTGCTAGCCCTGCCCCTCTATTTATATGTTGAGCCTTGGGGTCTAAACTTGGAGTAAAAGCCTCCTCTAGGTCGGTTTTGCCCGCACAAGGTCGGTTTGGCCCGCAGGGAAAGAGTCCAACTCGGATCCCTGCCGAACCGTGCACAGCCGCACACAAGCGGTAGTACCGCTTCACACAAGCGGTAGTACCGCTTGGGCGGTAGTACCGCTTCACACAAGCGGTAGTACCGCTCGGGCGGTAGTACCGCTTCACACAAGCGGTAGTACCGCTTACGCGGCAGCAAAACTACTTTTGCGCTTTCCAATACCTCGTGGGCTTTATCCCTTTGGCCCATATAAAGTGTTGCTGCACCCGAACACTTCGGTAAACATCCGGAACCCATTCCGGTGAACTCTGGAACTCTTCCGGAGATCGAAACACTATTATCACATATATCAATCTTTACCTCCGGACTCTTCCGGAGATCCTCGTCATGTCCGGGATCTTATCCGGGACTCCGAACAACTTTCGGTCACCAACATAATAACTCAATTATACTAATCGTCACCAAACGTTAAGTGTGTAGACCCTGCGGGTTCGAGAACTATGTAGACATGACCGAGACACCTCTACGGCCAATAACCAATAGCGGGACCTGGATGCCCATATTGGCTCCTACATATTCTACGAAGATCTTTATCGGTCGAACCTCTATGTCAAGGATTCAGTTAATCCCGTATGCTGTTCCCTTTGTTCTTCGGTATGTTACTTGCCCGAGATTCGATCGTCGGTATCACTATACCTAGTTCAATCTCGTTACCGGCAAGTCTCTTTACTCGTTCCGTAATACAAGATCTCGTGGCTAACACTTTAGTCACATTGCTTGCAAGGCTCAATGTGATGTTGTATTACCGAGTGGGCCCTGAGATACCTCTCCGTCACACGGAGTAACAAATCCCAGTCTTGATCCATGCCAACCCAACAGACACCCTCGGAGATACCTGTAGAGCACCTTTATAGTCACCCAGTTACGTTGCGACGTTTGATACACACAAGGTATTCCTCCGGTGTCAGTGAGTTGCATGATCTCATGGTCAAAGGAACAGATACTTGACATGCAGAAAACAATAGCAATAAACTGACACGATCAAATGCTACGTTTACAGTTTGGGTCTTGTCCATCACATCATTCTCCTAATGATGTGATCCCGTTATCAAATGACATCTCATGTCCATGGCTAGGAAACCTTAACCATCTTTGATCAACAAGCTAGTCAACTAGAGGCTTACTAGGGACACAGTGTTGTCTATGTACCCACACATGTATTTGAGTTTCCAATCAATACAATTATAGCATGGATAATAAAAAATTATCATTAACAAGGAAATATAATAATAACCAATTTATTATTGCCTCTAGGGCATATTTCCAACACCGAGCTCCCCCAAATTATCCGGAGTCTCGTTAGCTCCGGTGTCGTTTGTGTCTGTGTGATTTTCCTTGCCCTTCCCCCGCCCTCTGGCTCGCCGTCGTCGGCGTCTGGGCGGGTCTTCGGTGGTGTCGTCGCCGCCTTTGTTGGTTGTGTCACCGTCCTTCACGGGGGTGTCAACCATGTAGACGTCATAAGTGGAGGTGGCGGTCCACTTTCCGGTATTTGTAGTGGCAAGGAAGGTGTGCGTGGAGGGCGGGACGTCCATGTCCTCGTCCATGTAGTCAGCCTCATCAGAGGCGTAGTCCAGCGTGTCGGTTAAATCTTCGACAGTGGCTACCAAGTGGGTGGTGGGTGGGACGCAAAATTCCCCGCGGCCGGCATCCTGTCCGACCTGCTTCTGGTCCGAGGACGGGTCGTCCGCGATATTTTTCATCTGGATCCGGTCCAGCATCTCGCTTAAAAATCGAGGGATCCACCGGATCTATGTTCGGACGGTCCCTGGAGTTGAGCTCCGGCGCGTCGTTAACGGGAGTGTGCTCGGCCAAGGGTGACCCCTGGTTCTCCGGCACCGGGGTTGGAGCCAAACTCAAGGTCCGGGCCGATCCGAGGCCCGCCCCGAGGACAGGGGCGGGGAAGGGATCCGAAGTCAAGGCCTCGGGGTTGGTGGGTTCCTCGGGTGAGACCGAGAACCCAGTAAAGATCAAATCGCCTCGAGCGTCGGCGACGAACTGAAGGCCGCCGAACCTGATTTCCTGCTCGGGGGCGAAGTTGCCGACCTGGTCGAGGTGACCGGTCGGATCGGCGTATAACACGATGCTGCCGAACGCGAAGAGCTGGCCGGGGACGAAGATGTCCCTGCCACGAACTCCGTCGCTAAAGAGAAGAGCTATCCGAGGACGATGATATCCCCGCTGCAGATTCCATTGCTGAAGAACTGTCTGGGGACGGCGAACCATTGATCCTTGGCGACCCACGACGGGACTCTCAATGAAAGCACCAATGTCGGTACCAAAACCGGCAGATCTCGGGTAGGGGGTCCAAACTATGGGTCAAGGAGTCGATGGTAACAGAGAGCGTAGAGACAGCGATTTACCCAGGTTCGGGCCCTCTCGAGGAGGTAAAACCCTGCGTCCTGCTTTTGATTGTATTGATATGGGGTCCCCCCAAGCCTCTACACCTTGCTCCCACTATAAATAGAGGTGGAGAGAGCTCTCAAACTCACTCAAGTTTCTCTCCTCATATGCCATTCAATGATATGGCTTTCTTTCTCTCCCTCCACAAAATAGTTTCATAGTGCTGAAAGGCTGCCTGGTTTCCGGCAGCGCCTAGTCCTGAACGGCGAAGCCCTGTCGGATAGCTGACACTGTATGTGTGCAACACGATAGAGAGATTGTAGTTTCGATCTTCTGTCTGAGGGACTGTTTCAAGAGCCTGCCCGAAGGGCTGTCCGAGGGACCGCCCAAAGGACTGTCCGAGGGAGAACATCCTCGCGGTTAGGAGGTTGTAAAATCCTAGCTGCAGGGATCTGCACCAACGATCCTCACCGACTCCCCTTCTGCTGCGCTACTAGTTGGTAATGATCAGATCGAAACCTTGTATGCATCTTCATAGTGATCCTGGGCGTGCTCGTAGTATGGAATTTTTTTGTTTTCTGCAACATTCCCCTATAGTGGCATCATGAGCCGTGCTATGTGTAGATGCAGGTTACGATTTAGAATACATGAGATGTATGGGTATTGCACAATATAATTTTGTAGCAGATGAGATCTATTGCTGAAAATTATTTGTGCGGGTAGTAGATGAAATCTATAACCTGATGTTCTTGTTGCTTCCCTTGAATTTGCGTAGTTCTGATCATGACGGCATGGTGGAATTTTGGTACAAAGTTCTGGCTATCCGCAATCCTTCTAGCTGCTCCTGAGTATGCTGGTTGACAGATCAATGATATGCTTCAGTTCTTTGGGTTCCGCCATAGTTAAGAAAGATGAATGTTTCGCAAACTAAAGGGCATGCAGATATGATTTGCACGGGGTTCTTGCGTATGACAAAGTTTAGTATGGGGCTCGATATTTTTTATCTTGTGTTTCATACGCCCCACAAAGTTAATCTAGCAACTTGAATAATCATACTTGATGATGGACGTTGGTAGCTTCGGTTTGAATCGAAACCTTAGAAGCCACGTAAAATGAAATTTTGCATAAAGCGATTAGAGGCGTCTAACTTGGTTTTGCAGGATGGCATGTGATGTGGTATGGTCTTCATCATATTTAATTTGATTATGTATGAGATGACTATATGATGAAAATTAATTAACATGACCTGTGTGTCATGATTCGGCATGATGGCTGAAGCCATATGATTGTCACTTTAAATGACCTGCGTGTCAACCTTGTTGTAATGCATTTATTTTATTAGCTATAGAGATGGCAATATTATTTGATGCATCCACAAGGTGGTGACAAGCTTTGCGAAGGTGGAGACCAATGCAAAAGCCGAAGACGGAGAAAAAGCAAAAGAAACAGGTCTTGGCAGATAAGTTCTACCACATCAACGTTTTTTGGATTTTCGCAAAGACAAAGAATCCTTCTCCGAAAGAAGGGGCTATAGCATATCATGCTATTATGAATTGCCTAAGATGTTTATCCCTTTTGATGCACCCTTTTGATTGCGTGGTAGTCGCTTTTATTAGGGTGTTCTCTCACTTAAAATATCAAGTAGTTAGTGTTCTCCCAAGTGTAGCACCGTCTAAAATATGTGTCTTTTTGGGGTACCACATGGATACATGGGTATGAACGAATTGAGAAGTATGAGACAGGTGACAGTGAGACCTCACAGCGAGATCACTTGGTTGTCTTGACGTTCAGGCAGGATCGTCGTGAGCTCGGAACACACGCATCGAAAGATGAACAAGAATCACATAGAGATGTGATTGGCAAGTTGGCCTACCAATTGAAATTCTCGTCACTTGAGATGGATACATCCTTGGTGTTGAATGAGATATGGATCTTGAATCACTCACAATCAATTATGAGAGATATTGATTTGAGTGAGAGCGCACTTTAGACTTAAATTGTTTAATCGCTAGTGCAATTAATTATGAACAAAGTCTAAGTGAAATTGTGTTTACCGTCGTAGATCAAATGGCTCGCCGCACCACGTTCAGGTTAGGCCCAATGTTAGAGAAAGAGAAGTTAGTTGTGAATGGAAGCAATTATGCGGACTGGGTCCGTACCCTGAGGTCAGACCTCAGGAGTGCTAAGATAGAGTATGTGCTAGACACGCCTCTTCTGGCAGGGATACAGAAGATTCGCAAGCATGTGATGCTTATGAATAAATCCACAAGTTTCAAAAGGAAAGGCAAGCCCAAGATGAGCAAGGGCACCGGTATGACTGGCTCCCAAGGCAAGTCTATGGGCGGAGCCAAGATAGAAACTAAGTGCTTCTACTAAAAGGCAAACCCAAGTCAGAGAGAAAGTCACCGAATTTTTTTTGGAGACACTGGAATAGTTCAAGAGAGAAAGTCACCGGAAAAGTTTCGGAGACACTGGAATAGTTCCGGAGAGAAAGTCATCGGAAAAGTTTTGGAGACACAGGAATAGTTCCAGAGAGCAAGTCGACGAAAAAGTTTCGGAGACGATGAAAAAGTTTCAGAGAGAAAACCGGAAGTGTTTCGGAGTAACCGGAAATGTTTCAGAGACAAAAATCATCCAACAGGAAATGTTTCGGAACGCATCCAGAATTATTTTGGGGGTGCCAGAAATGTTCTGGACCTTTGGGACTATTTTCGGATAAAACAGTCGCGGAAAAATATTTCATTGAAAGATCTCATGAATAGAGGGATGAATAGTGGCAACACTATTAGGGTACAACCCCTTTTTGGTGGCTTTTTGGAAAGCCACATTTTAGGTCTTTCCCTAAAAGTCAAGGAGGATGACAAGGGGAGGTGGCCCCCCTCCCCCCAAAAGGGGGCCCACACATGTGTGGCCGGTTGCGAGGAGGCTCCTCCATGGAGCTTCCTTCCACCCCCTTTTTGTGGCTTTTGGTGAAAAGATCTTGGCCCCATTTTGGTCTTTTCCCCCCAAGCCTCTACCCTTTGCTCCCACTATAAATAGAGGTGGAGAGAGCTCTCAAACTCACTCAAGTTTCTCTCCTCATATGCCATGCAATGATCTGGCTTTCTTTCTCTCCCTCCACGAAATAGTTTCATCGTGTCGAAAGGCTGCCTGGTTTCCGGCAGCGCCTAGTCCTGGACAGCGAAGCCCTGTCAGATAGCTGACACCATATGTGTGCAACCCGGTAGAGAGATTGTAGTTTTGATCTTCTGCTGAGGGACTGTTTCGGGAGCCTGGCCGAAGGGCTGTCCGAGAGCCTGGCCGAAGGGCTGTCCGAAGGACCGCCCGAAGGGTTGTCCGAGGAAGAACATCCTCGCGATTGGGAGGTTGTAAAATCCTAGCTGCGGGGATCTGCACCAACGATCTTCATCGACTCTCCTTGCACTGCGCTACGAGTTGGTAATGGTCAGATTGAAACCTTGTATGCATCTTCATAGTTATCCTAGGCGTGCTCGTAGTACGGAATTTTTTTGTTTTCTGCTACGTTCCACTACAATATGGATGTCCACGGTTCCGCTATTGATCATTAATCGGAAAGTGTTCCGGTCATGTCTATAGTTCACCGAACCTATAGGGTCACACACTTAAAGGTCATCTATCTGCTGAGTACCAGGTTAGGACTCTGAGAGAAAGTCACCAAAAAAGTTTCGGAGACACTGAAAAAGTTTCGGAGAGAAAACTGGAAATGTTTTGGAGAAACCGGAAATGTTTCGGAGTAAACCATCAAGCCGGAAATGTTTCAGAGTAAACCATCAAGCCGAAAAAGTTTCGGAAAGTGTCCGGAATTTTTTGGAGGGTGGCGAAAAAGTTTCGGGACCTTCCGGAATTTTCCGGACAGCCCCAACGGGATGTTCCCACGGGGGGGATAGCATCCCCCCTTTCGTGGGGGCTGTTTTTGGGTGGCGCCCCCTTTGGGGGGGGGTGATACGTCTCCAACGTATCTATAATTTTTTATTGTTAAATGCTATTATATTATCACTTTTGTATGTTTTCTATGTCATTTTATATTATTTTTCCGGACTAACCTATTAATCTAGTGCCCAGTGCCAGTTCGTGTTTTCTGCATGTTTCTACTTTTACAGAAAATCGATACCTACGGAAGTCCAAACACAATGAAACTTTTTGACAATTTTTTCTGGAACATAAGAGACCCTAGAAGCTTCGGGAGGGATCAAGAGGACCTACGAGGGCCCCACAGGGCCGCCCTGCGCGCCCTGGGGGGTAGGGCGCGCCCCCTAGCCGTGTGGGCCCCACGGAGGTCCAATTGACCTAATTCTTGTCCTATAAATTCCCATAAATCCTAAAACCCTCGAAGTGAGACCCGAAACAATTTTATCGCCGCCGCAAGCCTCTGTTCTGAAGTGATCCCATCTGGAGCCCTGTTCCGGTGATCTGCCGGAGGAGGGAATCGTTGGGGAGGCCATCTTCATCAACCTTGATGCCTCCATGATGACTTGTGAGTAGTTCTTTCAGGACCTACGGGTCCATAGCAGTAGCTAGATGGCTCTCTCTCTCTCTCTCGTTTGATCTTCAATACAATGATCTCTTCGGAGATACATCTGATGTAATTCTTGTGGTGTGTTTGTTGGGATCTGATGAATTGTGGATTTATGATCAGATTGTTCATTGATTTATATTGAGTCTTTTGAGATCTCTTTCTTGTGTAATTTTATAGCTATGTATGCTTTCCGATCTATGAGTCTTCTCTGGCCAAGATAGATGAGTAGTTCTTCAGAGGGAGTGGTGCATAGTAGTGGGTTCAATCTTGCGGTGATCTTGTCCAGTGACAATAGGGACAAAGGCACGTATTGTATTGTTGCTACTAAGGATAAAACGATGGGGTTAATCTTATTGCTAGGTTTTCTTCTGTCTACATTATGTCATCTTGCTTATTGCGTTACTCTGTTTCTTGCAAACTTAATACTTTGAGATGCATGTTGGATAACGGTCTTGGGGTGGAGTAATAGTAGTAGATGCAGTTGGATTACGGTCTACTTATCATGGACGTAATGCCTATGTGAGATTATGCCATGAATGATCATAGTTATAAATTGCCGCTATTCTGTCAATTGCCCAACATTAATTTGTTTACCATGCCACTACATGCTTTTGAGAGAGATGCCTCTAGTGAACCTATGGCCCCCAGGTCTATTTTTCCATCAATACAAAAACTCCTACAAATTGCTCTTTTTTTTTACTTTCTTGCCGCTTTGCGCTATCACTATTTGCTTTTAATCTTGTAGCTAGCAAAAACAAGGGGAGTGACGACGCCCTTGCCTTTGTTGGGTGCAAGCAAATTATTTGTTTGTGTGCAGGTGCTGCTAACGTTGTTAGCTTGGGGACTCCTTCTGGTTCGATAAACCTTGGTTCTTAACTGAGGGAAATACTTTCTACTGTTGTGCTATATCATCCTTCCTCTTCGGGGAAATCCAACAACTCTATCATGAGTAGCAGGGGGCAGCCCCCTTTTTGTGGAAGCTTGTTGGGGGGGGGGGGGACTTGGTGGGGGACAGCCCCCACAAATGGTGGGGCAATGTTGGAAGGGGGGTGCCCTTGGGGGAGCCCCTCCATGGGCCGGCCAAGTTGGGGGGGGGGGCTTTGGGGCAACCTCCCCCCTTTGATGGGATGTTGTTTTGTGGGGGGGGGGGGGGGGGGCTTTGGGCTGCCCTCCTCAAGCCTCACCCCACCCCTTCCTTCCCCTATAAATAGAGGAGGAGAGGGGCTCTCCAACTCACCTCAAGTTTCACATACAAAGGCATGCAATGATCTGCCCTTCTCTCTCTCTCTCTCTCTCTCTCGGCCTCCACAAAATAGTTTTGTAGTGCCGCAAGGCTACCTGGTCTCCGGGGGTGATTAGTTTTGGATGGCGAAGCACTGCCGGATCGGTGACACCTTATGTGTGCAACCCGGTAGAGAGATCGTACGTTCTATCTTCTGTTCGAGGGACTGTTGGTGGGAGAAAATCCTCATGGTTGGGAGGTTGCATAATCCTAGCTACGGGGATCTGCACCAACGATCTTCACCAACTCTACTTCCGTTGGGCTACGAGTTGGTAATGATCAGATCAAACCTTGTATGCATCTTCATAGTGGTCCGGGGTGTGTTCGTAGTACGGAAATTTTTGTTTTCTACTGCGTTACCCTACAGATCCCTACGTGTATTACCCCCACCTCTCATCCATGTTTATCATCGCTATTTGTATGATGCTTTTTGTCTCGATGTGTGAGTAATCCCCTTAGTTATCGGGGATATGGATGAACCCTAGTCTGTATAGATGCTGAACGCCGATAGAGATATAAGATCCTCTATTGCATGTTTGATTTAATACCCTCCATGAATGTTGTGAAGGGGGCCCACTCAGCATTTCCGCCTTGTATGACCATGGAGTATATTACTGTCGTTGCAAAGGTCAGGATGTAGGGGTAAAGAGGTGACAGTAATATCCTCTCTTCCTCGCCTTTGTAATTGACAGGGGAGTAACGGAGAACCCTTAGCGTGGCTGCGTCACGGGGAATCCCTTTTAACACCGTAATGGGAACCGACGTGGGGAAGTTACGGTCGTGACGTACGTGATACGGAGGCTACGCTGTAGCACGTATACTGTACCTGGCTTCGCCCAATTGCAAACATCAAGAGTGACTCAAGTATCCAACCTAAAACTATGCGGTAGCATATGTTACGTTAGACACATACTAGTGGGGAATTCAGACTCCCTGAGAACGCCTTAGCCCTATTGTTGATTCCAACACTCATTTCACTCTGCGTCGTTCATTTAATTACTTTGCACGTTTTTACTTTCAATCACCATTCACTCAAAAGCATTATAAATCTCCACCTCCATTTTTCTTTTATTTGCAACTAACTTGGAGGCACAATTTAGTAAGTCTCTACAAGAGACAAAGTCCATTTCCTGTGCTCCATGCGGGATCGATACTCTTACTTCGAAAAGGCTACAACCAAACCCTGTGCACTTGCAGGCCATCAATTGGTGGCCGACCGAAAGGAGGAGAAGATGTCTTGCTTCTACGAGATGAAGTTTTTGGTCCACCATGTGTTTGGTGGTTTTTTGCAATGAACTTGTTCATTCGGTGCCTTTTGGCACAAATTATGGTTATGTTTAGTTGTTTCGATGAACTTCATTTATGATCGTAGTTGCATTATGATGTGGTGCATTTGAATTGTTTATGTTTGATTTGAAATGTGATGAATTGTTTCAATTGTTTGATTAAAAGTTTGGAAGAATTGGAAAAATAATTTTTTTTGAGGGAGTAAGTTTTAGGTGATCTGCTAGATGACGAAAAGTTTAATCCCCTAAAAATTATAAGGAAATGGAATAAGGGATAAGTTTTGGACTTTTAGGACAGGGGGTCTGCTAGAGATGCTCTTAGTCCCACCCCGGTTATGGAGGGTGTGTTGGACCAACATATAAGGTTGGCTCCTTCACACACCCTAAGAGACTGAGAAGAGGACACATACACGCGCGCTCCGCCTTCACCGCCCGCCTCACCATGTCTCGCACGCGAGTCGTGTTTCATGATCGAGTCGGGCTAGGACCTAGCCACGTGTATGTTATGTCTTTCTTCTTGCCATGTTTGCGTAACGGAATTTGAAACATTTTTGTCTGCTAGTGGAAGACGAATCTAAACAGTCATAGACTGTTTCTGTTCCTCTCCCTTGTGGGCGACTGTTTCTCTTTCTCTCTTTATTGGTCCAGTTTCCATTCGTCTTCAAGAGTCTGCTCCTCTTCCTATATGAGAGAGACAACCATTCGAGTCCTCACTTGTGCGCCTACCTCCTGGTTCCCGAGCTTTGCGCCACCTATCGCTTTCTAATCTCGCTTCTTGACGTGCACCACGAAGTGAGACATCAGGCCTCCAAAACCCTGTCTCTTGCGATCC
Organism: Elymus sibiricus; assembly: GCA_039707655.1. Lineage (NCBI taxonomy): Eukaryota > Viridiplantae > Streptophyta > Magnoliopsida > Poales > Poaceae > Elymus > Elymus sibiricus. The sequence goes on along the minus strand of CM077672.1, from coordinate 481,357,209 downwards.
TGTATGGGAGAGAGGCAATCAGGTTTTTGGAGAGTGCTCTGACGTGACTGCTGGATCTTCCTCCACCGTGGTTGCGCACAACGACTTCCCCGACGACAACTTCTTCCCCGACATCGACGACCTCCACGCTGACATGGCGACCGCCGTGACCGCCTCTTCTTCCAGTGCATTGTATGTATTCTTCTCCCTTCTATTAGGGATTGCGTTTGGTCTACTACTATTAGCAATCGATATGGATATGATGTTCGTCCGTTATGCACCTGATTGCAAGACTAGTTACATCACATTGTTACTTGATTCGATTATTATCTCTATTATGATTATCATGTTTTATATACCCTTTTTCTAGATTAAACTTAATGGAAAATTGCTCAAATATTCAACACTCAACATGTCTGAAAATTGCCAAAAGAAAGGACTAACTCCGTTCTGCTCACATAGGAGAGGTTTTTTCTTGAGGATGGACCCCTGGAGGGCGATTCTGGGCCCTGCCATCCGGTGACTCCGACGATGACGTGGAAGCCAACAGTGAGGCCTCCCAGTGGGAACCGATGGTGCAGCTCGCTGCTTCTACGCCATCTCTGATTGTCTGTGATGCCTTGCACGACAATTACCCGGCCGAGGAGGTTGCAGTTTTACATTCGGTGTCAAATTCCGATGTGCATGCAGAATAGGGGTGTGAAGGTGTGCGGGGCTTTGAATTCTGAACAGCTGTACGGTACCCTCTCCTAATTCTTTCCTTCAACATCGGTTCAAGTCGAACGTGTCTCCTCGGAATCAACCCTCGGGCTCCCCGGCCTAGGTGTTGTCGGCGCCCTCCCCTTGAGTTTTATTCACGTGTGAGTGAATGAAGTACATGCCCATGGTGTGTGTAGGGGGGGGGGGGCGTTAAATAGGATAGTGGTCCTTGATAAATGACCAATGCTACCCTTGAGGTCACATGATACGTGGGAAGGGTAGTGAGGGCAATCTTTGGTCCATGGGTCCATGGACTATGAGGGGGAGGGAGTCCATAGCCCATGGTGAACCACTCCCTCCCATCCATCCACCATGTTGGGCTTCTCTTAATGGGTTTCTTTCTTAACTTGGGCCTTTTTGCCTTGAGTGGCTCCTTTGACTTTTACTTATCTTTTTCTTCCTCTTTAACTTGTTGACCATGACAACTACCTTTGATTTTTTACTGGTCATATTTGAGTATTGTTGAATTGTCAAGTATGATTAAGTGGGACCCCCGTGTAAAATTAATTATTCCCACAACACTATTTTATTATTTTGTCTTTATCTTAGCCTACCAAAATAAAAAATATTTTTGGCATTCTAGCCATTTCTTTATGTAGTTATAATGGATAGTGCTAATGCTACCAATGATTAATTTATGAGTATACATATTGCTTCTCGAGTTGTTAAGCCTAATTCTTTTGAAACAAGCCCATCACTATTGCACTTGATATCAAAAGAGCAATTTGATGGACCTTTTAATGAAGATGTTTCTATGCACTTGCATGATTCTGTTGACATATGTGATATGAAAATGTTTAAAGATGTTGATTCACATATTTTTAAGTCAAAATTATTTCATTTCTCATTAAGAGGTAGAGCTAAAGAATGATTATTGTCTTTACCAAGTAATTCTTCAAAAATTTGTAAGGGAGATTTTACTGCTAAATATTATCCTCCTGGCAAGATTGTCCAAATAATAAACCAATTTATGAATTTCAAACAAAATTACAAATAGAACTTAGCTCGATCTTGGGGAAAAAATGAAAACCATGCTTAGAAATTGTCCTACACATGGACTAGATGATTGGTTAATCCTTCACAAAATTTATGATGGATTAAATCATATCTCCAAAAACTTGTTATATTCATATGCATGTGGTACTGTCATGAGCACGACTCAAGCCCAAGCAAAGAAAGTTTGGACAGTATGATGATAAAATATGCCCAATGGCATACCAAGAAGGCTCCGACCTCTAAAACGGTAAATTCTGTTTGGAAAGTAGAGAGCTTAAATGCTAAAATTGATATGATTGTGCCTATGCTTTCTACTAAGAGTGTTTATTGCATCGATATTGTTCCTATTGGTGATCTTGTTGAGAAATATAAAGTACAAGATGATATTAATTTCATTCCAGAAATAAATTTGGCAACAATGCCTAAGAAATAACTATGGAAATAATTACTCTAGGTCCCACCTCTCAACTAGCAGTAATTATCCTAGAGATAACAGCCAGAACAAGTCTAGGAATGATAGCTTTCATGTTCTTTAGATAGCTATTTGATCAAAACCATGATTTTAATAAAAAAGATAGGAGATCATACTATAAGTTTGAATACTCTAAGTAAGCAAGTTAATGTTATTAATAGAGATATTCAACTACTTACAAGAGCTTCAAACATAGGGGCTTATTTATAAACAATAACTAATACCCAAGCTTACTTTTACGTAACGGTGAGGAAAGAGAGAGTCAAATCTTAATGCTAGCCTAAGGAAATTTACATAACTCGATAAGTTTGATTTGGGCTGTGATGAAACCCGCCTACCAAATTGTAATTTGATCGGCTTTCTACTTGTTGAATTGTACTTTTTGCACGCGCAAAATTAAGGACCCTCAATGTAAACTATAATTTCCTCTCTTTTTTCGTTTGTTTAAGTGGACGATCTTGTGCTATTATCTTCAAGCACCTACATAAGTGCTCTTTAGTAAGAGATGGCCTTATCCAACTGAAACCATCACTTGGTCCATGTGTTCCCGAGGAAGCAGTGCTGGCTACATGGCAATTCCCTATTTGGCGCTTCCTCCTCCCTCCCTCCCCCCCCCCCCAGGTAGTTCTCTAAGTGGGCAGGCTCATGTACCTATCTTTCATTCCTCTCTTTTTTCGGTAGGTTTTTCTCTATTTTTTTCCTTCTGCATTCTTCGCCGGTTTTTTACTCTTTTTTCCTTTTTTTTGTTTCCTTTTCCCTTTTTTTTTCTTTGCTATTTGTTTTTTTTTCAGCCTTTTTTAAAAAGTCATGACACTTTTGACATTTTGTAAATAAGTGAAAAAAATCAAATCCAAGAATTCTTTTTAAAAATCACAAAAAAATCAAATTCGCGAATATGTTTTAAATTCATGAAGATTTTTTTAATTGGTGAACATTTTTTATTGCACAAAACTTTTTAAATCTATAAAATACTGGTGTTTGGATTCTTTTTAAGCCAGTATTGCTAGTTTTTTCAGAGGAACAAAAAAAACTAGGCGAGCCTACAACGAGCGAGACCGGCAAGCTAACAAGCTAGGTGAGCTAGCGGTACCTTCCTGGGCGGGTCCATGAAAGCATGCGCGTGAGCGCTGTGGAGCCAATCGCCACAATTGCTGTGTATCGCTCATTGCGAGCTCTAAGCATCGGATCGCTCACATCCTACAGGAGATGGGCTGGCCCATTAGAGATCACGCGAAGCTAGCGAGCGACCGGTTGTAGGAACCTTCTGGAAGTTCCTGGCAGGTTTTGGGAACCTTCTAGAAGGTTCCTGATCCAGTTTTTTTTCTTTTCCATGTTTTCCTTTTTTCTGTGTTCTTTTTTCTTTTCCTTTTCTTTTTCATTTTTTCTGTTTCTTTTTTCTTTTTTCCTTTTTTTAATTCATAAATTTCAAATATTGCTCGAAATTTCATAAATTGTTCGCTTTCTCAAATAATGTTCGGGATTTCTAAAATTGTTCATATTTTTTCAAAAAATGTTCACAATTTCAAAAAATGTTCAAAATCAATAATTGTTCACAGTTTCAAATAATGTTCAAATATTTCAAAAATTGTTCGAATTTTTTAAAACTTGTCCGTAATTCATGAACAGTTTTTGAAATCGTTAATATGTTTTCAAATCCATGAATATTTTTTCAAATCCATGAAGAATTTTTGAATTAATGAACATTTTTTAAATTCACGAACATTTTTTTGAATTCGTGAACATTTTTGGAATTGGTGAATATTTTTCAAAATCATGAATATTTTTTGAATTTGTGAACTTTTTTTCGAATTGGCAAACATTTTTTGAATTTCGCAACACTTTTTTGAATTAGAAACCGTCGTAGATAAAAAAAAGACCTAAGAAAAAACCAGGTGTAAAAAAAAAAGAACCCGCGCTCCTGGGCCGGCCCATTAGCGGGAGGCTGTGAGCCGCGCTGCGGACGACGCGAGCTCAACGATCGAGCGTGCGATACATATCAGCTCACGTCAATCAGCGCCTGAAGCGCGGAATAGCGCCTTCCGGTGACATGGGACATCCTCTCCGGTAGTGTCTAGGCCTGATTCCTTCTGGGCTGTTGCCGCCTCCGAAGGCCAGGCCTTGTCGACCGGATGTGAGCCCGTAACAGTAGAAATGGATTTTGTTGAACCGAACCACATGCCATATGATACTGACCACCTAGGCACATTATTATGCTAAAAAAAAACCTACGCACATTATTTGTTTAAAAAGAAACTAGGCACATTATAAGAAAAAGACAACCTAGGCACAGAGCCCACTTGTTATTTTAACTGCAAAATATGGTTAAAAATTAGCTCTTTTTTTAGTGGTGGTTAACAATTAGCTATTGAAATAAACTGTATTAATTTTAGTTTATTTGGGGGCAGTTGGTAGTGGTGCATACTGCATAGCATCTGGACAAAAGTTGACGAGCTGCATTGTACCTGCCGAGTGCCGACTATTCTATAGAGCAGGCAGCCTGGCCGAGCTCTGGAACGTGCTCCATACGAGGTCACCGGCGGCAGAGTAGCACGGCCGGTGGGATCGGTGCGCAGGACGCAATGCCTTTGTGGCGATTCCGGCGATCGACAATATGTACCAAACACGTCTCCTAGCCAAAGCCATAACTGATTTTGCTCAGGATCCAAACTTACCCTAATTAAACGTTAGTGAAGTTGCATGTAAAATTGTAAATGGGCACGGCATACTTACTCGCGGCCAGTTTGGGCTGGGGAGGTCAGTCCGTCCGAGACAAGAGCAGCGCCGGCGGCGGTCGTAGTTTTGGTCGTGCTTGAGGACAACAGCGTCGCGGCTCACTCCGCCGGTGGCCGGTGCACCGACCGATCGAGCTCCAGACCGGCAGTGAGCTACCAGAACAGGAACTGGGAAGCATGCAGACTATTAATTGGAAGAACGTTAGAGAAGAAAGTAAAACAAAGTGAAGCGAGGAAACTAGACAAGAGCGCCTTACCGGATGTGAAGGAGCGCCATCGTCGGTGTGTCGTCCAGCCGGCCAGGTTGCTTCGTTTGATCTGTATATAGTCCGGCTGGGAGGAGAAGGCGCCTCCTCAGAGCTCACGTCGTCTCTCTTCGGCTCTCCTTCACAGCGAGATTTGAATATCACTGTCGCCCCGCCCCGGTAGTTGTCTGCCTTCGGCTTATAGTTGGCCCCGACAAGCAAATTTCTTCTTTGTAAATTCATGCCGGCAGCCGTATTGGCACTAATATACAAGGCGTCTGATAAACAATCGTTAGAACTAAATTAACATTGATTAGCGCATGACAATGATTGGCACAAATGATCGTTGATTAGCGTACAATCATAGAACATAAACAAGCCGGTCCCTTTTATAATCAAATACTCGTTAGGGGGAGGTGGGTCCCACAGTGAGAGAGGGGGGGGGGGGGGATTATAGTGGAAAAGGGAGTCAGTCTGTGGCATGTTAGCCGTAGGTTTAACAATTTTTTATTAGTATATATATATTATCACATAGTTATGCTTGATGCAAAGATTAGAAAAGATCATCAAAAGTACAAAGCACCTCAAACATAATAAAAATTACATCAACTCCTCTAGACCATGGAACAACTCTACCGCCGCCAGAAAGAGCCGCCGATGCGTCGCTGTCGCCTTTCCCCTACTAGTGACCTTGTCGATGACAGCCGAGAAGTTTTCATGCAAGTGCCCCTAAGGACCAGCGCCCTGGAGTCGCAGTCATCATCCTTGAACCCGTGAATCAATTTGAAGAGCCTGACACTAGAGCTCGCCATAGTGCACACATGGCGAGAAACCCTAACCTCGCCGCCCAAAGAGACGGCAGGAATCTACACCGGAGCTGTGTCAAAAGACGGAGGAACTCGAGGAGGATCAGAGCCCGAAAGACCAACTCAAAGAAGAAGGGCCGCCATCCGCCCGAGCGCCGCCCCCTGTGAGAACTAAAGAACCCTAACCTAAAGTACTAGTCGAAGTGGAGGCATCGGGATTCTCCTCCCCGCCACCTGCGCCGGAGCGACAAGACGAGGGGAGGCGAATCCACAGGCTTGCCAGCGGAGTTTGAAGGGGAAAAGTTTGCCTTAGCCGCCGCATACGAGGGGAAGGGAAGGAAACGATCTCTTGTTGATTGCGTATAATTGATTTACTGGTGTGGGTGTGGAGGGGGGTACTTTATTTTTTGAAAGAAAAGCCATAGAGGATGCCTTCACATGGAGTTTTTATTTTACTTTTAATAATAAAAACTAAAATTCTCATCCATGAGGGCTTCTCTAATAGGTGAGCTAGACTCACTTCTTAAGCCTGAATATATGGAACCTGCTCGACATAGCGACACCGACTCGTTGATAACAGACTTGCAGCTCGCGAAGGAGGCAAGCGGTGGTGACGGGAATGGCGCGCATGAACCTTTGTTGTGATTTGGGCGGTGGACCTTAAGAGCATGGCTAATACTAAAGCCAACTGCTGGCTCTATCTAGTAGCCATGTCATATATGCTTTGCTCCAAACATTGTAACGAAAACACGTGCAAATTGAAGTTGTATGTTAATGGGCACGACCAATGAACTTACCGGATCACGCGGCCTGTTTGTGACGGCGGTTTGTGTACAACGGCGCCGGCGGCTCCCTCCGGGGGAGCTTCAGAACAGGAAATGCGAAGCATGCGGCTTAATTTTGGAACGTTAGAGGACTAAGTACGAGTATGCGATGGAAATAGAGAAGCAGGGCGCCTCACTGGATGCGGAAGATGATGCTCTTAGGTTGTGTTTGTTTGGGTTTTAGAGACCAGTTTCCGGTAGAAAAAAGCTAAAGCTGCAACAAACAGCTAAATCAGAGCCCCTGCCGGTTCACAGTCCAAAACGGTTTCAGGCCTTTTTTTACGTGTTACATAGCGAAGCGAGCTGAGGCGTACTTCGGTCAGAAACTGGTTTCGCTCGGTCAAATTCCCACCGGTGCCCTTGTCAGTTCAGCCAATTTACGAACACAATGCCATGCCATGTTTCGGTCGATCCCCTTGTCTCTCCTTGTCGCTAACAAAACACACGCAGAGGACAGAGAGGGAGAGGAACCTAGGGTACAGTACAGAGAAGTATGCTACTTCTTATCATGCGCCTCCTAAAGGTACACAAATCAAGTGTTCTAATTTTGTACAGACTGTTTCTATTAATTTGTACATGTGCTCTAATTTATTCTCTATGATGTAGATATGTACTACCTTGTTGATTCCGGTTATCCAAACCGGGTGGGATATCTAGCTCCTTACAAAGGGCAAACCTACCACCTTGCGGAATTTCGGGCTGGACGCCGCACACCGAGTGGAAAACTTGAGGCGTTCAATCATGGTCACTCTTCTCTTCGGAATGTGATTGAAGGCTCATTTGGTGTGCTCAAGAAGAAATGGCGCATCCTAAGGGATGTGCCACACTTCAAGGTGGGAAGTCAGACGATGATTATCAGTGCTTGTATGACACTTCACAACTTCATTAGGGACAGCAAGCTACGTGATAAAGAGTTTGATAAATGTGATGAGAATGAAAATTATATGCCTGCAGTCTCACGGTCAACACCTTTGCTTGGCGATGTCGTTCCCACTTCCTCTAATGAAGGCAACATGAACGACACGCCAGATAGGATTGCGAGCTCTTTGTTTATTGCGCGACAAGCTACATAGATTAGTATTTGTACGGACCTCTAATTACATGTACGAACAATTGTGACTTGCATGGACTAGCAATGTGACAACATAATTCTTTTGCTCACTATTATTCTATGTATATATGAGCAAGAAAGTGAGAGAATTATTATTATGAAATATTTTGTGCATTACCATAGAACAAATCATTCCATGTCAGTCAAAATACCATTTAAACAATCTATTAACACAGAGTCTACAAGTTACACTGATCTCAGTACTCTAAGGGCATTTCAGTATTTTAACCAGCCCACAGTCGTTTCCACAGCTGCATTGCCAAACAGCTAACATTCATTTCAGCAGCTTCCTCATCACAGCAGCTTTGCCAGCACAGCAAGTCCACAGCTGAATCTGTCAAAACTGAAGCCCAAACAAACACAACCTTAATCGAGGGTGTGGACTGGCTGCGGTGTCCATCCGGCTGGGACGCTTCGATGCCTGGTCCGGCGGAATAGAGGAGACGTCGACGCCTCCTGTCTAAGGTCATCTCTCTCCTTGGCTCTCTTTTCTGATTTGGATGTTCCCTGACTACGTACGCTAGCTTCGTGGTGGTTCGCTCCCTTAATTTAACTTATACAGTTATACTGGTTGGCGCGAAGATTGAAGCAACACGGAGTTTCCTTCAGCGTCGATCGGTTGGTGGGAGTGCGCTACAGACTCGCTTGAGAGTAGCGTATTGTATTGTATTGTATGTGCATGACGACTTGGTTTCTCACTGCGCGTTGGACCTTATTGTGAATGGTGGAAGTACATAAGAAACTTCCTTTCGTTTAAGGCACTGATAGTCGGCGTGATTCCTTCTGGGTTGTTGCTGCCTCCGCAAACCCGGCCTTGTCGTCATGATATGAGCCCGTAACACTAAAAAAAAGAATTTGCTGAAACGAACCACATGCCATATTATACTGACCACCTAGGCACATTATATGATCTAAAATGCGGGTGCTTTTTTATGGTACCCTATACTGTTACAGAGGTGAGGGAGCAGTATACAGTCATCCACCGTTGATCTCGTGAGGGTAGTATAGTCAATTTCCTGCTTAGTTCGCATGGCTCGTGGGCCAAGGTTTCAGCGCATCAGTGAGCCCTTTGTTCATTGTACTCGGTCATCAGAATTAAACGAACGATCGCATTGATTCTGCCGCCGCCCTCGTAGAACTCGCCGCCACGTCCCTGACTCCCGGCGCGATTGGCCTAGGGTGTCGGGCGAAGGGAGGCGCCCAGGCGGCCGCCGGAATCCTTGCCGACGGGCGTGTGCGTGCGGCCCTGCAGGATATAGGTACAGAACGGTTGGGTTGGCTGGGACTCAGGAGGCAGTACGATGCGATTGGCGGGCTCAAAAAATTCTCTCCCTAAAATGCCCTCGTATCGCGTATACTGCAGCCCGCCGGTGGCACCGATACTGGACCAGTTTAGCAGTATAGATGGATCGCTACCCTTAGATTTCATGAATAAACGGCTCGTGTTCATTACGGGGTACCCTAAAAGAGCTCAAAATGCGGTCTGGCTGGGTGGGCGGGTTTAGCCTGTGCTGTCCAGCTGGTTCGTGCTTCGTCGCAAGTTTAAATGCCCTCCCTCTCTATATAGAAATCGGAGAGGGAGCTCTCTTTTTCAAAAAAAAAAAAGATCTAAAAAAAAAACTTGGCAGATTATACGAAAAAAGACAACCTAGGCACATGGCCCACTTGTTATTTTAACTGCAAAATATGGTTATCGATTAGCTATTGAATTAAATTGTATTAATTTTTGTTTATTTGGGGGCAGTTGGTAGTGGTGAGCATATGGACAAAAGTTGGCGAGCTGCATTGTACCTGCCGACTATATTCTATAGAGCAGGCAGCCTGGCCGAGCTCTGGAGCGTGCACCATACGAGGTCACCGTCGGCAGAGTAGCACGGCCTGTGGGATCAGTGCGCAGGACACAATGCCTTTGTGGCGATTCCGGCGATCGACGATATATGCCTCAAGCTAACTAATTAAACGCGTGCGAACTTTGCATGCAAAATTGTAAAATGGACAACGGCGTACCTGCACTCGCGACCAGTTGTGGCCGTGGAGGTCCAGTCCGTCCGTCCGACACAAGAGCGGCGCCGGCGGCGGTCGTAGTTTTGGTCGTGCTTGAAGACAACGGCGTCGGCGGCGTGACCGATCGAGCTCCGGACCGGCAGTGGGCTGCCAAAACAGGAATTGGGAAGCATTATGCAGACTATAAATCTGAAGAATGTGTTACAAAGTAAGCGAAGTGAAGCGAAGGGAAATAGACAAGAGCGCCTTACCGGATGTGAAGGATCGTCATCGTCGTTGTGTGGTCCGGCCGGCTGGGATGCTTCGTTCGATCTATGGTCCGGCCGGAAGGAGACGACGCCTCCTCAGAGCTCAGGTCGTCTCTCTTCGGCACTCCTTCACAGGGAGATTCGAATATCACTGTCGCCCTGCCCCGGTAGTTGTCTGCCTTTGGCTTATAGTCGGCCCAACAAGCAAATTTCGTGTTTGTCAATTCATGGCGGCAGCCGTATTGGCAATAATATACAAGGCGTCCGATGAACAATAGTTAGCACTAAATTAACACTGATTAGCGCATGACAATGATTGGCACAAATGATCGTTGATTAGCGTACAATCATAGAACATAAACAAGCCGGTCCCTTTTATAATCAAATACTCGTTAGGGGGAGGTGGGTCCCACAGTGAGAGAGGGGGGGGGGGATTATAGTGGAAAAAGGAGTCCATATGTTGCAATCAGTGGCATGTTACCCATAGGTTTAGTATTTTTTATATTAGTATATAAATTATCAAGTGCCCCTAAGGACCAACGCCCTAGAGCCGTAGTCGTCGTCCTTGAACCCGTGGATCGATCTGAAGAGTCTGACACTAGAGCTCGCCATAGCGCACACACGACCAGAAACCCTAACCTTGCCGCCCCAAGGAAACGATGGGAATCTATGCCGGCTCCGTTGACTCCGTCCAGACGGAGGAACTCGAGGAGGATCGGAGCCCGGAAGACCAACTCAAAGAATAAGCGCAACCCCTGCGAGGACTAAATAATCCTAACCTGAACTACTAGCCGGAGACGAGGCACCGGTATTCCCCTCCCGCCAGCTACCGCCGGAGCGGCAAACAGAGGGGAGGCGAATCCACGGGTTCGCCGGCGGAGCCTGGAAGGGAAGAGTTTGCCCTAGCCGCCGCTAACGAGGGGATGGGGAGGAAACGATCTCTTGTTGATTGCATATAACTGTTTGCTATAAATCTTAGGTTACGTGTGTGTGTGGGGGGGGGTGGGGGGGGGGGGTGGGGGGGTACTGTTTTGTTGAAAGAAAAGCATAGAGGTTGCCTCCACATGGAGTCTATTACCAGCGGCTTGAGCACAACGTGGCCGGCGGCCCCCTCCGATGGAGCTCCAGAACAGGAATTGCGAAGCATGCAGCTTTTGGAAGGACGTTAGAGAACTAGTACCAGTAAGCGATCGAAGTGATGCAATGAGAAGAGTAAAGAAAGGGCGCCTCACCGGACGGGAAGATGATGATCGTCATCGGCGGCGTGGACTGGCCGGCATCCGTCCAGCTGGGACGCTTCGATGTCTGGTCCGGCGGGATGAAGGAGACGTCGACGCCTCCTCTGTAAGGTCGTCTCTCTCCTTGCCTCTCTTTTCTGATTTGGAAGATCTCTCTGACTACGTACGCTAGCTAGCTTCGTGGTGGTTCGCTGCCTTAATTTAACTTACTCTGGTTGGCGCGAGCTTCAAACAACACGGAATTTTCTTCAGCCTCGATCGGTTGGTGGGAGTGCGCTAGCTACAGACTTGCGTGACAGTAGTGTATTGTATTGTATTGTATTGCATCATGACTTGGTTTCTCACTGCGATTCGGACCTTATTGTGAATGGTTGCAATAGTCTTTGGGATTAATATATATACAATGCTCTCCTTTTTTACTAAGAAACTTCTTATCATTTGAGGCAGCCGTAGTGGAACCGGCCGCGTGTGTAGTTGGTGAAGCGTGACGGCATCACATGTGCGTCGTGGCGGCCGCGCTCAGGACCTCTGCGTCGCCTCCGATGTGATCGCACCCAACCCGACTACCCCCCATGGTGCATCGTCACCCACCGCCAGCCATGCATTCCTATCCGTAAGTCTAGCATTGTTCCTTTATGGCCATCGACACCACCGAGCTCATTCCCGATTTGCCTGCCAGGTGCTCGACGCCGGGCCTCGCCCATGTCCCCGCTGCGACTGCGTGCCCCCTGCCATTCCAACTCCAGTGGACGTTGCGCCGACCCCGTTACGGTAGCCGTTTGGCGTCCTGCGGCCGGCCACGGAGACGCCCACCAGGTGTTCGATGTTAGGCTAGTTCCGATCGACAGATTAGATGTATGTAATGTGACCGTTGTATATGGCAGTTCTGGAGATCAGTGCAAGACGAGAATGCTGTAACTGCGATCTAGCTACAACCCTGGGGCCAGCAAGTTTCAGAACCGGACGCTACAGCAGAGCTTGGACTCCGAATCACTGCTGAACACAGTACTGTCGCCAAGCCGTGAGTTTGCATATGTTCAGTGAAAACATGGTCTGCGTATGTTCGTTTAGTAGGTTGTGCAGTTTCTAAAATGGAATCACATTTGGATGCGTACATGGCATGGCATGAAGACTGGGAGAATACTAAAAAGTTGAACTGTTCACCGTACTACACTACAGTTGTTGATCTCAAAGTTTAGTCTGGCTTTTGATGCTCAAGACGCAGAAGTACTAGATAGCGGAGACTGCGACACGTACAGTAACTCGCGTGCTCAGTCACGCGTAGCGTTAACAAATGGGCAACGAAACAATACATCACTTTATTCCCATTTTCAAACCGACGACCCAAAACAAGAGATTAAAACATCCTATAAAAATCCCACATCATGCAAGAGATCAGGACTGAAGATCAACTTTTCATGCCTAACCCCTCTTTAAACTCCTCTTCCCCTTCGTGAATATTGGCAAACAAAATTCCAGCGATCTTAACACTGCTGAGAATAACTTTCCAACGTGCTTTCTTGATCCGCCGACGCCCTTTATTGCCTCACTTGTTGTTCTAGTGTCGGCCTGAAACTCAGGCACGCCGTTCTTGAACCAGCACGAGCACACGTCGTCTGCCCAAGTGTCTGCATCGGTGGCCTTTATTTTTTTGAAACGGAGGCAAAAGTTTTGCCTCATCCATTAATTAAACAAAAAAAATTTACCCAGTTAATTAATGAAAAATCGGACGAAAACCGATCAAACATGACTACATGCGAACTACTCTTAAAGCATGAACCCACACGACCACACAGGCGGACCTCCATAAGCTCCTAACATGATACACCCGCAACCCCTGAACACATGGATTGCAGCCTTGCAAAGGTACCCCGAACTAAAACACAACGACCAGGACATCAGACAATACCAAATCGCCAGTGCATCCATCAAGCAGCTGCAGACGCCTTCCCTATGGCGCCACTCTTTTTGCATTTGTTCATGTAGGACTTCTCCTTCATGATGTCGGTGGCCTTTACATAGGCACATGTAGTAACCAACCTGCAGGGGTCTCATCTCCACCGTCGTCGGCTCTGACAGGCATCAGGTCGTCGTCAAGTACTTTTTTTTTTCTTTTTCGAAAAGGAGATTACCCCCGGCCTCTGCATCAAGTGATGCACACAACCATTTTATTAAACAAGGTTGCAGCAAAATACGTAGTTCAAAATAAGTTCGCAAGCAAAGTTGAACGAATAAGAATAAAATGCCACAACCGGCGAAAATAGGTCTAGATGACTAAACACCTATCATATTATTGGACCGCCATCCAAACTGGTTGTACGTATCCCGTGCTACCGTCTCCCAGCGGTTGCACCCATAGGCCATATGCTCACTGACTTCCGCATGGTTGAGTAACGACCACATACGGATCCATCCAGACGCCCGGAAGATGACCTGCAAAAAATTTGTGATGTTCTGTCTATTAAATATAACGTCATTCTGACAGTTCCATATAGTCCAAAGTAATGCACACACTCCGACTTGAATATGTGCCACTGTCTTAGGCTCTACCCCGTTTAACCATGTACCAAATAAACTAGAGATGCTATTAGGAGGACAGACGTTGAAAGACACATGTATTGTACGCCACAATAGCTTGGCTAGTAGGCACTTGAGAAAAAGATGTTGGATTGATTTGTCCTGATCACAAAAACAACATCGTTTACTACCCTCTCATCTACACTTTGCCAAGTTGTCCTTAGTCAAGATCACTATGCATAAACCACATAAAGACCTTTATTTTTAAAGGCACCTTAATTTTCCAAATATGCAGCGACTTAGGGATTGGACCAGTGTTTATCAAATCTACATACATAGATTTAACACCTATAGTTTACAGTGTAGGTATCTGACGCATCAAAAAGGTTAACCTCCATCAACCTACGCACAAGATGTAGCCATCTATCCCACTGTTCCCCCACCAGTGCTCGCCTGAACTGAATATTTAGGGGAACAGAACCTAGTATTGTACTTACGAAAGCGTCTTTACATTGTACAATATTATAAAGAGTTGGATACTGCAGGGCTAACGGCGTCTCCCCTAGCCAGGTATCTTCCCAGAATCTAGTAGTGTTTCCGTTCCCTACTATGAATTTACTCCTATTGAAGAAGACGACAGTTGTCCTCATCAACCCCTTCCAAAAAGGAGAGTCATTCGGCTGCGCCGTGACTTGTGCGAGGATTTTGGACTGTAAATACATGTTACGCAATAACTGTATCCACACATCATACCCCTCTACAGACAGTCTATATAGCAATTTGCTGAGCAGGCACCTGTTCTTTACTTCAAGGTTTTCAATGCCTAAGCCCCCTTGGTCTTTCGGCCTACAAATTATATCCCACTTGACTAGTCTGTACTTTAATTTATTCTCATCGCTTTGCCAAAAGAACCGTGATTGATAGAAGTCCAACCTTTTCGGTACCCCCACGGGCACTTCAAAGAAGGATAATAGGAACATCGGCATGCTTGTAAGCACCGAATTTATTAGAATTAGCCGACCCCCATAAGATATAAGCTCGTCGTCGGTGAAGAAATCGTTCGGATCTCCGACGTTGTCGCCTCCGACGTGCACTGGATCGTTGTTGACGTCGTCGAATAACAACGAGCGCTCCATGAACTCCAGAACACTAGGGTCCTCCTGACTCCTGCACGATCGACCCTCCGTCGTTCTCTTGATGCCGGAGCTGGAGGCCACGGATGAGTTCTCTAGGACTGGGCACTCGTTCTCCGCTCCCTGGACTTCTGACAGGGAGCCATTCTGAAAGAATGCTGAATGGAGTGCTTGTACACAATCTTTTGCCTCGCTGTCATGGACCACCATGGAAACCTTCATCACCTGATTAAGTGATTATGAATGATCTGCATCTATCGTCAGTTCCTTGCATAATCAAACAGAAAAAACAACTCTTGTTGTAAACAGATACAATCAGCAGATCACATGAACCCCAGTTCCAACATTGCATAAAAAAGAAAAAGAAAAATATCTTGATCATTTTTGTGGAAGTGGAATACCTTGGACGATCCTTGCGAGACCATCTTGACTGCGAAATTATTGCTCCGTAGAACAAAGAGTGCCTGGCGTCCAGCAACAAGTGACAATGATAAGATACAAAATGATCAGCCATGGCCATCTAAGCGTTAAATGACACTGGCCTGTATATACCGCGACAACAATGCAAAATCACGTGATGTACAACAATGTTAGGACAATTTGAGTTTCAGTTGCTAAGTGTATTTATGGTTCTTACCATCTCAAGAATGAATGTTGACATCTGTGCGTTCCCTATTAGGGAGATGACTGATCTGTCTTGCAGTCGATCAACAGCTGCAATTTTTCGAAGCTCTTCAACTGCATTATCAAGTTCCTGCAAAATCGTCAGACGAAAGAGTCAATCAGGATCAGTTTGTTTTATTTTTTAACAAACACAACAGCAGGATAGACAACAAAAAATGGTTATACAATGGAATATGATTCAATTGTTTACCAGCTGGATCAATTTCTAACTCATCAGTTTAGATGGAAGTAGTGTAAATGACATCTTGCCTTCACTGGTAGCCACCCAATCGACAGAGATGCCCAAATATTCAAAATATTGAAAAACTGAAATAGCCCGCAGAAATTACATAATCAGATAGCAAACAGAACTCGAGAAATGGACATTAAATAAATAAAAGAGATACAAGTCTGTTGCTATAGTACCTTCACTACAAAATCATTCTGATCGAGGATACGTGTCCTCTACATCCATCATGGTAACACTTGATTTCAAAACAATGCTAGTTAATGTACTCTGACAAAAAAAATGCACATTCAAGGACCAATAATAGTTGTGAAGGAATGAATCATAATATAGTGATATAGTTATACAAAAAACCTTGATCATATCTCCTGTTTTAGTAATCATACTTCCAGGTGCTTGAGGGTTGTACGAGTTCTTAACTGTAACTGATATGCCACCTTCTGTAGCTAGTTGGATTGATTGTCATGCAAACATTTATATATGCAAGTGGCCAAGTGTAATAATAGAAGATCACGCTTGCTAAATCAACAAGGAAGTATCACAATAAACTCCAGAAACACATAACAAGATAAATTATCTACGCCATAAAGTTCACTGCCTAGCCAATACCTGAACCACAAGACAAAAATAGAACAAAAAATAAGGAGAATACATGTTCACCGAAGTACTTAAGCTCAACTACCTCATCAAAAGTCAAGTAGGCTACTGGTATAGCATTTGCGCAAACCTTAGGATCACACGCCAACACACCATCTACATCCTTCCAAACCTAATGTATATCAGGGAAGTCAGTTAGACTAGCATGAAACTGTTAGATGTATTAGATGTGTATAGTCTAGTCTCTCTTTTCGGTTTATCCCCATTGTCCACATGTATATGTACTGGCCCTTGGCCCTCCTGAGAATACAGTTGCTCATTCCTAACATGGTATCAGATGCTTAGGTTCCTCTCCCGCTCCCGCTCCCGCTCCTGCACGCTCGCAGCTCCGTGCACCTCGCCGCCGGCCATCTCCGCCCCCGTCTCCGGCCACCTCCTCCCCCGCCGCCGGCCACCTCCTCCCCCGCCGCCGGCCGCCTCTTCTGCGGCCGCCGCCGGCCGTCTGCGCCCCGTCTGCGCATCCCCCGCGCCCGGCCGCAGCCGCTGCTGCTGCTCCCAGCAGCTGCCGCTCCCGCCGGCTGCTCCTCCTCCTCCCCCGCGCCGAAGCCGTAGCCGCCGCCGCCGCTGCTCCCCGCCTGCGCCTCCACCACTCCCCGCCCGCACCCGCGCCCGCAGGCGCCCGCCGTCCTCGCCCAGCCCGCGCCGCTGCGGCCGGCCGCGCCCGGCCCTTTCTCCGGCCGCCGCCGGCTCCCTGCGTCCCGCCCGGCCTGTGCCCCGGCGCGCATGGCCTGCGCCCAGCCGCGCCCGGCTGCTGGTGCCTCGCGGCTGGCTCTGCCGCGCCCCGCCGGCCGGTGAGCCCGATCCCGATCCAGATCGGGGGTTGGGGACTGTAGCAGTTACTGTAGCAGTTGACAAAAAAAAACAGAGAGCTCCTCATGTCCGCTTCAGGCTACGTTGCTGTTCCTCGGTGCTCGGTGATCTTCGATGGCACCAACTATGCTGAGTTTGCGGGTTTCATGCGGATCCACATGCGCGGCCTTCTCCTATGGGGCGTTCTCTCTGGCGAGGTCCCCTGTCCGCCTTGCCCTGTCGCTCCCGTGGCTCCTACCCCACCGGTGCCGCCTGTTCTTGCTGCTGGTGCTTCCCAGGCTGATCGGGATGCAGCCAAGGCTCTTGATGATGCTGCGGTGGATGCTTATGATCAGCAGGTATCAGCCTATTCCGATGCTCTTTCTCTCTACCGGGATGCTCTGTCTGCTTACACTCAGTGGTGCAATGATGATGCTCGGGCTGCTGCTGTTCTCACTGCTAGTGTCCTACCTCAGTTTGCTTCGGAGTTCATGAGCCTCGGTACTATTGCAGCGATGTGGTCTTACCTCTGTCAGCGATATCAGCCCTCTGGTGATGCGCTCTACTTATCTGTGGTGCGTCAGGAGCACGCTCTTCAGCAGGATGACTCCTCTGTTGATGAGTTCTACACACAGAGTTCTGCCATCTGGCGCCAGCTTGACTCTCTTCGGACAGTTGTTTGTGGAACTTGCCGTTGCTGCCAGACTATGAGGTCCGACTTGGAGTTTCAGCGTGTCCATGAGTTCTTATCTCGCCTCCGTTCCGAGTTTGAGCCTCGACGCGCTCACTTGCTTGCTCGTGGTCGTGTTCCTATCTCGGAGGTGCTTGCTGAGCTTCGTGCTGAGGAGACCCGCCTCCGTTCTGCTGGGTTGCTTGCGGTTCCCTCTGTGTTGGCTGCTCGAGCTCCTGTGTCGTCTGCTCGTCTCACCGCTCCACCGCTTCTGCCCACACCTTCAGGGGGGGTGGGTCGCCCTCCTTATGCTGAGAAGGGCCGGTCGCGCCGTGACACTTTCTGTGGCTACTGCTCCAGGCAAGGTCACCCAGAGTCTGATTGCCGCCAGAAACAGCGAGACCAGAGGCGCTCTTCTTCCAGTAGGACTCATGTGTCTCCCTCGACTCCGTCACTCACTGACCAGGATATTATGCGACTCAAGCGCATGCTGGCTTCCTCTGGTTCTTCCTCGACGGGTTCTGTCGCTGCTGTGACTGCCACCACCACTCCGCCCCCGCCGGAGCCTACTCAGTCAGGTACATCCTCGTGGGTTCTGGATTCTGGAGCTTCTTTTCATATGTCCTCTGATTCTTCTGCTTTATCTTCCCTTCGACCTCTTGATTTTCCTCTTAATCTTCTCACTGCCGATGGCACACCTCTTCCTGTTGCTAGTCGTGGCATTCTTTCTACTCCATCTTTTTCTGTTCCTAGTATTTCTCATGTTCCTCGTCTTACCATGAATCTTTTTTCCGCTGCCCAACTTACTGATTCTGGTTGTCGTGTCATTCTTGATACCGACTCTTGCTCCATTCAGGATCGTCGCACCAAGGCTTTGGTTGGTGCTGGCCCCCGGCGCCGTGAGTCAGAGGGCCTTTGGGAGGTTGACTGGCTTTGTGTTCCTTCCGCTGCCACCACTTCTGCCAGCTCTCATGCTCTTGCTGCCTCTTCGGCTGCGTCCTTCCAGCAGTGGCATCATCGCCTTGGTCACATCTGTGGCTCTCGCTTGTCTTCTTTAGTTCGTCAGGGCCTCTTAGGGTCTGTATCTGGAGATGTCTCCTTACATTGTAATGGTTGCAGACTTGGCAAGCAGACCTAGTTACCTTATCCTACCAGTGAGTCCGTATCTCAGCATCCTTTTGACTTAGTTCATTCTGATGTCTGGGGTCCTGCTCCCTTTGATTCGCAAGGTGGTCATCGCTACTATGTTTTGTTTATTGATGATTTCTCTCGCTACACTTGGCTCTACTTCATGAAATCTCGTAGCGAGGTTCTCTCTATATACAAACGTTTTGCTGCCATGGTTCACACCCAGTTTTCCACGCCCATTCGTACTTTTCGTGCTGACTCCGCTGGAGAGTATATCTCCCAGCTGTTGCGTGGTTTTCTCGCGGAACAGGGTACTCTTGCCCAGTTCTCATGTCCTGGTGCTCATGCTCAGAATGGCGTTGCCGAACGTAAGCATCGTCATCTGCTTGAGACGGCTCGTGCGCTGATGATTGCCGCTTCTCTTCCACCCCACTTTTGGGCTGAGGCTGTTTCTGCATCCACCTATCTCATCAACATTCAGCCCTCGACTGCTCTGCAGGGTGGTATTCCTATGGAGTGTCTCACTGGTCGATCTCCTGACTACTCAGCTCTTCGTATGTTTGGATGTGTGTGCTATGTCCTGCTTGCCCCGCGAGAACGCACCAAGCTGACTGCTCAGTCAGTTGAGTGTGTTTTCCTTGGCTACAGTGATGAGCACAAGGGCTATCACTGTTGGGACCCTGTTGGTCGTCGCTTGCGCATCTCGCGTGATGTGACCTTTGATGAGTCTCGCTCTTACTACCCCCGCCCTTCCTCCTCGAGTTTCTCTGTGGACGATATTTCTTTCCTTCTCCTTCCTGATACATCCTCCTCTGTGCCTCAGGTCTCTCCCCTTCCTCAGACCCGTCTCACTCTTCCTCACATGCCACCGACACCACAATCCCCTCCATCCTCCTCTCCACCATCCTCTCCGATCCGTCGGCCTCTCTCTCCTTTTCCTCTTCACTACACTCGCCGCCCTCGTGTTGAGGATGATTCTCCTGACACATCTTCCACTTCTGATGTTCCTCCTTCCACGCCTCCACCAGTTCATAATCTCCGTGCTCGACCTCGACCCCCTCTTGATCGCTACTCTCCTGCCAAGTACGGCCTCTCTGTTGTTACTGAGCCGACTTCCTATCAGGCTGCCCTGACTCAGCCTGAATGGCAGCTTGCGATGGCCCAGGAGCTTGCTGCCCTTGAGCGTTCTGGCACGTGGGATCTGGTTTCCCTTCCTTCTGGTGTTCGTCCCATCACATGCAAGTGGGTCTATAAGATTAAGAGTCGCTCTGATGGTTCTCTTGAGCGCTACAAGGCTCGTCTTGTGGCTCGTGGCTTTCAGCAGGAACAGGGACGCGATTATGATGAGACATTCGCTCCTGTGGCCCACATGACCACTGTCCGCACTCTCCTTGCTGTCGCTTCTGTTCGTCATTGGTCTGTCTCTCAGCTTGACGTTCAGAACGCCTTTCTCAATGGTGAGTTGCGTGAGGAGGTCTATATGCAGCCACCCCCAGGCTACTTTGTTCCTGATGGTATGGTCTGCCGTCTTCGCCGCTCTCTCTATGGTCTTAAACAGGCCCCTCGTGCCTGGTTCGAGCGGTTCGCCTCTGTCGTGACTGCCGCGGGCTTCTCGCCCAGTGATCATGATCCCGCCTTGTTCGTTCACACGTCTCCTCGTGGTCGGACTCTTCTCCTTCTCTATGTTGATGACATGATCATCACTGGTGACGACTCTGACTACATTGCCTTTGTTAAGGCTCGCCTTCGCGACCAGTTTCTCATGACTGATCTTGGTCCTCTTCGCTATTTTCTTGGGATTGAGATCTCCTCGACCTCTGATGGCTTCTACATCTCCCAAGAAAAATATATTCAGGACCTTCTTTCTCGCGCTGCTCTCGGTGATGAGCGCACAGTTGTGACTCCTATGGAGCTCAACGTTCAGCTTCGTGCCTCTGATGGTGACCCTCTTCCTAATCCCACTCGCTATCGTCACCTCGTTGGCAGTCTTGTCTATCTTGCTGTTACGCGTCCTGACATCTCCTATCCTGTCCACATCCTGAGTCAGTTTGTTTCAGCCCCCACCTCTGTCCACTATAGTCATCTCCTCCGTGTTCTACGATATCTTCGTGGCACGATCTCTCAGCGTCTTTTCTTTCCCCGCTCCAGCTCTCTTGAGCTCCAGGCCTACTCTGATGCTACCTGGGCTAGTGATCCCTCTGATCGATGCTCGCTGTCTGCTTACTGTGTCTTTCTTGGTGGCTCTCTTATTGCCTGGAAGACAAAGAAGCAGACTGTTGTTTCCCGCTCGAGTACAGAGGCTGAGTTATGAGCCATGGCTATGTTGACGGCTGAGGTGATCTGGTTACGGTGGTTACTTGAGGATTTTGGTGTGTCTGCTACCACCTCGACTCCCTTACTGTCAGACAGTACCGGTGCTATCAGTATTGCGCGTGACCCGGTGAAGCATGAGCTCACCAAGCACATCGGTGTGGATGCCCACTTTGTACGTGCTGCTGTGCAGGATGAGGTTCTCGCTCTTCACTATGTGCCCTCTGAGTTACAGCTGGCGGACTTCTTCACGAAGGCACAGACTCGAGCGCAGCATGAGTTCTTTCTCTCCAAACTCAGTGTTGTTGACCCATGTTGCAAATTGCAAAGTAGGCCTCTCTGATTCGCGGGATTCTCAAAACACTAGAATAGGAAAACATAGGATTTGAGTGTCATGCCCTCTTAAAACCCTGTAGGTTTAGAATTACTAGAATCTGGATAAAAAAAAGTGTTTGATAGCATAGGGAACAAAGTATTCTACCAAGATGTTGGAGTTGATGGAAATTTACCTCCAAAATAGAATGCAAATGAATCCTAAGGAAAAATTCATGAGGATTCCAATCCCGCGAATCAAATGACCAACATAGGAAAAAAGTCCTAAGCATCCAAATCCTCTAAAAACCCTATTAAATTAAGGTGTACTTTGACACCCCTCAACCCATTATTGTAGCTTTTCAATTTATGTGCTGCAACATATGGAGAACTTTCTCTATGGCGGAAACATAATGATATCAAATATCTAAAGCTTCTAGATAGATTATTTATAGCTTTTAGCATCTGCTCGGGTTACTAGTTGGGCAGGTTGGCCCAAAGCCCGCCCGCCTATGTTTCAGGCACAACATCCGCATGATGGATGGGTGCTCTGGTTGTCTGTAAAGAAGCTCACCAGGGGCTATTCTTGCCTAAAAATACAGGGGCTATTCTAGTTATTCATTCAAAAAATATTTATTTTGTTATTAAGTAACTTAGGCCCCGAAGAGTTTTCTGGAGCAACCGGGCTTTAGACATGTAATTTATGCAAAATTAGAGAACATGCATGTACTTCTCTTGATCCCAAGGCTCTGCCAATGGCAACCGCAGTCAAGTCGCTATCACCCCCACCAAAAGTAGTGACATCGCACACTTGCCATTCCTGAAATTTTATACACACTTTCACCATTTCACTCCCAAGTTTACTTGGTGTTTGACTAAATATAAGTTTTAAGTTAAGAGATTAGGGTGGATGGACGGCTCCTAAAATCGCCAATCACCGTAACAGTTGTAATCAAATAAATATGGAAAAAAGGAATATAATGAAGCAAAAACTCCAAAATTATCAACCTTATTCCTATCATCTTGAAAAAATGAATATATTCCTATAACCTACTAATCAGTTTTCTATGTCAGCAAGATATTTTTAAACCTTTCTGGGAATCTTCTACCTAATTGCACTATCTTTCACAGGTCCATAAATAAATTTTGAGACAATAGGACAAAATAAGATTTAAAAAGTGTCTTGACTCCAGATAAAAAACAAACACCAGAATTTAGTCTAACTACTAAATTATAGCATTCGCTAGAAGTATGTACCTGTAGTGTCTCTTTCCCAAGTTTATTTAAATACCTAGAAAACATTTTTGTAGACGTGAGTTCACCAAAGGAAACAAGGTAATCTCGTGTCCTAGGAGTCAGCTCTTTGGTGATAGCAACATACTGAAGATGTTCCAAGTCATCCAATGAGACTGTTTAATTTAACAGTGAGAAAGGCAATGTTGGTGCTAAAAACGAATATTTTCAAAGAAGGCAAGGGAATGCGAAGTGATGAATTTATTAGCCCCAACAAAGCAAAAGGAAAAAAAACAACTAAAGAATTAGTGATCACAATCTTGTGATATGGTGTTAATTATGACTAAGGAGCTGGCGTACCATATTCCAGTAGTCCACTAGAACCACAAGAGTGGCTTTGCAAAATCATGTGCAATTACCTATTTATATGCTATTATTATTTGTGTAAATATAGGGTTTATTTTAGTAATATCATGTCATTCATAGGCCTAAGTTAATATCAAGATGGCTCAAGCAATTGGAATATTTTTTTCTCGATAAGGACAAAATTTATTTATCCCCGCGTCTGCATCCAGAAGATGGACACATCCATAAGTCATAACTAGATGATACCCCACGCATTGCAGCGGGAATTGGTTGCAATATATTTTAATGATATTTGATTGTTTGGAAATGAATATTTGGACAAATAATATGAAAACTGAAATACATATGATTTATTATATTTAATTATTGAGGTGGGTCTTTTCCATGCATATTTGCATGCTGAGGTAGACCTTTTTCATGCATATTTGCGTGTTGAGATGACATGTGTGCATGTTGACAGAAATAGGTTAGTAGGGATCATCTATTTAGTTATTTAGGATTTGTTACAAAGCAGAGTACATGAAGTGAATACAATAGAATTGCAATGCATGCATTCAGAGGCAGTACACACATGCGTCGACATTGTCAGATTCAACAAATGAAGGCCTCGAGGATTTTCAGCTTGGGGGGTAACCCTATTGCAACCAATCAAGGTCAGGTTGTTGGCACGAAGAAAATGCCTTCAACAATGAGACGACACACATCTACGTGTCCAAATCCGACCAGTGAAGGCCAGACCACGGATTTTCATCCCAGACATGAGCAATGTTCAAGTCGGCTTCTCGATGTTTGCTCTTTTGTGAGCCGCCACCTATCACTCTGTGAAACCAGCATGGTGTCCCCCAGGGACCCATGGCAGGACACTACCAGAACATTGCCATGGGTGTTCCAGTTGCCATCTCGATGTTTGCTCTTCTGTGAGCCGCCACCCATTACTCCGTCTGAAACCATCATGGTGTCCCCTGGGGGTCGCCACCCATTGCAAGACACTACAAAAAACTCCTCTCGAGTGTGTGCCGACCCGAGCCAGATCACTCTGATCAAGCCAAGTTAGTGGTCCTCCACCTCACAAGACAATTCACTACTCGTCTTTTTTTGTGGGAAAATCCACCACTCATCAATGGCGGGAGAGGAGGGGTGCCATGTTTTGCTCCTCTCTCTCTATCTCTCTCTCAAACACATCTGCGCGCGCGCTCACACACACACATTATGTGACAGGGGAAAAGAGGGAGGGGGGGGGGGGGGGGGGGGGGGGGATGCAACTGGACCAAAGCGTACGTGTATTCCTGAAGAATAACATGAGCGAGAAATAAAACATTCCTCGTGAAGGCTAGGACCGGAGGTGCTTTTTTTTTCCAGTCTGGTGGTGGCTAAGTTGGGGAAGATATACCATATTACTCTCCTAAACATGTAAGTTATAGTTATAAATATGGATGTGCACCAAAAGTCGTAGACTTATTTAAGGAGGGTGTACCAAAGTAAAACCTCTCGAGAGTGACTCCTTGGTTGCCAACGTGCTGAGGTAATATTTTGCGATGATGCACTGAATTTTGCAGAAAAAAGCATTAATTTTGTACGAAAAGATGGAAAACGACAGCAACATACCTGAAACAATTGACCTATCTATCCAAGCTCATCAACCGTCCTGAGCAGAGCAAAACGAAACAGAGGAACTATCAGGAATGCACGTACACTCCAGACAAATTAACCGAGGGAAAGAAAACACAACACACCTGAGATGTAACTCCTTTATGATCGCGAACTCGTCGATTTCGCTCGCCTTTTGGGCGCCGCATCTCATAGCCTTCCATGCGGTCTACACATACACATGTGCACATTTACCGTGGAATGGATTAAGAGTTAGCATTGATCGAGGTAAAATGAACGCTCGGGGAAATTTGAAGAAAACCTCGCCTCCCGGGTCGCTCTTGGCGGCTCCGGAGGCCCCCGCCGCCACCACCTAGCCACCTCCCCCCGCCGCTCCCTGCTCTCGCCGTCGTCGGATGAGGTCGCCGGGCTAAGCCCTGCGCGACGGACGGCGGCGGCGGGGTCCTGCCCTCTCGCGTGCGAGCTCCCCTTCCCCTTCCACCTCCAGATCCGTTTCTGCCCGAAGCCCCGGCCTCCAGCTGCTCCGTCCCGCTGCTGGCCTCCTTCGCTTGCTGCGGGCTGCCCGTGTCCTGCTCCGGCGGCCGCTCCTCTCGGCAGCGCGGCCTAGCCCGTGCTATGCTGGCCGGAGGTGCACGAGGCTGCTGGACTGTGGCACGCGGGCGGATCTGGCCGGGGCGCGCGGGCCTGCCCCTGAGCTGGGGTGCAGGCGGCTCTCCCGGGCTCGCGCGCCACCCGGCCGACCCCCTTCCTCTCTGATCTCGTGGGGGTGCCGGCTGGCCGGATTCGCTCGGCCGTGCCAGATCTGGCGGGTTCGGATGGCCTCGTCGTCGACCTGCTCTTCGTGCTCTCTCGTTTCGGCCTCGCGCTGGCCGCGGCGCACCTCGGCCTTGCCTTTTTCTGCGTGCGGGGGGCCGGTGTGTTGCTGTTTCTTTGGCCCTCCGTTGCTCGCTTCGCGGCTCTTCGCTGCCTAGGCTGATGGGCTACGGTGGTGGGTGGCCGGCTTGCTCCGGTTGCGAGGTGGAGGAGGCTCTGCCGGGTGAAAACTTCATCGACGGTGACGGCTGCAGCCGCCATTTTCCCTTCTTAAAGGCGTCGATTTTGGCACTGTTTTCCTCCCCCCCAAGCTCTCAGATCCCGAGAGAAAATCTCGGACCCGGGGTTCCCCGAGTCGGATGGTGTCGACGTCTCTACGCCGTTTCCTCCTTGGGGGCATCTTCTTGGATTATTTTTGCTTTGGGTGGACTCGCCTCTTGCTGCTCCATCTCCACCTCGGCTTCGATCCTAGCCGGCCTTTGTTCTAGGCGACTCGAGTGGAGCCCGCTTGGACATCCTGGGGTGGCCTCGACGACACGCTGCCCTTCGACCTCGGCGGCAGTACACCGGTGCTGCGCCCTTTGGTCTCGGTGGCGCGTTGCCTTCTCGGCTTCGCCGGCGGCACACCGGTGCCGCCGCTCGAACTCGGCTATCCGACGCTCTTCGTTCGCGCCAGTGATGCTTCTCGGTATGCTTCTACTTTGGTGTCTCCTTTCCGTTAGGGTTGTGCTTCATGGTGGCCCGGACGACGTTTGCGTGGACATCCTGGGGTGGCCTCGGCAGCACGCTGCCCTTCGACCTCGACAGCGGTACACCGGTGCCGCGCCCTTCGGTCTCGGTGGTGCGTTGTCTTTCAGCTTCGCCGGCGCACACCGGTGTCGCCGCACGAACTCGGCTATCCGACGCCCTTCGTTCGTGCCGGTGATGTTCCATTGCGAGTTGCTATTTTGGTGCCCGCTTTTTTCTCCCTAGGCCTTGTTGTGGTTCATTGTCAGTGGTTGTCGTGGGAACGTGCCTGACAGTAGATGGTAGGGGTACGAATGGAGAGGGCAGAGTCCTAGCTACGGCGAGGGTGTACACACAGATGTATGAGTTCAGGCCTCACTCGGAAGTGATAACAGCCCTACGTCTCAGGTGCTCCGGGGAGCTTACTCTGTCGAGTGATATGTGTGTTGCGTTACAAAGGATTGCGAACCCCTGTGCCAGTGGGGAGGGGTGGCTTATATAGAGTGCGCTGCCCCTCATAAACGTCTGGCATTAAGGGGTTTGATTGTGGTAATAAAGGGGGGACGTTACTGGTAACGTATATAGTAAATGCTAGTTAAGACGAGCATAACGCCTGACCGTTGGCCTCCCTGGGGAGTCTCCTGGTCTTCTGTTGTCGAGTGGTTGGCGACCCCTCCGAGTGAGAGTTGACTGTCGAGTGTAGGGGGGTCTTCCGAGTGAACATCCGTCGAGTGACTCATATGCCTTGGCTAGTTCAGTCGGAATCTTTCTTGTAGTCTTGTAGATCTTGAATGTGGTGTCCTTAGGAGGGGCATGTAGGACAGGCCTAATACCCTACCCTAGGTACGTATCCTCGTCAGTGGTGGAGCAAGCTGCTCAGCGGAGCTCGCTACCGAGACGTCGGCCTCTAGGGGTTTCGGTTTGGTTCTGTATCCAACCTTCCTCTCCGTTTGTTTCTTTCTTCTAGTTTTGGGCTTTCTCTTGGTCCTTCCTCTGTAATTTTCTCTTGGACGGAAGCGGAGCCGGAGCCGCGCGAGGGCGAGCGAGTCCTCCTGACCACCCATTTGGAGAGAGGTTTTGCTCTGCCCCCGCATCCGTTCTTCCGCGGTTTTCTGAATTTCTTCGGGGCTCAGTTGCACCATTTTCCTCCCAACGCAATTGCGTATCTCGCTGCTTTCGTGACGATGTGTGAGTGTTTCTTGGGTTGTCCTGCCCACTGGGGTCTGTTCAAGCACATCTTTACCATCCGTTCTCAGTCGGTAAAGAAGGCCCACACTAGTGATAATAGGACCAACGTCATCCAGCTATGCGGGGGTTTGGGTCTTCAGAAGAGGACGGGGAGTGCATTCCCAGCGCTCACCCTTCCGGAGTCGGTGCGGGGCTGGCAGTCGACCTGGTTCTACTGCCACGACGTCGCGTCCCCAAACATGTCGACCGGCCTTCCTCCCTTCACGCTGGATCGACCCACTGCGCCCCCATCTCTGACCGTGGCCGAGGAAGAGAAGGCCAATGTGGGGATCTTGATGAACAGTGTTGTGAATCTGATTCGTGATGGAGTGACCGGCTTGGATCTGTTGGAGGTGTTCCTGGGTCGACGGATCCAGCCGCTCCAGGCGCGGGACCATCCGATGTGGCATTACTCAGGAGTCGACGATACCACTCGTACCCACCCGGAAGAGGTCCCAGAGGAAACTGTCACTCAGTGGCTGCGCGGCATCACGGGGGCACGGGATAACCCCAGAGGTTCCAAGAGAGTCCAGTCCTTTTCTGCCGAGCGCCAGCCGAATGTGGTAAGTCTTGTAGTTGTCGATTGCTTTTGTATCTTGTCGAGTGAATATGTCTTCAGCTGACTGACTTGAATCTTTGCAGGAGCTCACGAACATGTATTCACCCGTGCCGAATGGCGGTCAGAACCTTGGAGGAGCGGGGAGCGAGAGCGACAGCGACAGCATCAGCTACGCCGAGGACAGCGAAGGCAACGGTGACGACTCGTCGGGGAGCGATGAAGTTGAAGTCGTGTCTCCTCCGCGTTCTGAAGGGCGTTCCAAGCAGCGTCACGACCCAACACTCGACCGGGGTCGGGCCGGGAGGTCGACCACCAGGAGCTCCAAGCGCAGTCGGACGTCGACGCCAGAGCCGATTGAAAAGGTTGCCAGGCAGCCCAAGGTCACCACCACCAAGCCCCGGAAGGCTCTCCCCAGAATCAAGGTTGACGTGCCGATTGCCTCGACGTAAGTACTCTTGCTCTTGCTAGATTTCATATTATCGCTGACCGAGTGACTCTTGAATGTCAGGGCTGCTACCTCGGTGACATCGCCAGGGCGAAGAGAGGAGAGCGCGGAGAAGGACACACCTGATGCAGCTACCTCCCGCCTGGGTATGATATATTGCATTCGCCATTTTTTCTCGAACCATTCGACAGTCTTGTGAAACGTCGACTGATGACTTGCAGAGCCAATGGATACCGACCCCGCAGCCCCTCCTTCAACTGAACCGATTGCAGAGCCGACTCAGATGACCGTGGAGCTCGCCAGCCCGCCTCAAGTGCCTGTCTCCCAAGCAGCAACCTCGCAAGCGCCAGTACTTGTGACTGCATCACCGGCCCCTTCGCAGACCATTTTCTCCCTGCACCGCGTTCCAGAAGATCAGACTGGGGCTGCCAAGGAGGCGATGATGCAGGCTGAACACATGATGCAGCGAACCAAGGAGGCGTACGAGGCCAGCAAGCTGGCTTACGACGCTAGCTCAGCGCTTCGGGCGGACGTCCAAGTAAGTGCACTTGTAAGTGCGTTTTCTAATTGTGTCTTTGCCATGACTTGACTTCTGCACCCGCTGGGAGTTTTCTGTCCGTCGAGTGGCAATCGATCGTCACGCACTCGGCCAGGGCTGACCTGGTCGAGTGGACAACCTGTTTTTTTTTTGTTTGGCCATCACTCGGATTGGGCGGACCGTTCCGAGTGGATACCGTTCCGGTGGGGGCACGCTGAGTGCACCCACTGGGTGTAGTCCCCGAGACTACTGTCGACTGCGGTCGGTCGGCAGGAGTCTTAGAACTTTTGTCTTGTTTCTTCTCTCTTTTTTTTGTTGTTCGACCATCACTCGGATCGGGCGGACCGTTCCGAGTGGATACCGTTCCAGTGGGGGCACGCTGAGTGCACCCACTGGGTGTAGTCCCCGAGACTGCCGTCGGCTGCGGGCAGTCGGCGGGAGTCTTAGAACTTGGACTCGGAGCCCATATTTCTGTCGACTGAATTGTTTTTGTTGTTTGATCTTCAGAAGGCTTGTGAGCTCGGCACTCGGTACGTTGATTTGGAGAAGGAGAAGGCCCGGCTTGAACTGGACTTGGAGTGGGCTCAGGCTGACCTCAAGGCTTCAGGAGGTAAACTTTGTTGACTGAATGTTCCATTATTTGTTTCTTCCATCTTTGAACCGAGTGACTCCACTCGAGCAGACGTGCGTGCTGAAAACCGTCGACTCCAAGCGCGACTCAACAGTGCTGTTTCCTTAGATACGATGAAGAAGGCACTAGAGGACAAAGACCAAGCACTCGCCGATGTCCAAAAGACGGCGAGGGAGAAGACTGAAGCTGCTGAGAAGAAGCTTGCCGCAGCCAAGAAGCTGGAGGAGGAAAACACCAAGCTGAAGCAGGAGCGGGCCGACTGGGACAAAAAGCTTGACCATGCAACCAAGAAAGCAAAGTGCTTGGAGGCCCATCTGGGGGATTACGCCCAGAAGATGTATGCTCTGCTTGAAGGTAACTTTATCCAGTCGAGTGAATCTTGTCAATCCCAACTTCATCCAGTCGAGTGAACCTCATTAATTTCCAGGGAACAGTATTATGACTAATCTTTCCCATCTTCTTCACGTAGAATTCTGCAAGGACTTCGAGAAGGAGACCGAGGAGATCGAGCCCAATCTGGATCCTTCTAAGTCACTTGTTGGAGATGCTGTGGCCATGAACATGTTCCAGCTTGAAACTCGAATCGCTGGCGTCCGGGAGTATATCACTCGGCTGAGGAGCGCCATGGAGAAGGTCGACAAGGAACTGTGGCCAGAAGACTCCCTTCAGGCTGACCTGGAGTCAATGATGACTCGGCTCGATGAGCTCCCTGGTCGAGTGCAGGCATGGAAGAAATCCGCGGCGCGCTGTGGAGCTGATGTGGCTCTCTCACTCGTCAGGGTCCATTGCAAGGAGGTCAAGGAAGACAAGCTGAAGGTGCTTCAGGTGGCCAATACCAAAAAGCTGCAATTCGAGGACTTCCTGGAGACCTTCATCTCAGCAGCTACTCGGATCGCCGACGGGATCGACCTGGATACCTTCGTCGAGCCCGCGAGTCCCCCTGAAGCTTGAAAAAACTTTGCTGGTGATCAAAAAACTTGAATTTGCCTCGGTATGCCGAGTGGTGATGTAACCGTTAAAACTTCGTTCGGGTCTTGGGCCCGAGTACTTTCGCCGTTTGCTTTTCAGTCCTTTGCTTGGTCTCCTCTCGAGTAGAACAGGTCTTGTCGAGTGGTTTCTGGTCCAGTGGGGGCACGCTGAGTGCACCCACTGGGTGTAGCTCCCGAGACCGCTGTCGAATGGCGGCGGCATCGGCAGGGGTCTTGAATATGTTTGGTTGACTAACTTAGGCGAAAGCTGGTTCGCGGCTAAGCTTCCGAGTGTGGGGATTGCTTCGACACTCAGAGTATTTCTAACTTAGGCGATACGGAATTGCAGCTAAGCTTCCGAGTGTGAGGATCGCTCATCACTCAGAGTGTTTTTGTAACTTAGGCGATGCGGAATCGCGGCTAAGCCCCCGAGTGTGAGGATCGCTCATCACTCGGAGTAGTTTGTAACTTAGGCGATGCGGAATCGCGGCTAAGCCCCCGAGTGTGAGGATCGCGCATCACTCGGAGTAGTTTGAAACTTAGGCGATGCGGAATCGCGGCTAAGCCCCCGAGTGTGAGGATCGCCCATCACTCGGAGTAGTTTGTAGCTTAGGCGATACGGGATCGCGGCTAAGCCCCCGAGTGTGAGGATCGCTCATCACTCGGAGTAACTTGTAACTTAGGCGATACGGAATCGCAGCTAAGCCCCCGAGTGTGAGGATCGCCCATCACTCGGAGTAGATTTAAACTTAGGCGATGCGGAACCGCGGCTAAGCTTTCGAGTGATGCTATTCACTCGACGAGGTTCTGAACTTAGGCGACACGGAGTCGCAGCTAAGCCTCCGAGTGTGAGGATCGCCCATCACTCGGAGTAGATTTAAACTTAGGCGATGCGGAATCGCGGCTAAGCCCCCGAGTGTGAGGATCGCCCATCACTCGGAGTAGTTTGTAACTTAGGCGATACGGAATCGCGGCTAAGCCCCCGAGTGCGAGGATCGCTCATCACTCGGAGTAACTTGTAACTTAGGCGATACGGAATCGCAGCTAAGCCCCCGAGTGTGAGGATCGCCCATCACTCGGAGTAATTTGTAACTTAGGCGATACGGAATCGCGGCTAAGCCCCCGAGTGCGAGGATCGCTCATCACTCGGAGTAGTTTGTAACTTAGGCGATACGGAATCGCGGCTAAGCCCCCGAGTGTGAGGATCGCCCATCACTCGGAGTAGTTTGTAACTTAGGCGATACGGAATCGCGGCTAAGCCCCCGAGTGCGAGGATCGCTCATCACTCGGAGTAACTTGTAACTTAGGATTGTGCGATCGGAATCGACAAAAGACTGCAGGAGTCGTATCCTTGATAATCAAAACAGTTTGCTCTTATTACATCAGACAGATCAACCTTCAGGTATAGAACCGACGAAGCAGATCCGCGTTCCAGGCCCGTGGCTCGTCAGCGTTCTTCTTGAGATTGAAGAGGTGGTAGGCTCCATTGTTCAGCACCTTGGTGACGACGAAAGGGCCTTCCCACGCGGGGGCTAGCTTGTGAGGCCGCTGCTGATCCACTCTGAGCACGAGGTCACCTTCGTGGAAGGTCCGACTCCTGACGTGCCTTGCATGAAAGCGACGCAGATCTTGCTGGTATGCAGTCGACCGGATCAAAGCCATTTCCCGCTCTTCTTCAAGGAGATCCACAGCATCCTGGCGTGCTTGCTCAGCTTCAACCTCCGAGTAAAGGTCCACCCGAGGAGAATTGTGAAGAACATCACTCGGCAGGACAGCTTCAGCCCCATACACCATGAAGAAAGGAGTGTGACCAGTTGACCGATTTGGAGTTGTCCTCAAGCCCCACAGAACAGACGGTAATTCTGTAACCCAAGCTCCAGCTGCGTGATCGAGTTCGCACATGAGTCGAGGCTTCAACCCTTGAAGGATAAGGTCATTTGCTCGCTCGGCCTGACCGTTTGACTGGGGGTGCGCAACGGATGCGTAATCCACCCGAGTGCCTTGAGAGGAGCAAAAGGCTCTGAACTCTTCCGAATCAAAATTAGAACCATTGTCCGTGATGATACTATGGGGAACTCCGTATCTGAATATTATTTCCCTCATGAATTTGATGGCTGTGCGAGAATTCAGCTTCCTGATAGGCTTGGCCTCAATCCATTTAGTGAACTTGTCGACTGCTACCAGAAGGTGCGTGAAACCACTCTGGCCCGTGCGGAGAGGTCCGATCATATCCAATCCCCATACAGCGAACGGCCAGACGAGTGGGATGGTCTTCAAGGCAGACGCAGGCTTGTGTGACAAGTTTGCATAGAATTGGCATCCTTCACAGTGCTGCACAATATCCTTAGCCATCTCATTGGCCCGCGGCCAGAAGAATCCAGCTCGGTAGGCCTTGGCAACAATCGTCCGAGAGGACGCATGATGGCCGCAAGTTCCCGAGTGAATTTCCTCCAGAATCAGTCGACCTTCTTCGGGAGAAATGCATCGCTGAGCCACGCCGGTTACGCTCTCTCTGTAGAGCTGCCCATTCATAACAGTGAAAGCTTTGGATCTGCGGACAATCTGTCGAGCTTCAACTTCGTCTTCTGGAAGTTCTCGCCTGAGGATGTACGCGATGTAGGGCACCGTCCAATCGGGAGTTATCACCAGAATCTCACTGACCAGATCTATGACTGCTGGGACATCAACTTCAGTCGGATTGGAGGCGCTTATAGGCTGCGGGGGCTCTTCGGTGAAGGGGTCCTCTTGTACCGAAGGAGAGTGCAAATGCTCCAGGAACACATTGCTGGGCACAGGCTTCCGAGTGGAACCGATTTTTGCCAGTTCATCAGCTGCCTGATTCTTCACTCGGGGAACGTGATGGAGCTCCAAGCCCTCAAACTTCTTCTCAAGCTTTCTTACTGCATTGCAATATCTGGTCATGGCGGGGTTTCTGACATCCCACTCCTTCATCACTTGATTGACCACCAAATCCGAGTCACCGTATACCATCAGGCGACGGACGCCGAGCGAGATGGCCATACGCAACCCGTAAAGGAGTGCTTCGTACTCAGCTTCATTATTGGAGGAATCAAAGTGAATCTGGAGGACATAGCTGAGTTTATCGCCCTTGGGAGACACCAATACCACACCAGCACCAGAACCGTTCAGCATCTTCGAGCCGTCAAAGAACATGGTCCAGTGTTCCGAGTGGATCTGGACTGGCTGCTGCTGTTCTATCCACTCGGCCATGAAGTCAGCAAGTGCTTGAGATTTAATGGCTTTCTTCGCTTCAAACTTGATATCAAAATAAAGAAGTTCAATGGCCCATTTGGCCACTCGACCAGTCGCGTCTCGATTGTTGAGGATTTCATTCAAAGGCGCATCACTGACGACTGAGACTGAGTGATCTTGAAAATAGTGCGCCACTTTCTTCACTGATAGATATATACCATAGACAAGCTTCTGGTAATGTGGGTACCTTTGCTTAGAAGGAGTCAACACTTCAGAGATGTAATAAACTGGGCGCTGGACTTTGTAGGCCTTGCCCTCTTCTTCTCGCTCGACAGTAAGAACTGTACTGACGACCTGATTGGTGGCTGCAATGTACAGGAGCAGGGGTTCTTTGCTGTGTGGAGCGGCAAGCACCGGCTGGGTGGAGAGCAGGGCTTTGAGCTGGACAAACGCTGCTTCTGCCTCTGAATTCCACTCGAACATATCGGATTTCTTCATCAGTCGGTACAAAGGGAGTGCCTTCTCTCCGAGACGAGAAATGAATCTGCTCAGCGCTGCCAGGCAACCAGTAAGCTTCCGGACATCGTGAATACGCTCGGGGCGTTTCATTCGGACGATGGCACCGATCTTCTCGGGGTTGACGTCGATCCCTCGTTCGGAAACGAGATAACCGAGTAACTTTCCACCCGGAACTCCAAAAGTACACTTGGTTGGATTCAGCTTGAGGTCATATCTTCTTAAGTTGGCGAATGTTTCCGCCAAGTCAGTCAGCAGGTCGGAACCTTTGCGAGACTTGACTACGATATCATCCATGTAGGCCTCGACATTCCGACTGATCTGGTCGAGGAGACACTTCTGAATCATGCGCATGAAAGTAGCGCCAGCATTCTTCAGACCAAAAGGCATGGTGATGTAACAGAAACACCCGAAAGGGGTGATGAAGGCCGTTTTTATTTCATCTAGACCAAACAGACGGATTTGATGGTAGCCAGAGTATGCATCGAGAAAAGACAAACGCTCGCACCCCGCAGTCGAGTCCACAATCTGGTCGATGAGGGGGAGCGGGAAATGATCTTTCGGGCAGGCCCGATTGATATGCTTGAAGTCTATACACATTCGGAGGGACTTGTCCTTCTTGGGGACCATGACGACATTCGCAAGCCACTCGGAGTGGAAGACCTCGCGAATGAACTTGGCCTCCAAGAGTCGAGCCACCTCCTCGCCGATTGCCTTCCGCTTCTCTGTTGCCGACCGGCGCAAGTGTTCTTTTACAGGCTTGGCCTTCGGATCAACTCTCAGACGGTGCTCAGCCAGTCCCCTGGGCACACCAGGCATGTCAGCGGGCTTCCATGCAAAGATGTCCCAGTTCTCACGGAGGAACTGGATGAGCTCGGCTTCCTATTTGCTGTCGAGTGTGATTGAGATGTTGGTCGGAGCAGCAGTAGGATCTGTCGGGTGAATGTGCACTTGCTTCAAATCTCCTGCCGACTGAAAAGCTGACTCGGTGGTGGGCTTCTTGGAACGCAACAGATCAGCGGGATCAGCAGTCTTCTTGTACTCTTCTTACTCGACTACAGCCATCTGCATGTCGGCGATCTTGGAGCCCTGTTGGAGGCACTCCTCAGCCCTCTGTCGATTGCCTGTGACTGTGATCACACCCTTGGGCCCGGGCATCTTCAGCTTGAGATACACGTAACACGGGCGGGCCATGAAACGTGCATACACTGGACGGCCAAGGATGGCATGATATGCACTCTTGAAGTCTACAACCTCAAATGTCAGCTTCTCTTTGCGAAAGTTCTTATCAGTGCCGAACACCACATCCAGCGTAATCTGTCCGAGTGACTTGGCCTTCTTCCCAGGGATGACCCCGTGGAATTGCATATTGCTTTCGCTGAGCCTGGACATCGGAATGCCCATCCCTTTGAGGGTATCAGCGTACAGAATATTCAGGCCACTTCCTCCATCCATGAGAACTTTGCGGAGCCGAATGCCTTCTACCACCGGATCAACCACCAGCGCCTGTCGACCTGGGGTAGGGACATGAGCGGGATGGTCCGACTGATCGAAGGTGATAGCTGTCTGGGACCACTTGAGGTACTCGGGGGTAGCTGGAGCAGCCATGTTGACCTCCCGGTTGATAACCTTCAATCGACTCTTGCTTTCTACATCGGCAAAAATCACCAATGTGGCATTGATCTCAGGAAAGTCTTCTTTATCTTCGTCCTCTTCTTTCTCAGGATCTTTGTCACTCGACTGCTCTCCCTTGAACCCTTGGACCAGCAATCGGCACTGTCGAGTGGTATGCTTTGACAGGATCAAGTTGCCTTCTTCATCCTTCCGTGAGTGGATGGGACATGGCATATCCAGGACATCTGTCGACTGGTTCTTGGACTTCTTCTGAACAAACTGCCCCTTCGGCTTCACTTTCCCTTTCGCCGCCAGAGCGGCTACTTCTGCCTGGACAGAGCCGTCAGCTTTACACTTTTGCTTCCGACTAGAATTTCCGCCGGGATTACTGTCGACTGCTTTTCCCTTGCCACTGCGGAGGCGATCCTCCTCCTCGCCGTTGGCATATCGGGTGGCAATCTCCATCATCTTGCTCAAGGACATATCTCCTGTCCGACCAAACTTCAAATAGAGCTCTCTGTATCTGACTCCGGCCTTGAAGGCGCAAATAGCCTGGTGCTCGGAAACACCTTCCACCGTGTGATGAAGAGTGGTCCACCGCTGAATGTAATCCCTCAAGGTCTCATTCGGCTTCTGGACACAGTGCTGCAACTCGAGCAAACCGGCAGGGCGTTTGCAGGTGCCTTCGAAGGTCTTGACAAACACTCGGGCAAGATCCTCCCAGCAATAGATACTAGAAGGAGCCAACTGATTAAGCCACGCCCGGGCCGGACCATCCAACATCAGGGGCAGATGCTTCATAGCCACGTTGTCGTTGCCTCCGCCGATCTGAACAGCCACTCGGTAATCGTCTAGCCATGTTACCGGCTTCGACTCACCAGTGAATTTGCTAATCCCAGCCGCCAACCTGAAGTTGGGGGGAATCTCAGCAGATCGGATGGCTCTGCTGAAACACTCTGGACCAGAAACAGCTGTACCACTACCACTCGAAAAATCTCTGTCATAGCCACCTCTGTTGTATCTGCCTCTGTCGACCCGGTTCTGAACGAGAACGGATCTCGCATCAAACCCAGGGTCCCTCTCATCACCGTACGGGCGCCTGTCGTCATAGTGCCGGGGCACGTATGGACCACTCCGCGGAGGAGTAGGCACTCGACGGTGGTCATCGCAGTGATGCCGACGAGCAAACTGATCTCGCCTCTGATCTCTGTATTGATCTTCGCGGTAATCTCTGCCTCTGCGACGCTGAGGTGACCCTGGACTGTGAGCCGATTGGACTGTGTCTGCTCTAACTGATTTGCTGTGAATCCTGTTGCGCGACTGAGAGACAGCGGAGTTCTGCTGTCGAGCCGCCCCAAGCAGGGTTCGGATCTGCTCGAGTCCTCTGCCGGCCTCTGAATCAGACGGCTGTATAGAATCTGCAATCCTAGCCGCCGCTGCAACGTTCTGGATCGGAGTTCGGTATACCTGACGATTGTCGTCGACTGGAGGGAACAACTGACGCTCGCAGCGCTGTCGAGTGCGATCGTCGAGTGACCTCTGCATCTCTTCGAGGTGCATGCGCTCTGCCAAGGTGGCGAGACGCGCAGCCTCCAGAGCCTGGGCTTCTGCAGTCGCGCCGACGATGGGGGTTTGGAGGACCTCCTCATCCCTGCGCTGCTGATCATTCGACGGGCCGCCACGCTCGCGGCCGCCACGGCCATAGCCGGGTGGGCTCTGATGAGAACCCGCCATGAAAACTTCTGCTGCAGGATCGCAGCTCTCGCACTCGGAAGGGAGCTCGGATGAATCTGATGCCGAGTCGAACGCGCCGTGAAGTGGCTCGGCGGGCTCGATAGTCGCGATCTGCGGAGTCGACGCCTGGCGCGCCGCCGCGTGCCTCACCCATCGCTGGAGCCGCGAACGACCGGATCGCTTGCGGCGACGAACAGCGGGGAGAGAGGACGACGCTGGAGCCGACATGTACGGGGTCGACGGCTGACGAACGAGAACGCCGCATGAACTCGCGCTGAAGTGCGTCGCCCCGCGGACGGGGAGAGCCTCAACGTCGAGAGAGGCTTCCTGGAGCCATGCGGAGTCGTCGGCGATGAAGGTGAACGCACCGAGACGGATCTCGCAGCCCAGGATCAAACCGCCGTCGGGAGACATGGTGAAGATGAAAAACTGCAACCTCGCCGGAAGTCGCTTAGACGCCTGCCCCACGGTGGGCGCCAACTGTCGTGGGAACGTGCCTAACAGTAGATGGTAGGGGTACGAATGGAGAGGGCAGAGTCCTAGCTACGGCGAGGGTGTACACACAGATGTATGAGTTCAGGCCTCACTCGGAAGTGATAACAGCCCTACGTCTCAGGTGCTCCGGGGAGCTTACTCTGTCGAGTGATATGTGTGTTGCGTTACAAAGGATTGCGAACCCCTGTGCCAGTGGGGAGGGGTGGCTTATATAGAGTGCGCTGCCCCTCATAAACGTCTGGCATTAAGGGGTTTGATTGTGGTAATAAAGGGGGGACGTTACTGGTAACGTATATAGTAAATGCTAGTTAAGACGAGCATAACGCCTGACCGTTGGCCTCCCTGGGGAGTCTCCTGGTCTTCTGTTGTCGAGTGGTTGGCGACCCCTCCGAGTGAGAGTTGACTGTCGAGTGTAGGGGGGTCTTCCGAGTGAACATCCGTCGAGTGACTCATATGCCTTGGCTAGTTCAGTCGGAATCTTTCTTGTAGTCTTGTAGATCTTGAATGTGGTGTCCTTAGGAGGGGCATGTAGGACAGGCCTAATACCCTACCCTAGGTACGTATCCTCGTCACTGGTGGAGCAAGCTGCTCAGCGGAGCTCGCTACCGAGACGTCGGCCTCTAGGGGTTTCGGTTTGGTTCTGTATCCAACCTTCCTCTCCGTTTGTTTCTTTCTTCTAGTTTTGGGCTTTCTCTTGGTCCTTCCTCTGTAATTTTCTTTTGCGCCTCGTGTGCGCTTACATGTACCTGTACTGACTGCCAAGTCACCTTCGAGTTGGAATATAACAAACGGTGGGGCTTTTTGCCCCCCCCCCCGTCAATCTCGAAAAAAAAATTGATCGAGGTAAAATAATTATTACCAGGAGAATGTTGGTGGTGGTGTCGCCCGCATCTCCTCTCCTGCGGTATCAGCCTTCTTCACAATAGCCACTCCACTCGTTTCTTGCCCTTTCGGCCTACATTCCGTTACCTGCTGGTTATCACACAGTGCAGGCGACGGCGCTGGACATGGCTGTTAGGTTGATCTCCTTCCGTTCGAACCCAACGGGTCGAACGGGCCCCTGACTCGCGCCCTGATCGGGGGCGCCCAACCCTCATATGGTTGGTGGGCCCCTGTGACCCGCGCTATATTAACAGAGGTGGGGGGCCGGGGCACGGGATGCGAAGTTCACCGCCGCCACAAACCCCACCGATATTCCCTACCGATCTAGGGTTAGTGCGGTGCTCACGGGAAGCAGCCACCACCTCGTCATCTCTCTGTCATCGCCGCCGTCGCCATCCCACCATGGCCAATGGCGGGAGCTCCTCAGGCCAAGGAGAAGGTAACACCTATCACCACTACCGGAATCCCCATGCCCACTGGATCAACAGATCCTATCAATGGTATCAGCCCAGGTTGGCGTTTTGGATTTTCGGTAGCAACAGAAATCCTTCCCCTCCCCGAAGAACCCTAGAACAGGGCAGAGAAAAGAACCTCACCGGAAAAGTTGCGCCGCCGCGAGGCCGCGCCAGTTCCTCTCGATCCCCACACGCATCGGCAAGCCGAGGTGCAGGGACGAAGAACCACCCCTTTTGGGGCAAAGGGCACCGCCACCGAGCCGCTTGACGGCGGCGCGCTCTCTTTCGGGAGCTCGCGCGCGCCGGCAAGGGGATCTATGGGGGCGCCGGCCACTCCATCGACAGGCCGCCATCGCGCAGAAGGGAGCTGCGGAGGTTGCATCGCAGCCGCGTTCCTCTCTGTCTCAGTCACAGAAGAGAAAGGATGGCGACGGGAGAGGATGGAAAGAGGCGGAAAGAGAAGGGGGAAGGGAAAGGAGGCGCTGGCGCGGCGCGGTGGATCCGCCGCCGTCGCCGGCGACCGGGGAGGGCGGCCGGGGCGCTGTCCCTGTCTCATCGACGGGAGAGAGAGCGAAAAAGGAGAGAGATCGAACAGAGAGAGTGGCTAGGGTTTCGGTCGTTGGCTCGCTCTCCCCAGTTTTGATCGAGCGATAAGAACGGTGGACCGTTCGATGCAGATCAACGGCCAGGATCGAAAACCTAGCTCACTGCGGGCTGTCGGGCCGAAAGCTGAAGGGGGCCCAGAGCCGAACGGGCCAGG
This sequence comes from Elymus sibiricus, assembly GCA_039707655.1. Classification (NCBI taxonomy): domain Eukaryota; kingdom Viridiplantae; phylum Streptophyta; class Magnoliopsida; order Poales; family Poaceae; genus Elymus; species Elymus sibiricus. Next base: position 481,316,586 of record CM077672.1, on the reverse strand, counting down.
CCGCAGCCACCCTCACTCGCTGCGGGCCTCACGCGCAAGGCCGAGGCTGGGCAAATCTTATAAATAGTTTTTCTATTCAAATTTAATCCAACGAAAATTTGTTTAGAAAATAGAAAAGTGACAGAAATGTTTCTGAAAAGTATAAAGTTCGTGAATTTTGTATTCATGTTTTCTGCTGCAAAATAATTTATAGTGCTCTTTTACAAAGAAAATAAAAGTTTTAAAAAGAATTATATTTAAAGAGCATGTTAAAGTGATTATTGAAATAATTATGATTCTGTTATTTTTATGACCAACGTTGTTAATAACATAATCATGATTTATTGATTGTTATAAAAGATGCATTTATTTCTATCTTTGCCCAACGGTAATATAGATTTAATTGCATAGACAATTGTATGTTTAATTTGACCAACGTTAGATTAATGCATATGATTGTTACAATGATCTCACCTCAATTGTGATTTCAGGAGGTTACCACTTGATGAGTTGCCTAAAAGAAGTTCCCACACTCTCCGAGGTGATAATTACACCGAATGGAGAAAGAAAGTTGATTTAGCCTTTGTCTGTGCTGAGGTGGACTGGATTGTGGATACCCCACAGCCGGTCCAACCTCCAGAGCCAGTCAGAGATGCAAAAGACAATGATGTTGCATGGGAGAAAAAGAAAAAGGATCATGCTCCAGTGGAGATGTTATATTCCATTGAAAACCAAAAGTGGGTCAATGCAAACAAAAAGTGCATGGCATTTATAAAGAATACAATTGAGAATGCCATTGTGGGCTCAATTGCAGAGTGCACTTCCGCAGGGGAGTTTCTTACAAAGATAAAGAGCCAGTTCACTGGTTCTTCAAAGATATATGCCACCCAGTTGTTAAAGCAACTGGTGACAGAAAACTACACAGGCGGTGGTCATGGAATAAGAGAGCACATCCTCAGGATGAGCAACATGGCAGCTAAGCTTAAGCCCATGGATGAGGATTTGGAGCTCAAACCTGCGCTCCTGGTCCACCTGGTCATGGCTTCACTGCCAAAAGAGTTCGACACCTTTGTTGTCAACTACAATATGTCACCTGAAAAATGGGACATAGAAAAGACTATAGCCATGTGTGTCCAAGAAGAGGAAAGACTTAAAGCCTCGCATGGTGGTTCTCTCAACTATGTGAAGGATCATAAGAAAAAGAATTACAATCAAACTAGCAAAGGTTCCCCTTCAAAGCCACATGGAAAAGCTCCCCATCAGCATCAGCAGAAGTCTCTTCCAGTAGACAAGGATATATGTCTCCACTGTAAGAAGACCGGGCATTATAAGAAAGATTGCCCTGATTGGCTAAAGTCAATAATGGCAAAGAGAGGTAACAACATTGTTTCCTTTGTAAATGAATCCTTGTATACACAGTTTTCGAAATCTACTTGGTGGATTGACTCAGGAGCAACTGTTCATGTTGCAAATTCATTACAGGGATTCCATTCAACGCGGACTACGCAAAGAAGCGAAAGATGCATTGAAGTTGCAAATGGAATTCAAGCAGAAGTTGAAGCTGTCGGTGACATCTCCTTGGAGTTAGCTGATGGATTCAAGCTTCTACTTAGAGATGTTTTATATGTTCCTTCATGTCACAGAAACTTGATTAGTGTTTCATGTCTGGACAAAGATTGTTATGAATGTCATTTTGGACATGGCAAATGTGTCATATGGTTTATACTCATGTGGGTGTTGCATTCCTACACGATGAGCTTTATTTATTATCACTCCGTGAAAAAGTGTATTCTGTGTGCAATGTGAATGAGCATGTTTCCGCGTCGAATAAAGAATAAAAGAAAAGAAAGAGAACTCACGACTCATCGAAATTATGGCACTGTCGCTTGGGCCATATTTCCAAGGGGAGAATAGAAAGATTAGTCAAAAGTGAAATTCTTCCTCCGTTAGAGTTCTCAGACTTAGAGCAATGCATAGATTGCATTAAAGGAAAGTATGTAAAACAAATAAAAAAGGGTGCAAACCGTAGCACAGGAACACTCGAAATCATTCACACTGACATTTGTGGACCATTTCCTGTGAAAAGTGTGGATGGCTATGACTCGTTCATAACATTCATAGACGATTACTCCCGATATGGTTATATTTATCCAATCAAAGAAAGATCTGAAGCGTTGGATAAATTTAAGATATTCAAAGCTGAAGTTGAAAATCAACATGATAAAAGAATAAAGATAGTAAGATCTGACAGTGGGGGGGAGTACTACGGTCGACACACTCCATATGGCCAAGTCCCTGGACCTTTTGCAAAGTTCTTACAGGAGACTGGCATAGTGGCCCAGTATTCAATGCCGGGCGAGCCTCAGCAAAATGGAGTAGCTGAAAGGCGTAACCGTACACTGATGGATATGGTGCGCAGCATGATGAGTTACTCCACCTTGCCATTGGGATTATGGATGGAGGCGCTTAAAACCGCCATTCACATTCTCAATAGAGTACCAAGCAAGTCGGTGCCCAAAACACCGTACGAGTTGTGGACAGGAAGAGTGCCCTCCCTTCAACACTTAAGGGTGTGGGGGAGCCCAGCTGAGGCCAAAATGTTTAATCCAAGCATTGCAAAGTTAGATCCCAAAACAGTGAGTTGCCACTTCATTGGCTATCCAGACAGATCAAAGGGTTTTCGTTTCTACTGTCCAGACAGATATACAAAGTTTGTAGAAACAAGACATGCAGTCTTCTTAGAGGACGAAATGATGAGGGGGAGCATGGTAGCTCGGAAAATTGATCTTGAGGAGAAGAGGGTACATGCACCTAATCCGATGATTCAAGAGCCATTTTTCTCACTACCAGTTGCAACTCCACCCATGACAACTATGGGGGTAGACCCGGAACCTGTCCGTCAGGAGCCGACTGAACCCGTTGTTGAGCATGAAAGGGAGGTGCAGCAGCAAATTTTAGAAGAAGTGCCAGAAGTTGAGGCACAGAATGTGCCAGAAACTGAGGCCCTTAGAAGACCCAATAGAACAAGAAGATCAGCTATTTCTACTGATTATAAAGTTTATAACACAGAAATGGTTCATATGGAAGGTGATCCTACCACATATGAAGAAGCCATTAGAAGCCCTAACTCATCAAAATGGCTAGAGGCAATGGAAGATGAAATGAAATCGATGAGTTCCAAAGATGTTTGGGACTTAGAGGAAATACCTAAAGGAGCCAAAATAGTGGGCTGCAAATGGGTCTACAAAACAAAGTATGACCCTAATGGGAATGTAGAAAAGTATAAAGCCCGACTTGTGGCAAAAGGATTTACACAAAGAGAAGGGATAGACTACAATGAGACTTTTTCCCCAGTCTCATGTAAGGACTCCTTCAGAATCGTAATGGCATTAGTTGCACATTTTGATTTAGAGTTACATCAAATGGATGTTAAGACGGCATTTCTGAATGGTGATTTAAAAGAAAAGGTCTAGATGAAACAACCCAAGGGTTTTATCATGGAAGGCAAGGAAAATATGGGATGCCGCCTGAAGAAATCTATTTATGGATTAAGGCAAGCCTCTAGACATTGGTATCTAAAGTTTAATCAGACGATTAAAAGTTTTGGATTTAAAGAAAATATTGAGGATAACTGCATTTATGCAAGGTTTAAAAATAGGAAATATATTTTCCTAATCTTGTATGTGGATGATATCCTGCTTGCTAGCAGTGATGTTAGTCTACTACAAGAAACAAAGAAGTTCTTATCCTCAAATTTTGACATAACAGATCTTGGTGAAGCATCATATGTTTTGGGCATAGAAATTCACCGAGATAGGAACAATGGAGTCTTAGGACTATCGCAGAAAGCATATTTAGAAAAGGTTCTTCAAAAGTATAATATGCATGCGAGTAAAGCCACACCTGCTCCTATAGTCAAGGGCGATAGTTTTGGGAAATTCCAATGTCCCAAGAACCAGTACGAGATCGATCAAATGAAAGCAGTACCATATACTTCGGCTGTTGGAAGCTTACAGTATGCACAAGTGTGCACTCGCCCTGACTTAGCTTTTATCACCGGGGTACTCGGTAGATATCAAGAGAATCCAGGCATAGAGCACTGGAAGATGGTAAAGAAAGCATTGCGTTATGCGCAAGGCACGAAGGACTACATGCTAACATACAGGAGATGTGATTCCCTAGAGATAAAAGGGTATTCAGACGCAGATTTTGCGGGGGACAGAGATGATAGAAAATCCACGTCAGGATACGTATTCACTCTCGCTGGGGGAGCTATTTCGTGGAAAAGCTCCAAACAGTCGATAGTTGCATCATCCACGATGTATGCAGAATTCATAGCATGCTTCGAGGCCACGGGGCAGGCGATATGGCTAAAGAAATTTATACACGACTTGAAAGTGGTAGATTGTATTCACAAACCACTAAAGGTGTACTGTGACAACCAGCCCGCAGTATTCTATGCTCACAACAACAAGTCGAGTAATGCTGCTAAAACAATAGAGATAAAGTATTATGTTGTGAAAGATAAAATCCAGGATCACACTATAAGTCTCGAGCATATAAGGACAAATGATATGCTTGCGGATCCGCTTACGAAAGGCTTACCACCCAATGTGTTCAAGGAACACTTAGCCGGTATGGGTTTAAGGGAAAGCCTTATGATTCCTGGATCATAAGAGGCCCAAAAGGAACAGAATTTGTTTCTAAACAAAACCTATATCGTAGCTGTATGATTCTATCAACGATTAAGCTGTGACGATGAAACATGCTCTATGTACCAATATGTGATGAAACAAATAAACTAGAAAGTATAAGGTTAAAAGTAAAGTTGAGATCAAGGGGGAGAATGTTAGGTTGATCTCCTTCCGTTCGAACCCGACGGGTCGAACGGGCCCCTGACTCGCGCCCTGATCGGGGGCGCCCAACCCTCATATGGTTGGTGGGCCCCTGTGACCCGCGCTATATTAACAGAGGTGGGGGGCCGGGGCACGGGATACGAAGTTCACCGCCGCCACAAACCCCACCGATATTCCCTACCGATCTAGGGTTAGTGCGGTGCTCACGGGAAGCAGCCACCACCTCGTCATCTCTCTATCATCGCCGCCGTCGCCATCCCACCATGGCCAACGGCGGGAGCTCCTCAGGCCAAGGAGAAGGTAACACCTATCACCACTACCGGAATCCCCATGCCCACTGGATCAACAGATCCTATCAATGGCATGACGCCGCCGGGCACGTCCAGTGACTTGTCTAAATTCTGCTGCCCGATATCCTCTGCGTCGGCGGTTCTGGCTTCCGTGCATGTTTGTGGATCCGTGCGAGGCGACTTGTAGACCTTGCAGAGCACGAGCTTCTGGTCAGCGCTGTCGTCGTCCTGTTGCTCGAGCCCAATCTCGAGCATGATCCAACCAAGACTTTTGTTTCTGAATGGTTTTGCGGCACCAGGCGGGTTCTTGACCTTCAGCACGTACGACAGCTTGCGCTTGTACGCCCCAACGGATTTCTTATCCGGGCCAAGGATTGGCTTCTCGCCCGTCTCCGGGTGCCAGCACGTCTTTCCGGCGCCGGTTCCGCCACCTGGTGGCGATCAGGCGCCTCCGCCTCGGTGTGGACCCGCCACCCGGGGTCTCGTGGTAGTTCGCGGGGCTGCAGAAGTACCACGTCATCCCGTCGCCGTGGTCGGTGCCCGGAGCGTGCTCCGGCCTCCCGCCCGCGGACCAGCTCCTCAGGGGGAGCCGAGCAGACGTCCGCGTCGTGGATGAAGTTGTGAGGGAACGGCGCTCCGGCAACTCTACGCCGGAGAAGGCTAGCCAGCTCGAGATGATCCAGCCGGGTTTGCAGCTCGCTGGTAGATTTTGACATGCCACCGGCCGGTAGTGGTTGACCTACGATCGAGGTGTTCCGTCCTTCCCTCGCAAAAGAAAAAAAAAGAGGTGTTCCTTTCTTGTTCGCGTTGGATGGTTGACCGGCGAGTGGAGTGGCCGTCGCTCGGCCGGGGTTTTAAATATGCGGTGAGGCTCTCGGCCGGTGCCACATCGATGTCCGAGAATGGTAGTACTGTAGTACTTCTCGGGCACAATGGCTTGTCCGTGTGAGGACTGGCTACTGAGTCGGAGTCCGGCAGGAGCATACCGCACTTCCTTCCTGTCAACGAGCATGGCGCGAGGGAAAAAGAAGAAATGGCGCGAGGGAAAAAGAAGAAATGGCACTTCCTTCTCACCAGCGCGCTGCCGAGTGAAAGTGGCGGTCGCTCTTTCTCCCACCCTCTCGGCGCCTTGCCTCCCGCCGCCGCAGCCACCACGCCCCGCCGCCGCCGCCGCCACCTATGACCGTCCCTCCGGCCGGAATGGATAGCCCGGACCCTTTCCTCGCCCCGCTGGCTACCGCCACCGGAAATCACCCACGCGCCGCCGCCCGCGCCGAAGAAGAGTTTGGGGATGAAAAAAACCCACCGGGTTCAAGCTCCTCCTCCAACCGCGGCAATGGCCTCCGGGGTGGCCACCGCCTCTCCGGCAACGGCCCGCCGCCCTCCCACCGCTCCTGCCGGAGCAAAACGAGCTCGAAAGCCGACGGCGGCGGCATCGGCGCTCGCCGAGGTGGCCGCGAAGAAGATGAAGAAGGCCACAGCGGCGCCTCGTCCAAGGCCGGCGTCTCGTGCAGCTACTCTGGCGCCCCCTCTGGCCACTGCTCCGGCGCGGGCGGCGGCCGCAGTCGGCAACAAGCATCACGGCCGCCAAGTGCTCGATGAAATTCCTACAGAGATCTTGGAAGCCTCTCTTCGGAATGTTGGTGGTGGTTGAGGTGGTGGTGGTGATGATGGTGGTGGCCGAGGTGGTGATGGTGGTGGCCGAGGTGGTGGTGGTGGTGATGGTGGTGATGGTGGTGGCCGAGGTGGTGGTGGTGGTGATGGTGGTGATGGTGGTGGCCGAGGTGGTGGTGGTGGTGATGGTGGTGATGGTGGTGGCCGAGGGGGTGGTGGTGTTGATGGTGGCCGAGAGGATGGTGGTGGTGATTTCTTCTCTGAGGACCTCGTTTGAGTGGTGGTGGCCGAGGGGGTGGTGGTGCATGCCAATGGTTGGCTCGATCCACAACATATACACGCTATGTTTGTGGTGATTTTGGATCAAACTTTGTGTTTGAAGTGATGTCTTTTGGGTGAACTTTGCATGTTTTAATTTGAAAAATGCGATGATGAAACTATATGTTATGATGGTTATGGTATGCATGTTTTAATTTGAATGTTTTTAAGATATATATTGTGTAGTGTTTGAAGTTCATGCGGCTAGGACACAAAATCTACATAATTTTGTTTTTACTCCACTAAGTATACCTTTTGTTTTTACTCTAATTTTTTTTCCTCCACTAACTTTACTCCACCGGATCCTCCCTTAATTTTTAGAGGATCGGTTAGAAATGCCCTAAGGCTAGTGGTCATCTCCTAGTAGCTGAATGTATACATACTCACCGGAGTACATATGCCACGTATCTAATGTCTGAGCCTTGGTAGGTATACCCTCTTTTATACCTACACAGCAGCGTTTAGGGAGTAGCGTTTAGGTATACCCTCTTTTTACCGCAAAAAAAGTTATACCCTCTTTTAAAAAGTACTCCCTCCCTCTGTTCTATAATTCGGAGTAGAAGATACCCTAAACGCTGTGGCGGAATTAAATATATACTTTTACGATTTAAACTACGTGAGAGATTTCTGTATAACCAAAAAGGAAATCTTAACATGACAAGTTGTGCATGTCACAATTTAATGCAATGTGATTTAAACACACTTAGAATGCGCTAATGCATGTCGCATGGTAGATGATTCTTATGCGTAGATAAGACAAATGCTAGTAGATCAAACTAGTAAATCTAATGACTACAATAATTTTGACGATGTGGAAGCACGCATGTTGACATAATTAAAAAGAGTCTCATCACCTACAATACTAGGAACAATTTGCTCCGCACGGGAGCCGTTATCTTTATCAAACTCCATATTTGCCGTTTTTCAATACACTAGGTGGATTGATTGAGAACACATAAGCATGGGAATTTGATGTATATCCAACAAATATGCTCTTGTAAGTTTTAGACTCAAATTTAGCTAACCAGATTTTCGAACATTACTGAACACCTGAAAGTATTTGAAATTAGGCTTTCCTCCGATTAGGAGTTAATAGGGGGTCTTGTTCTTGAGTTTTCGAACATAAAGCTGGTGTGATCAGTCAAACCATGTCCCCAATGAACTTGTCCTTAATGGAATTGTCATTCTCCCAAGTGCAACCAAAGTTTTCCAAATCTAACATAAGCGACTTCAATCGTCGGTACACCTCTTCAGTAGACTCTCCCTCATGCCTCAGGGGCAAATTGATCTCTTGATTGAGTAAGGCCAACCGAGATCTCTAAACACTGTCGTCACCTTCAAACATTTCTTCAAGTCAATCCCAAATTTCTTTGGCGGTCTTGAAGAATGGAATTAGAATACTCATCGGTGACAACAAGATGGAGCATGTTGAGGGCTGTGTTATTGAGTTTGATGGATCCTTGGGCTTGAACACATTGACAATCACCCACCATAGTTGGGTCGAGGTACCGCGAATGTGAGACTCCATAGCGAGTATCCACTTAGCAAATGTGTTAGCTTTCGGGGGGGGGGGGGGCGACATTATTAATATGCGGATGTTGGATAGGCTATGGTGCGAAGTGGCCCTCTACCGAATTGTAGAGAGATGCGGTAGTAGGTTTGGGACGATAGGCTCTCTTGAACCGTCCACGTCATGGTCTCACTTGGAGCAAATGAGTACGATGCGAAAGTGGAGGTTTTAACTTTTGTATCCAACTTATCCTTGAAAATGGTGCGAATTTCCATTATGAAGGCAGATTTAAATGTGTCATTAAGGAGGTGAAATCTACCAATGTCAAGGTTGTTGTGGGTACAAGAGAAATGAGTTGTGTGCCGGCAGGAAGCTCCGGTGGTACCGTATGGGCACAACCGGAGGATTGTTGTCTCAGATCCTCATCCCTAGTATTGACCATATTCTCTTTAGGCGATTAAGTTATAATAAAGAGACGTGGCTTTGATACCAATTGAATGATCGATATAGTCGACTAGGGGGTGAATAGGAGACTACAATTTTTAAGCTTATCTTCAATTTTAGAGAATTATGCATAAATTAGGTTCTCTATATATGCAACGAGCTGAACACAACCTATATGACAAAGCAAGCTCAAATCAATGTACGCTAGGACATAATCTAATTAACAAGCCAACAAACATACAAAGGAATGTAAAGTAAAGGTACTTGAAAGAATTAACCACAAGTGAGTCAGGGACGCGACATTTATCCCAAAGTTCACACTCTTTGGGGAGTGGTAATCTTGGTTTGAGCGATGCCAAAGCCAAAGCTCTAGAGCGCCACCAAGTGGCTCACTGTATTCTCCCTTCGAGTCACCCCCAATGGACGAGCCTTGATTCACTCCGGGTTGGTTTTGAAAGTGACCACCATACCTATACAAATTTCTTCAGAGCACACCAGAAGTAGGGAAGTTTCCGGAGGAACCTCTAACGGCCTAGGAGCCAAAGCTCCAAGAGTAACACGTGTTGATGTAGAAATCGAGCGGGGAACACGAATCGGTTTGGTGGAAGTCTAGATCGGGTCTTCATCTTTCGAATTCCAAAGTATCAACAAGTTGGGGTAGAGGAATCGAGAGTATCAAGAAAAACAAGGTGTAGCATTGGGGGTAGGCTCACAAGACATTAGGGTTGAAGGTTGGAGGTGGAAGAAGGACTTTATTATACTAAGCCCCTCAAATGTAATTGTTTCCCACAGAAGGCCACATGTGCACGTGCTAAGTTGGCCCTGTGCGCACGGTGTCACCCGAGAGAAATTCCCCAGACCCCGTGTGCACGGGGGTCAGAGACCCTGTGAGCACGGGGTGTCTAGAGACATAGCCAAGACCCTGTCGGCATGGGGTGCCAGAAGCCCGTCTAGAGACTTAACCCCGGACCCTATGAGAATGGCCACTAGACCACGTGGGCACGGGGTATGTAGGCCATGGCACACTTGTGTTGGAAATATGCCCTAGAGGCAATAATAAAATGGTTATTATTATATTTCCTTGTTCATGATAATCGTTTATTATCCATGCTATAATTGTATTGGTTGGAAACACAAATACATGTGTGGATACATAGACAACAACATGTCCCTAGTGAGCCTCTACCGGACTAGCTCGTTAATCAAAGATGGCTATCGTTTCCTAGTCATAGACATGAGTTGTCATTTGATAACGGGATCACATCATTAGGAGAATGATGTGATGGACAAGACCCAAACTATAAACGTAGCATATGATCGTATCAAGTTTATTGCTATCGTTTTCCGCATGTCAAGTATCTGTTCCTATGACCATGAGATCATGCAACTCACTGACACCGGAGGAGTACCTTGTGTGTACCAAATGTCGCAACGTAACTGGGTGACTATAAAGGTGCTCTACAGGTGTCTCCGAGGGTGTCTGTTGGGTTGGCATGGATCAAGACTGGGATTTGTCACTCCGTATGACGGAGAGGTATCTCGGGGCCCACTCGGTAATACAGCATCACAATTAGCTTGCAAGAAATGTGACTAAAGAGTTAGCCACGGGATCTTGTATTACGGAACGAGTAAAGAGACTTGCCGGTAACGAGATTGAACTAGGTATGGAGATACCGACGATCGAATCTCGGGCAAGTAACATACCGATAGACAAAGGGAACTGCATACGGGATTAGCTGAATCCTTAACATCATGGTTCAACCGATAAAGATCTTCGTGGAATATGTAGGAATCAATATGGGCATCCAGGTCCCGCTATTGGTTATTGACCGGAGAGGAGTCTCGGTCATGTCTACATGATTCTCGAACCCGTAGGGTCGCACACTTAACGTTCGGTAGCGCTAGGGTAGTATTGAGATATTAATAGTGGAAAGTCCGAAGGTTGTTCGGAGTCCCGGATGGGATCCGGGACAACACGAGGAGCTTCGGAATAGTCCGGAGGTAAAGATTCATATATGGAAAGTTGTTATCGGGGTTCCGGAAAAAGTTCGAGTTTTTTCGGTATTGTACCGGGAAGGTTCTAGAAGGTTCCGGAGTGGGGCCCCACCTGCATGGGGACCCACATGAACGTGGGTAGTGGGGAAAGTCCCCACAACCCTGGTCTAGGCGCACCAAGATCCTCCCTTAAAAGGAATAGTATCATATCCCAAGGGGATAAGATCAGGATCCCTAAAAAGGGGGGATAGCGATCGGTGGGGAAGGAAAGGTGGGATTTCCTTCCTCCCCCTTTGGCCAACGACCCTAGGGCCTTGGAGGGCAAGCCACCAGCCCCCTCCACGCCTATATAAAGGTGGGAAGGCATTGGGGGCAGCGACCCTTCGACCCTTACCCGTTACCTCTCCCAACTCCTCCCACGTTTCACCGGTACGCGCTTGGCGAAGCCCTGCCGGAATTCCGCTGCCACCACCACCATACCGTCGTGTTGGTCCCGATCGCACCTACCCCCTCTCTCTCGCTTGCTGGATCAAGAAGGAGAGGACGCCGCCGAGCCGCACGTGTGCTAAACTCGGAGGTGCCGTCCGTTCGGCACTTGATCGGGAGTTCGCGGGACGGATCGTGATTGGATCGCGAAGACGTTCGACTACGTCAACCGCGTTTCTTAACGCTTCCGCTTAGCGATCTACAAGGGTATGTAGGTGCAATCTCTCCTCTCGTAGATGTTCATCTCCTAGATCGATCTTGGTGAGCGTAGGAAAATTTTTGTTTCCCATGCAACGTTCCCCAACAGTGGCATCATGAGCTAGGTCTTTGCGTAGATGACATCATGAGTAGAACACAAAGGAGTTTGTGGGCGTTGATATTCAGATTGCTTCCTTCCTTGGTCTTTTCTTGATTCGGCGGTATTGTGGGATGAAGCGGCCCGGACCAACTTTACATGTCCACGTACATGAGACCGGTTCCATCGACTGACATGCGACTTTGTTGCATAAGATGGCTGGCGGGTGTCTATCTCTCCCACATTAGTTGAATCGGATTCGACGAAGGCGGTCCTTGTAGAAGGTTAAATAGCAACTTGCATATCACCGTTGTGGTTTTGCGTAGGTAAGAATCGTTCTTGCTAGATACCCATAGCAGCCACGTAAAACATGCAACAACAAATTAGAGGACGTCTAACTTGTTTTTGCAGGGTATGTTGTGATATGATATGGCCAAAGACATGATGTAATATATTTGATGTATGAGATGATCATGTTTTGTAATAGTTTATCTCGACTTGCATGTCGATGACTAGGGCAACCGGCAGGAGCCATAGGGTTGTCTTTAATTATTGTATGACCTGCGTGTCAATCATTAAGCGCTATGTAATGCTTTACTTTATCGCTAAACGGTAGCAGTAGTAGTAGAAGCATGGTTGGCATGACAACCCCGATGGCGACACGATGATAGAGATCATGGTGTCATGCCGGTGACGATGGAGATCATGCCGGTGCTTTGGAGATGGAGATCAAAAGCACAAGATGATGACCATATCATGTCACTTATGATTTGCATGTGATGTTAATCCTTTTATGCATCTTATTTTGCTTAGGACGACGGTAGCATTATAAGGTGATCCCTCACTAAAATTTCAAGATAAAATTGTGTTCTCCCCAAGTGTGCACCGTTGCGAAAGTTCGTCGTTTCGAAGCACCACGTGATGATCGGGTGTGGTAGACTCTACGTTCACATACAATGGGTGCAAGCCAGTTTTGCACATGCGGAACACTTGGGTTAAACTTGATGAGCCTAGCATGTACAGACATGGCCTCGGAACACAAGAGACCGAAAGGTCGAACATGAGTCATATAGTATATATGATCAACATGGAGATGTTCACCATTGAAGCCACCTCATCTCACGTGATGATCGGACTTGGGTTGGTGAATTTGGATCATGTTACACTCGGACGACCGGAGGAATGTCGATTTGAGTGGGAGTTTTTAAGTAATTTGATTAACTAAACTCATTATCTTGAACAATAGTCTAAGTTGTCTTTGCAAACTTATGTTGTAGATCAATGGCTCGCGCAGTAGCTTCCCTGAATTTCAATGCGTTCCTAGAGAAAGCCAAGCTGAAAGATGATGGAAGTAACTTTGTAGACTGGGCCCGTAATCTGAGGATTATCCTCACGGCTGCCCAAAAGGCTGATGTCCTTGATGCACCGCTTGGTGAGCAACCCCCTCCAGCGTCTGTGGACGTTATGAACGCCTGGCAGGCGCGTGTTGATGACTACTCAATAGTTCAGTGCACCATGTTGTATGGCTTAGAACCGGGACTTCAAAGGCATTTTGAACGTCATGGAGCATATGAGATGTTCCAGGAGTTGAAGTTTATTTTTGAGAAGAATGCCCGGATCGAGAGGTATGAGACCTCCGATAAGTTCTATGCTTGCAAGATGGAGGAGAACGGGTCTGTCAGTGAACACATACTCAGAATGTCTGGGTATTACAACCGTCTGGCTGAGTTGGGAGTTGTGCTCCCGCCAGAGGTGGTCACTGACAGAGTTCTTCAATAGCTACCACCTAGCTACAAGCGCTTTGTGTTGAACTATAGCATGCAAGGGATGAACAAGTCAGTCGCCGAGCTGTTTGCGATGCTGAAAGTCGCTGAGTCAGACATCCAGAAGGAGCATCAAGTGTTGATGGTCAATAAAACCACTAGTTTCAAGAAGAATGGCAAGGGCAAGAAGGGAAACTCCAAGAAGAGTGGCAAAGTAGTTGCCCCTCCCGTGAAGAAACCCAAGGCTGGGACCAGCCGGAAACTGAGTGCTTCTATTGCAAGGGAACTGGCCACTGGAAGCGGAATTGCCCCAAGTATCTGGCCGACAAGAAGGGGGCCACCGCCAAACAAGGTATATATGATATACATGTTATTGATGTGTACCTTACCAACTCTCGTTGTAGTGCCTGGGTATTTGATACCGGTGCGGTTGCTCACATTTGCAACTCAAAGCAGGAACTGCGGAATAGACGGAGGCTGGCGAAGAACGAAGTGACGATGCGCGTGGGAAATGGTTCCAAGGTTGATGTGATCGCCGTCGGCACGCTCGCTCTTCGATTACCATCGGGATTAGTGATGAACCTGAATAATTGTTATTTAGTGCCTGCGTTGAGCATGAACATTATATCTGGATCTTGTTTAATGCGAGACGGTTACTCATTTAAATCAGAGAATAATGGTTGTTCTATTTATATGGGTAATATCTTTTATGGTCAGGCACCCATTGTGAGGGGTTTATTCTTATTGAATCTCGATAGTGATGATACACATGTTCATAACATTGATGCCAAAAGATGTAGAGTTCATAATGATAGTACCACTTTCTTGTGGCACTGCCGCTTAGGTCATATTGTTGTAAAACCCATGAAGAAACTCCATGCTGATGGACTTTTGGAGTCACTTGATTTTGAATCACTTGACACATGCGAACCATGCCTAATGGGCAAGATGACTAAGACCCCGTTCTCCGGAACAATGGAACGGGCAAGTGACTTGTTGGAAATCATACATACTAATGTGTGCGGTCTGATGAGCATTGAGGCGCGCGGTGGATATCATTACTTTCTCACCTTCACCGACGATTTGAGTAGATATGGGTATATTTACTTAATGAAACACAAGTCTGAAACGTTTGAAAAGTTCAAGCAATTTCAGAGTGAAGTTGAGAATCATCGTAACAAGAAGATCAAATTCCTACGATCTGATCGAGGGGGAGAATATCTGAGTTATGAGTTTGGCAGTCACTTAAGACAATGTGGAATTGTTTCACAGTTGATGCCACCTGGAACACCACAGCGTAATGGTGTGTCCGAACGTCGTAATCGAACCTTATTGGATATGGTGCGCTCTATGATGTCTCTTGCCGATCCGCCACTATCATTTTGGGGTTATGCGTTAGAGACAGCTGCATTCACTTTAAATAGGGCACCATCTAAGTCCGTTGAGACGACACCGTATGAATTGTGGTTTGGCAAGAAACCAAAGTTGTCGTTTCTTAAAGTTTGGGGATGCGATGCTTATGTCAAAAGGCTTCAGCCAGAAAAGCTTGAACCCAAAGCGGACAAATGCATCTTCATAGGATACCCAAAAGAGACGGTTGGGTATACCTTCTATCTCAGATCCGAATGCAAAGTGTTTGTCGCTAAGAACGGGTCCTTTCTCGAGAAAGAGTTTCTCTCGAAAGAATTGAGTGGGAGGAAGATAGAACTTGATGAGGTTGTTGAACCTTTACTTCAACCAGAGAGTAGCACTGCGCAGAAAGATGTTTCTGTGGAACCTACGTCAGTTGAAGAGGAAGCTGATGATGGTGATCATGGAGCTTCGGATCAAGTTACTATCGAACCTCGTAGGTCGACAAGGATACGTATTGCTCCTGAGTGGTACGGTAACCCTGTCTTAGAGGTCATGTTGTTGGACAACGATGAACCTACGAGCTATGGAGAAGCGATGGTGGGCCTGGATTCCAACAAATGGTTATAGGCCATGAAAGCCGAGATAGGATCCATGTATGAAAACAATGTATGGACTTTGGAAGTGTTACCTGAAGAACGAAAGGCCATTCAGAATAAATGGATCTTCAAGAAGAAGACGGACGCGGACGGTAATATCACCGTCTATAAAGCTAGACTTGTGGCAAAGGGTTTTTCACAAGTTCAAGGAGTTGACTACGATGAGACTTTCTCACCCGTAGCGATGCTTAAGTCTGTCAGAATCATGTTAGCAATAGCTGCATTTTTCGATTATGAAATTTGGCAGATGGATGTCAAAACAGCGGTCCTTAACGTTTTCCTTAAGGAAGAGTTGTATATGATGGAACCAGAAGGTTTTGTCGATCCAGAGAATGCTGACAAAGTTTGCAAACTCCAGCGATCCATTTATGGACTGGTGCAAGCGTCTCGGAGTTGGAATCTTCGCTTTGATGAGGTGATCAAAGCGTTTGGGTTTATACAAGTTTACGGAGAAGCTTGTATTTACAAGAAAGTGAGTGGGAGCTCTATAGCGTTTCTAATATTATATGTGGATGACATATTGCTGATTGGAAACAATATAGAACTTTTGGAAAGCGTGAAGGAATATTTGAACAAGAGTTTTTCAATGAAGGACCTAGGAGAAGCTGCTTTCATATTAGGCATCAAGATCTATAGAGATAGATCGAGACGCTTAATAGGACTTTCACAGAGCACATACCTTGATAAAATTTTGAAGAAGTTCAAAATGGATCAGTCCAAGAAGGGGTTCTTGCCTGTTTTGCAAGGTGTGAAGTTGAGTAAGACTCAATGCCCAGCGACTACAGAGGATAGAGAAAAGATGAGTGTCATCCCCTATGCTTCTTCCATAGGCACTATCATGTATGCGATGCTGTGCACAAGACCAGATGTCAGCCTTGCCATAAGTATGGCCGGAAGGTTTCAAAGTGATCCAGGAGTGGAACACTGGACAGCGGTCAAGAATATCCTTAAGTACCTAAAAAGGACTAAGGAAATGTTTCTCGTTTATGGAGGTGATCAAGAGCTCGTCGCAAAGGGTTATGTCGATGCAAGCTTTGACACTGATTCAGATGACTCTAAGTCTCAAACCGGATACGTATATATTCTAAATGGGGGAGCGGTAAGCTGGTGCAGTTCCAAGCAAAGCGTGGTAGCTGATTCTACATGCGAAGCGGAGTACATAGCTGCCTCGGAGGCGGCGAAGGAAGGTGTCTGGATGAAGCAGTTCATGACAGATCTTGGAGTTGTGCCCAGTGCACTGGACCCGATGACTCTGTTCTGTGACAACACTGGTGCCATTGCTCTAGCCAAGGAACCAAGGTTTCACAAGACGACCAGACACATAAAGCGACGCTTCAATTCCATCCGCGATGCGATCAAGGAGGAGGACATAAACATTTGCAAAGTGCACACGGATCTTAATGTTGCAGATCCGTTGACTAAACCTCTTCCACGGGCAAAACATGATCAACACCAGAACTCTATGGGTGTTAGATTTATAACCATGTAATGCTAGATTATTGACTCTAGTGCAAGTGGGAGACTGTTGGAAATATGCCCTAGAGGCAATAATAAAATGGTTATTATTATATTTCCTTGTTCATGATAATCGTTTATTATCCATGCTATAATTGTATTGGTTGGACACACAAATACATGTGTGGATACATAGACAACAACATGTCCCTAGTGAGCCTCTACCGGACTAGCTCGTTAATCAAAGATGGCTATCGTTTCCTAGTCATAGACATGAGTTGTCATTTGATAACGGGATCACATCATTAGGAGAATGATGTGATGGACAAGACCCAAACTATAAACGTAGCATATGATCGTATCAAGTTTATTGCTATCGTTTTCCACATGTCAAGTATCTGTTCCTATGACCATGAGATCATGCAACTCACTGACACCGGAGGAGTACCTTGTGTGTACCAAATGTCGCAACGCAACTGGGTGACTATAAAGGTGCTCTACAGGTGTCTCCGAGGGTGTCTGTTGGGTTGGCATGGATCAAGACTGGGATTTGTCACTCCGTATGACCGAGAGGTATCTCGAGGCCCACTCGGTAATACAACATCACAATTAGCTTGCAAGCAATTTGACTAAAGAGTTAGCCATGGGATCTTGTATTACGGAACGAGTAAAGAGACTTGCCGGTAACGAGATTGAACTAGGTATGGAGATACCGACGATCGAATCTCGGGCAAGTAACATACCGATAGACAAAGGGAACTGCATACGGGATTAGCTGAATCCTTGACATCATGGTTCAACCGATAAAGATCTTCGTGGAATATGTAGGAATCAATATGGGCATCCAGGTCCCGCTATTGGTTATTGATTGGAGAGGAGTCTCGGTCATGTCTACATGATTCTCGAACCCGTAGGGTCGCACACTTAACGTTCGGTAGCGCTAGGGTAGTATTGAGATATTAATAGTGGAAAGTCCGAAGGTTGTTCGGAGTCCCGGATGGGATCCGGGACAACACGAGGAGCTCCGGAATAGTCCGGATGTAAAGATTCATATATGGAAAGTTGTTATCGGGGTTCCGGAAAAAGTTCGAGTTTTTTCGGTATTGTACCGGGAAGGTTCTAGAAGGTTCCGGAGTGGGGCCCCACCTGCATGGGGACCCACATGAACGTGGGTAGTGGGGAAAGTCCCCACAACCCTGGTCTAGGCACACCAAGATCCTCCCTTAAAAGGAATAGTATCATATCCCAAGGGGATAAGATCAGGATCCCTAAAAAGGGGGGATAGCGATCGGTGGGGAAGGAAAGGTGGGATTTCCTTCCTCCCCCTTTGGCCAACGACCCTAGGGCCTTGGAGGGCAAGCCACCAGCCCCTGCACGCCTATATAAAGGTGGGGAGGCATTGGGGGCAGCGACCCTTCGACCCTTGCCCGTTACCTCTCCCAACTCCTCCCACGTTTCACCGGTACGCGCTTGGCGAAGCCCTGCCGGAATTCCGCTGCCACCACCACCATACCGTCGTGTTGGTCCCGATCTCACCTACCCCCTCTCTCTCGCTTGCTGGATCAAGAAGGAGAGGACGCCGCCGAGCTGCACGTGTGCTAAACTCGGAGGTGCCGTCCGTTCGGCACTTGATCGGGAGTTCGCGGGACGGATCGTGATTGGATCGCGAAGAGGTTCGACTGCATCAACCGCATTTCTTAACGCTTCCGCTTAGCGATCTACAAGGGTGTGTAGATGCAATCTCTCCTCTCGTAGATGTTCATCTCCTAGATCGATCTTGATGAGCGTAGGAAATTTTTTTGTTTCCCATGCAACGTTCCCCAACAACTTGATGGTATGTTTTGAGGTATTTGTTGTATATAGTTTAGGGAAGGTTGGTGTATGAGTTTATTGTGTTAGCACAATTTCTTTTTAGCACCTCAACCCCTCTTATTAGTGCGGTTGTCCTAGGGCTCAAATAAACTGAAACCAAAGCTTCAATTCATCGAAAAACCATGCCTTTAACCTTTTCAAAGTGGATGTCAACCATCTCCTTAATAATCCTTCGAGGAAGCAATGACATGATGAGATAATCTTATAACAACCATCATTAGTTCCACTAACCACATTGTCATCACACCAAAATATCATTTAGAGATAAATGCACTTTCACACAGGGATACCGGAATGCAAAAACAAGAAAAGATAACAAAACCGGTAACGAGGAGAACCAAGTTGAGGATTCATCCTCAAGTCGGCGCGCCCCGCCTTGGCTGCACTATATATGTGTGTGTGTGGGGGGGGGGGGGGCTCCCCCCATGCGCATAACTGTTGTGCCCCTCTCTCTCTCTCATCTAGTTCGAACTAGACGAAATGTCTCCCTCTAGTTTCTCTCGGTGAAATTTGTCCTGAACGACGAAATGCTTCCATATCACTTCTTCGGTATGCGTGGATACCGCAGAGGGGTCGTCTACTTCGAATCCCAATCGGTGGAGAAATTCTCGCGGCTGGGAGGTATAACCTAGCTGCGGGAATCGGCGGCTCGTCATCAACATCTTCTTCCCCTCCACTATGTTTTTGTTGGTGAGATTGGATCTATCCTGACATCTTCATATTGTTCTTTGGTGCGATTGTATGTTATTTTTTTGTTGTTGCGTAGTACGTTCCCCTACATTAGCATCGTGAGCTATTCTATGAGTAGATGCACGTACGATTTAGAGAAGATGGAGATATGCGTGCATTGCACATGCGATGCACGGGATATCTAATTACAGATGTTCATGTTATTTCCCTTCTAGTTGCAAATTTTTGATCTTGACGACATAGAAAACTTTTGTTACAAAGGTCTGGCTTTCCTCCTTTTATGCATCTCTTGAGTATGCTGATCGTCTGACCAAAGTCATGCTTCAGACTCTTTGGGTTTTGCTTTAGTTGAGAACAAAAAATTGTGAGGAAAAGGGCGTGTAGATTCGATCTACACGTGGTTCACACGTTTAATGAAATTTACTATGGGGCTTGAGATTTTAGTCAAGTCTCGTGTTTCATACACCCCACATGTTAAACTAACAACATGGAGTAATCACACTTAATGGTTACATAGGTAATTAAAAGTTCATTACTTAAACCCTAGCAGCCACTGTAATTAGCAAAAAAATAATTAGAGGTGTCTAACTTGTTTTTGCAGGGTGTGCATGTGATGTGGTATAACCTTCGTCACAATAATATATTTGTATGAGATGCAAAGTGATTGTAATTTTATTTCATGACCTACGGCATGATGGCTTGAGCCATATGATTGTCATTAGTTTAATTGACCTGTGTGGCAAATCATGTAATGCATTTATTTTATTATAGAGATAGCAATAGTAATAGTTGCGAGGACATGGTGGTGACAATTATATGTGGTGATGGACCTCAACGCAAAGCCATAGGTGAGGGAGTTCGCTGACGAATCAAAGTTGAAGAAACATGCCACGGCAGAAAAATTGTGCCATGACAGAGTTTTCAAAATTGCTACCATGACAGCGGTCTTTTTGCAAAAACCGCGTGAAGACGATGCAGACTTCTCTAACGAAAGGGGCTATACCATATCACTATATTATGAATTGCCTGTGATGTTAATCCATTTTTATGCATCCTATTTGATGCGCGGTAGACGTGTTTTATAGGGTGACCCCTCACACAAAAATATTAAGTAGTTAGTGTTCATCCAACTGTAGCACCGTCTGAAATACGTGTCACTTCAAGGTGCATCGTGTCACGTGGGTACAATAGATTTGTCGTGTATGAGGCTGTCACGAACCGTTCGAGCAGCAAGAGCATTTGGTTGTCTTGACGAACTTAGGAAGAACGCCTTTAGTTTGGAACATGCCAATTGAAAGATGAACACGAGTCATGGCAAGTTTGTCTACCGGTCTAATTATTTCATCATTAGTGATGCCACATTAATGGCGGAGTAAGTGAGGTGTGGATCTTCAATCGCTAGTAATCAACTATGAGGGATGTTGGTTTTAGTGAGAGCACACTCTTATTAAAATTGTTAATTAGAGTTACAATTAATTATGAACAATGTCTAAGTAAATTTGCATTGTGGTTGTAGAATAATAACATGCATTTCCACCTTCCTTGTTGATTTTAATTAGTTGTATGTAAGTATCTAATTAAGACTTTACGGATTGGTATCATAATGTGAGGATATTGCCCTCAAGGTGCCGTCGCGATGTGGTGGCGGGGGGAGGGGGGGAGCTCTTGCAGCTAAGGTTGGGCGCCTCGGTGCCACCCATCGGAGCGACGCTGGAGTGAGGGATTCTTTTAGTTTCCTCGATGATTTGTAGCTACTCTTTAACTTGCCTAAGAGGAGTCAAACTTTCTCAGTAGATAATATTCGTGGCTTAGCACGACATGTGTCTTGCTTAAGAGCAAGACACAGTGTGCTCTTTTCTGGCCTCTAAACCTGCCTCTAGCGACTTGGAGGTCGGCGTCATAGGGATCACCTCCAAGGAAAAGTGGCTGGCATCACCTCCAAGTTTCTCCCCTCATTAGAATAATTTTGTGTTCCCACTTGTCATGCGCAGCAGCATTGCATGCTCCATGCTAGGTGGCTCATAAAAAAAGATACTAGTTTTTATGTGCATGCAACTTGCTATGGGGTCCACCTTAGAGGCGGAACTGAATTTGGTATAGTGCATGATTTTAGCCAAGTTTAGAGGCAGGAAAGTGGACCCCAACTTAAGAGGCCATGTTGCCTCTAAACATTGATGATGCTCTAAGATTTGGCTAGAATTAAACACACACTTAGTTTGATCAAACTTGTCAAACATGAGATGTTGTGAAGGCGTGGTAATAAAAGTATGGCTAGAACTTGGTAAAAATTTGGCTTAGCTTTATTAAATGCAACAAACGATGGAAAGACGTCACACTTTCCTTTAGTGCTCGATGTCTATGAGTGAGGTGAAAGGTAAACCAGAGGTGGGTAAATGAAGGATTTTTGCCGCTTTTGTTTTCACCCTCACCGTACGTCCAAAGTCCAAGTCAGACAGACAAGGGAGGAACAACCGAACAAGCAGAGATTCATGGCCCCAATTTTTCTTGTTCCGACGGAAAAGTAATGGCGGCAGGCGGCAGCGCCCTCCGTCCGGATTGGGCATGCAACCGCATCCGTCGGATCACGACGCGCGTCTTTTATCACTCACTGCACCGGAATGTCGGAAATCATCGCCGGAACCCTGTGATTTTAGCTTAGTGGTGGCGGAGCTGTACGTTTCCGAAGCTCGAGCTTGCCTTCGGACGGTACACCGGCCGTTCATTCGGTACTGAAACTGTCAAAGTCAGCGGAAAAAGTCAGTGGGGGCCAGGCAATAGAAAGCACCCAAAACCGATGGACGACACGTTGCCGTGGACGGCGGCCCCTTCCTACCCAAAACCCTGGACAACCGCCGCTATGCGCCTTCAGATTTCTGCACTCCACCTGAAATGCATGGTTAAACCCCACCGCACCAAGCAAGAACTGAGATTGCCGAGCTTTGCCCCCTTCACTACTAGTTCGATCGATTCCCCTCTCACCCCCCCCCCCCCCCCCCCCCCCCCCCCCCACACCCTCCTCGAGCGGCATGGCCGCTAGCGGCAGCGGCGACCTGGATGATCTCAGGCGGGCCGAGCTTCTCCAGCGCAGGGGTCGACGCCGGAAAGCCCTCCGGCTCCGTCCCCGACATGGACGTGTACTCTGCCGACCCATGGGAAATCCTCGGCGGCAGAAAACAAGTTTGGTGCTTCAGCCCCCTCACTTGCCGCAAGGCCGCCGCCGGCAGGTCCACGAGGGTGCCAAATCGCCATGTCGTCGTCGGCACCGGCGAAGTGAGGCGGTGGGGCCAGGACAAGGGCAAGATGCCCATTCGCAATCAAGCCGGCGTTGTGGTTGCGTTCAAGCGTACGCTCTACTACAGGTCAAAGACCACAGACGAAAGCCTCGGGTATTCCATGGACGAAATCGAGCTCAGTCAACAACAGGTGCCCGGCGCCGAGAAGCTGGTGCTGTGCAATCTCAGATCGACTCGTAAGAATCCGGGGAAAGCCATGCCCGCGTCGTCTCCAGCGCCGGAGCTTCCCATCCAGAGGCATGCTATCTCCATGTGCACCGCTCCCAAGCTCGCGTATGCGTATCCTCCGCCGATGCCGCGGGGCCCGCGGGGGTCGGTGAGCATTCCTGTGGTTTCTCTGGACAAGGGCAAGGCCGTGGCGGTGGCGGAATAGGTCCGGGAAGGGGGTGCGGCCGCCGCGGGACTCGCTTATTCTCCGCCAGGGGGCCGAAGCCCTATGAGGATGAGTGGGACGGCGAGGATGACTGCGGCTGCTGTGGACAAGGGCAAGGCCATGGCAGTGGCGGAGGAGGCGAAGGGAGGGGGTGCGGCCGCAGCGGGCTTCCCCGGGCCCGCGGTGATGAAGTTAGGTAGCTGGTTGGTGGCGTCGGCCGAGCACATGAAGCAGGCGGCCAAACTCATCCCCGAGGGGACGCCTGTCGTCGTCGTTCTCTCCGCCATGGGGATGACGAGCAGTAACCTCCTGCTGGTACGGTAGACCATTTCTCCTCTCTGTGAAACTTTTGGTTTTAGCGCAGTCGCTGAGTTCCATTCTGTGCTAATTGGCTGTTGCACTGTGTAGGCAGGAGCGAAGGCGTTGAGCTGCGACTTTCTGATGGTGCCCGGAATCGACGAGGTCAAGGTCATCAAGGAGCTTCACCTTAGGTGTGTCCGTGTGTGTGCGTCTTAGTTTTTTCCAATGTTTTAAATAGCGGGCTATGCCAAATAGCGTCGGACCTCCAAATCAGCTATAGCGGAGCTATAACGGGCTATTTGCACATGAGACCATTTAGCGGCACCCTGCTGAAAAGGCTATAGCGGGCTATAGCGGAACTATGGTTTTTTCTAATTTTGCAGTCTTCTGTACTTAATGACCAACCCTGGCTCCCTGAGTGCTCATTGGTTTGCTCTGTTCAGGACGATTGCTGAGCTTGGATTAGATAGCTCCACTGTTGCAGGCAGGGACGAAGCTACAAAAGAAGTTTGATGGGGTCAAGTCTATGACAATGGGGTCATCTTCTATAAATGAACAGTGATTAGTATTAAACTAGTGAAGGATTTTCTAATTTCATTGGGGTCAATTGACCCCAGTGCATACAAGGCAGCTCCGTCCCTGGTTGCAGGTATGCCAATCTTTATCTGTGAGTCTCTGTGGCCCAGGGTGACATGTAGATCTTAGCTGACATGCTGGCCCAGGGTGACATGTAGATCTTGGCTGACATGCTCGCTGCGTAGCCACGCCATGGATTTTTTTTTAGTATAACACATATCAAAATCCCCTTGTGTGTTTTTCTGGCTCCCTGGTGATAAACATGTGACATGCTTACTAATTAATATACTTACATACATATGCATATATTTGAACCTGTATACATATAACTCCATGTACTCGGTCAGTCAGTTGCGTTGTGTTAAGCAATGCATGCATTCAGTAAGGAATATTACCAGACACATGGAATGTGGAATATGCCGGATCCGTAGTCATAACAGTAGTATATCTCATGATTTTGACCAATCATTCTCTAGCTGCTGTCAATTACTACATCTTTTGCATTTTGTGAGGCTAATTCAACTACGAGTATTTGCATTCTCTTTCTTCCATCCAGATGTCATGTGTGCTATGCCTCAGCGGTCAGCACTAAGTACTAACATTGCCTTTTTCACTGTCAAACTAAACAGATACACTGAATGAGATGGAAAAACATCTTATGGGCGTAGCTATATTGAAAGAGCTGACTCTCCAGACACGAGGCTACCTTGTTTCCATCGGTGAACGTTTATCAGCAGGAATATTTTCTGCATGTTTGAATAAACTTGGAAGAAGGGTATGTATGCCCATCTGCAATGATTAGTTGTTTGCCTATACCTTTGTATTCCAGTCTTTGTTTTATCTAGACTCTAGGCCTTTTGCTGATCAAATTTTGGTATTCATACTTCCTCAAAATCTTCCACGAAAGAGAGTGCAATTAGGTAGAAGGTTTCTGACAAATGTATCAACATCTTGCTACCGTAGAGATCTGACCATGTCACCTTGGTTTTTTGCTTGTGTGCAGTATGATGCACTTGATGTTAGCCTTATGGCCAGGGACAAGTATACCGATATTCTCCAAGCAACTTGTTCTGCTATACCTATAGTTCCTGATTCCTTCTGGAAGGTATGTCATTTGTGTGTAATTCATGTGCTGCTGGTCTGTTACCCACGATACTTCTTTGGTGGTTTAGCAAAGCTGGAGCAATATTCTATTATTACCCTTTGTTACTTTTTTATCTACAGTCGATGCAACTAGCTATGGAAGGTGGCATACCAGTTACATTTAAGAAATTGTGCAACCCTGAAGCAATTTTTCAGAGTGTACTAACTAGAATTGAGTCGAGATCAAATATTACTGTGCTGAACATGGAGAGCACAATGATGCTAAACCAGTCTGATTTCTTAGCAATGGTACTGTAGCAACAACCTTGTGTCTTTTTTTTCAGTTATATGATTGTTTGATGTTTGATTCTGTTATTTGTGCAGTCTTTCTCAAAATTTACCAATTTGGGCATATCTTTCAATTGTGTGGCTCTTAGCGAAGGCAAGATATCCTTGATAGTAGTTCCATCAAAACTGTCAAGTCATGAATTGGTCCAGCTTCCGGTCGAAAAAATGAATTGGTCCAGCTGGTAATGAAACATCTGAATCCCATTTTGTATATAATGTGCCAACAATATGGCTAGATACCCTTTGTTTTTCTATCTTATTATTAGGTTACTTTGTAACAAAAATTGTGCTTGTTATTCTTCATTCTTTTGTTCTGATGATTTGGCAGGAGACTGGTTATGTAGTTGAAGAGCTTCAACAGTTTGCGATTGTTCATCAGCTACAAGACAGATCAGTCATCTCCCTGTTAGGGGACAACACACATATGTCAGCAATCGTTTTTGCAAAGGTAAGGACCAGAAATGCACTTAGCTACTGAGACTTCGTGCCTATGCAGTCTTTTTTAGAAAGATGATACACAGTTTTTCCTGGAATCCTTAACCATAAAATACGCTTAACGGTTGCTGCACAACAGGCGGTCAATGTTCTAGAGGGCATCAATGTTGAGGTCCTGAAGTTCTCCCATGGGTCGTCCGAGGTATTTCGCTTCCACAAGAAATGAACATGATTGTTTTTTCTGTTTATTTGTGCAATATAATATTGGAGCTGTGTTTCTGGTGTTACTGTAATCTTAACTGTATTGAGCTTTGTGACCGTGCAGGTGATGGAGGTGTCCTTGGTGGTCCATGACAATGTGGCAGAGCACTGTGTACAGGTACTTCGTTCAGCATTCTTCGTGTCAGCAGCCAACTCCGGCTACAAGAGAAAGCCGGGTGACAACCACCCGGAGGCTCCACCTGCTGTGCGTCAGGAAAGGGATGACAAGGCCGGGGACCCGACCAAGTTCTTCGACAGTATAGTTGACGATACCATTGAGCCCGTCAGCTCAGAACCTGAAGTTCAGCCCAAGCAGCCACCAGGTGTTGAGAACGACTAGCCGGTGCCCCCCACTGGAGTCGACAACGGCTATGAAATTCAAATTGGCGACTTCAACATCGTAGTACCCGAGCAGCAGGTACTCCCTGTCCTTGGTGTGGGGGAGGGCAGCAGTGGAACACCAAGTATTCTGGACGAGACCGAGAGCAGTCATCACAAAATCAAGGACCTGAACCATGGTGCTCTGAAGCACATCGAGCACTTGATTGACTCTGACAACAACGACTATCTGATGCCTTCCGAAGGCAGTGCTATGAAGATTCCGGTGTTCGTGGATCACCACAGGCTCGTCAGAGGCGACAACGGTGGAGATCCGCCGGCCGCAGCCAGGTTGGCTGCTTCGCGACTTGAAGACGACGGGCCAATTTTCAATGACGGCGACTGCAGCTTTCTTGATGGCACCATCATGGACGAGCTTCAGGTCGGAGGCGACAACAACGGATATCCTGCCGGGTCCGCTGTCAGAATACTTGAAGAAGCCTGCCCGATTTTCGACGACGACGGCAACAATTATCTAGATGGCATGGACATGGAGGAGCCTCCTTATCTACATGGACAACTCTCCGCTGTTCCCGTTTCCCTTTGGATAGCTGAGGTGTGTTTGAATAACTGAAGCAATGGGTGTCTAGCTTAGCGTTGCTTGAGCTGGCATGCTTGGCTCGAGTCTGGGGCGTGCCTTTTCAGTACTTTCTGAGAAGAGAGTGTGTGTGTTTTTTTTTTTTTGACGGAACCTCGTCAGAGGGCGGGGAGCTCCCGCATTGCATTATAGAAGAAGAGAGTTGATCCAGTTAATGAGGGAAACCGGACCCAAAAACCAAACAAGCACGATTAATTAAGGAAAACCGGCAAAAACCACACACAACACACAACTAGCTATCAAGGAACGTCGTCCGAGCCAGATACGAGGGTGTCTAGGCCCAAGACCATCAAAAGCACCTCATATCCAACCAAGTCAACCTCCTCAACCTGAAGAAAACGCCCACAACCAGCAGAGCACTCGCACCTAATCATCTCCATAATCTGATCAAACATTAACCTCAACCAAAGCTCGAATAACCTGCATCGCCATCGGCGTGGGTGGCTTCTTGTACATACGCAGATAAGACTGTATCTTCTCTTCCACATCCTCCTCGGTGGCTTTCTTAGATGTTGTGGCCTTCGGCAAATCCCCATAAGCCTCCGCCAACCTATGTTCAGCGCGCTTCGCGGTAGGGATGTTGCAGTTTTTGTTCTTCTGATCCAAACGTACACTACGCCTCTTGGAACAAGTAGAGCCTCCTTCAATCTGCACATGGATTGGCGCTTGGAGCAACGAACGTGGCGCTGTGCAACTGAAACTGCTTAGGAACTCATCCAGCAAGGGAGTTGATGTCGGGCCTTGAGGCAAGCCAATGTCACCAAGAGACTCCTCGGGCACAGAAGACATCGTGCTGCTAACTCCACCTGAAGCATGCATCAGCGGAGAGGAGACCAAGGGGGGCACCTCCACAACCAAGCTACTGGGCAAAGCCACCATAGACTGATCCATGCCATTATCGAAGCTGCAATTTTATCAATCTTAGTTTGCTCTTCCTCACCTTGAATCTCCATCTCAGATAGAACATGATCAATAACAGGAGACACATCTGCAGGTCGTGCCACTGTGGCCAGTAGCTCCGACGAGCAACCGGCCAAACCAACCTCATTGAGATCATTACCATCGGCAAGAACGAGAGGCATGTTCCCCTCGGCCTCTCCAACCAGCAGCTCAGGCGGCAAATTAATGGCAGGGAAAGAACCAAACCTGCCACTGACAGCCTCCATTCGCTCCAATAAGCTTGAGACCTGGACTGTCCAACCTTGCAGAGCAACCACCATGTTGCGGAGGGGCTGAACAACCTCCTCCAAGTGAGAGGCAGCCAAGGCATGCAACTCGCCACGCAGCGCCTCCGCCTAAGCAGCGAACAGAGGTTGCATCAGCCCCAAATCCGTAGCACTGGAGTTTCCACGAGGGGCCTCCTGATCAAGCGCATCCGGAGGGGCAACCACAGAGGCCCACGAGCCCTGCAGCCGGCGAGGAGGAGTTGGAGGCGAGTGGCTACAAGGGCGAGGCGCTTGGCAGGCAGGCACAACCCCTGGGCGGCGAGGGGAGGCTGGAGGCGAGTGAGAGCGCCGGCGAGGATCTTGACTGGCTGGCAGGCGATCCGGGAAGTCCCGCTCGCGATGGCCAGAGCGGCGACAGCCCAGGCACTGGACACGGCCGCTGCAGTCAGCGATGAAGTGCTCCGGCGCCAGGCACCGAAAACATAGGCCGAAAGTTCTCCTCTTGAAGTCAAGGGAGAGACCGGTTCCCTTCCTAGGAGGAGGAGTTGAATCCTTCTCCGTCCGCGGGCGACGCCCCCTCCCCCCCCCCCGCCCCCACCTCCTCCCATGGCTTCTCAGACGACACCTCGGTGGCCTCAGCGACCATCGTTGGTGTGAAGTTCTCCAGGATCTGAGACGGGGGAGGCGGCAGGAGGAATCCCGGCCCCCCCATGGGGCGAGAGACCGGAGCCCCATCCCCTCCCACAGCTGGGATGCGCGAGGGATCTGGATCTGGATCGGGATCGAGAGGGGAGCAGGGAACGGGAGGTGGAGGGGTCATGGTGGCAGGGAGGTCGTTGGGGAGTGGAGAGGTGGTGGGGCTGAGGAAGCTAAGAGACGAGGAGGAGCTCCGGGGTGGAGCTACGCAACGGCGGCGACGGCACCACCGCGTCGCGGGAGCTGGCTCTCATCTCGCGGAAAGCTCTCCTGGTCGATAGAAGAGAGTGTGTCGCATGCCCGGTTTTGATTCAATGTAATTCTTGACACAATTTTTTTTCTGATAATGGATACTTAAATATCGAGGTGATAGATGGCGCTCTAAGTATTAAGCATAACTATCGAATACATCCAGTCTTTCTTCTAATTACATGCATGCATGCATTAGAATAACTTCCGCATCTTTCACACGTTCATGCATACACTAGAGAATAAGGGTATGTAGCATAGCTGGGCCAGAATTATCTAGCCTGCTCCGGCAAGAGCCGCTAGAAGCAAGGCTAGTAATCAGAGTTTTAACTTCCAAAACCTGCCCACGATTGCAATTTTGCCGGTGTGGGAGAGCCAATTCGGCTCGCTTCCATTGCCAAGGTTTTCTTGGTAGTTGAGGGCTAGATTGTTTTCAAAAGCTAGTTTTATTTTGCTTACCAAATGGTTATCCTTGCCTAGCTAGGCTAGAGCTGCCCCTTGCCGCACATCCAAACGCATCCTAAAAGCTGATGTCATCATAAATTCTCCTTATTTTAAAATTTTAAAATGTTTTGTAGCTCAAATCGTCGGTGCAATTCAAAATCCACTTTCACATGTCGCGACGAGAACTTCCAAATGAGATCTCATGTTGGTATATTCTAACGATTTTTTTGGGTCAAAAAGTTACCACGCCTGGGCTACATAAGTTACCACGCCTGTGGTATGTAAGTTATATTTACACTAGAGTTACCAGGGACATAAAATGGCTTCCGCGACTTTATCCCCACATACACATGCATGTATGCACTAGAGGGCAAAAGATGGTGTCATCCTAGATTCTCCGCATTTTGAAAATTTAAAATATTTTGTAGCTCAAATCCCGAGCTTGAGCCAGTAGTGGCCGACCTTCTCATTTGTCCTCGTTCATGTCTCGGATGTCTCTCAGATCAGCGATCTGTTATCCACAAGAAAATGATATGTTAGTTTTTGGAGTTTTGGGTGTGAGTTTTCTGTAATGGTCACTAAAATATTTTGAAAACTCAGCCAGAAGAGAAGTTCGTTACATTGTGAAAAATGATAGGAAGTCCACCAATAAGGTTGGCTATGCCCAAGATGAAAGTAACTGACATGTTTTGGCGCCGCTTGACGCTGCTGTTGAAACAACGGAGAGGCTGGTGACCGACTCCACTAAGCCTCCATACACTCTGGCTTCCAGTATATCCCAATCATCCCTCTGTTGTTGCCTAGGAGCAGACGGATTCGCATCTTCAGAGAATGACAACACTACATCTGTTGCTCGAGGAATCCGAGAATTTGGTATGTCGCCCCTTCGGATGATACCTGGTCTGGTATAGGGAAAAAACCTTGGTGATCAGATACACAAGAGATTTAGACGGCACAGAAAAGAGAGGCAGCAAGTTTCACAGAATTGGTTGCTCTCGGAGATTTGTTTGTTCGGTACATGCGTGTCAAACTTATCTTGATTAACTTACTGATGATAGGCAGTGTGGAACTGTGGAATAATAAATCTAAAAGGAAAATACTTTGGCCTGGTACGATATTTGTCACAATTGGGCTGAAAAATGAGCCATTCTCTGCAGCTCCGTGAGCATCTGAGCAAAGGAAGTTACTACTGTCAGACTGTATCTCTGAATAACAGTAAGTAGCTCATGCATGCATGCTGATCACTTAATCGGACCTACCTTTGTTTGCCTACTTTGGCAGTTTTGTACAGCTAAATGCCTAAAGTTACCACAACAGTCAACAAACAGAACTTGCAAGTATTATTCTACACTTAATTAGCAGATGGTTCTCAATACAAAATGCAGGTAACGGTGCAAATAGGATCTAAAATTCAGGCAAGTAGTCAAAAGATTTCCGTAGCAAATTGTACAAGTAGCAGGAAGAAACAAATAAAATGTAAATAAAGAATAGCTTACTTCAGTACATGATTTTTCATAAGAAGGCAGGCGAGATGAACACAATATGTATACTCAGTAGCCGCCTCTGATGAATTAACAACCTAACAAAAACAGCAAAAAAACACATTTGATTCACAAATCATCTATTGTAGCAAGCCATGAATCCAACATTTGAATGATCTGTCGAGGATAATGACAACAACAACAACAACAAAAACACACATTAGAATCGCACACCACAAACTGATACATAGGGCTAATTAGTTTACCCAATCCAATACACTCAAGTAAGTGTCAACAAATCTACTTGTCAGATAGTAGTGTCATACAACAAACTTCAGAATTTAGTACATCTCTGAAATCAGGACGAAGTCTCATAACCTAAATTCGGCTTCAGTCTCATTATTCATGGATGAACACTTCTATAGCATTGACCATTAGTATACTATTGAGTACCTGTCAGATAGTAGTGTCGTAGAACAAATTTCCAATCAAACGTATGAGTAAATTGCTTGAGAGATACAGTCGGTTGCTTTCTCTGAAACGAAAGGGAAACCATATAGCATAGAGTCAGTTGCTTTCTCTGAAACAAAAGGAAACCAAAAAGAAATCAATCTCAAAGCTTACTGCTTGAATAATCTTGAGAACATGAAGAACCTTTAGTGTGAAGATCCTTCTCAAGGGCCCACTGAAACATACGAAGATCATCAGCGCCATCTAGTACCGGCTCAAAACATTCTCATATGAAAGTACTCTAAATCTTACATGCTGCATTTCTTCAATACAGTAATTGGTCCACTTTTATCAACATCAATTGTATCGAATTGGTCCTTCAGATCCGCTAAATTTTCCTCATTGACTGCTCTTGCTAATGCTTGAACAAGCAATGATGCAATACTATAAGAAACCAAATGAGAGTACACCACAAATAATTATCGGTACTTGAAAAATTAGCGCATGTTACAGTCTTATCTTGTGGCTGTCTCAAATATTGCAAATTTCAAAACAAACAGATCTAGCTCTGAGAATTCAAAATAAAAATGAAACATCATGAAGTTAGAAAACCTTAATAGGTAGTGATGAATATAAGTTCATACCTGATCAAAGTTCGCCGGCTTGGTGGCGAGGGCCTCAACGTGGCGGCGGCGGCGGCCCGCGCAGCCGCGCTCGCATCCGTGGGTCAGCAGAGGAGAGCGGCAGGCGGCCCGCGCTCACGTTCGTGGGGCAGCAGAGGTGGAGCGGATGGCGGCGATGGAGACCCTCGCTCACATCCGTGGGGCAGCAGGGGAGAGCGGCAGGCGGCGACGGCGGCCCGTGCTCGCGTCCATGGGGCAGTAGAGGAGGAGCGGACGGCGGCGACTGAAACCCACGCTCGTGGGGCAGTAGAAGAGCAGCGTGCGGCGGCGACAGCGATCCACGCTCGTGCCCATGGGGCAGCAGAGGAGGAGTGGCGGGCGGCGGCTTCGATCCGCGCTCGCGTCCGTGGGGAGCAGAGGAGGAGCGGCAAGGCGTTGTGATTGCAGAGAGAAAATCACGGGACAGTAATCCCCGCTAATTGAGATCCTGCTCGCTCGTGTAGTCCGCTCTGGGCAGAACATTTAATCTGGGGCGTTAGTTTGTGTGACAGATTTTTGATGTAATATGAACTGTTGGATGTGATTTAGTTGGATTGATTGGACGTTTCTGGTAATTCTGTGTACACTTTATAGTGTGTCTGTAGGAGAATTCACGTTTGCTCTTTTAAACAAAAATCGATAAAGAGAGCTCCTTCTCCGATTTCCATTAAAAGAAATCACAATGTCTTTGCTTATAGAGAAACTAAAGCTACTAAAGCAAAACGAACAAGCAAGAAGAAATGCCATGGGAAGAAGGAACCATCCCTCCCTCCCCCCCCCCCCTTGATCCATGGCATCCTCGTAGACAGGCCTGCCCACCCCGACACAAACGTCAGAGTCGAACCTGGACCAGCTGCCCAACAACAGCGCAAACTTAATGACAGGGAATCTAAAGTACACTCCCTATTACAAGCCACTACATAGATAAGTTTTCATAACTAGCAGAACGGCAACAGCAGGGCGAAACATAGTGAAAGAAAATAAGATCTTCATCGATGCCACACTTCGGAGAAAGGAGTAGCATCAGCCTTCAATCCTTGCGACCCCAGCTCTCCAGCCATGCGCCACTCTGAAGATTTCCTTCGACACCTGTTCAACATGCCTTACGCCCGCCATCATTTGCTTTATTCTTCCTTGGTTTTTCTGCAAAATTGTCCAATCATGTAACCAATTTATTATCATATTAACTGGAACACAAGGATCAGTTACCCTGTTATTATCAAACACCAGATATCCCAACTGCCATTAAGTTTCTGTCATTTTTATCAAACTTCTTGAGCCAAGAGGAGAATAACAAATGCACACTATCAGGAATGGCATGCATGTTAAAAGCACATTTCATAGCCGTCCATAGCATCCTAGCAACAGAAAAGTAGAAAAAAAGATGATTAATATTCTCCTCTCTCGCACAAAAAGAACATTTACTGTCCCCAGTCCAGCCCCTCCTAATCAAATTGTCTTTAGTGAGGATACTTCCCCTCAAGGCCTGCCACATGAAAACCTTAACACGAGGGGGCATTTCACTTTCCACATAAACCTATGTGGATATTTTTGCCCATCTTGAACCATGATTCTATAATAGGATTTCACAATGTATTTTCCATTACCTGTCAAGGACCATCTTATCCTACCTTTTGATCATTCAAATCCACCCCCTCACAAGCCTCTTTGATATGTTCCCACAACTCCAAAGACTCCCCATACAAAGTTCTTCTAAATCTAACTTCATTCAAACCCCCTTCAAAAATATCTGCAACAGATTTGTTTTTATCAAAGCAGATATTATATAATCTGGGAAAGCCGTCTTTCAAAGATTTTGGTCCTATCCACCAATCTTCCCAGAATCTAACATTTCTCCCATTCCCTATCAAGAACTTACAATGAGAAAAGAAGAACTCTTTATGTTTTAATAACTCAGACCAAAACTGAGAATCTCCATTTCTATGTTTTCTGCTAGTAATACAAGCATTTTTTACATATTTATTTAGAAGCAACGTTTGCCATAATCCCTCTGTATTGTAAATTTTCCACCACCATTTACATAACAAAGCTCTATTCATCTGAGCTAGATTCTGAATTCCCAATCCACCCATGTCTTTTGGTTTACACACCTCAGACCATTTAACCAAATGATATTTTTTCTTATCAATATTTTCCCGCCAAAGCAGTCTTGCCCTATAGAAATCCATTCGTTTTTTTACTCCAACAGGCAACCCATAAAAGGACATCATATAGTATGGGATACCAGTTAGTGAAGATTGGATCAAAGTAGTCCTTCCAGCACTAGCCAATAACCTCCCCTGCCATGTGCCACATTTTCTCTCCATCTTTTCTTCTGTATTTTTCCAATGTTTATTCCTAATTCTTTTTTTTATCAATTGGAAGCCCTAAGTATTTCAAAGGTAGTTCCCCTACAGGACAAGTAATTTTTTTTGAGTAATCATCTTTCTTATCAAGAGCTTCACCAAATAGGAACAGTTCACTTTTGTGAAAGTTAATCTTCAATCCAGACATTTGTTCAAATAAACACAAAATGTACTTTAGATTATGAGCACTATCAAAATCATCCTGTAGAAGGAAAATAGTGTCATCTGCATATTGCAACATGTTGACACCACCTTCTAAATTATCTATCAACAATCATTTAATAAAACCACTCTTTCTAGCATTATCCATCAGTATAGCCAGAGCATCAG
This sequence comes from Elymus sibiricus, assembly GCA_039707655.1. Taxonomy (NCBI): domain Eukaryota; kingdom Viridiplantae; phylum Streptophyta; class Magnoliopsida; order Poales; family Poaceae; genus Elymus; species Elymus sibiricus. The sequence goes on along the minus strand of CM077672.1, from coordinate 481,281,521 downwards.
CGGCTAAATTAAAAATTAAAGGGGACATAGAGCCCCCCAGTCTCAAGCCTTTATGAGTAGGGAAATAATGTCCAAGGTTATCATTAACTTTGATACATACATTCCCCCCCCCCTAATAGTTTTCATAACCAAATCTATCCACTTATCAGGAAACCCCTTCAGTTTTTTATTATGAACACTATTCAATGCTTCATGTAAAACCAGAACCCCATCCATAATGTATCTGCCTTTAATGAAGGCAGTTTGAATTGGAGAAATAACCTCTCCAGCAACCCCATTTAACCTGTTCATCAAAACTTTAGTAAAAAATTTGAAACTAACATTTAGAAGACAGATAGGCCTATATTTCTGAATTTGATTAGCATCTTTACTTTTAGGTAGTAAAGTGATAATCCCATAGTTAAGTCTTTTAATTTCTAAAGTCCCTCTATGAAAGTCATCAAACATAGCTTTCAGGTCATGTTTAATCAGGTCCCAAAAATGCTGATAAAACTCAGCTGTGAACCCATCTGGTCCAGGAGATTTATTATGAGTCATTTGGAACACTGCATTTTTAATTTCTTCTAAAGAAAATTCATCTACTAACTTATCCCTAGCAGAAACAGGAACAGTCGCAGGATTATCAATGTCTAAGGATATTTGAGAGTTTTCAGGATGTCCAAACAGTTTTTTATAAAAGTTGGTAATATAATCCAATAAATTTTTCTCCCCTTCCACCTTGCCCTCTTCCTGATCTAGGCTTTTAATTTTGCCCTTTCTATGTCTCCCATTTGCTTTAGCATGGAAGTATTTAGTATTACCATCCCCTTCCAAAATCTCATCAACCTTAGCCCTTTGTTTCCATTTAGCCTCCTCTTGACTTAATAGCAATGTTCAAAAAATCGGCCAATTCAGCGATTTATCGTCTGATTTATCGCTAATCGGTGGGTGACCGATAAGATTATGCCATATCATCACCATTTATCATTTGGACCGATTTATCGCTCTGACAAGCGATTTATCGGGAATATACCGATAAATCGGGCATATTTCTAGCACTATGTGTGCAAGAACTATGTTTATTTGTGTTTTGCGGACCTTGTTATGTACTATGTACAGTTGTCCTAATTTTCTGTCATTATACAAGGATTCAAAGGAAAGGAATCAAGGCAACACTTCTATCCAATATTGTTTTTGTGTTGAATATAGCATATTTTAGTCCTGGAAACCTAGGATTTGTAAAAAAAAATGGCCGATTAATAGTCAACCGATAAATCGATTAATCGTCCGATTTCTGATTAATCTCTAATCCCCAGCCGACCAAGACACTAAGGATAAGCGATATCCTCAACATTGCTTAATAGTCTATCAAGTTGTGCTCTAAGTTCCATTTATTCAACCCTGTCAGCAGCAGTCAAGCCATATAATTCACAATGTTTATCCAATCTATCAAGTTTCATAAGGATATCTTTTTTCAATTCCCTAAACCAAGCATTCCTGTTTCTATTCCATCCTTTCAATTTAGGTCTAAGTTTCCTTAATTTTTGCTGCCATCTCTCAATACTAGTTCCACTGAGCCCTGTACGATACCAGACCTCAGCCACAATCTCATCAATTCCCTCCTTGAGAAACCAGGAGTTTTCAAATCTAAAAATTGGATCAGTTTTGACCACATCTCCAGTATCTAGCACCAAGGGGACATGGTCAGATTTTTCTCTGACTAGAGCAAACACCTCTGCCAGAGGGTAATTTTCTCCCACTCCACACTACACAAAATCCTATCAATCTTTTTAAAAGTGGGTTGGGGCAAATTGTTCCCCCAAGTAAATTTCCTACCATGCATCTCAAGCTCCCTAAGTCCTACTTGTTCAATAATAGCATTAAAGAGAAAACTCCAATGCCCTGGAGTGCCAGGTTTATTTTTCTCTGAGGCTTTTTTAATTATGTTAAATCCCCTCCTATTAGGATAGGGTTAACACTATCATGAAAAACCCTACACAATTCAGCTAAAAATTTAGCTTTACCAGCTAATTGAGCATCACCATAAACCACCACCAAGTCCCATATGAACTTGTCTTTAACATCCTGTACAGTCATTTTAATAAAATAACCCCCCTCCTCTTGAGAAATAACATCAAGTGTTGTGAACTTAAACCCCATAAGTGTCCCACCAGATTTCCCCCTGGCAGGAACATGGTGCCAATGAAAATTCCTCCCTGCACAAATCCCCGGAAGATCATTTCTAGAAAAACTGTCTCTCATAGTTTCCTTGTGACATCCCCATGCATTAAGCACAATGATCACCTCTTAATCATGCCAAGTCATCATGCTTAACAGTGCTTGATCATCATTTGGATCATACCTCATTTCAAATTCCAACTCAATTGAATTTGAAAAATAAATTGAAAATAAAAGTTGTTCCAATTTGGAAACTAAAATGTTCATTAAATAACAAATAATCCATGACTAATTATGTTAAGAAAAACAACATCACCTAAAATACCTGGATGACTCTAACATCATCAAAACAGTACCAAAACAGCAATAATTAATCCAATTCATTTAAATAAAAATCAAACGAAATCATTTATTCACCAAACCTTTTCTGACAGTGCTAAATATTACATCATATTTATGTGGCATAATCTCATATTTTTAAAAGTAATTTATTGGCCTAATAATTTACAAAACAGAAAACAGAAGAAAAAAAAGGCCCGCTGCTACTGGGCTCTTGTCAACCGCGCCAGCCCAGCCCACCTCGCCACCTCCTTCTTCCTACTGCTCACCCGCACGCGCGCGTGCCCGAGCCGGTCGCCGTCGCAGCCGCGCCCGCTCGCCGACCGCGTCGCTACAGGAGGTCGGGGAGGATAAGATGGCCACCGCGGCAACCCTAGCCGCCCCCCACATCTTTTCCCCTCTCTCTCCCTCGCTCATCTTCTTCCTCACGCGCAACGCCCGACGCCGTCGACATGGCCGAGCTCGCCGGTGTGGCCACAGGCCTCTCCAGCGCCTGAGACCGAGCCCATCCGCTTCGCCTTCCTCGACTACTTCGACCCCGACCACGCGCGCGAGTCGAGGAGCCCTGCATCGCCGCCCTGCTTCGTCTTCCTCCTCTTCGGTCGCCGTCGTTTCCGCCGTCGATTCGCCGCCGTTGATCCTCCCCGAGCCCGCTTGAGCACAGCTGCAGGCTCACGGTGAGCAGCCGCGTCGATCTCCCCTCTTTCCTGCCCCGCTTCCCGCCGTAGCTCGCCGCGTTTGCCATGCCCGAACCCACCACCGCCGATGAGCTCGCCGCCGTCGCCGTAGTCATCGTCATGCTCGCCCGAGCACCTGGACGTGCTCAGCTCCTCCCCGCAAGCCCAACGCTAGCACGCGCGTGCCTCCTCGTGCCCCGCGTCGCCGATCCCGAGCTCCGCCCGAGAATGCCGCCGCTCGCCGTCGTCGTAGCGGTCGACTCCGGCCATCCCCGTGCCTTTCGTGGCCACCATCGGACGCGGCGCGTCGCGCCCGTACCGTAGGACTAAACCCCGGGCTAAATGGCCCCCTGTGCGCCGTTTCCGCGCGTCGCCGCCGTCTTCGGTGGTCGCCGAGCACGCGCCGGCGTTTAGACGCCGGCCGGCCGACGTGGCCGCCACGTGGACGCCCTGGGCCACTGACTAGTGGGCCCAGTGGGTTCCGTTGGCCGGTTGACCAAGTCAACCCGCTGACTGGGCCGACTACTGTCACTGACATGCGGGGCCCGCGACTAATTAAAACTAATTCGAATTTGATTTATTCTGCTAATTAATTAATTACTAATTAGTCACTGACCAGTAGGGCCCACCCTCTAATTAATCTTAATTAGTTTAATTAATCCATAATTAGCTACTGTGTCACTGACCAGTGGGACCCACTAGTCAAGTTTGACTCTGGCCAGTCAAAGTTGACTGCTGATGCAGTGCTGACATCATGCTGACGTCATCAACTACTGTTTTGAATAATTCGAAATTAATAATTAAAATAATTCCAGAAATTCAGTAAAACTTTGAAAAATCATATAAAATAAACCATAACTCGGATGAAAATAGTTTATATATGAAAAACGATCAGAAAAATATGAAGAATCCGAATATGCCACCCACTTACCAGCCACACCCCTCTAACATGGAACTTTTCCCTCTGTTTCATCTGTCTGATAATTGCCCGGAGCTGGTAAAACACCGCCAGATGTTTCCCGCTCCGACTAACTTGCGTAGTACTGCATTAGGGCACCCCTCGAATAGCGTGCTATCATGCCATGCATCTGTGTTGCATTTGTCTGCTTTTTATTTATTGTTTCTCCCCCCTCTTCTCTCCGGTAGACTCCGAGACCGACACTGCCCCTGTGATCGACTGCGTCACCGACGACCCCGCTTCCTTTTCAGCAGAGCTTCCAGGCAAGCAAACCCCCTTGATCATCCCTATATCGCCTATTCCTTCTCCCTCATGCTTGCATTAGATTTTGCTACTGTAATTGCTTGCTCCTATTCTGATGCATAGCCTGTTTTTGTAACCGGCTATTGTTACTTTACCTGTCATCCTAAACTGCTTAGAATAGGTTGGTTAGTGATCCACCAGTGACCCCTCACCCTTGTCCCTGTTGCCCCGCTTTGTTACCAGTGCCTCGATCTTTGTGATCGATGTGCAGATACCGTCACATCACCTCACACCCCCTTAGTTGTACGGCTCTGCAGGGCTACTATCGAGTGTCGGGGGTGATACCTCGTACTGCACTCCTGATGATATCCCTGTAGTACAGCACATCGGCGGTGATTACAGAGGGTGATTCCTCGCTCTCCCCTTCCCGATGATGACTCTGTCGTGCAACCCCTCAAGTGGGGACCATCGAGGGTGATTCCTCCTGGTTCTCCTTAATGGATTACATCAAGTGGGAATCCATCGAGGGTGACTCCTCGGGTTCCCTTTGATGTTTTAGACACACGGTTACCATGACTTTTATCTCAGACCTTTGTTGCAGGTGGGTCGACCCCGAGGGGTACCCGCGGGAAATGTGAAGTCGGGTTGACCTGGAGGGTACCCGCTAGATAATTACGAGACGTGGCCGGGCAGGCAGAGACCGCCCTATAGAGGGATGGGGCTTGACCCTTGTTGCACTTCCTCGAGATGGGATGACAGGAGTACTGATCGCCACCGCGAGCTCCCAACGCACAAATGGATTTGGGTATTGGATCTGAGTTGGCCGCTGGCCATATACGCACTACCACCACTTGGGATAATGGTTATGGGACCCTCTACGTCGTATGTATCAGCCGAAAGCTCTTCAGATGTCACAGCTCAGAGATGCGGGCTGATTGTTGGGGTGAGCTGGTTACGTCTGTGGTGTTTCCACAGTCGCGCTTGGGCCCCGGCCAGTCTCGCAACGTGCAGGAGTGCAGAGGGCGATGGGCCCAAGACCCCTTCGCACTTAGGATTTAGACCGGCGTGTTGACCTCTCTGCTGAGCCTAGGTAGGACTACGCCGTGTCGATTACACGAGGCCGGGCATTACCCAGCAAGTGTGTCCGGCCAGATGTAATCGAGCGTGCTGGGTAACTGTAGTGCACCCCTGCAGGGAAGTTATCTATTCGAATAGCCGTGTTCACGGTAACAGGACGCTCAGTGTTGTATCCCGATCTACTACTACTTGAACTGGATACATGTTAATTAATATGAAGCTCCGGGATCGCTTTCTCGCAGGGAGTCGAGGAAGGATCTCTAGGCTTTACTACTACATGCTTGCTACTCTAATTATGGTACTAATCTGCACTCTTCTAATGTTGGAAGACGCTGAAGATGCTAGTCTTCGATAGGCTAGGCCTTTCCCTCTATTCTGGCATTTCTGCAGTCTAGTCAACAGATACAGCCCCTTCATTTGATACCGATGCATAAATAGAATAGATCTGATGTCAGTCTTGCGAGTACTTTGGATGAGTACTCACGGTTGCTTTGCTACTTCTTTTCCCATACCCGATTACTTCGACCAGATGACGGAGTCCCGGAGCCAGCTGCCCCAGTCGACGACTACTACTACCCATCTGGAGGAGCCTACTACTACGTGGAGACCGCCGACGGCCAGGAGTAGTTTAGGAGGCTCCCAGGCAGGAGGCCTGCGCCTCTTCGATCAGTGTCGTTGTTATGCTAGCCTTCTTAAGGCACCCTTGTTTAATTTTGTGTCTGTACTCAGATACTGTTGTTGTTTCCGCTGACGCTTGATCACGAGCTTATGTATTTGAGCCCTCGAGGCCCCTGGCTTGTAATATAAAGCTTATATGAGTTTTATTTGTGTTTAGAGTTGTGTTGTGATATCTTCCCGTGGGTCTCTGATCTCGATCGTGTGCATTTGCGTGTATGATACGGCATGGTCGAGAAGGGGCGTCACAAGCTATTATCAGAGCCGACTGCCTGTAGGAAACCCCCTTTCCAACTCCTTGGCCGAAGTTGAGCTAGACTTTGAAAACAATTTTACTAACATGGCTGTGTAGCTTACGGGCCCACGTCGCCAATGGGTGGTATTAGGATCTTTTATTCCTCTTCCTTACTCTGGGATTCTACTCTCTCTTCTATTCGGGTTAAAATTTTACTAACTCTAACTTTAGGTTCTCGTGATCACGTCCACCCGGAGCTTGGATTATTTGCAAATTACTTCCTTGAATGCGCGATGCAGGAATTCACTCACTGTCATTTGACAATCTTGAAATTTTCTCTGTTTCAGATGGATCGCTTGTTTCCGCCGCGTCCCACGACGCAGCTTGTACTCCGCACTTGTGCTCGTAATGCGCCTGGTTTTCCAGCAATCCTGATCGCCCTCCTGACCAGATTGGGCTACCGCTGGTACCCCGAGTACATGGTTTATGAGGATTTCCACGAGTTCAACCAGGAGTAGTACCATGCCAATGTTCGTATCTTTGATCAGCGAAATGACTCCGACACTGAGTTGCACACTTTTCACGGTATCGGCGTGACGATTGATATGGCAGTCCATGACGCTGCCCATTCTGCTATCGCACGTCTTCGTGGCGAGCATAGTCGCTTGGATGACTCCGAGTTCCGATACATCCCGTATGCCCCTGCTGGAGATGGTACCGGATACTACACAGCTGTCTGTGCCCCTTACGAGCGACGTCTATACGACCCGCAGCTTTTGATTCAGTGCACTCAGGCTCTGGATCGCACTGCCCAGGCTCTTGCCGTCGAGTTGTTTGCCACTCGCGCACGTCTCTACGAGGCTATGACACAGTTGCTACCATCTGTTCGTGCAGGGATACGTCCAGAGTACATTCTTTACTCGCGCCGGACTCAGATGCCTGCAGGTATTGCTTGGCCTGTTGTTGGAGGTCACACACCCACCCGTGGACCTCTCCTCCCAGTTCGAGATCGGGTTCTGCATCAGAGTAATCACGGAGCGCAGGACCTTTCTGCCATGGACACTCACCGTCCGCACCTGCAGTTACCTGGTTTCAGTGGTATTCCCCGATGTTGATGTAGCCTTTGATATGTCTCGTTGTTGTATTCCCTATCGCGTGCCTGCGCGCCGCCTAGTATGTCTAGCTGTTTAATTTTTTGAACTTATGCTCCCTGCATGTAACCGACCTTGTGTATGGATCCGTATGTCTTAATTGACTACTGTTATGAATCTATTGCACTACTTCTTCATTGTCGTGTTACATCATGCTTGCCTCTAAACACTTGCAGTTGTTTTTACTAAACTAGCCCCTGTTAAATATTTAGCAGGATGGTTAGACCAGGTGGTCGTGGTCGTGGCCGTGCTGCCAACGATCCACCCCCGTCAGATTATATGGCAGCTATGATGCAGCAATTCGAGCTAAACCGTCAGTTCATGACTGGAATCATGGCTCAGTTCCCAAACCAGAACCAAAATGCTCAGAATCAGTAACCTGCTCCAATAACTCTACAGGAGTTCGTGCATCTCAGCCCTACTACTTTCCGCAACTCTGAACAGCCACTGGATGCTGATGACTGGCTTCGCGACATCTTCTTCGAGATGGAATCTGCCAATGTCGCCCCTGCCAACCTCGTCACCTTTGCGTCCTACTTCTTGAAGGGTCCCGCTGCTCAATGGTGGGACACCCACGGGCATTCACTACCTGCTGGGACAGTCGTTACCTGGATTGAGTTTCAGACTGCTTTCCGTGCCCATTACATTCCTCAGGGAATCATGGACCGGAAGAAAACATAGTTTTGCAACCTTACTCAGGGCAATAAAACTATTGAAGCTTATCAGCGGGAATTCCTTGAATTATCCCGCTATGCTGAAGAAGACATTGCCACTGATGCTCGTAGACAGGAGAAATTCCGTAATGGACTCCACCCAGACCTCAAGCTTGCACTTGCTGTTCATGACTTCACCGACTTTGCCACCCTGGTAAACAAGGCTATCCAGGTCGAGACCGCTCAGGTGGAACACAAGAAAGCCATCAAGGGCACCCATGACGTTGGCTCATCTTCGGGCTCGTCATCGCAGAAGCGCCGTATCTGGATTCCTCACAGCATGTACCATCCAACGGCACCTCCTCCCTCACCGGGGCAGCCAAGATCTCAGGCTCCACTGTTTCGAGCTCCTACTCCCCGTCCCGATAATGGGCTCTGCTTCAAGTGTGGCCGTCCAGGTCACCGTTCCAGAGAATGCCCTCAGAACCAGAATCAGCTTGCACTTCCCTCTGCTGGCCGTGGTAACAATCAGCCTCGCAACAATAATGCCAGGCCTTCTTATGGTCGTGGTCAAGCTTACCATGTTGATCTGAATGAAGCTCAAGATCAGCTTGCTACGGTGAACGATATTATCCTTACTCACGTAGTACCACCTCCTGCTTTAATTAACTTAGGAGCATAACATTCAATTTACGCTAGAATCCTTTGCATTCACGCATGACATTAGATGTGAACCATTGCACAATCCGTTAATGGAAAATTCTTCCGCGGGCCCATGCCAAGCTTCCTTGGTATGGATACCCCGACCTTCTCCTTTCTACCTCCTGAATTCTCGGGATGAGAATTTCTTTTAGAGGAGGAGAATTGTGACATCCCCATGCATTAAGCACAATGATCACCTCTTAATCATGCCAAGTCATCATGCTTAACAGTGCTTGATCATCATTTGGATCATACCTCATTTCAAATTCCAACTCAATTGAATTTCAAAAATAAATTGAAAATAAAAGTTGTTCCAATTTGGAAACTAAAATGTTCATTAAATAGCAAACAATCCATAACTAATTATGTTAAGAAAAACAACATCACCTAAAATACCTGGATGACTCTAACATCATCAAAACAGTACCAAAACAGCAATAATTAATCCAATTCATTTAAATAAAAATCAAACGAAATCATTTATTCACCAAACCTTTTCTGACAGTGCTAAATATTACATCATATTTATGTGGCATAATCTCATATTTTACAAAAGTCATTTAGTGGTCTAATAATTTACAAAAAAGAAAAGAAAACATAAAATAGAAGAAATAAAAAAAAAGGCCCGCTGCTACTGGGCTCTAGTCAACCGCGCCGGCCCAGCCCACCTCGCCACCTCCTTCTTCCTACTGCTCACATGCACGCGCGCGCGCGCGCCCGAGCCGGTCGCCGTCGTAGCCGCGCCCGCTCGCCGACCGCGTCGCTACAGGAGGTCGGGGAGGATAAGATGGCCACTGCGGCAACCCTAGCCGCCCCCAGATCTTTTCCCCTCTCTCTCCCTCGCTCATCTTCTTCCTCCCGCACAACGCCCGACGCCGTCGACATGGCCGAGCTCGCCGGCGTGGCCACAGGCCTCACCAGCGCCTGAGACCGAGCCCATCCGCTCCGCCTTCCTCGACTACTTCGTCCCCGACCACGCGCGCGAGTCGAGGAGCCCTGCATTGCCGCCCTGCTTCGTCTTCTTCCTCTTCGGTCGCCGTCGTTTCCGCCGTCGATTCGCCGCCGTTGATCCTCCCCGAGCCCGCTTGAGCACACCTGCAGGCTCACGGTGAGCAACCGCGTCGATCTCCCCTCATTCCTGCCCCGCTCCGCGCCGTACCTCGCCGCGTTTGCCATGCCCGAACCCGCCACCGCCGATGAGCTCGCCGCCTTCGCCGTAGTCGTCGTCATGCTCGCCCGAGCACCTGGACGTGCTCAGCTCCTCCCTGCGAGCCCAACGCACGTACGCGCGTGCCTCCTCGTGCCCCGCATCGCCGATCCCGAGCTCCACCCGAGAACGCCGCCGCTCACCGTCGTCGTAGCGGTCGACTCCGGCCATCCCCGTGCCTTTCGCGGCCACCATAGGACGCGGTGCGTCGCGCCCGTCCCGTAGGACTAAACCCCGGGACAAATGGCCCCCTGTGAGCCGTTTCCGCGCGTCGCCGCCGTCTTCGGTGGTCGCCGGAGCACGCGCCGGCGTTTAGACGCCGGCCGGCCGACATGGCCACCACATGGACGCCCTGGGCCACTGACTAGTGGGCCCAGTGGGTCCCGTTGGCCGGTTGACCAAGTCAACCCGCTGACTGGGCCGACTACTGTGACTGACATGCAGGGCCCGCGACTAATTAAAACTAATTCGAATTTGATTTAATCTATTAATTAATTAATTACTAACTAGTCACTGACCAGTAGGGCCCACCCTCTAATTAATCTTAATTAGTTTAATTAATCCATAATTAGCTACTGTGTCACTGACCAGTGGGACCCACTGGTCAGGTTTGACTCTGGCCAGTCAGAGTTGACTGCTGATGCAGTGCTGACATCATGCTGACGTCATCAACTACTGTTTTGGATAATTCAAAATTAATAATTAAAATAATTCCAGAAATTCAGTAAAACTTTGAAAAATCATATAAAATAAACCGTAACTCGGATGAAAATAATTTATATATGAAAAACGATCAGAAAAATATGAAGAATCCGAATATGCCACCCACTTACCGGCCACAACCCTCTAACATGGAACTTTTCCCTGTGTTTCATCTGTCCGATAATTGCCCGGAGCTGGTAAAACACCCCCAGATGTATCCCACTCCGACTAACTTGCGTAGTACTGCATTAGAGCACCCCTCGAATAACGTGCTACCATGCCATGCATCTGTGTTGCATTTGTCTGCTTTTTATTTATTGTTTCTCCCCCCTCTTCTCTCCGGTAGACTCCGAGACCGACGCTGCCCCTGTGATCGACTGCGTCACCGACGACCCTGCTTCCTTTTCAGCAGAGCTTCCAGGCAAGCAAACCCCCTTGATCATCCCTATATCGCCTATTCCTTCTCCCTCATGCTTGCATTAGATTTTGCTATTGTAATTGCTTGCTCCTATTCTGATGCATAGCCTGTTTATGTAACCTGCTATTGTTACTTTACCTGTCATCCTAAACTGCTTAGAATAGGTTGGTTAGTGATCCACCAGTGACCCCTCACCATTGTCCCTGTTGCCCCGCTTTGTTACCAGTGCCTCGATCTTTGTGATCGATGTGCAAAGACCGTCACATCACCTCACACCCCCTTAGTTGTACGGCTGTGCAAGGCTACTATCGAGTGCCGGGGGTGATACCTCGTACTGCACTCCTGATGATATCCCTGTAGTATAGCACATCGACGGTGATTGCAGAGGGTGATTCCTCGCTCTCCCCTTTCCGATGATGACTCTGTCGTGCAATCCCTCAAGTGGGGACCATCGAGGGTGATTCCTCCTGGTTCTCCTAAATGGATTACATCGAGTGGGAATCCATCGAGGGTGACTCCTCAGGTTCCCTTTGATGTTTTGGACACACGGTTACCATGACTTTTATCTCAGACCTTTGTTGCAGGCGGGTCGACCCCAAGGGGTACCCACGGGAAATGTGAAGTCGGGTTGACCTGGAGGGTACCCGCTAGATAATTACGAGGCGCGGCCGGGCAGGCAGAGACCGCCCTAGAGAGGGATGGGCTTGACCCTTGTTGCACTTCCTCGAGACGGGATGACAGGAGTACTGATCGCCACCGCGAGCTCCGAACGCACTAATGGATTTGGGTATTTGATCTGAGTTGGCCGCTGGCCATATACGCACTACCACCACGTGGGATAATGGTTATGGGACCCTCTATGTCGTATGTATCAGCCGAAAGCTCTTCAGATGTCACCGCTCAGAGATGCGGGCTGATTGTTGGGGTGAGCTGGTTACGTCTGCGTTGTTTCCACAGTCGCGCTTGGGCCTCGGCCAGTCTCGCAACGTGCAGGAGTGCAGAGGGCGATGGGCCCAAGACCCCTTCGCACTTAGGATTTAGACCGGCGTGTTGACCTCTCTGCTGAGCCTAGGTAGGACTACGCTGTGTCGATTACCCGAGGCCGGGCATTACCCAGCAAGTGTGTCCGGCCAGATGTAATCGAGCGTGCTGGGTAACAGTAGTGCACCCCTGCAGGGAAGCTATCTATTCGAATAGCCGTGTCCACGGTAACAGGACGCTCAGTGTTGTATCCCGATCTACTACTACTTGAACTGGATACATGTTAATTAATATGAAGCTGCGGGATCGCTTTCTCGCAGGGAGTCGAGGAAGGATCTCTAGGCTTTACTACTACATGCTTGCTACTTTAATTATGGTACTAATCTGCACTCTTCTAATGCTGGAAAACGCTGAAGATGCTAGTCTTCAATAGGCTAGGCCTTTCCCTCTATTCTGGCATTTCTGCAGTCTAGTCAACAGATACAGCCCCTTCATTTGATACCGATGCATAAATAGAATAGATCTGATGTCAGTCTTGCGAGTACTTTGGATGAGTACTCATAGTTGCTTTGCTACTTCTTTTCCCGTACCCGATTACTGCGGCCAGATGACGGAGTCCCGGAGCCAGCTGCCCCAGTCGACGACTACTACTACCCCTCTGGAGGAGCCTACTACTACGTGGAGACCGCCGACGGCCAGTAGTAGTTTAGGAGGCTCCTAGGCAGGAGGCTTGCGCCTCTTCGATCAGTGTCGTTGTTATGCTAGCCTTCTTAAGGCACCCTTGTTTAATTTTGTGTCTGTACTCAGATACTGTTGTTGTTTCCGCTGACGCTTGATCACGAGCTTATGTATTTGAGCCCTCGAGGCCCCTGGCTTGTAATATAAAGCTTGTATGACTTTTATTTGTGTTTAGAGTTGTGTTGTGATATCTTCCCGTGAGTCTCTGATCTCGATCGTGTGCATTTGCGTGTATGATTAGTTCACGGTCGAGAAGGGGCGTCACATTCCTGTAACCCTAAAAAATCTACTTTCATTTCCATTACCATTTCCCTCAGGAATCTTTTTTTCACATCACCCCCAAACCCTCTCATGTTCCAAAAAACCCCTCTCATTTCCTCTTTTTTTCTTCACTGAGTGCTCAGAGTTTTTATTATTCAAGATAGATTTCCTCTCAGATTTTTTGGAGAATCTATTCTTGTTATTGTTATTTTTTTCCTGTTGGGAAACATCTCTCTAATTTTCTCCCAACCATCAGTTTCCTCATCCATATCACTATCATCTCCCCCACTGATACGTATCCAATGTATCTATAATTTTTTATTGTTTCATGCTATTATATTATCAATTTTGTATGCTTTATACACCATTTTATATCATTTTTGTGAACTAACCTATTAACTCAGTGCCAAGTGCCAGTTGCTTTTTTCTGCTTGTTTTTGGTTTTACAGAAAATCCCTACCAAACGGAGTCCAAACACGATGAAATTTTTTGACGATTTTTACTGGACCAGAAGAGACCCTAGAAGCTTCGGGGGGAGTCAAGAGGACAGTCGAGGAGGCGACAAGGCAGGGGGGCGCGCCCTGGGGGGTAGGCGCGCCCTGCCCCCTTGTGGGCCCACTGTCGCTCCGTTTACCCTAATTCTTGGCCTATAAATTCCCAAATATTCAGAAACCCCCAGAGCGAGACCCGAAACAATTCTTCCGCTGCTGCAAGCCTCTATTCTTCTGCAATCCCATTTGGAGGCCTCCGTCGGTACTGTGCCGGAGGGGGAATCGATCACGGAGGCCATCTTCATCAACCTTGCGGCCTCCATGATGACGTGTGAGTAATTCCCACGGGACCTACAGGTTCATAGAGGTAGCTAGATGGCTCTCTCTCTCTTTGATCTTCAATACAACGTTCTCTTCGGAGATCGATTCGATGTAATCCTTTTGCAGTGTGTTTGTTGGCATCCGATGAATTGTGGGTTTATGATCAGATTATTCATTGAAAATAATTGAGTCTTTTCTGAACTTTATTTTGTGTGATTTTATAGCCTTGTATTTCTCTCCGATCTATCCATCTAGTTTGGCAATTAGATTGATTTATCTTCAGTGGGTGAGGTGCTTGGTAGTAGGTTCAATCTTGCGGTGTCCTCACCCAGTGACAGAAGGGGTAGCGAGGCACGTATTTGTATTGTTGCTACTAAGGGTAAAACGACAGGGTTCGAACATATTATTTGGTCTTACTTTGTCTACATTATGTCATCATGCTCCAAGCATTACTCTGTTTGTTATGAACTTAATACCTTAAGATGCATGCTGGATAGCGGTCGAGGGTTGGAGTAATAGTAGTAGATGCAAAATCGTTTCGGTCTACTTGTCATGGACGTAATGCCTACATATTGATCATGTCATGAATAATGTCATAACTATGCACTTTTCTATCAATTGCCCAACAGTAATTTGTTCACCCACCGTTACTACGCTCATGAGAGAGATGCCTCTAGTGAAAGCTATGGCCCCTTGGTCCATTCACATCATATTACTAAAACCCAAAATTACCTTGCTGTAATTTATTATCTTTTATTTTGTTTTGCAATTTATCTATCTAACACTATCAGAATTAATCCTTGCAATTAATGAGTACAAGGGGATTGACAACCCTCTTGCCCGCGTTGGGTGCAAGTATTTGTTTTGTATGTGTGCAGGTACCGTTTACATTTGTTTGCGTGGGTCTCCTATTGGTTCAATAAACCTTGGTTCTTAACTGAGGGAAATACTTTCTGCTGCTATACTACTTCACCCTTCCTCTTCGGGAAAATCCCAACACCTATCACAAGTAGCACCCACCTATCAATTCCTCAATATTGTGTTCTCCTGTTTCAATAACAGGGGTCACAACATTTCTATCCATTCCTTTTTCACTATTTTTATTATTATTATTGGCCACCCAAAGATCTACTCTAGATTTCTCCATTGCTTTAATAAGATTGATATTCTAATCAATCATATCAATTCCAGACAACAAATTAACTCCCACCTTTGTTGCCACATCATGTAAACGATCATGAGAAGATGAAAGTAAATTGGGAATATCGTTCTTACCATAATCATCCTTTTCAACCGCTCTTTTTTTAGCCAACTCTTCAATGTTACAATCTTCCTTATCTTTATTTCTGTCACTTCTCCTCAACAAGTCCAGATTCTTGACATCCAGTTCCCCTTTCTCAGCTTTCTTGACTAGGGTCTCAAACGACTCTTGCTCCTGACTGGCATCATAATCTACCTGTTCCACATAAGCATCTTCCAAGTCCACTCCACCATGCTCCTCCAATTTTTTTCCATTGTTATTTTCCTCACTCTCCATCTCCTCACCCTCAGCAAAAATCTGTTCCCCATCAGTTGGTTTGTTGATATTTTGAGAGCCACCTACCTCCTCAAATAATCTCATGTTCTTTTGTAGAAGTTCATGCTGTCTTTTGATCTCTTTCTCTAATCCCACTTTCATTATTTCCACTTCCTTTCTCCTTTTCTCTTCAACCACTAGTTGGGCTGCTTGTCTAGCAGTCATTTCCTCAGCCAACTATAACTTGAGAAGCAAGGCACTCTCTCCTTCTGACACAACAACAACCTCTTGTCACTTACTGAAGCTGCATTCCCCACTGTTCATTTTCTTTGGAACACCACTATTGACCACTGTTTCATATTGTCTTAAAGACAGACTCCCTAAGGTGACATTAGTTCTAGACTGGTCTGTACTCTTGCTTTTTTTGCTTTTTATCAAACTCTTTCTGCTCCATAGCCTCCTCCAAATTGATGAATTCAAACACTTTCCTTTGTTACCATCTTCAAATTTACACCAGCCCTGTTCAGCCACAGACTCCAAATCAAACTCAATGTCATACAACAACAGATCTTTAGTGGTGATTTCTGTTCCTGAAGGAATTTTATGTAGATCTCTGACACCCACTTTAAGCCTAATCTCCCCCTTAATGTGAATATTTTTCACATCCACTTCCACTACTGGTCCCAAGGCTGACCCAATTTCACAAATACCCAAATAGTGTCTTAAGGAATCAGGTACCCCATGCATCTGGATCCATACAGAATGTAGTTTCCCCTTGGCTTTGTCATCTGGACTCCAAAAGTTCACCTCAACAATAGCACCAGTCCCTAACAGAGGTGAATTTCTCAAAAAAATTCAGTTCCACCAATTTTGCTTTGTTGGGAAATCTCACCAGAAAAGGCTTAGGACTCTGAAACTTAGCTCTCCATGTCCAGCCCCAATCAAACATCCTGCTCAGACCTTGCACCAAAGTGGTTTCATTTAGTTGTCCAGAGTGCACCACCAAAATAGCCATAGGATTGGCATGTTCCACAACAGAAATGTCTTTGGTGTTTTGAACTAGCAAGCAACCCAATCCTCTAGCCCCATAGCTCACATATTTAGCAACTAGTTTAGGTTGCCTTAATATAGTGCAGTCCTCAGTCCTATGTGAGCCTCTCTGGCAAACCACACAAAAGGCATTGTTCTTACAATCCTTGCTAACATGACCATTCCCTTTACACCTTCCACAAATCAGGTCCTTTCCCCCACCTCCATCAACCTTAGTTCCACTAGTTCTGTCATTTCCCTCTCTCTCTCCACCAGGTACTGACAAAACACTAGATTTGGGAACATTGGCCAAGAGATATTGGTATTGCTATGCCAATTGTTCAGGTGGTAAAAGACCAAATTGCCCCATTCCCAGACCTACAGGCAGCATCTGTGGAAAGTTCTGAAGAGGGGCTACAGGCATAGCCCCTACAAATGACTGATTGTTCACTCCCTGGATCCCATCTTGTTGCTGGCGCCTCCCATCACCTCCTCCCTGTCCAGTAAAATTGACTACTGATCGCTCTTCATTATGTTGTTGATATCCACTTTTTCCTCCTTGACCACCAAACTTTCTAGACCCGAAAGCTCCTCATCCCTCATGCACAGAACTCCCTCCATATCTCCCCTGCTGAAATCCTTCCCCACCAGATCCACCATTGCTGCTCCCAATCCCATCTTGAGAACTTACAGCCCCATCTCTGCGATCTTCAAGCTCAAAATTCCTGCCCTCCTGCCTCCCAAAATCTCTCCCAGTCAGGAAATTGTTTCTGCCTGATGGGAAATTGCTTCTCCCTCCAAAACCACCACACCCAGGTCTTGATTGCCACTGTCCTTGCCTCCCCGCCATGAATCCTTCCTCTCGATCTAATTCTCCTCCAGAATCGGCCGCCGCAACCCTAGTCTCAAGTGGCTAGCCGGACCAAAGAAATCTAGATGATCTACGGTTGGAATGAAGATGGGATTCATTTATGCCCCTTCCTCCTCCTCCCCACATGGGCCTACTACACACATGGGCCTCCTCTGGCTCACACGTCATCTGTTGAGGCCCAGCAAGCCCAACCCAATCAAAATTTTGGGTATCAATCCCCATCTTCCCTCCAAAATCCGCCACCAACAATTCTTCACAAAAATCTTCCAGATATAAATTTCTAGGAATATTATTATTAACACAGTAATTCTTATCAATCCCATTACTCTCTTTTTTATGCCCCTTATCTTCATCCCCCTCCACCCCATCAAACACATTTGGTAACCTACACAAATCCTGAAACCTGGGCATGAATGGTTTAGATTTGATCAATGCCAAATCAACCTCTGCCATATGATATTTGCCCCAATTTGGGGAATCAACACACGGGTAAAGCTTATCAATACCCCCTCCCTAGCCTACCACTTTTCTGTTTATAATTCTGCTTAGCCTCATTCTTATCCATAAGAAATAGACTCTGAACATATTTATCCATTTTCAATTTGTTCCTACGATTAACCCGTTCGATTCAATGGTATTTTTTGATTTCTCTACTCAACAATCCCCCACTACAAGGCAGTGTATCAGATTGCAAGTATCAATCAGCAAAGGATTCAGAAACCATACCATAACTAGATTCGTCACCAGAATCGGAGTCTGATTCCTCTTCGGCAAACAACCAAAAACGGTTATTAGCCAACTGAGGAATTAGATCCCCTCCCTGGCGAGGCGAGCAGAGCGACGAACCACCGGAGCTGGTGCTGGAGCCAACCGAGCGGAGCGGCGTGGCAGAGTCGTCGCCGCCTCCCCTGATGCTTCTCCACGCCCCTGAGCCCTCCTCCCTGTGTCCTCGTCGATCACGATTGGGGACAGAGCCGATCCCGGTGCCGAAAGTGCCAGGACCCCCTCCCCCACCCGCATTGCAGTCGCCCTCATCGTCGGGGCCAGCGGCGTGGTGGAGAACGATATGAACGCCGCCCACTTGGCCGCCCTCACCGGATCCTCCGAATCTGCCTGATCCATCGCCCACCCTAGGATCTCCAGAGCATGTCGCTTACGTTTCCTTCGGAACAACTCTCCTTCCTCCACATCCGTCAATGAATCTATCACCGCCTGCGCCTCCGCCCGCATCTCCGCCTTGGAGTTGAACCAGGATCCGTTCTCGACCAGACGCGCCCGCATGCGCGGATTCCGCCCCGCGAACTCCCTTAGCCTCGCCTCCGTGATCTCCACCATCTCCGACGAGGGTTTCGACTGGTCGTGGCTCAGTGTTGTCTAGATTGGGGGAGGAAGGAGAGGAATGAATGCAACCCCACTCCCTCCACCAACCCGCGACGCCTTTAAGCCATCTCCACCCCGCCCGCCATGCGCGTCGATCGAGGTGCGCTGTGCCGTATGGCCAGCCGCCTCGCAAATTCTTACAACGTGACAGGGGAAGTGCACCGTGTCGTACCGCACAAAAGTCTCACCAAGCCTGCGTGCGCGGCGGTCGACCACGTACCCTTCCTCATCGACGAGGGTGAGCGCGCGATCCTGTACCACTAGTACAAAACAGGGCATCAGTCCACCCCTGAGAAGCCCATTAGTCCCGGTTCACTCACGAACCGGGACCCATGGGGGCATCGGTCCCGGTTCGTGAGGCCAGGGCGCCGGCCGGGCCTCGTGGGCCATTGGTGCCGGTTCGTCTGACCCCTTTTGTCCCGGTTCCAGACACGAACCGGGACCAATGCGCCTCGCTCCTGGCCCACAACCATTGGTCCCGGTTTGTGGCTGGAACCAGGACTAAAGGTGACCCCTTTGGTCCCGGTTCCAGCCACGAACCGGGACCAATGCGCCTCGCTCCTGGCCCACAACCATTGGTCCCGGTTTGTGGCTGGAACCGGGACCAATGGTTGGCCTATATATAGCCCCCTCCCGCGAGCAGAGCAATGCATTGCTCTGTTTTTTTGCCCGGCCGTGGGAGAGCTTTTGTGGTGCTCTAGCTCACCTCCTATGCACATGAGGTGTTCGATGAAATGCCCGAGCCACACTTAAGCTTTCTCCTCTCGAAGCTCCTTGTCCAAGCTCCATTTTCCTCAAGATTTGTCTAGGTTTGGCGGTCCGTCCTGTCCCGTCCCCGTCCTCACCGCCGTCGATCGCCCGCGCCCATCTCGGCGCCGGCAACACCGTGGTTAGCCTCTTGTTCTTATCTTCTTTCTAAAAGAAAAAAGTTCTTACTTGTGTGTTTTAATTAGATGCTCTAGAGAGTTATATGTTGTTCAATAATAAGAACTATATAACGCACGCAGATGAACCGGCAATGGATGTACGGTGACCGACGCACCTCCGAGTATATTAAGGGCCTGCATAATTTTCTCGAAGCGGCTGAGGCAAACAAGGAGAATGGTTTTATGCATTGTCCATGTACTGTTTGTGAGAATACGAAGGCTTTCTCCAACTCTAAAACCCTTCACTTCCACCTGCTTGAGAAGGGTTTTATGCCACACTATAATGTTTGGACCAAGTACGGAGAAAGAGGGGTTATGATGGAAGACAACGAAGAAGAAGAGGATGATGACAACTACCCGCCCCCTGAATACGGTGATGCTGCAATGGGGGAAGCTGAAGATCAAGAGGAACCAGACGATGTGCCCGATGATGATCTTCGCCGGGTCATTGTTGATGCACAGAGAGAATGCGAAAGTGAAAGGGAGAAGTTGAAGTTCGATCGCATGTTAGAGGATCACAAAAAAGGGTTGTACCCAAATTGCGAAGATGACAAAAGAAAGCTCGGTACCACACTGGAATTGCTGCAATGGAAGGCAGACAATGGTGTATCTGACAAGGGATTTAGTTCGCTGCTGAAAATAATGAAGAAGAAGCTTCCAAAGGATAACGAATTGCCCGGCAGTACGTACGAAGCAAAGAAGGTTCTATGCCCTCTAGGATTGGAGGTGCAGAAGATACATGCATGCCCTAATGACTGCATCCTCTACCGCGATGAGTACGAGGATTTGAACGCATGCCCGGTATGCGGTGCATTGCGGTATAAGATCAGACGAGATGACCCTGGTGATGTTGAGGGCGAGCGCCCCAGGAAGAGGGTTCCTACCAAGGTGATGTGGTATGCTCCTATAATACCACGGCTGAAACGTCTGTTCAGAAACAAAGAGCATGCCAAGTTGATGCGATGGCACAAAGAAGACCGTAAGAAAGACGGGAAGTTGAGAGCACCCCCTGACGGGTCGCAGTGGAGAAAAATCGAGAGAAGGTGGGGGGACTTTGCAGGTGACGCAAGGAACGTATGGTTTGGTTTAAGTGCAGATGGCATTAATCCTTTTGGGGAGCAGAGCAGCAATCATAGCACCTGGCCCGTGACTCTATGTATCTATAACCTTCCTCCTTGGTTGTGCATGAAGCGGAAGTTCATTATGATGCCAGTGCTCATCCAAGGCCCTAAGCAACCCGGCAATGACATTGATGTGTACCTAAGGCCATTAGTTGAAGAACTTTTACAGCTGTGGAATGGAGAAGGTGTACGTGTGTGGGATGAGCACAAACAGGAGGAATTTGACCTACATGCGTTGCTGTTTGTAACCATCAACGATTGGCCTGCTCTCAGTAACCTTTCAGGACAGACAAACAAGGGATACCACGCATGCACACACTGTTTAGATGACACCGACAGTATATATTTGGACAAATGCAGGAAGAATGTGTACCTGGGGCATCGTCGATTTCTTCCGACCAACCATCAATGTCGAAAGAAAGGAAAGCATTTCAAAGGTGAGGCAGATCACCGGAAGAAGCCCGCCCTCCGTACTGGTGATCACATACTTGATATGGTCAATGATTTACAAGTAATCTTTGGAAAGGGTCCTGGCGGACTATCTGTTCCGACTGACGATGCGGGACGCGCACCCATGTGGAAGAAGAAATCTATATTTTGGGACCTACCCTATTGGAAAGACCTAGAGGTCCGCTCTGCAATCGACGTGATGCACGTGACGAAGAATCTTTGCGTGAACCTGCTAGGCTTCTTGGGAGTGTATGGGAAGACAAAAGATACACCGGAGGCACGGGAGGAACAACAACGTGTGCATGAAAAAGACGGCATGCATCCAAAGCAGTATGAAGGTCCTGCCAGCTACGCTCTTACCAAAGAAGAGAAGGAAATCTTCTTTGAATGCCTGCTCAGTATGAAGGTCCCGTCTGGCTTCTCGTCGAATATAAAGGGAATAATAAATATGGCAGAGAAAAAGTTCCAGAACCTAAAGTCTCATGACTGCCACGTGATTATGACGCAACTGCTTCCGGTTGCATTGAGGGGGCTTCTACCGGAAAACGTTCGATTAGCCATTGTGAAGCTATGTGCATTCCTCAATGCAATCTCTCAGAAGGTGATCGATCCAGAAATCCTGCCAAGGTTAAGGAGTGATTTGGTGCAATGTCTTGTTAGTTTCGAGCTGGTGTTCCCACCATCCTTCTTCAATATCATGACGCACGTCCTAGTTCATCTAGTCGACGAGATTGTCGTTCTGAGCCCTGTATTTCTACACAATATGTTCCCCTTTGAGAGGTTCATGGGAGTCTTAAAGAAATATGTTCGTAACCGCGCTAGGCCAGAAGCAAGCATCTCCATGGGCCATCAAACAGAGGATGTCATTGGGTTTTGTGTTGACTTCATTCCTGGCCTTAAGAAGATTGGTCTCCCTCAATCGCGGTATGAGGGGAGACTGACTGGAAAAGGCACGCTAGGAGCGGACTCAATAATATGTAGGGACGGGCATTCTTGGTCTCAAGCACACTACACAGTTCTACAGAATTCTACCTTGGTGACCCCGTATGTCGATGAACACAAGAATATTCTGCGCTCCAAACACCCGGAGTAGTGTGACGACTGGATTACATATGAACACATAAGGACTTTCGGCAGTTGGTTGCAAACACGTCTCATGGGTGACAACACTGTTTCTGATGAGATGTACTCGTTGGCCAGGGGACCATCTTCGACTGTATTGACTTACAAAGGGTACGAGATAAATGGGAATACATTTTACACGATCGCCCAAGATCAAAAGAGCACCAACCAAAACAGCGGTGTCCGCTTTGATGCAGCAACCAAGAGGGGAAAGGACACATATTATGGTTACATAGTGGACATATGGGAACTTGACTATAGACATGATTTCAAGGTCCCTTTGTTTCAGTGCAAATGGGTCAATCTGTTAGGAGGCGGGGTACAGGTAGACCCACAGTACGGAATGACAACAGTGGATCTCAACAATCTTGGGTACACAGACGAACCATTCGTCCTAGCCAATGATGTGGCGCAGGTTTTCTATGTGAAGGACATGTCTACCAAACCGAGAAAAAGAAAAGATAAGGAAGCGAATACATCATACGATGAGCCAAAGCGCCACATAGTTCTTTCAGGAAAAAGAGACATCGTGGGATTGGAGGGCAAGACAGACATGTGTGAAGATTATGAAAAGTTTCATGAAATTCCTCCCTTCAAAGTCAAGGCTGACCCAAGCACCCTGTTAAACGATGAAGATTATCCATGGTTACGGCGCAATAAGCAAAGGACACAAGCGAAGAAAAAGTCTGGAGTTCAAATAAGTTCAAAAAATGAAATACCTTTGTAACAGATGAGTTTTCGTCCGAAACCCTGATACTTCGAAAGAGATTGTCCGTTTTGTACACGAAGTGCATCCAGTTTTTGCCGTAACCCTCTCAACTTTTTATAACATGCTATGTGGGTGAAATGATGATGCCATGCCAACTTTCAACCTTTTCAGAGTTCATTTGTACTGCTTTTCAATTTCAGGGTCATTTAGCTGAAAAAAATCAGTAAATGCACGAAAAATACCAAATGAAGTCAGAAAGGGTTGAAAACTGATGATGTGGCTTTGAATAGTGCATTTTGAACACACAAAAAGTCTGGAGTTCAAATAAGTTCAAAAAAATGAAATCCCTTTGTAACAGATGAGTTTTCGTCCGAAACCCTGATACTTCGAAAGAGATTGTCCATTTTGTACACGAAGTGCATCCAGTTTTTGCCGTAACCCTCTCAACTTTTTAGCACATGCTATGTGGGTGAAATGATGATACCATGCCAACTTTCAACCTTTTCAGAGTTCATTTGAAGTGCTTTTCAATTTCAGGGTCATTTAGCTCAAAGAATGAACTAATAGCAAAAAGAATGAACTAGAAAACCTTTATGAAACTCTAATAGCGAAAATAATGAACTAAAAATAATCAATTAAAAAATTCTGTTATGATCAACTAAAATAAAACTATAATATTCTTCTATACCAAAAAGAATCAACTAAAAAGCTTTTATAAAACTCTAATAGCAAAAGGAATCAACTAAAAATATTTTATAAACCTCTAGTATTTATGAAACTAAAATTATATAAAATTTATGCAACTAAAGTTATCAAAGTATTTTTTGTTCAAAACATTAATAGCAAAAAGAATTTTCATAAAGAATTTTTTTAGAAACTTTAATAGCAAACTAAAATAACAAAATCTGTTTTTGGTTAAATCAGACATTTAAAATAACCTAAAAATTACCAAATTGAATATAATGATAAAACACAGTAATATTAAATAGCAGGAAAAAGAATCACTCAAAAATCTATTTTTATAGTAAAGTTATTCGCAAACTAGTGATTCACACCAATTTAAAAGAATTCAAATTTAAACTATTCAAATTTGGAAACTAATGGCACTAACAGAAAGTTTATAATTTTTGTGACCTAAAAGCAAAAAGAATCACTGAAAAACTGTAAGTAGAAACAAAAGAAAATAAATAAAGCAAAAAAGAAAACAAAAAAAGTAGAAAAAAATTCTTTAGTTGAGAGGAGCTCGAGAGAGCTGGCGCAGCAGTGCTTATAAACCACTCTCGAGCCCTCTCAACTAGCGAGGTGGGACTAAACTTTTGGCCCCGGGCAGCACCACCCTTTAGTCCCGGTTGGTGGCACCAACCGGGACCAATACCAACCTTTGGTCCCGATTGGTGCCACCAACCGGGACCAATGCCACCCTTTAGTCCCGGTTGGTGCCACCAACCGGGACCAAAGGTCTCTGCTTCCCGCCCTTTGGGCTGACAAAAAATGACCTTTGGTCCCGGTTGGTGGCACCAACCGGGACTAAAGGGTGGCATTGGTCCCGGTTGGTGGCACCAACCGGGACCAATTCTCTGTCTATATAAGCCGCACTTAGCAGTTTTCGTCTCAGTTTCTTCGATCTCTCCTCCGACGACGCCGCCAGGCTGCCCCGACGCCGTCGCCGCCCCCCTGCCCCGCCGTCGCCCTCGCCGTCACCGCCCCCGAGCCCACGTGCTGTCCCTCTTCCCCAAGCCCATCCGACGCCGCTCCTCGTCGCCGTTCCCGTCGCCGCCCCCGTCGCCTCCCCGAGCCCGTCGCCGCCCCGGCCCGTCGCCGCCCCCGTCGCCCGCCCTCGCCCTCGCCGACGCCGCCCCGTGCCACTGCCCTGCCCCGATGACGCCGCCCCTCCTCCCCGTTCGGTCCGGCTGGCCCCCTTTCCTCCCTGTCCTCCCCCCTGTTCATATAATTTTTTTATAGCATTTTTGGTCCATGTATATATGTGTGTGTATATGGATGGATGGATGGATGGATGGATGTATATATATAGAAAATGATCATATGATATATGTATGCTAAAGAAAATATGATATAAAAAAAATATCTTAGCTTCCTGTTTTTTTTCCATGGATGTATGCTAAAGAAAATTATGAAAGAGTTTATGGGAGGTTTCTGTCAAAAGGTTCAATGATTTGTCAAGGCAAAAAATTGAACTAATTAAGGTATCCCATGTTTTTGTATATATGATATATGTATTTTGTTGGCAGAAAATAAGTTGGCTAAAAAGAAGTTCCTTCACGAAGGGGTTTTACTTTGCCTAAATCGGGGAGGGGCAACTTCACTAAACGTTCATGATTTTTTTGTTCATATTAAGAAAGAGCGTAAATCGGGGAAAATGAGGGGGGAGGAGTCCTCAAGTATGTCCCCTAACTCTCTCGGGAAAATGAGGGGGAGGAGTCCGCAAGTATCCCCTAACTCTCTCGGGAAAATGAGGGGGGAGGAGTCCGCAAGTATCCCCTAACTCTCTCGGGAAAATGAGGGGGGAGGAGTCCGCAAGTATCCCCTAACTCTCTCGGGAAAATGAGGGGGGAGGAGTCCGAAAGTATACCCTAACTCTCGAGGCCACCCAAACCCTAGAAGAAAGAGCGTTGTCGATCTCCTACCCCCTCCCGTCCCTACCCGATAAACTCTCGAGGCCACCCAAACCCTAGAAGAAAGAGCGTTGTCGATCTCCTACCCCCTCCCGTCCCTACCCGATAAACTCTCGAGGCCACCCAAACCTTAGAAGAAAGAGCGTTGTCGATCTCCTACCCCCTCCCGTTCCTACCCGATAAACTCTCGAGGCCACCCAAACCCTAGAAGAAAGAGCGTTGTCGATCTCCTACCCCCTCCCGTCCCTACCCGATAAACTCTCGAGGCCACCCAAACCCTCCGCACTGAGCAATGATGATCCATAGATAACTCCGGTAACATAGATTTATCAAGAATGCCCCCATTATGGATGTGCACAAGTTGATCCAATTTTTTTCTGATCTCATCTATATATATATTCTTCTATATTTGCAGAAACTATGGATCAAAGAGACTTGGAACAAGAACAGTTGTTGGGGGAGATAATCCTCGCCGGAGGTGATGCTGTCTTGTCGTTTCTCAACGACACCGATGGAACAATGGAGGAGGAAGGACATGATCATGATGGCTCCGGTGACATGATCATGATGGCTCCGGAGGTGCTGACTAGCTAATTGATGCATTAATTGTTTTGGTATGTACATATATTAACTCTTCTTTCTTCTTTTATAGCCCTCCGGATCGAGCCAAACTTCGGTAACGAGACGAGGCCCGAAGAAGAGGTTGCGCAAGGATGAAAGGTTCACGATCACAACACTCGCGGATGATGGCCTACCGATTGAACCCAAGCGGACCAAGGACGCATTTTCTGCTCAGTGCGGAGCTATTGTTAGGGACAACATCCCGATCAGCATCAAGCAATGGAATAAGCCTAAGGACGACGCCCCTGAAGGTGATTATGTCACCGATAGACAGAAAGATGATCTTTAGACCTTGCTGAAGGCAAATTTCACCCTACCGCCAGAGGAGGATCCGAATAAGCCAGTTATAGAGCCACTGGTCAAGGCGTGTGCTCTTAAGAAGATGGCAGATCTATTCAAGAGGTGGAAGAAGGAGTTGAAATCAAAGTTTGTCGACAAAGGTGAGACTCCAGAATTCATCGGCCGATTTGAGAAGATAAGAGATCACTGGCCCGCATTTGTAGCCTACAAGACATCAGACAAGAGTAAGAAAATGTCAGAGACAAACAAGAACAACGCTGCAAAGAAGCAGTATCACCATCACACGGGGTCAGGTGGCTACCTCAAAGCCCGGCCGTTGTGGGACAAAGCTGAGAATGACCTGATTGCTAAAGGGGTCGAACCAGAGACATTGAACTGGCCAGACCGTTCAAGGACTTGGTTCTTCGGGGTTGGGGGAACTTTGGACCCTGAAACAGGGAAGTGCCGTTGGACGGACGAGCAACTTGCAATACCCGTCACAAAGCTTCAGAAGTATATCGCCGCAGCGCAGGAAGGGACGTTCATTCCCGACAGAGAGAAGGACGAGCTGACTGAGGCCCTAGGGAATGCTGAGCACCCTGGACGAACACGAGGCACACCAGGCTCCGTTTCGTGGAAGTTTGGGTTTCCCGACGCAGGCGGTTACAGAAGCCGGGAGAGAAAGAGGAAAGCGGAGCTGAGCGACATGCAGAAGATGAGTGCAAGACTACAAAAGCTAGAGGAAGCTGAGAGCCAACGAGCTGCCGGCCAACTATCTCAGCGGCACGAAGCTACCCCAGAAGCTACCCCGCCATCTCAGCGGAGAAGCAGCGTGGCTTCCACGGAGCCCGTTCAGACTGACTTCACGGAGCCTATCTACCCCGTGGATACTATCACGGAGGCTCAAAATTGCGAGCTTATGACGAAATGCCATAACCTCACTTTATTGGCGGCTGTCGGCTCTGTTGCACCTCCTCAACCCAACGGAACTTTTCACTGCCTTCCGATTCCACATGGCTATGCTGTTGTGATGGTGGATGAAGTAATGGAGGGATTTGAGGAGCTCGAGCTTTACCACTCTACAGGTGAAGGGGAGAATCAGCTGGTTCGTGCTCTGAGGAGTACATGTCTATGGCAGAAGGAGTACATCAAGCTTCCAAACTGGACGCCTCCGCCTCCTCCTCCTCCTCCGGCGAGTCAGGGCACTCCGCCTCCTCCTCCTCCTCCTCCTCCGGCGAGTGATCAGGGCACTCCGCCTCCTTCTCCGGCTCCTCCGACGCGTGAGGGCACTCCGCCTCGTCCTTCGCCTACTCCGGTGCGTCGGAGCACTCCGCCTCCTTCTCCGCCTCGTCAGCAACGACGGAAGAGAGACGCCGCCGCTCCGGCGGCTAGCAGTACAAGCAGAGGCGGGAGGCAATTCAGATACGGTCCATCTCTCAAGCCTGTGGAAAAGTTACCATATGAGAGGACCGAGCAGGAAAACGAGGACATATGTCGTGCCCAAGTGAGGGACCATTTTGCAAAGAAAACTCCACCTCCGAAGGAGAAGCTAGATCCGGTGAAAGTGAAGCGCACTATCGATGCCCTGAAGCGACCACCACCGTCTCCGCCGGATTCCAACTATGACCGCATAATTACTAAGACACGTGCTAAAGCGCAGCAGTCGGGAAGTACTTCCAGTGCTGCAAGAGCGAAAAAACGAAGAAGTGGGAAAACAATTCCCCAACTCGGCGAACAGGAGAAGCAATCGTGCCCCCCGCTCAAGGTGTCTAGCGATATCGCTAATCATCCGGTGCTACTGCCCGGTACCACTCTTGATGATTACCTGCCCGATGATGTACAATTTGAAACGGCTGAGGTAGTAGACGTCTTTAGATACGAGCACGGGAAGCCTCTCGTCAAACCTGATCATCCTCATCTAACAACGATGATGCAAAAATTGCATGACTGGTACATGGAAACCTGCAGGAAGTCTGGGAAAGACAGTTTGTTAGTCGGAATTAAAAAAGAGCATGACTTCCCTGGAGTCGACCTGCTGCCTGTTGAATTTGTGGAGTTATTTCAATTATACAATCAAAAGGCCCTCGACAAACAACTCATGACTTGCTACTGTCTGTAAGTATTACTTCTATAATTAAGTCTCTAGCTCAGCTCGTTCATTGCATGTATATATAATTATCCTCACTATATTATGCAGATTGAAGATGGTCGAATGCCAAAAAATAGGAATCTTCGACGTTGGGTTCATTAGCCCAAATACCGTAAATGAATGGTCGGTACGAAAGGCGGCTGAAGATACCGAGAACAACTTACTACAAACGTTCCTTACACATCAAAACAAAAGGGAAATACTCTTTCCTTACAACTTCAAGTGAGTGTTACTGTCTTCTGCATATTCGGTTCCGCTTACTCGTGGTTAAGTAATGTAATTGATGAGTTATGCGTGCGCAGCTTCCACTATATTCTGCTATCCATTAACCTTGACGGGGCATTAGTAACCGTCTTAGACTCGCTCCGTAAAGATCCCAAGTATTATGCGGACATGACTGCAATGCTCCAGAAGTAAGTTCAATCAATACCGGGACCATATCGGCAACTTTCGTTCATTTCCTGATATCAAGTAATCATTTTCTTTGCCTGCCAGGGTTTGGAAAATGTTCACCGCTAAGGTTCCGGGTCTGAAGAAGGAGCTGCGATTTACACACCCCAAAGTAAGTAGTACGTACTAGCTAGTTCCGCGCATCTCTCATTGATTCTAGTTTCATCAATACCATTATCATGCTTGCTTATCAGTTTGATTGAACTCTATTCTCGTAAAGTGCTTGTTGCAGGCACCCAACACTCATTTATGTGGATACTACGTATGCGAGTTCATTCGCTACTATACCTCTGAACGGGCCTCCTCTGAGAAACAATTTGAAGTACGTAAACAATATTCACAATTTTATTTTATATATTACCATCAATTGTGTTGAGTTTCATTCATATATATGTATTGACCCCTTCTTTAAATTAGATCTGGCAGATGCGGGATGAACTCCTACCACATGATCGCATACGAGCAATTCAAGAGGAATTGGCGGGATTCTTTCTTGACCACGTCATACCTGAACAAGGAGAATACCATGTGAAATTGAAATTGTTGTAAGGGATGTTATATATTGTACATATGTAGCAGCGTCGGATAGATATACGAAAACTTGTTGTTCGACCAAGCACGAAGAAAGAGATGTCACTTCTCTCTATATATGTTCATGACGATCTTGTGTAATTAATGGTTTCCTTTATTTGCTTACTAGCTAGCGTCGAGTTCTCTCTATATGTGTAGTAGCTAGCGTCGACCAAGCACGGAAAAAGAGAGGTCACTTCTCTCTATTAGCTCGCTAACACAATATGAAACCCCTAAATTAACCCTCCAAAACCCCAAAACCCCCCCTTCCAAAAAAAAAACATAACCCCCAGCGACTGCGAGCTGCTGACGCGTGGCCGCCTTTTGGTCCCGGTTGGTGTTACCAACCGGGACCAAAGGTGGAGCCTTTAGTCCCGGTTGGTAACACCAACCGGGACTAAAGGTCCTCCCTCCCCCGCCCCAGGCAGCGCCACGTGGAGGGCCTTTGGTCCCGATTCGTAAGCAAACCGGGACTAAAGGTTTTGGGTATTAGTCCCGACCCTTTAGTCCCGGTTCCAGAACCGGGACTAAAGGCCCTTACGAACCGGGACAAATGGCCCTTTTTCTACTAGTGTACCACCACCGCGCCCCGCCGGTAGGCGAGCACCCTCACCGCCTTGAGATCCGGCAGGTACCACGCCGACCACCGCGAGTCGCCATGCGCGTCACCATCCGTGTCGCACGAACCGTCACGAGCCATCAGTCCCTGCTGGTGCATGTCGTCGATAGCAGCTGGTGTTCTCGCCCTGATTCTTGTATTGCTACCTTGTGTACGTATCATCCGTCATCTCACGCCGCGGCACTGCACCGCATGCCACCCGTTTGCTCTTTTAATAGTAGTGGAGATTTAAGTTTGCTCTTTTAATAGTAGTGGAGATGGAGACAAATGGTTTTTAAGCTCAAATAGCCGTTTCCGGTAGAAGAAGAAAAAATAAAAAGGAGTACACGCCTCAAGGTGGCAACGGGGACAGGGATGACCGGGGATGACTCCACCATCCCCGCCCCGATCCCCGCCAATCCCCATACCCGTGAGCCCCGTGAAGCTTCGCGGGGACAAAACGCCCCCCATCCCCGTCAATATCGGGTACCCGGTACCCGTCGGGTATCCATGGGGATCTCAAAACTGACTGGGATAGGTGAGATTGGAGAGGGCATGGTTGTTGGGAGAGGTGGAAAATAATAATTGTGTGAAATATCTAGGTATTAATCTATATATTGTGCATTTGTAGTACGCATGGCATAGTTTTTCGGGTATCCATGGAGTCCCCACGGGGGGAATTTTATCCCCATCCCCGCCCCGCGAGACTAACGGGTACCCAACAGACAATACCCATGGGGTGAATTTGTCCCCCGTCCCCGCTCCATGATGGGTAAATCCCCGCGGGTACCCGTCCCCACGGGGAATATTGCCACCTTGATACACGCCCGCCCATTCCATGTCTACGCCGTTGGATCCACACCAGAGATAATATCCTCACCGTCCGCGGAGCCTACGGCCAGCACACACTCACTAGAGCCCACCGGAAACCACACCGGAGAACCCCACGAAAAAATCCCCCGAGAAGACCAAACCGAACCCAGCAACCTCCACCATGTCCATGGCGACCACCGCCCTCCTCCGGCTCGCGCCGCTGCCGCCGCACCCCCGGCTCCTCGGCCCCAGCTCCAGCAAGCCCGCCCTCCTCGCGCCCCTCGGCAGCGGCCGCCGCGCCGCGGGCGCCCTGCGGCTCGCCAGGGCCGCCGGCGACGGGCTCGCTGACCAGACCGTCTACAACGGCGTGTACGGGCCCTGGTCCGTGGACGACGCCGACGTGCGCGAGGTGCTGCTGTACCGGGCCGGGCTGGTCACGGCCGCCGCGTCCTTCCTGGTCGCCGCCTCGGGGGCGTTCCTGCCCGAGGGGAACGCGGTCGGCGACGCCGTCAGGCAGGGCGCCGACCTCTTCTACGCCGCCGGGGCCGGGGGCCTCGGGCTTTCGCTCGTGCTGATCCACATCTATGTTACTCCTATCAAGCGGTTCCTCCAGGCGCTCTGGGCGGTCGGCGTGCTCGGGTCCGTCGGCACCTACGCCCTCGCCGCGCGGCCGCTCGACGAGGGGCTGGTCTGGTACGTGCTCGAGAACCCCGGGGCGATGTGGTTCGTTGGGCCGACCTTCGCCGCGCTCACAGGCCTCGTCTTCAAGGAAGGTACGTCTGCAAGTACTGCGTGTCCTTAGCTTGACTGCTTGTGGATGGAAATGGATTGTGGAATTCATTGGTCCATCTCGATTTCTTCTAGTGCATACTTGAGCTGATTCCATCAATGAGATGACCTTCGTAATGTTCACTTGATGCATTCTGAATTTCTGATTGAGTATTGGCTGAACCCTTCCACTGAATGACTGAATTGTTTAGTCTGAGAAATGTGTCTGACAACAAATGCACTCTCGGTAGGTCTCTGCTATGGAAAATTGGAAGCTGGCATCTTGACGTTTGTTATCCCAATCCTTCTTCTTGGACACCTGGTAAATTAGATATCTGTTTGGCACCTCAGCTCAATCAGACAAGACTGGATGCGGTGATTCACTTACATTTTCTTACACTTGTTCTCTGAACATATATGCAGTCTGGCTTGATGGACGATGGGGCAAAGTTGGGCCTCTTAGGAGTGTGGATGGCGCTCTTCACCGTGTTCGCCGCAAGGAAATTCCAGCAGCCCATTAAGGTATCATCTACTTCCTCCGTTCTTAAATATATGACGTTTTGGTAGTATGAACTACCAAAACGTCATATATTTAGGAACGGAGGGAGTAATTGCCTTCCTTTGACAAATATTTATCATGAGTTGTAGCTATGCTAGTATTATTTGGTTGAATCTTACAATTCTGTTCTGTTGCTGACAACGAAGGACGACATCGGCGACAAGTCTGTTTTCATGTTCAACGCCCTTCCTGAAGAAGAAAAGAAAGCTTTGCTGCAGCGGCTCGAGGCACCAACTGAGCAGAAGTTCGATTAGCAGGTATCAGGCAATGACAATAGCTAGTCGACGGATTTCCATGAAGAGGAATGGAAACCTTGCTACCGAAGCTCGAGGACGACAAACTAAGCAGAAACTTGAATAGCTGTAGGTAGCACAATGCAGATAGCTAGTTGCGACCGATGGATGTATATGTAACTGTTCTACATGGTCGTTCAGAAGACCATGTATATGCCAGTATATATAGATGAGATGAGAACCTTGGAACTGTGATGTAGCTGCATATCTTACTTGATAGCCAACCCCTGGTTCAGGAAATTTCAGAACACGAGGCAACAACTTGAACCACTGAAATTGAAACACTTTGCTGAACACGGTACTGTTGTCTGTCGCTACACCGTGAGGTTGCATATGCTAAAGTGGAAACTCGATGAAGGGAGAAGAAATTGGTGTTAAGATATCCAAAGTGTCTATTTTGTTTGCCCACATCCCGCGACGAGACAAGTTCAGGCCATGAATAATTCTGTGGATGCATCCAGGCTAATTCCTTCCAGGGCTTCAACGGTTGTATACATGTGCCACACGCAGAATTGCAGATACACAACAGATGTAATCTGGCCCCATGTTTTTGTTTCGAATTTGTTGCAGAAGGCCCAGATCAAGAGAGCAGAAGATAGGGACCAAAGGTAGGATGTTGCAGCACCATGTTTCAGATTCTACTTCTCAAGACGCGCACAGATGTATCCAGGCGTTACTCAATAGGCAAAGAGGTAATGCAATCATTTTATTCCTACTCCTGAACCCATGAACCAAACAAGGACAAGTGAACAACAACGACAACTTCCTTCAGATTCCTACTAGAACTTGCTCAATAAATACCACAAGTAATTAATCATCAGACGCCAATCGAATCCCCGACGTTGTCGTTAAGTATATTCTTATTTGTTTTACTCCATAGCAATCTGTGTGGCATAAAATCCTATCAAAGTAGCGGCAGGTCGGAAGCAAAGTTTTTTAGGTATGCCCAGCACATGGTATGCTCGGTTAGACGATTGCCAGGCGACTGATCCCGGCTTCAGAGAACCCGCCTGAGCTGGACGACGCGGATGAGTCAAGTTGGATCGGGCGATTGTTGTCGAACAATGCTGAACGGAGGACTTGTCCATAGTGTTGCGCCACATTGCCATGGACCACCAAGGAAACCTTTGTCACCTGCTTAAGAACAGTTACCACGTTCACTGCCTTTGCATAGTCACAAGATTTTTAGTTTCCCATTTCACAGTTTGTTTTAAACAGATGAGAGCACCGGAACATCGGAACCCAGTCCCAATATTGCATAGATAGAACGGAAAATAATCGTTATCATTTTTGTGTGGAAGTGAGTTACCTTGGACAACCCTTGAGACACCTTCTCGACCACAACAGGGCTGCTCCCCAGAACATTGAGCACCTGACATACAAGCAAGAAATGATTAAGAATGACAGGATACAACATGGTCGACCATGACCAGCTAAAACAACACGCTTTCCCTGATACTGGAATGTATACTGTGATACTGATAACAGTGCAAAATCACAAGTGATATTCAAAAATACAACCACAAGTCGAGTTCCATTTTGTCTACAGCAGCAAACAGAGTTTCAGAGCATGTTTTTTTCTTCAAAAAGGCTAAGAGTATATGTGGTTCTTTCTCACCTTTCGAAGATTGCGTGGCGACAACTGTGCATTCCCTGTCAGGGAAATGACTGACCTGCTGTGCAGTCCATGAACGCCTATGATATTCTGAAGCTCTTTGACTGCCTCATCAAGCGCCTATTAGACCATCAGGACAAGTGAATGTATCAGAATAAAATTTTCTTCTAACAAACGAAACAGCAGGATAAATGTTTTACCAGCTGGATCAGTGCCTGACTCAACAGTTCTGATGTAACAAGTGTAAGCGGCATCTTGCCTTCACTAGTAGCCACCCAATCGATAGAGATGCCCAAATAATCCAAATTTTGAAAAAAATGAGATGGCCTGCACAAACAACATACTCAAATATAATCAATAAAAAGCTACTAACATTTATCGAAGTTTCGGCCGCTCGAACAATATATAGGTTATCTTATAAGCGACTAACCAGGCACAGTCGCGAGCGCACCCCGCGGTGAATGCGGATGAGTCCGTCGACTTCTTGAGGCCTCCGCAGTGGAACCAGCTCTTGCGCGGGGTCGCTGGAGGGTACGCTGTCGAGAAGCCTCAACCTACGCGGCGGCAGCCCCGTTTGCTTCTGGAACACGTAGCTTGGTGGTTCATCATCCCGCGGTAAACGCGGATGAGTCCACAAGCTATCCAGTTCACGAGCTGGTTCATACGGCTGCAAGTCGTAGTTTCGATCGTCCCAAAGAAACTTTTCGAACCAGTTTGGGTCGTCGTATAATAGCCCTGACCCCGAGTAACCAAACTCTTGGAACTCCAACTGCAGAGTTTCGTCGTCTGACAACAAGGAGCGCTCCAACTCTGCAGGAACCAAGGATTCCGTCTCCGTCATTTCCTGACGCACGCCCGTTGGAGCCTCCGGGTGGTCGTCATCCGCCTTTCTCTTGTCGTTCGAGCCGGATGCTGCAGCGGGTGAGTTCACTGGGACCGGGCAGCCGTTAAGCTCAAAGAATACAGAATGGAGGAGTTGTACACAGCGTTCTACCGCATTGTCACGGACAACCAACGAAACATTCGCCACCTGCACATGAACCATTAGCGTCCAAGTTTTAAAACACAAGACAAATCAATTCCCCATTTGCATAATCTGTTTTTAAGCTGATAGGCGCAGTGGAACAGAAGAATTCCTATATTTACAGCTGACTCTGACTCATTACAAATTTCCAATTGTCAAGATAAGAAGTAAGTTTGACTCAGCTTGTTAACATAACAAGTTGAAATATGAACTCGGCACGACTCATTGAACTGGTTATTACATGGGTCAAGAACAGAATACGAATACATCAAATCTGAATATCCAAGTAGTATAAAGAACAAGCATCTATACAATTGAGGATATCCTAAAAAATATATACTACGAGTACCAGAGTAGATAGCACACATGCATGAGTTTTGAGTTAGGACACGAGTTCAAGCCGAGTAACTGAGTTACTCATTTAAGTCGCAAGTTTTGAGTTTTATTTTGCACCCCTACCTATATTGCACAAAAATAAGTCATGTTCATTTTTGTGGGATGGAATACCTTGGGCGACCCTCGGGGGACCTTTTCAACCTCAAAATTATCGCTCCCTAGAACACTGAGCACCTGGCATGCAACAACAGATAACAAGATATAAGATACAAAAGGATCAACCATGAACATCTAAGCATTCAATGATACTGACCTCTATATTGCAACAACAATGCAAAATCACCAGTGATCTTCAATATTGTCAGTATACTAGACAAAGCTTCAGTTGCTAAGCTTACATGTGGCTCTTACCTTTCCAAGAATGGGTAACGACATCTGCGGGTTCCCTATTAGGGAGATGGCTGATATGTCCTGTAGTCGATCAACAGTTGCAATTGTTTGAAGTTCTTTACATCATCAGAACAATAGAATGTATCAGGATCAGTTTTTCTTTACAAACACAATAGCAGGATAAATTACCAGCTGGATCAATTCCTGACTCAACAGTTTTGGCGGAACTAGTGTGAACGACATATTTTCACTAGTAGCTACCCAATCGACAGAGATGCCCAAATATTCAAAATATTTAAATTTTGAGATGGCCTGCACAAATAACATAATCAGATAACCAACATGACTCAATAAATAAATACATATATAAAAGAGACACAGGTCTGTTGCTTCAATACCTTTTCTACAAAAGCACTCTGGTCCAGCGTACCTGTCCTCTGTACGTCCAGAATGGTAATATTTGATTTCAACGCAATGCTGGATAATGTACTCTGAAAAAAGTAGATTCAAGGGCCAGTAATAGTTATTGCACGTGAGAAACAATGGAAGAATCAACCATAACATGGTGATACATTTATGTAACAAACCTTGCTTGTATCTCTTGTCTTTGTAATCAGAGTACCCGGTGCCTCAGGGTTGAACGAGTTCTTAACTCTTACTGATATTCAACATTCCATAGCCAGTTGGATTGACTGGCATGCAAAAGTTTATAGATGTGAGTGACTAAGTGTAATAATAAAAGACCACGCTTGCTAAATCAGCAAGGAAATATCACAAGTAACTCCAGCAACACAAACGACAATTCCCGCAAACGAGAAACATATGACAGAGGAAGTAAACTATGCCATAAACTTCACTGCCTAGTCAACACCTGAACCACAAAACAAAAAGGAAATTTTAAAACTAAGGAGAATACCTGTGCGCTAAAGAGCCCAAGTTCAGCTGCCTCATCAAAAGTCAAGTAGGGTACTGGTTTTTGCCTTTGCACAAACATTAGTATCACACGTGAAGATGTCTTGATCCTTCCAAACCTATTTCATATCAGGGAAATCGATTATACTAACACGAAACATACTGCAGAATCCAACGGAGTACAGAAACATACTGCAGAATCGATTATACTACCTTGTTTGATTTAACATATGGATAACTTGCCAGAAACATAAGGATCGAAATAAAGACACAAAGCTTCTGGATCCATAATTAGTACTTCCTCTGTCCCAAATTATAAGATGTTTTTGGTAGGCTAGCCTACAAAAACCTATTATAATTTGGGACGGAGGTAGTAACTTTTAGCGTCTGCTAGGGTAGCAGGTGTGCTCGTAGCGCACCCACCCATGTTCAAGGCACATCCTGCGCAGGGTGGGTGCGCCGGTTGTTCCTTATTAGGTGTTGAAGGAGTTTTTAGGACAAATGAGCTTTCAACAGGTAATATAAGCAAAATAAGAGAACATGCCTGTATTTCTCCTAATCCCAGGTCTCTGCCAATGATAGCTGCAGCCAAGTCACTTCCATCACTTCCAAAAGCAGCG
Organism: Elymus sibiricus; assembly: GCA_039707655.1. Taxonomy (NCBI): domain Eukaryota; kingdom Viridiplantae; phylum Streptophyta; class Magnoliopsida; order Poales; family Poaceae; genus Elymus; species Elymus sibiricus. Next base: position 481,243,781 of record CM077672.1, on the reverse strand, counting down.
ACGGTATGCAATTCCCACTCCTGAAATTTCATACGCACTTTCACCATTACACTGTCAAGTTTACCTGCCGATTTGACTAGATATAAAATTTAAGTTCAGATTTCCGTTCTAGTGGTAAGGACTTAAATTGCTTATTTTGGGATACGACACTACGCATCCATAAACCAAATATGCGTAAAGGAACAATTTATATAGAAGCAAAACTCCAAAACTGTCAACCTTGTTCCTATCATCTTGGAAAATAAACATTTCTGCAACATATTGATCAATATTCCGTGACAGCAAGATATTGAGAAATCTTTGTAGATATCTTGTACTACTACCTTATTGCACTATCTTCCAAATGCATATATACATAGATTTTGAGACAATAGGACATAAAATAAATAAGAAAAGGTTCTAGAGTCTAGAAAAAGAATGATAGACATAAGAAAGAAAACGGTTTAGTTAAACTACTAAATTACTGCATTTGGATCCATCAATTTTTTTTTGCATTTGTTTGAAGTATGTGCCTGTACCATTCCTTTTCCAAGTTTATTTAGATACTCGAAAAACATTTTCGTAGACGTGCCTTCACCGACAGAAACAAGGCAATCTTGTGTCGTAGAAGTCATCTCTTTTGTCATAGCTGCATACTGAAGATGTTGTTCCAGCTGATCCAGTGAACCTGTTGAGTTTAATGGTGATAAATGCAATGTTATTGCTCAATTGCAAAAAAAAGAGATAGAGGCAATTTTATTGTCATGAAACATATTTTTCAGTGAAGACAAAGGAATGCGAAGTGCTTAACTAATTAGCCCAAGAAAGAAAAAGAAAAAGCTAAATAATGAGTGATCCCATTATGATATAGTTGTGATATCATACAACATTCCATATGTGTCTCAGTTCGTTTTTGAATGGCATGGTCAACATGATTAGTACATGTTCTGCAGTGCACATGTTTAGACACTATTTTTGCACTGCATCAGTGAAAGTATATTCAACTTCTTTGTTGCCAATGTAAATCTGAGGTAAGATCCTGGGAATCTGGGATAATGCACTGAATCTAGCCGGTACAAGAGATAGAGAATGACAGCAACATACCTGAAACAGTTGAGCTATCTAATCCAAGCTCATCAATCGTCCTGAGAACAGAGCAGAGGAAAAACTACATATGAGGACAGGATGCACAAGAAAGCAGAGGAAATGAAACACAACACACACACACACACACACCTGAGATGCAGCTCCCTTATGTTCTTATGTTCTTGAACTCGTCGATTTCGCTTGCCTCTCGGGGGTCACAGCTCAGCGCCTTCCATGCGGCCTGCACAGCGACATTTAATTAGCATGTATGAGTGGATTAGTGCTAAAAGAATCGAAACACTTAGCCGCATAGCAAGAAGCAGAGCTAAATTTGAAGTAAATGTTACGAGGAGAATGTTGCTGGCGGTGTTCCCCATGGCCGACAGAACAACCACCGGACTCTCGAAACTGAGGACGAGGTGGGCCATCTCCTTCATCCGCTCGGCCGACGGTATCGACGAACCATCGAGCTTCATCACGACGTTTGCCGCCACCGAGTCACCGACGCAGCATCGGTCTTCTTCAGAATTGCAAGAGTTCCGTGCATGGAGACGGGGCGATGAGGAGAGCTGGGCTCCGGGCAACCCCGGGGGAATGGACATTGTAGCCACACGAAGCAGATGGCGGTGCGGGAGGACATGGCATATCGCAGCCGACCACCTCCGGAATCGCTCCGCCCTCCAGCGCCGAGTCATGCTGCTGGACTTCCACTCCAGATACGCCGTTAACGGCAGCCGGGAGGACGCCCTCTGCGCCGGCGGCGACCGTGGATGTTTCGGCCGGATCTGCCGTACTGCGAGGCGAGGGCGACCTGTACACCTTGCAGAGCTCCCACTGCTGGCCGGCGGCGCCGTCCTGCTGCTGGAGCCCAATCTCGACCATGCACCAGCCCAACCTTTTGTTTCTGAATGATTTTTTAGCACCTGGCGGATTATTGATCTTCAGCACGTACAAGAGCGTGCGCCAGTACTCCCCAATGGGTTTACTGTCCGGGCCCAGAATGGGCTTCTCGCCCCCCTCCGGGTGCCAGAACCTCCTCTCTCCGCCGCCGCCGACCTGGCGGTTCCGCCTCGGCGCGCCACCCGCGCTGTCGTGCCAATTGACGGGTTGTAGAAGTACCACGCCATCCCTTTGCCGTCGCCAGCTTGGCCGGTGCCCGGAGCGGGGTCACGGCCGCGGACAAGGTCCGCGGGGGCAGCGGAGTAGGCGTTCAGCTCGTGGATGAAGCTGTGAGGAAATGGCTCTCCGGCGACCTTGAGCCGGAGAAGCTTGGCCAACTCTAGGAAATCCAGCTGGGGAGCCAGGGATTGCAGCTCGCCGGTGGCCAACATGTCGCCGGCAGTTCTTGATCGACGGAGCGGGGTGCGTGGAGTGCGGGGGTGGAAATGACAAGCGGCTGCTTGCTGTGGTTGCACTTGCGCATGGTCCGGCTGACAGGAGTAGACTTGGCTTGGCTTGACTCCTCAAAAGACTTCGGGGCCGCAGTTCCTTCCCGAGATACTACTACGGCTCCAACTTCCGATGACACAAACACCACACATATGTTAGGTATAACATGTTAGGTATAACATAGACCAGTAACATATGCATGATACTGGTCTAAGTTACTCCCACTATGACCAGTCTAAGTGTGACTAATTATCCCAACCGTCTTAAATTGCATTAGTGGACTCCCATTGGATTTAAAAAATATTAAGTAGTTGGGAACCCACTGTAAACCCACTTGTTACTTGAACCTTGAGTGCCCAGCCGAGAGTGGATAGAGCAAGCCGCCCGAGTGCACAGATTCCAGGCGACGGCGGCGCTCCACTTCGCCGCCACACCTTCTACCGGCTACTTCTCGCACCACCGCCTCACACCTGGCCCCTCCTCCGACTCGCACGTTCTCCCTCTTTGCCTTGCTCCGCCGTCCCCATCAAGAATCACCGGTCCCTTCTCTCTCTCTCTCGTGGACACAAGAAACTCGGGAGGTATTCTCAAAAAAAAAAAAAAAGAAACTCGGGAGGCGCCGCAGCACAGCAGAGGTACTCCCAGCACCGATAAAATTCTTCTAGAGGCACAACGCATGGTTTCGGTATTTATAGGAATTTATGGCGGTGAAATCAGTTTATATGCGATTTTGGATGGTGTGAGCCTTGCAACATTCTGATAGGTTGAGTTGTGCGGACCTGTGTCTTACTCTCTTTTTTCAGCAAAGCGCGGATTACTAAGAGCATCTCCAACAGACGCGCGATAGCGCGGCGCGCTAATTTTTTTTTGCAGCGCCGAAATAGCGTTTTAGCGTGCCGGAGAGGGCGGTTGCTTTTCCAGACGCTGCAAAATTTAGCGCGCCGCTGTAGCGCTTCAGCAGGCGCGGTAAAATCCACAGCGCGCGCCCATCACAAACAACATTTTCCATTCAACATAGAACCAAGAAGATCAAACACACACAAAATAAATCAACAATAATAAATAGTTCAATTATTATTACAACTCAAACAAATAATTTATTTTCAATACAACAAATAGTTCATGAACAATACAACAAATAGTCAACAATATAACAAACATACAACATCAAACTAGTTTTGTCGCCCATTCCATGACCACCACTTATCGACTAGATCCTTTTGAACGTCATCATGCGTTTCGGCACGTCGAATGGCATGATAGGAGGCAACAAAGCGGGCCACCCTCTCAGCCCTCCTTCGCACTCGCACGGGATGTCCCATCAACTTATACCGAGAATAGTCCAAATCTTGCCCACGCCCGTTCTCGATGATCATGTTATGTATGATCACACAAGCGTTCATGATGTATCAAAGAATCTTTTGATTCCAAAATCTAGCCGGCCCTCTCACAATAGCAAATTGGGCTTGCAAAATCCTAAAAGCTCTCTCTACATCTTTCCTAGCCGCCGCCTGAGCATTGTGGAAATCAAGATTTTTCTTACCTTGCGGTGCCGTCAACGGCTTCACAAATGTTTGCCACCTTGGATAGATGCCATCCGCAAGATAGTAGCCATAGTTGTATGTATGGCCATTTGCTACAAACTCCACCGGTGGAGTTTCACCATTTGCAATCATATTCATGAGTGGTGACCGTTGAAGAACATTGATATCATTGCAAGATCTTGGCATTCCGAAAAAAGCATGCCAAATCCAAGTCTCCTGATCGGCCACCGCTTCAAGGATTACAGTGGAACCCTTTTTCTGGCCGTGGAATTGTCCATGCCATGCCTTAGGACAGTTCTTCCAACTCCAATGCATGCAATCTATTGAGCCAAGCATACCTGGGAACCCGCGAGCTTTGTTCATCTCCAAAAGCCTTGCGGTGTCTTCAGCATTGGGAGCTCTCAAATATTCCGGACCAAACACTTGCACAATTCCAACTGCGAAGCGCTTGACACACATGATGGCTTGACTCTCACCCATGGCCAAGTGGTCATCAACTAGATCCGCCGGAATACCATATGGCAACATACGCAAAGCGGCGCTCACCTTTTGAAAGGTGCCATGCTCGAGTTCTCCGGCGGCATTCCTCCTTTGCTGAAAAAACCGATCATGGCTCGCCAGTTTCTCCGCAATGTGTTTGAACAACTCGATGCTTATCCTAAAACGGCGCCGAAAGTAGGACTCGGGGTATGTGGGATTATCCATAAAATAGTTCCTCATCAATCTGTTGTGGGCATCGATCCTTTCCCTCCATAATTTCTGACGACCAAAAACCGAACCACCGTGCTTCGGCTTTTTATTGATATGCATAGCTAGGATCATTGCGACGTCCTCCTCCTCTTGAAGATCAAATTCTTCATCGGAAGAATCATAAGACGAACTCATCTACAAACCTGAATTTAAACTAAAATTTAAAACTACAAACAACATGCTCCAAATTCATTTACAAATATAAAGTTAGAAGCAATATATACCTTGCAAGCGGTGTCGAACACCTTGTGGCGCCGAGCTGCAAACCCCCGCCGGGCGCTGTTCGTCGGAGGAACGGTGCGCTCGAGGGGCGGCGCCGAGGAGAGAAGGCGGAGGAAGCAGCGGCGGCGCACTGGGGATAGGCGGGGGAAGCGCCGACGGGTCGCCGGAGCGAACGGGGGAAGGTGCGGGCGGAGGCGCGCGCGCCTGGAGGTTTCAGATCCGGCGGTTGGTGAGATTCGCGTGCCCGATTGGCTTGTCCAGTGCGCGGTAGCGGGCGCTCCAAATACGCAGCGCGCGATGCAGTTTTTCTGGGCGCACTGAACCGTTTTTACCGCGCGCGGGATTTTAGCGCGTCTGTTGGAGATGCTCTTTCGGTCTCGCGCGCGCGCTAAATAGCCGTTTTATCAGGCGCGCGGCTTATTTAGCGCGTCTGTTGGAGATGCTCTAACGAACAAAACCAAATCGAACAACGGGATTCAGGCAAATATATACTCCATGCGTAATGCGCAACCCAATTTTTTTTTATTAATTCATGATTTTTTTTTAAATCAGAGACATTTTTTTAATTATTTGATTTTCAAGGTCCTTTTAGAATTTATGAACATTATTTCAATCTGGGATTTTTTTTGATAAAACATTTTTTTCTAAATTAGGAATCATTTTGTAAATATGGTTTTTAAAAATTTGTGAATAGGTTTTTTAGAACAATGAATTATTTGAAGTAAAAAATGGCTTGGGTAGCCCAGAGGTACTTGCTGGAGGAGGCTAATGTGTACTGTTCCCGATCCATCCGAAAGAATAAGAGCATTTATGGCCGGGCACCCCAAACCCGCCTCAAACGCCCGGACGGAGCGGCCCGGTCAGTGACCGGACACAAAAAAGCGACCTAGACGGGCGCCTCAAACGGGTCTCAAATGCTCGGGCTGACCGGCACCCCTCATATCCAGCCCAAATGTAGGACGGATATGGGGCGCGCGGGCGCGCCCGGCCGCGTCCGCCACGTTGGACCCGGCCCACGCTGGCCCACCCGACTCCACATATATTCCGCTCGCTGGATCAAACCCTAGCCACTTCACTTCACACCCCTCCGCCACCCAAGCTCCTCTCCGGCGATATCCGGCCTTCTCCGGCATGGCGGGCAGCGGGTCCGACGACGACCAGTACAGATCCGTCGACTGGGGTGTCGTCCCGTGCGGTTTGGAGAAGGCAATGGCCATTCGCGTTGCACTCCGCTGCTTCCAGGAGGACAGCGCCCGACCGACGGCAGGATCTGTCCGGTGCGACTCCATTGCGTCGGTGCATCGGGCGCTCGGATCCTCCGGGGCTGGATCATCGCGGTCCTCTCGGGAGCCTTCCAATCTCCCTTTCTCCATCACTGGCCCGCCGGAGTATGAGTCCTACCGGGACCGGTGTGCCCGCCGTGGGAAGGAGAGGATGAGGGCCACTGAGGCCCGACTCGCTGCCGACATGGCAGTGGCGGAGGCGGCTGATGCAGCGGTGCGCGCTGCCGCATAGGAGGAAGCCATCCGCGCCCGCATTGTAAAGAAGTGGCAGCGGAGGAACACGCGCGCCCTCGCCCCGAGAGCAGAATCGGGTGGTCCGTGCCATGGCCAGATTGCCCCCAAGAAGGAGGAGGACAACGACGGGTCAGACAGCTCCGGCGACAAGCAGATCCGGCTCGATCCATACTGCGTCTTCGACCGCTACTTCCGCGAGAAGGACGGCAAGGGCGCCAGGAAGGGCAAGGGCAGCCGTGGATGATCTTCTTCATAACTATTATGTAGTTAAACATGCCAATTTTTGGTAGTCCGATTGCATGTCCTGATATAGTACGTAGTTGCATGAGTTTTTATGGATTTGAGGTGTGCTAATTGAGGTGTCCGGTTATGAGAAAAGAAATTTGAGGCGTGACCGGTCAGTGTCCGCGGACGCGCCCGGACGCGTCCACGGGCGTTTGAGGAACCGGATTTGTCAAGCCCGACTTTAGATACTCTAAAAAGAGCAAACCCATAACCAGAAGATAGGCCGGGCCACGGGACGGAGCGGCGCGGTTCCTCTCCTAGCCCTGGGCAACGCGCGACACAGCAGATGCAATGAACAGACAAAAAACGCAGCCACATTCTCTTTAAAAAAATACATAAACAAAGCTAGCCAATTTTCTACTGCCTCCTTTTTCATGTTGGATACATCTGCATCTAGACAAATTTAAGTCAAGTAATTTAGAATGAAGGTAATATAAAGGACCCTGATAAGTGCCACACGTGTGGCACGAACACATGGCAATTCCGAACGTTTTTTATGGCAAGTTTAGTGACGCGGGGATGGCAACTTTAGTTGTCAAGCATGACAACTTTAATATTTCCTAGCCCTCGCCGAACACCAGCATCACGCCGACAAACCCTACTACTACTAATCCTACTAGATCTACAGCTATGTACAATGCCGGTGCCTCTCCTTAGCCTCCAGCGGACGGCCGCGCCGTCGGCGTGGGCATCGGGAGGGCCCGAGCCATCGAAGTTGCTGGAAAAAAAAAAGACATTCATGAAAGTCGTGGCAAAAAAACAAAATCAGTACTCCAAAAAGCTTTTGAAAATAGCACTTTTGGAGCATTGATTTTTTTTTTCGCCACGACTTACACAAATGTCCTTTCATAATGAAATTTTACAAGCACTATGAACATTTGTCAATGTTTGCCAAAAAAAATTCAGCATTTTTTGAAATTGTTTTCATTTTTTCGGAATTTACTGTTCACTCGAGCTGAGAAACATCACGTCCGTCGCGACTGGGCTTTTTGCAAAAGAAAAAAACCCGTCGTTTTACTTCCTCTATCTGTCGTCCTTGCAAAAATGGGTATCATTTTCCCTCGCCCCCCCCCCCCCCCCCCCGTGTGTCCCCTTCTCCTCCTCGACGTCTTTCTCGCCGGCTTCTCGCACGCGTCGGCGCCGCTGCTCCGTCGCTTACTCCACCGCTACGCCTCTGGACTTTATCCTCGCACTGCCTCGAATGGACCCGTGGAAAAGGTTGAATTTTTTTGATCTTTTTCATGGACCCGGTGGCGGCGATGCGAGATCCTATGTCGGGGAACCTTAGCCGGATCCGGTGGCGGTCGCGAAGGTGGTGTTGGACTGCGCTCAAAGAGGTGGTGGTGATTGACGTCGCCAAGGACGCCTGCTGGACTGTGGAGGTGGTGGTTCAAGGACGTCGCCAAGGACGCATGCTGGACTGCTGGATGCAGCACAAGGTGAGCACAAGAATTCTAGGAGATGTCACTAATGTTTCTGTGTCACTGTTGTTTTTGTTCATCAACCATTCATGTCACTTATGTTTCTGTGTAAAGATGTTTTTGTTCATGTCATTGATGTTCAGAGATTCACAGATTTCATGTCACTGAGTACTCTTGTGCACGGATGTTCACTGGAGTAGGAGTAAATTTGTTCACCTTGTTCATGTACTCCTAGGAGTAAATTTGTTCGTTGGAGTAGATCACTGATGTGTCAATTTGAATATTGTTTGGAGTAGGTCATGAGCTAAATTTAACTGCATTAGGTCATTTTCAGTGTTGTACTCCCAAATGAACCACTCAATTAGTGTTGTCCTATAATTTCCAATGTTTTACAATAGAGTTCACCATCACAACATAAAGCAGGAGGTAGCCTTCCTTCCCTCAACAGTCTCTCTTTATTCATATGGGGGATCTTGTAGTTTATGCCTCCTTCAAGTTTCATAACCTGTACCATGCACAAGAAAACACTGATACTTCCAACAACCAGCGTATCCGTATCAGATACCCTATCTGATACTGATTCTTTCCCGATACGTCCCCGATACCTCTCAAGCTCTAGTAGTGCCGGTGGTGGCCTCCTTTCCCCGGTTCTCCCGCTCCCCCCCCCCCCCCCCCCCCCCCACTATCTTGTAGAATTCTATCTAATGGAAGGCTGCTGATTTCCTCCTCCTCCTCCCTTTCTCTCTAACTGAACTTTTATGCTTGGTAAATTGTTGCTACCATTTGGCTTGTTGGTTCTTGGTTTTGTTGGAATCATGGATAAGAAGATAGAAGATAATGGACTGCACTGACCAAATATATTTAAATGGCTTGATGCTTAATTGATAACATATTTTTTATATTATTTTCGAAAATAGTCAAATGTATCCCCGTATTGGTGTTTTTCAGAAATGACGTATTTATGTATCCGTATCGTCCCAATACTGATACGTGTATCTGTATCGGTGCAATCTAGACCATGCATGACTGGAGTGTTATGAACACTCTAGCCAGTTTGTCAACTTCATAGTCATAGAATTCTTCCTCCTCACCTTCCGCAACAATCTGTTAGGGTACAGGTTAAACACAGAGACATGATGTAGAGAAGACATTGGCATGTAGAGGATGACACATGTATTTTATGCCCTCTCTTGATACATGAAGATGTGGCTCATCTGTTTTTCTCATGCAACTTCAGTCAGAGAGTATGGAATTACCTTCAGATATCTTGGGTAGCTACCCCACATATGACTACTTAGTAAGGTTGGTGGTGCGGGCGGGTCCCATCCAGATCTAACCTCCGTAGTGGGTGGGGCTAGATCGGATCAATCGATAGCCGGCTCTACAAGGGCGTTCAGCGGCCGTCGGGATGGGACCGGCCACGGGCCAGATCTGCTCGAACTCACTGGTGGGCATTGGGTTAGGTGTTGTCCAGGGATGGAAAGGAGTGGCCTACACGAATTATAGGGGGCGTCTCTAGATGGTGGCTACACGTCTTAGCTCTCCGGCAAGCGGCGTGTTAGTAGGTGTTGGCGGTGTGCTCCGGCCATGTGGGTGGCGGGGTGCGCGGTTGCGGGTGATCCTGGCAAATTTGTCGCCGGCGGTGGCGGCATGCCCTGATTTGGATCTAGAGTTCTCGCCCACTGTGGTGGTCCCCCGTTAGGGTGTGTCCGTGGCCTGTTCCCGTAGCACGGTGGGTGGAGGGACTGAGCGAAATCTTTGTGTCTCGACGCTGGCAGTGGTGATGCTTGCAGGTGTCGCATTCCCCTTGGGGCGCTGCCTTGGCCCTCTCCCTTACCTTCGGCAGACGCGACAATGACGGCGCATGGTGTCGTTACCTTCTTGGGGGCGTTGTCGATGAGTGTGGGTGGTTATCAGGCGTGGTGATGGATATCCCGTGCTTCTGCTCGGCGACACTATGCGTCGTTTAGTAGTGCACTTGTGCCTTCTTCATGTCTTTGGTGTGTTTTGTCGTATTTTTATTTTTTTTGTTCACTTTTGAGGATTTCCTCAACACCATGTTGTTCTGCCGTATGGCTTTATAATATAAACCAGGGCGAGAGCCTATTTCGTGGTACGTTGGTTTTGCATCATATATTTTTTCTGATTTAGAGTTCGCCCCACCTGGTTTGGCACCTCCCCTCTTTCTGTCCAATTCTGGCCTCTTTACAGCATCTGTCATCAGCAATGTGTGACACTTGCTGAGGTCTGGGATAATGTTACAATTAAGCTCTCTTTTAGGAGAATTTTCTTCCCTAAGATGATGGAATTTTGGTATTGCCTGGAACAAATAATTCGCAGTGTGGCCCTCTCTGAGGAAGATGATGCCATTATTTGGCAGTATGAGTCTAATGGAGAGTTTACCACCAGTTCTCTATACAGCATCGTCCATTTTAGAGGAGTGCAACCTGTCTTTATTCCTGCTATGTGGTCTATTTTTGTTCCTCCTAGAGTTCAAGCCTTTTTGTGGCTCTTTGCTAATAATAAAATTATGACAGAAGACAATCTCTTGAAAAGGGAGATTGACAAGAACCCTGATTCTGATTGCCTGTTCTGCTCTGATGATCCTGAAGTGTGCATCATCTCTTCTTTGGGTATGTGTTAGCTGTTAGATGTATGTTAGGCGGTACTACCGCTCTGAGTGCGGTACTACCGCTTGTAATACCTCACATGTATATGTACTGGCCTTTGGCCCACAGTGAATACTAGTTGCTCTTTCCTAACATGGTATCAGACGCCCGGTTACTCCGTCCGGGGCTTCGTCGCCGCTGCGCAACTCCGGCCGCCCCTGCTCGGCACCGTTGCCGGCCGCCCCCTGTCCGGCCGCGCCTCCCCAGCCCGTTCCTGGTCGCCGGCCTCCTCTGCCCCGCGCCGCTGCCTCGCGCCTGCCCGGCCTCCTCTGCCCCGCGCCGCTCGCGCCGGTCGCCGGCCGGCTGTGCCTCACGCCCGGTCTCAGCCCGGTCCGCCAGGCTGCCTCCGCGCTGCCCCGCGCCCGGCCTCCTTCTCCTCCGGCCGGCTCCTGCCTGTGCTCCTCCTCGCTCGGCAGCGATTTGGTCGATCCCGATCCCGATTCAGCGGCTCTTAGCGGTACTACCGCTTGCAAGCGCGGTACTACCGCCCGAAGCGGTACTACCGCCCGTTACTGCCGCTCTACTTCCGCTTGAAGGCCAGGCATACCAGAAGACTAAAATAAGCAGAAGTGCCCACGGCACTGGACCGCGGAAGTACCGCCCAAGCGGTACTACCGCTTAGAAGAGCGGTACTACCGCCCTGTGCAGCGCGGTACTACCGCTGGCAAGAGCGGTACTACCGCCCGAAGCGGTACTACCGCGCACTCAGGCGTCATGTCTTCGTCGGGCTATGTGGCTGTTCCTCGGTGCTCGGTGATCTTCGATGGCACCAACTATGCTGAGTTTGTGGGTTTCATGCGCATCCACATGCGCGGTCTTCTCCTGTGGGGCGTTCTCTCTGGCGAGGTTCCCTGTCCGCCTTGCCCTGTTGCACCTGTGGCTCCTACCCCGCCGGTGCCGCCTGTTCTTGCTGCTGATGCTTCTCAGGCTGATCGGGATACAACCAAGGCCCTTGACGATGCTGCGGTTGATGCTTATGATCAGCAGGTATCTGCCTACTCAGATGCTCTTTCTGCTTACTGAGATGATCTGTCTGCTTACACTCAGTGGTGCAACGATGATGCTCGAGCTGCTGCTGTTCTTACTGCGAGTGTCTTACCTCAGTTTGCGTCTGAGTTCATGGGTCTCGGTCCTGTTGCTGCGATGTGGTCCTATCTTTGTCAGCGATATCAGCCATCTGGTGATGCTCTCTACTTATCTGTGGTGCGTCAGGAGCACGCTCTTCATCAGGGTGACTCTTCTGTTGATGAGTTCTACTCACAGAGCTCTGCCATCTGGCGCCAGCTTGACTCTCTTAGGACAGTTGTTTGTGGCACTTGCCGGTGTTGCCAGACTGTGCGGTCTGACTTGGAGTTTCATCGCCTCCATGAGTTCTTATCTCGCCTTCGTCCAGAGTTTGAGCCTCGGCGTGCTCACCTGCTTGCTCGTGGTCGTGTTCCTATTTCGGAGGTGCTTGCAGAGCTTCGTGCTGAGGAGACACGCCTCCGTTCTGCTGGTCTGCTTGTGGTTCCCACTGTTCTTGCTGCCCGAGCTCCTGTGTCGTCTGCTCGCCTCACCACTCCACCGCTCCTGCCTACACCTCCAGGGGAGGCGGGTCACCCTCCTTCTTCAGGAGAGGGTTGGCCGCGCTCGCACACCTTCTGTGGCTACTGCAACAGGCCAGGTCACCCAGAGTCTGATTGTCACAAGAAGCGGAAAGACCTGAAGCGCTCTTCTTCTAGTGGGACTCGTGCGTCCTCCTCGACTCTGTCGCTCACTGACCAGGATATTGTGCGGCTCAAGCGCATGTTGGCTTCCTCTGGTTCTTCCTCGACGGGTTCTGTTGCCGCTGTGACTGCCACCACCACTCCGCCCCCACCGGAGCCTACTCAGTCAGGTACATCCTCGTGGGTTCTGGATTCTGGAGCTTCTTTTCATATGTCTTCTGATTCTTCTGCGTTATCTTCTCTTCGACCTCTTGATTTTCCTCTTAATGTTCTCACTGCCGATGGCACACGTCTTCCTGTTGCTAGTCGTGGCATCCTTTCCACTCCATCTTTTTCGGTTCCTAGTGTTTCTCATGTTCCTCGTCTTACCATGAATCTCTTTTCCGCTGCCCAACTTACTGATTCTGGCTGTCGTGTCATTCTTGATGCCGACTCTTGTTCTGTTCAGGATCGTCGCACTCAGGCTCTGGTTGGCGGTGGCCCTCGGCGCCGTGAGTCTGAGGGCCTTTGGGAGGTTGACTGGCTTCGTGTTCCTTCCGCTGCTCCCACATACGCCAGTTCACATGCTCTTGCTGCCTCCTCTTCTGCGTCCTTCCAGCAGTGGCATCATCGACTTGGTCACATCTGTGGCTCTCGCTTGTCCTCATTAGTACACCAAGGCGTCTTAGGGTCTGTCTCCGGTGATGTTTCGTTGCATTGTGAAGGTTGTAGGCTTGGCAAACAGACTCAGTTACCTTATCCTACCAGTGAGTCTGTATCTCAGCGTCCTTTTGACTTAGTTCATTCTGATGTATGGGGTCCTGCTCCTTTTGACTCGAAAGGGGGTCATCGCTACTATGTTCTGTTTATTGATGATTTCTCTCGCTACACTTGGCTTTATTGTATGAAATCTCGCAGCGAGGTTCTCCCCATATACAAACGTTTTGCTGCCATGGTTCGCACTCAATTTTCCACGCCTGTTCGTATCTTCCGTGCTGACTCAGCTGGAGAGTATATCTCTCACATGTTGCGTGGTTTTCTTGCGGAGTAGGGCACTCTTGCCCAATTCTCTTGCCCTGGTGCCCATGCTCAGAATGGAGTTGCTGAACGCAAACATCGCCATTTGCTTGAGACGGCTCGGGCGATGATGATCGCCGCCTCTCTTCCACCCCATTTTTGGGCTGAGGCCGTTTCCGCATCCACCCACCTCATCAACATTCAGCCTTCGGCTGCCTTGAAGGGTGGTATTCCTATGGAGCGTCTCTCTGGTCGCTCTCCTGACTACTCCGCTCTTCGTATGTTTGGATGCGTGTGCTATGTTCTTCTTGCTCCGCGAGAACGAACCAAGTTGACTGCTCAGTCTGTTGAGTGTGTTTTCCTTGGCTACAGTGATGAGCACAAGGGCTATCGCTGTTGGGATCCTGTTGGTCGCCGTCTGCGCATTTCTCGTGATGTGACGTTTGATGAGTCTCGTTCTTACTATCCGCGTCCCTCCTCCTCGAGCTTTTCCGTGGAAGATATTTCCTTCCTTCTCCTTCCTGACACATCTCCCACTGTGCCTCCTGTTCTTCCCTCTCCCCCGGTGCGTCCCCCTACACCACCGGTACCACCATCCCCTCCCTCCTCCTCCTCTCCCTCGTCTCCACCATCCCCTCCCTCCCCACCCTCCTCCCCAGTCTTTCGACCTCACTCCCCGTTTCCTCTCCACTTCACTCGTCGTCCTCGTGCTGTGGATGATCCTACTGATGTGCCCTCTACTTCCAGTGCACCTCCTCTCACGCCTCCGCCGGTCCATAACCTCCGTGTTAGGCCTTGTCCCCCACCTGATCGCTATTCTCCTGACCGGTATGGTCTTTCTGCCATTGCTGAGCCCACCACCTATAGGGCTGCCATGACTCAGCCTGAATGGCAGCTTGCGATGGCCGAGGAGCTTGCGGCGCTTGAGCGCAATGGCACGTGGGATCTAGTTTCTCTTCCCTCCGGTGTTCGTCCCATCACCTGCAAGTGGGTCTATAAGATTAAGACTCGCTCTGATGGTTCCCTTGAGCGATACAAAGCTCGTCTTGTGGCTCGTGGCTTTCAGCAGGAGCAGGGACGCGATTATGATGAGACATTCGCTCCTGTGGCCCACATGACCACTGTCCGCACTCTCCTTGTTGTGGCTTCTGTTCGTCATTGGTCTGTATCTCAGCTTGATGTCCAGAACGCTTTTCTCAATGGTGAGTTGCGTGAGGAGGTTTATATGCAGCCACCACCGGGGTACTATGCTCCTGATGGTGTGGTCTGCCGACTTCGCCGCTCCCTCTATGGTCTTAAACAGGCCCCTCGCGCCTGGTTCTCGCGGTTCGCCTCTGTCGTTACTGCCGCTGGCTTCTTGCCTAGTGATCATGATCCAGCTCTGTTTGTCCACACCTCTCCTCGTGGTCGGACTCTTCTCCTTCTATATGTGGATGACATGATCATCACTGGTGACGATTCTGAATATATTGCCTTTGTTAAGGCCCGCCTCCGGGAACAGTTCCTGATGTCTGATCTTGGTCCTCTTCGCTACTTTCTTGGGATCGAGATTTCTGAGACCTCTGCAGGCTTCTTCATCTCCCAGGAAAAATATATTCAGGATCTTCTTACACGTGCCGCTCTCGGTGATGAGCGCACTGTTGTGACTCCTATGGAGCTCAACGTTCAGCTTCGTGCTTCTGACGGTGACCCTCTTCCTAATCCCACTCGCTATCGCCACCTCGTTGGGAGCCTTGTCTATCTTGCTGTTACGCGTCCTGACATCTCCTATCCTGTCCACATTCTCAGTCAGTTTGTCTCAGCCCCCACCTCTGTCCACTATAGTCACCTCCTCCGTGTTCTACGATATCTTCGTGGCACGATCTCTCATCGCCTTTTCTTTCCCCGCTCCAGTTCTCTCGAGCTCCAGGCCTACTCTGATGCTACGTGGGCTAGTGATCCCTCTGATCGACGCTCGTTGTCTGCTTACTGTGTCTTCCTTGGTGACTCTCTTATTGCCTGGAAGACGAAGAAGCAGACTGCGGTTTCTCGCTCGAGTACAGAGGCTGAGTTGCGAGCGATGGCTATGCTGACGGCTGAGGTGATCTGGTTACGATGGTTACTTGAGGACTTTGGTGTGTCTGCTACTACATCGACTCCCCTACTGTCAGACAGTACCGGTGCTATCAGTATTGCGCGTGACCCGGTGAAGCATGAGCTCACCAAGCACATCGGTGTGGATGCCCACTTTGTACGTGCTGCTGTGCAGGATCAGACACTGGCTCTTCACTATGTGCCCTCTGAGTTACAGTTGGCGGACTTCTTCACGAAGGCACAGACTCGAGCGCAGCATGGCTTCTTTCTCTCCAAACTCAGTGTTGTTGATCCACCATGAGTTTGAGGGGGGTGTTAGATGTGTGTTAGGCGGTACTACCGCTCTGAGTGCGGTACTACCGCCCGAGGCGGTACTACCGCTCTGAGTGCGGTACTACCGCTTGTAATACCTCACATGTATATGTACTGGCCTTTGGCCCACAGTGAATACTAGTTGCTCTTTCCTAACATTAGCAAAACAAACCTGATTGCACATCTCTAAATTTTTTGGTCTTCCAGTAGGTGTAGATTACCTTTCCGTTACTAAGTTCTGGCCAGCCAGCAAGAACCATGCAGCTTTAAATTCTATATGTGCTTGTACTTTATGGTGCCTATGGAAAACTAGAAATGCACATGTATTCAATAATGTTGTTTGGTCAGACATTAAACAGGTCTGGTGGATGATTCTGACTACTATGAAAAAAATGGAAAATTCTCTTCAAGCACCAAGTGAGAAAGTGTAAGCATTCTCTCTAATGCTTTCAGCTCTTGTCAGAGCACCTCACCTTTTGACAGTGGGGTGAAATATGGTGGATATTGCACTACAGGTGCACTTGATCAATCTCTGCTGGCAAAACTTTCTCTCTCTGGTGCTTGGGGTAGTGGGGCAGCTTTGTCATCACCACCAAGGAGCCTGAAATCGCCTGCTGCTGGCCTGCCGCACTGGGAGTTGAAGGCCACTGTCATCAACCCTATGACGCCTCTGGAGCTGACATCCTCACCAAATCAATCGCCACTGAAGAGGTCGAAGACAGAGCTCACGCCTTTGGCTCTGTAGACTGTAGTTGTGCTTTGTCGCTCCACCGTCATGTGTTTCCGTCTTATCCTAGTTTCTGTCTAGCTTGCTAAACTTTGGAGATGCTCCTCCCCCCTAGTTGCTTTTAGCCTTAGCTTTTCGTTTTATTTTGCGCCCTTGTATTTCAGCAAACAAGACACTGTTACTATCTGGTTTCATTTTGATACTGGAACCGGGGAGACCTTTTGTGGCTCTATGCTTTAAAAAATACTCCCTCCGTAAACAAATATAAGAGCGTTAGTGATCTAAACTCTCTTATATTTCTTTACAGAGGGAGTATATCTTTGCGTCCTCCGCTATGCTTTCCAATTACAGGCGAAAAAAAAGGAACAAACAATTAAGGACCCTCCGCTCGATAGCAGCATATGTGGTAAGCTATCTAAAAACCCAACATATCAAATCAATTATAATATATTTTGGACCCTGATAAGTGCCACACATGTGGCACGAACACATGGCAACTCCGAACGTTTTTTATGGCAAGTTTAGTAACGCGAGGATGGCAACTTTAGTTGTCAAGCATGACAACTTTCTTTTCGGATGGCACGTTTCAGTTTTTTTGGGTTTATTTTCTTTTCGGATGGCAACTTTAGTTGTAAAAAACGTCAGGGCCGGAGTGCTTCGTGCCACACGTGTGACACTTATCATTTGGGTATATTTTTTGGAACAGATTTACCTAATATCACCTATTTACAAGTGTAGAGTTTTCAAGCAACAAACCTAGCGTGGCATGATGTAAGTACAGAGGGGAAAAAATAGTGTAATATTAACATGCGCCTGTTAGAAAAAAGGGAGCAAAAATGAAGAATGATACACAAAGACATCAGCATATGCTCGGTGCTCTTCAGCCACTAACTAGGAAGGTTCGAACGCCGGCGGCGCTGGACATGACATCTCCCCCGTGGACGGCCCAAGCAACTCGTCAGGGCTAAATTCCTCCAGCAGGGCCTCGGTCCCTGTACGAAGTCCACCGCCGCCCTTCACCGCCTCATCGAGCACCTGCTGCTGCTCGGGTTGCTCTAGCAGACGAGCCCATTCCTCAGCAGGATCCTCGCCGTAGTCGCCTACAAGGTGCGTCGGAGCTTTGTCGGAGAACAACCTGTGCCGGATGTCCGCAAGAGCGATGCCGTTAGCCTCCTCAGCGAGTCCAGTGCCGGTGTCGACTCTGATGGGCTCAATGTTAGTGTGGTATATACCGTGGAAGAAGTCGCTCAAGGCCCCTTCATGGTCGCCTCCTGTGGTCGTCAGATCGTCGTCCGAGGACAACTGGGGTTCAGTTTCCTCCAAACAATAATCAAGGTCCATGTCTGCTCTTTGCTGACGCGCGCCCGGTGGAGCCTCTGGGTGGTCGCCAACCGCCTTTCTCTTGTCGCCGGAGCTGGCTGCTGCTGCGGGTGAGTTCACTCGGACTTGCGCGGGGGAGCCGTTAAGCACCCGGTCCGCACTCTCGAAAAATGCTGAATGAAGGGCTTGCACACAATGCTTCGCCTCAGTGTCATTGAGCACCAAGGAAACCTTCATCACCTGCACAATCACAAAAGTTCAGTTCCCAATTTGTTCAGTTTGTTTTAAACAGGTAAGAGCACATGAACACCAGGCACCTAACTCCAATATCCCACAAATAAAAAGAAAAAAACAGCGTGTTCTTTTATTTGTAAGTGTGTGTGGAATACCTTTGCCAACCCTTGTGAGAACTTATGGACCTCAACATTAGTGCTCCCTAGAACATTGAACACCTGGCATGCAGCAACAGTAAAGAATAATACGGTAAGATACAAAATGATCAACCATGCCCGAATAAAACAATAAGCATCCCTTCATACTGGCATATGTGCTGTGATAACAATGCAAATTCCCAATGGATATTCAACAATACCAGGACAAATTGAGTTTCATTTTTCTAGAAACTCCACACAATATTTCAGTAGCTAAGCGTATTTCTGGCTCTTACCTTCACAAGAATGAGTGTCGACATCTGTGCGTTTCCTATCAGGGAGATAACTGATCTGTCTTTTAGCTGATGAACAATTGCAAACTTTCGAAGCTCTTCAATTACATTATCAAGCTCCTGCCAAATCATCGGAACAAATGGATGAAGAATCAGGAGCTACGATTTTTGTTACAAAATAACATAATGGTAAGATAGCAAAAACAGGGTATCTGGCCTGATTGTTGGCACATAACTATATATATTCAAAATGGAATATGATTCATGACTCGACAGTTTTGATGGCACTACTATCAAGGATATCTTGCCTTCACTAATTGCCACACAATCAACAGATATGCCCAAATTTCCAAGTGTCAAGAATGACTGCACAAATATCATAATCAGACAACCAGCAGTCATGCATATATATACATATATATAACTCAAAGTATAAACAAAAAATACACAACTCTGTTGCTATAGTACCGTTGCTATAAAAAGAGATTGGTCTAGCATCCCTGTGCTCTCTATGTCCAGCACGGCATTATTTGATCTCGACACAATGCTGGTTAATACACTCTGATTGAAAATTAATTGTACAGTCAAGGACCGGCAATTAATAATTGAAGAAACAACTATAATGTAGTGATATATTCATATAACAAACCTTGCTCATATCTCTTGTTTTAGTAATCTCGGTGCCACGAGCTTGAGGGTTGCACAAGCTCTTAACTACAACTGGTATGCCACCGTCCATAGCTAGTTGCATTGACTGCTGATGAAAAAGTGACTAAAGGTAATAATAGAATATCGCTCCAGCTCTGCCAAATCACCTCACAACTCACAAGTACCAGCAACACATATACCAAAAGAAGTTATATATGTCATAATGTTCACTGTCTATCTTCCAACTGATGATTATTCATCTGCTGAAGTGGCTCGACCAAATTCTCGGGTCACCCTCAGATAAATGCTCGGGTGGCATCTGCCTTGTCAGATGGAACCCAAAAAAATAATAATCTTATGCGCAGCAACTAAAGGTCAGATGGTTATGGCAGCAATGGACGGAGCCTGACAAGGCATGGCAGGGCTTTCAATCTCGGTTGACGATGATGTCAGGAGCATCTTGGAGGTTGTTCTTATATTGCCGCGCAGTTTGCTTGCTATCCAAATGAAGTGCCTTACAACCGACAATCTTGGTAATTAGGACTTTAGGAGTAGCCTATGCAGGATCCACGCTGAAACCTGCACCCACCTCTTCGGTTCCTTAACCTTTGTTGCGGGAGTGTGGCGCTTGACACTTCAGCTCCACGGTCTCAGCACCAACCTGGCGCCGCCTACCATCTGTCAAGATATTGAAGGATGGTCATTGAACGCGGCTTCGGGCATGATCAGCAGGAAGAGGAAGACATGGCGAATGCCGGTAATGGTCACGTGGTGGCTGATCTGGAAAAACGGAACAACCTGAACTTTAACAGTGTGTCCACTAATCCTACTGAAGTAGCAGAAAGAATCAGCAAGGAGCTGCGGCTGCGGAAAACAGCGGGTGTAATGGATGCAAGATAGCGCCCTAACTTGTATCTCTCCCTCCACCCCTTGTAAATCTCTCTTTTCGTTTTATTGTACAGAGTTCTATTCCTCTTAATATAAGAAAACAGTGTTGCTGTTGTTCATAAAAAAACAAATATAAATTAAAAGACCAAGGATAATACCTGTGCACCAAATAACCCAAGTTCAACTGCCTCATCGAAAGTCAAGTTGGGCAGTGGTATTGCATTTGCACAAACATTAGGATCACAAGTCAACACGTCATCTACATCCTTCCACACCTATTACATATTAGGAGAGCCAGTTATACTAGAACAAAACATATTTCAAAACTATAAAGGAGCACAGAGACACCACATAACCCATTATCTGTAACTTCTAAACTTCTTTGGTTGAACATATGGACAACTTCTCAACCCCAGAAACATAATGACTCTGATCAAACATAAAGCTTATGGATGGATGATTTGTGTGTCTTTGTAACTTGTTTGGTTAGGCAGCCTAGCCCTAATGGAGTTTCCAAGAGCAACAGGGCTTTCACCAGGTAACTGATACCAGAGTAGCAAACATACCTGAATTTCTCTTGATCCCAAGTCTCTGCCAATTGTAGTCGCAGTCAAGTAGCCACCACCCCTTCCACAAATATCGACGGCAAACGATTCCTATTCCTGAAATTTTATACCCATTTTCACCATTTCCCTCACTCAAAAGGTTTCACTTGCTAATTTGACTAAATATAAATTTTGAGTTCACGTTTCCATTCTAATGGTAAGTAAATAAATTACTTGGTTTGGCCTACAAAATGTCTACTGTCCATGTTTCAAATATATATATATATATAAGCATACATTAATTTAGAGACAATAGGCAGAGAAGTTCAAGAAAAGGGTGTAGAATCTAGATAAAAACAAATACCAAAAATAATGGTTTAGCCAAGCAACTAATGTATTGCATTTGCTATAAGCATGTACCTGTCGTGCCCCTTCCCCAAGTTTGTTTAAATATGCAGAAAAGATTCTTGTAGACATGTGTTCACCAAAGGAAACAAGGTAATCTCGTGTCTTCGAAGTCATCTTTTTCATAATAGCAATGCCCATAAAAATGTTTTCCAACTCAGCCAGTGAATCTGCTTAGTTTAAGATGAGAAAGGCGATGTTAGCGCTAAAACAGGATATTTTCAGGAAAGGCAAGGGAAGCGAAGTACTGAATTAGCCCCCATCAACAAGGCAAAACAACATTCCTATTACATGTATAATATTGACAAGAAAACAAGTATTTGTTCCCCAAAGGCCCAAACCATATCACCTGTCCTGGCACCGGCCGAACAGCTAGATACCACTATATATGAGGACACCCAATATGTTCAACTTAGAACTATAACCTTCTTTCAGCTTTTGTAGTGATATAGGAATAAAACAATGTCATTCGATTCAGGGGAGAAACAGTCGAACCCACTAGAGTGAAGCTGCTAATGGAAGTATCATACAGAAGCTGTCTTGACCTTTCGCTTACTTACCAGAGACAACGGAAACAGTAGAGATGCGATCTGATGAATCTATGAACCAAAGGCTTTATAGACCGCCGGCTGCTGAAAAGTTGAAGTGCCTGCGGTGCTGTTGGGAGCCAGGCGGGAAAACGCGCGGCGCCGCCGGCCGGGGCGGGCGTGGCTGCTCTGGCAGGGCTCGCCGCCGCCGCCGCCGCCGCTGAAGTTGCAACCCACCTCGAGGTCGTCCATGCCTGGGCGCACCGCGCGGCCTTGGTCTGGGCCATGGCTTGGCTCTGGGGTGGAGAGAGGTCCAAGAATGCAGGAGACGGGGGTGGGATGCGTTGACAAGCCATGAGGGACAAGCTCAAGCTTCGTTGGGGCAAGGCACGACATGTGGGAGGGTCGGGTGCTTGCAGAAATGTCAGCGAAAGAAAGAGACTTTCACAAAGTGAATCCTGAGCTGACACTTTTGCGTACCGTCGGACGGCTCGGCGCTACAGTACACAATTGGCTAGCGTGGCACCCTGGGCCAGGCCCGGCCCCACCTCTGCTCGTGCAGCACCTAGACAACAGGCGCTATGCCTCCATGTGCAACCCCCCCCACACACACACCCACCCCAACCCCCACAACAGAGGAGTGGTGGCCGCAATTTCCTCTCACTCCCCCTCTCAAATCCTTTCCCAAATCCTGCAGATCTGAAGGTTTTCTCCGTGTATTTCGACCCCAATCCCTCCCTTAAGGTAATCTCCTCCGATCCCTTCGTTTTCATGCAAAAAATGCTCACATTTGCTCAATTATTGCAAGTTTAGGCAAACCCTAGTTCTTCATGGATTTTAAAATTTGTATGGAAATATGAGATGATTGTTTGGCATTTTGCTAGGGTTAGGCTTCTTAGTATGTTAGGGTTAGGGTTATGGTTCTTGTTATGTTGGGGTTAGGGTTAGGGTTGTTAGTATGTTAGGGTTAGGCTTATGGTTCTTGTTAAGTTGGGGTTAGGGTTATTGTTTGATATCTATGTTAGGTCTTTGGATTTTGGGTTAATCTTCGGATGAGTACTTACGGAATATATTTTTCGTTGTGTTGTTTTAATTATTTTAGGGATGGGAAGAACATATGTTTATGTTCATCATGTGGATAAGGACGCCTTTTTGAAAGGTAATATTGAGCCGGACCCGGATGAGCTTGACATGGTGTTTGAGAGTAGTCCTACCTATGCCGAGGTCTTGGAACAAGCGAGGAAAGATTTGAATTGGATGGACCCAAGTGATATTGTTGAGTTGGAGGGAAGGCATAATGTGGGGTTTGGAATGCACATCTGTTGGAAGACAATGCGTGTGAACTTCGAGCAACGTTGGGTTGCATACAAGGAGGCGGTGGCCGAATCTGTAGACAAGGCTCTTGAGTTATTTGCTACCAAGAAGGTTGAGGCTAGTTTGCACTTGGACTTGAACCGGCATGCCTCCCCTTTGGTTGCTAGGAGTCCTCCACCCATGAACCAAGATGAAATGAGTGAACCTCCTTTGACCCAACAAGTGAGGCCAATATTGAGCCCGATTTCAAACAACCAAAATGAAGCTTTGCAAGAGGAGAATGATGAGTATGAGTATGATGAGAATGAAGTTGATCTCCATGACAACAATGTGGGTGATTTGGACAAATATTATGTGCAAGAGACAATGGACCATTCCATCCCATATTCCCGTAGCTATGCATCAGAGTCGGATGACGAAGGTCCCGATGAAGAAGTTGATGAGGAGGGGTTCACGGCGAAGGAGGCCGAAGCTTTCTAGAAGGTATTACGGCGGGATCATCGGATACCATTGTTCAAGGATGTTAGTCTCGCGGATGAAGCCGTGGTAGACGGTGGCAATGGTATATTTCTTGGAGTTAGCCCAACTTCTCACCAGGATTTGGAACACGGCAAGAACGGGATTTCTCCCGGGTCTAAGTTCGGAACCTTCTTGGAATTGAAGAAGTGGCTTGACGACTTCTCGGTTACGTATTATCGTCCGCACAAGGTGGTTCACTCAGACGTCAAGGTTCGTTACACGGTTGCATGTGAGGAGGACGGATGTCCATGGATTGTGCGTGCAAAACCATGGAAAGGAGGGCCCAATTGGCACATAGTGAGTTGTGTACCAACTCATATGTGCCGAGGCAAGAAGGTAGATGGCAAGGTTGTGTCCCAAGACCACAGACAACTCACCTCCGAGTTCATCTCTTACAGGCTTTCCAACTCCATCTCCACACTTCCAACAATGAACATTAAGAGCATCATGGACCTTGTGAAAGCCATCTTTCACTACAAGGTCAAATACGGGAAGGCATGGAAGGCGAAGCAAGCCGCATTCAAGATGTTGTATGGTGATTGGGAGGAGGCATACAACCGACTCCCTGGGTTGTTGGGAGCTATGGCCACCACTAACCCGGGCATGGTTCATGTGGTCGAGCCTTATGGGCAAAAAACAATGATTCACAACGGAAGGACTGTCCGAGTATTTGGCCGTGCATTTTGGGCGTTCGAGCAATGCGTGAGGGCTTTCGAACACTGTCGGCCGGTCATCTCCATTGATGGCACGTTCTTGACCGGACAATACAAGGGCACTCTCTTGGTTGCAATAGGGAATGATGCCAATAACCGGTTGGTGCCTTTGGCTTTTGCTTTGGTTGAGGTGGAGAACAATGATAACTGGGAGTGGTTCTTGCGTCTTTTGAGAACCAAGATATTACCGGCTGAATGGGAAATTTGTGTCATATCGGATCACCATCAAGGAATTCTTAACGCGGTGGACATTGACATTCCCGGGCATGCTCCTTTGCACCATCGATGGTGCATGAGGCTGTAGGGGAACGTGACAGAAAACAAAAAAATTCCGCACTACGAACACGCCCAGGATCACTATGAAGATGCATACAAGGTTTTGATCTGATCATTACCGACTCGTAGCGCAGTGGAAGTAGAGTCGATGAAGATCGGCGGTGCAGATCCCTGCAGCTAGGATTTACAACCTCCCAATCGCGAGGATGTTCTCCCTCGTCTGCTCCTCGGACAGTCCCTCGGACAGCCCTTCGGGAGGCGTTCAGACAGTCCCTCGGACGGTGTCACGGACAGCCCTTCGGGAGGACCCTCGAACAGCCCCTCGGGCAAAAGATCGAACCTACGACCTTTCTACGGGGTTGCACACATACGGTGTCAGCTATCCGGCAGGGCTTCGCCGTCCAGAACTAGTTCCCACCCGAACCTAGACAGCCTTTCGGCTCTACGAAACTATTTCGTGGGAAGGAGAGAGAAAGCCAGATCATGCATGGCATTTGTATGAGAGATTTTTGTGAGTATGGAGAGCACCTCTCCACCTCTATTTATAGGCCAAGCCCAAGGGGTAGAGGACACTTGGAAATACCAAAATGCCCTCATATATTTTCATCCACTATTCATGAGATGAAATTACCAAAATGCCCTCAGATATTTTCATCCACTATTCATGAGATGAAATTACCAAAATGCCCTCAGATATTTTCATCCACAATTCATGAGATTAAATTACCAAAATGCCCTCAGATATTTTCATCCACTATTCATGACACTATTCATGAGATATTTTTTCGCGACCGTTTAATCCAAAAAAATCCCGAAGGTCCAGAACATTTCCGGCACCCCCTTAAATAATTTTGGACGCGTTCTGAAACATTTCCGGTAGGATGATTTTTCTCTCCGAAACATTTCCGGTTTTCTCTCCAGAACTTTTCCGTCGTCTCCGAAACTTTTCCGGTGACTTTCTCTCAAACTCCCTGTCTAGTATTCAGCAGATAGATGACCCTTAAGCGTGTGACCCTGTAGGTTCGGTGAGGTATAGACATGACCGGAACACTTTCCGATCAATGATCAATAGCGGAACCGTGGACATCCATATTGATCCCTATACCCACACGAATGAATATTCGAGTGAACCTGTAGTTTCCGTGTGCTATTCCTGTTGCTTCGCGATATGTTACAAACACCCAAGGTGAGACTTATCGGCATCCCCGTGAATTAATAACTTGTCCACTATGCCAGTTACCTCGTTACCGGTTTTGTTCTCTTTTCTCGTTTCCGCGTTCCGATATCCCCGTGATCAAATCACGATGTGTCTGGCCAGACGATGATGGATACCGTAACACCGAGAGGGCGCCAAGAATATCTCTCCATCGTTGGAGGAGCAAATCCCAATCTTGAGCTATCAAGTCCCTTGTCATACTTTTCCATGAACCCGTAAGCCGCCGTAATAGCCACCCTTTTACGGATGACGTTTAACAAACCCCAAAGTTCATGAAGCAAGCATGAAGAAACTCGATACTCTCATGGTCTAAAGAATTATGCAAATGTTAACTTTCTCTGTGTTATTAACCATTAACTTGTGATGAATGTATCTCATAGCATAACATCAATCGGGTCGATTCAACACAAGTGTTCTTCTAACATTGTGTCCTCAAAAGTTGCCGGCATAGACATGCCCATGATCAGGAAAACGTGATCATCATGCAATACTTGAGCCAGTCTTAGAGGCTTGACTAGGAATAATTTTTACCGTTTAGTATTCCACACGTGCACATGGGTTTTCCTCAGAGCCTTTATGGATATACGGGCTCGGGAACCATAGTAGTTATAGCACGGAATATAAACTTAATTTCGAACATAGAGATAAATAATAACATTTATTATTGCCTCTAGGGCATATCTCCTATAGACTCCCACTTGCACTAGAGTCAATAATCTAGTCAATGCTAATGCACTTTACACCTATGGCATACCGGTGTAAAATATGCTTCGCTTGTGGTATAGTCCTTTTCCAACGGGTCTGACAACTTCAGGTCCGTGTGTATCTTTGCATATCCTCGCGTTTTCACGCTTTCACAAAATTCATATTTTGTGTGGACTTGGCTTTGTATATATGTGAATCACTGGTCGAACCTTGATTCCTCAGACTGAGCTATGGAGCAACTATCTACAATAGTGTTCCATTGACCAAAGCCATCTTGAAACCGTACTAAGTTCATGAATGAACTATATGATTCAACATCTTCTTTGTCGCTTCTAAAGCGACAACATACTTAGCCTTTATTATAGAATTCGCCACAGTAACCTGTTTGAAACAATTCCAACTTACTGTGCCACGAAATCGTGTATTACACAAAACCCTTAACTTAAATCGAGAATCGCTTGGAGCATTGATGAAGACTGTATCAATGTAACTATTTACAACGAGCACTTCATAATCTCCGCTTGCGAGAAAATATGTCAGCAGTGCTACTTTAGTACTCAATGACATTTTTCGCTGCTGTCCTATGATCAATATTTTGATCACTTTGGTATCTATACTCGCAACTGCTTGGGAGTACCGGACATATCTAGTTGTTTTACATACCATGGAATACATGATTAATCCAAACACAAAAGTGTGTGGAATCTCCATCATGTATTTTGCTCATCAGTGTTTTAGGACACCGAGTCTTGCTAAAACTCTTTCCATGTGACTTCGGCAAGAATCACTACTCGGCGTTCTTATGCTAAACTATTTTAACATCTTGTCAATATGTATTTTGGCTTAGCCCTATTAGGCAATTCTATCTCCGTAGATAATTATGCCTAATATCAAGGCTACCTAGCCCAAAATTCTTCATCGAAAAAATATTTTTCAATGAAGTCCTAATTCATGTCAAGAAATTTATATTATTTCCAATCAACAATGTGTCAAGCACACAAGGTTTTAGAAATATTATTATGCTCTCACTTACTTTCTTGTAACCACAAGCATCTTCGCTTTCCATTGATGAAATCAAACTCTTTTGACTATTTAATCAAAACGAAGATTCCAACTCCATTATGCTCTCTTCTGTCCATTGCTGGAACTCTGAAGTTTGCACATTCACTAGCATCCTCTGGATTGACAAAATACTTTGGACTGTATCACATGCAAGTCCTAGGTTGTATTTCCATCTCATGGAAATCCTTTTGGCATCCATGTATCATATCTCATGATTGAAATATGTATTAATTGCTAGTTTAACCCGAACCGACTTTAAGCATCGCTACGGTGAGACAATCTCATCATAGTCAACTCCTTGAATTTGTTATTGCAACAAGTCGAGCTTTATGGATAAAACATTTTATCCGCATCAGTTTAGTTCCATTAATATTCGTTAGACTCTAAGTCTTCCGGAGGGTTTATCAAGATCTAATCTTCAATCATTTATATGGATACTATCTCGGATTATATTGGCATTTAGCCAGTTCTGGAGTCAGGGCCCATCAACGCTTCCTTGTGTATCGTAGGTATACTGTTGTCTAACAACAATATCTCGTTTGCGTACCTGAGAGGTTTGCATGAGTTTTGCCTACGTGGTTTAGCTGCAAGTTCGACCGAAGTCCATACATCTCATGTAGAGGCTTCCGTATCAGTCGCAGTAGGAAACTCTGGAATTACTTCCAAGGTTTTTGTTCCTTGCCCTGATGACGAAGATACTGTTATCTCGTTGAATTGCGCTGTCCTCCCACTCACCTTTTTGCAAGAACCATTTTCTTCAAAATCATACCGCTCTTTGTGACAAACCTTTTGCCTTGGTATAGTGATGAAGGAATACCCAAAAACTTGGGATAACCTACAAAGTAGCACTTGTCTAATTTAGAACAGGTTTGTAAAATACTTTATACAAGCCCCATATTCCAAATGTTAAGAAAAGACATAACATATTTGGGCGTACCATACCATGGTGTCATTTCAACAGATCTGATGGCGCTCTTTTCAGTGTAAAAGCCGCAGTCTCTAAAGCATTACTTTAAAAGGGATAATGGCAAATTGATTTATGTCATCTTTGATCTTACCATGTCATAAATGGTTTGATCACACCTTCACGGACATTCCACTCACAGTGGTGTTTCGGGAGGTGTAAGTTATGAAACTCTTTTCACAACTCATCAGACATTCGCTAAACTTGTAACTCAAATATTCCTTTCCGCAATCTAATTACAGAAACATTATTTTCTACTTCATTTTGAAAACCTTTTGAATGATTTCAAAAGATCCAAACTTATGTCTCATTAAGTAAATATCCATATATCTACTTTAGTCATTTCTAAAGATTGACAAATCCACTGCTAGCAACAACATTTATCGGACTACACACATCAAAATGTATGATCACCAATAAGTTTGTTGCTCGTTCCTTATGGCCTAGGAACGGTATTTCAGTCACTTCACTTTTCGGACAAAAGTTGCAAGTGTCAGATGATTCATAATCAAATGACTTCAAAATTCATCATTATGAAATTTCTCCATGCGGGTTTCTCCAATGTGACCAAATGCAGTGCCACACATATGTGGTATTCTTTTAGTCTTGTGACATTTAGCGTCAGTGTCACTGATGTATTATATTATTATCAATATTCATAACATACATCTCATTCATAATGAAAGTATGGCCCTTATGTTATTCATAACACTGAACAAAATTGTTCTTCTATGAACAACATCCTTGCAACAAACTTTATGCAACGAGCTAGAGTGTATAAAACTCTAAAATGAATTTATGAAAATAAATGCAGAGGTAATATGCTGATGGAAAGTATAGTAACTTTTACAAAGTTGCATCATGTATCTTAACCTCATTTCTGGCTAGTCTTTCAGGCCGTAGTAGTTCTTGCATCGAGTTGCAACAGAATGCAATAGAACGGGTATTCCTGTGATCAACTTTTAATCACAATACCGAAGAATTAGTGACTAACAGTTTAATCACAATTCCCAAGAACTATTTCTTTGACCAGCCTTCTATACATCTATAACTTGTATGACATTCATACATGAGCTGGATATTTCAGTCTTCTCTCTTTTTTCCTTTATACTTCTAACAGTTTTACTTCCAATATTTCTCCAACTCTCAGAAGAAGCACCCAACTTTAAGAGTGGCGTCAGCCCCGGACTTCCTAGGCGTGTAAGTCTTACTGACACCCCTTGGACATTTCCTTTCTCTTTAAGTTGTTGTTTTATTCACCTTCATCATATGACATGCGTTCTTCTGGATCCCTCTCTTATCAGTCTAATGCATAGTAAACACTTCACTAATACTTTGCAAACCAACATTGCTTTGGATATCTCATATCTTTTAGCCTTTGTTTGTATCTGAAACTATTTTTCAGTTCCATGAATATCACATAACTATCGCAAACTTTTGAAGTTTGGGTCTCATGGAAGCAAACATATTGTACTTGACCGTAACAGAATTCTAGCTTTTGGATCGATGGATGAGAGTCACATCATCCATAGCATTAGCGGGAGAATACCGAAAGCATGTGATAGGACAAAGTCCTTCTCGACACTCTTGAGGACAATCCTCACATTATGTTACCAACCGTAAAGTTTTAACCAGATATATAACAGCTATTCAATTTTAATAGGGAAGGTGGAAACGCGAGCCAATATTCTACAACTTTTATGCAAATCACACTTAGACTATGTTCATAATTAATTGCACTGAGAATTAAACAAGTTAATTCTACAGTGACCTCCCACTCAAATCAATATCTCTCATAATTGATTGTGAGTGATACAAGACCCACGTATCAATTGTTCGCCATTGATGTAGATCATCACTGATGACGAAAATCTCAACCGGTAGGCCAACTTGCCAATCACATCTCTATGTGACTCTTGTTCATCTTTCGATGGGCGTGTTTCGAGCTTAGGACGATCCTCCGGAACGTCAAGACAACCAAGTGATCTCGCTGCGAGGTCTCAACTCACGCGCCTCACACTTCTCTAATCGTTCGTACCCATGGAGATCATGTGATACCCCGAAGAGATAGGTGCCGTGACGGTTCTACACTTGGGAGAACACTAACTACTTGATATTTTAAGTGGGAGATCACCCTAATAAAAAGCGACTACCGTGCAATCAAAAGGGTGCAACATAAGGGATAAACATCTCATGCAATTCATAATAGCATGATATGGTATAGCCCCTTCTTTCGGAGAAGGATTCATCGTCTTCGCGAAAATCCAAAAAAAACGTTGCCGTGGCAGCAGTTTTCAAAACTGGTGGCAGCAGTTTCTGCCAAGGCCTGTTTCCTTCTTTTTCTCCGTCTTCGGCTTTTGCGTCGGTCTCCATCTTCACAGAGCTTGTCACCGCCTTGTTGATGCAATAAATAATACTGCTATCTCTATAGCTAATAAAATAATGCATTACAACAAGGTTGACACGCAGGTCATTTTAAGTGACAATCATATGGCTCCAGCCATCATGCCGAATCATGACACACAGATCATGTTAATTAATTTACATCATAGAGTCATGTCATACATAATCAAATTAATATGACGAAGACTATACCACATCTCATGCACATGCATCCTGCAAAACCAAATCAGACGCCTCTAATCGGTTCATGCAAATTTTTATTTTACGTGGCTTCTAAGGTTTCGAAACAAACCGAAGCTACCAACGTTCATCATCAAGTATGATTATTCAAGTCGCTAGATTAACTTTGTGGGGCGTATGAAACACGAGATAATAAAATCTCAAGCCCCATACTAAACTTCGTCATACGCAAGAACCCTGTGCATATCATATCTGCATTGCCCTTTAGTCTGCGAAACATCCATCTTTCTTTAACTATGGTGGAACCCAAAGACACTGAAGCACTTCGTTGATCTGTGAACCAGCATACTCAGGAGCAGCATGGAAGGATCACAGATTGCCAGAACTTTGTAAGATTCTACCATGCCGTCAAGATCAGGACTATGCAAATTCAAGGGAAGCAACAAGAACATCGGGTAATAGATTTCATCTGCTACCCGCACAAATAATTTTCAGCAATAGAACTCATCTACTACAAAATTATATTGTGCAACACCCATACATCTCATGTATTCTCGATCGTAACCTGCATCTACGCATAGCACGGCTCTTGATGCCACTGTAGGGGAACGTGACAGAAAACAAAAAAATTCCGCACTACGAACACGCCCAGGATCACTATGAAGATGCATACAAGGTTTTGATCTGATCATTACCGACTTGTAGCGCAGCGGAAGTAGAGTCGATGAAGATCGGCGGTGCAGATCCCCGCAGCTAGGATTTACAACCTCCCAATCGCGAGGATGTTCTCCCTCGTCTGCTCCTCGGACAGTCCCTCGGACAGCCCTTCGGGAGGTGTTCGGATAGTCCCTTAGACGGTGTCACAGACAGCCCTTCAGGAGGACCCTCGAACAGCCCCTCGGGCAAAAGATCGAACCTACGACCTCTCTACGTGGTTGCACACATACGGTGTTAGCTATCCGGCAGGGCTTCGCCGTCCAGAACTAGTTCCCTCCGGAACCCAGACAGCCTTTCGGCTCTGCGAAACTATTTCGTGGGAGGGAGAGAGAAAGCCAGATCATGCATGGCATTTGTATGAGAGATTTTTGTGAGTATGGAGAGCACCTCTCTGTAGGAGATATGCCCTAGAGGCAATAAAAAATGTTATTGTTTATCTCCATGTTCATAATTATGTTTATGTTCCATGCTATAACTGCTATGGTTCTCGAGTCTACAATAACCACGAGGCTCGGAGGAAGACTCATATGCATGTGTGCAATAATAAACGGTGAAATGTATTCCTAGTCTGGTCTCTAAGACTAGCTCAAGTGTTGCATGATGGTTCTGTTTTCCTGATCATGGGCATGACTATGCCGGCAACTTTGAGGGCACAATGTTAGGAGAACACTTGTGTTGAATCGACCCGAATTGATGTTATGCTATGAGATACATTCGTCACAAGTTAATGGTTAATAACACAGAGAAAGTTAACGTTTGCATAATTCCTTAGACCATGAGAGTGTCAAGTTTCTTCATGCTTGCTTCATGAACTTTGGGGTTTGTTAAACGTCATCTGTAAATGGGTGGCTATTACGGCGGCTTACGGGTTCATGGAAAAGTATGTCAAGTAACTTGATAGCTCAAGATTGGGATTTGCTCCTCCGACGATGGAGAGATATCTCTGGGCCCTCTCGGTGTTATGGTATCCACCATCGTCTGGCCAGACACATTGTGATTTGATCACAGGGATGCCGGAACACGGAAACAAGAAAAGAGAACAAAACCGGTAACGAGGTAACTGGCATTGTGGACAAGTGTTGATCCACGGGGATGCCGATGATTCTCACCTCGGGTATTTGTAACATATCGCGAAGCAACAGGAATAGCACACGGCAACAGGAGGTTCACTCGAATATTCATTCGTGTGGGTATAGGGGTCAATATGGGTGTCCACGGCTCCGATGTTGATCATTGATCGGAAAGTGTTCCGGTCATGTCTATACTTCACCGAACCTATAGGGTCACACGCTTAAGGGTCATCTATCTGCTGAATACTGGACAGGGAGTCTGAGAGAAAGTCACCGGAAAAGTTTCGGAGACAGCGGAAAAGTTCCGGAGAGAGAGCACCGGAATAGTTTCGGTAAAACTGAAAAGTTGTTTCAGGGTATACCATTGAGTCAAATTGGTTTCAGCACACGTCTGGAAATTCTTGGAGGGTGCCAGAATTGGTCTGGGAACTTCTGGGATTTTTCGGAGAAAAAACCCGGAAATGTTCCGGAGCTGCCGGAACCGGTTTGGTTGCTTTTCGCAGATGAAAATCACTAATCCGGAATTGTTTCGGAACGCGTCCAAAATCATTTTAGTGGGTGCTGGAATTATTCTAAGACCCACAGAAATATTTTCAGATTTAACGGTCGCGGAAAAATGTTTCCGTGAATAGTGAAAGTGCTTTTTGGGTGGCTTCTTGGAGAAGCCACCTTGAGGGCCTTTTGGTATTTTTCCCCTTGGCTTCTTGGAGAAGCCACCCTTGGGCTTGGCCTATAAATAGGGGTGGAGGGGGCTGCCTAAAGACACGCTCTTTCTCAACATACACAAGCCATGCATGATTTGGCCTTCTCTCTCCCTCCCCGCGAAATAGTTTCGTAGAGCCGAAAGGCTGTCTGGGTTCCGGTGGGAACTAGTTCTGGACGGCGAAGCCCTGCCGGATAGCTGACACCGTATGTGTGCAACCCCGTAGAGAGGTCGTAGTTTCGATCCTTTGCCCGTGGGGCTGTTCGAGTACCTGCCCGGAGGGCTGTCCAAGTGACCCGCCCGGAGGGCTGTCCGTGTGGCCTCCCGGAGGGCTGTCCAAGGATCCGTCCGGTGGGACTATCCGAGGGACTGTCCAGAGGCCTCCCGGAGGGCTGTCCGAGGATCCGTCCGGTGGGACTATCCGAGGGACTGTCCATAGGCCTCCCGGAGGGCTGTCCGAGGATCCGTCCGGTGGGACTATCCGAGGGACTGTCCAGAGGCCTCCCGAAGGGCTGCCCGGAGATCCGTCCGGTGAGCTGACGAGGGAGTACATCCTCGTGGTTGGGAGGTTGTAAATCCTAGCTGTGGGGATTTGCACCAACGATCGTCATCGACACTTCTTCCGCTGCGCTACGAGTCGGTAACGAAAAAGATCAAACCTTGTATGCAGTCTCCATAGTGGTCCTGGGCTGGTGCGTAGGTCGGAAATTTTTTGTTTTCTGCTGCGTTCCCCTACACTCTCCACCTCTATTTATAGGCCAAGCCTAAGGGGTAGAGGACACTTGGAAATACCAAAATGCCCTCAGATATTTTCATCCACTATTCATGAGATGAAATTACCAAAATGCCCTCAGATATTTTCATCCACTATTCATGAGATGAAATTACCAAAATGCCCTCAGATATTTTCATCCACTATTCATGAGATGAAATTACCAAAATGCCCTCAGATATTTTCATCCACTATTAATGAGATGAAATTACCAAAATGCCCTCAGATATTTCATCCACTATTCATGAGATATTTTTTCACGACCGTTTAATCCGAAAAAATTCCCGAAGGTCCAGAACATTTCCGACACCCCCTTAAATAATTCTAGACGTGTTTCGAAACATTTCCGGTAGGATGATTTTTCTCTCTGAAACATTTCCGGTAACTCCGTAACATTTCCGGTTTTCTCTCCGAAACTTTTCTGTCGTCACCGAAACTTTTCTGGTGACTTTCTCTCAGACTCCCTGTCTAGTATTCAGCAGATAGATGACCCTTAAGCGTGTGACCCTGTAGGTTCGGTGAGGTATAGACATGACCGGAACACTTTCCAATCAATGATCAATAGCGGAACCGTGGACATCCATATTGATCCCTATACCCACACGAATGAATATTCGAGTGAACTTGTAGTTTCCGTGTGCTATTCCTGTTGCTTCGCGATATGTTACAAACACCCGAGGTGAGACTTATCGGCATCCCCGTGAATTAACAACTTGTCCACTATGCCAGTTACCTCGTTACCGGTTTTGTTCTCTTTTCTCGTTTCCGCGTTCCGGTATCCCCGTGATCAAATCACGATGTGTCTGGACAGACGATGATGGATACCGTAACACCGAGAGGGCACCAAGAATATCTCTCCATCGTCGGAGGAGCAAATCCCAATCTTGAGCTATCAAGTCCCTTGTCATACTTTTCCATGAACCCGTAAGCCGCCGTAATAGCCACCCTTTTACGGATGACGTTTAACAAACCCCAAAGTTCATGAAGCAAGCATGAAGAAACTCAATACTCTCATGGTCTAAGGAATTATGCAAACGTTAACTTTCTCTATGTTATTAACCATTAACTTGTGACGAATGTATCTCATAGCATAACATCAATCGGGTCGATTCAACACAAGTGTTCTTCTAACATTGTGTCCTCAAAAGTTGCCAGCATAGACATGCCCATGATCAGGAAAACGTGATCATCATGCAATACTTGAGCCAGTCTTAGAGGCTTGACTAGGAATACTTTTTACCGTTTATTATTCCACATATGCACATGGGTTTTCCTCAGAGCCTTTATGGATATACGGGCTCGGGAACCATAGCAGTTATAGCACGGAATATAAACTTAATTTTGAACATGGAGATAAATAATAATATTTATTATTGCCTCTTGGGCATATCTCCTACAGAGGCATTTTTGTTCAAACTTCTATAGGGCATGTGGGATTAAGGAGTTGGCCGACGATCTACAAGATTGTTGTCTCGCTTTCTCCGGTCGACGTTTCTCATTCTTGTACAACCAATTGCTCGCACACAAAAAACTCGATGCCGGGGGTCTTGACTTTCTCAATAGGCACATTCAAGAAAGGACGAAGTGGGCACGAGCTTTTGACGAAGATGCCCGGAGGTACGGTCAAATGACAAGCAACATGGCAGAATGTTTCAATAGGGTGCTAAAGGGTGTACGTGCATTGCCCGTGATGGCAATAGTTCAATACACATTCGACAAGATGAATGTGTACTTTCTATAGTACTTAATTGAAATGGATAAGCAGATTACGGGTGAGAACAAGCAGAAGTACAAGTACAAGTTCCAACCAAAGGTTGATGAATGGTTGGAATTTCAATCACGGAAGGCGGACTCCCAACAAGCTATTGTTATTTTTGATCACATGTTGTTTCTTGTCCTTACTACCTATTATCTTGCAATTTTTTGTAGGTATGGCGGCGTCTCAACCCAACAAAGCAACAACGAAGTGGGTGGAGGAGAAGGATGGGGAAGGTGAGATGCCGGGGTGGTGGGAGGAGGCTGCGAGGAAGGTGAGAGAGGAGGATGTAGTCGCACTTGAGAGGAAGTAGCAAGAGGAGTTTGAAGAGAAGATGAAGGAAAAAGAAAAAAAATGACACTTCAGTATGTAGCGATGAATAGGAGGGCTAAGATTGAGGAGGCGAAGAGGAATGCGCAACGGCAAAAGGATTTCGAAGAGAGATGTAGGAGGCTTCATGTTTTGGAAAAGGCAAAGGAAGAGAGGGAGAATAAGCTATTCATCGAGAGGGTGGTCCATGAGGCTCATCGTATAAGGAAAATGGAGGAGGAAGATGAAGAAGAGAGGAAGAAGAAGAAGGGAAAGGGGCCTTGCTCGACACAATAGAGCAATGTGGTTCTCATCATGTTGTGAACTATGCCATGCACTCCTCTATGTGCCTTTTATTTTAAACCTTGTCGTCTCCTAGACTATGGTCTTTGAACTTCATTTTGGTCGTGAACTTTGAACTACCATCATGAACCTCTATGTGTACTCCTCTATGCCATGGACACCTCAACATTGTGTTATTTTTATTGTGATGTGTTGTGTAGTATGCTATGTGCTATGTGCTGTGTAATATGCTATGTGCTATGTGCTGTGAACAATCATCCAAAAAGAGTTCTGTTTTTCAAGTTTTGAGCCAGTTAAGTAGTGCAGCGCCTGAAAGCAAGGCGCTACACTAGTTAGTGTAGCGCCTAAGGCAAGGGCGCTACACTATTGAACATCTCAGTCCAGAGAGTAACAGAGAGGTTTTGAAGCCCTGGTTTTTCCCAAGTCAGTGTGCAGCGCCTAAGGGCCCGGCGTTACACTAGTCAGTGTAGCGCCTTAGACAAGGGCGGTACCCTATCAACCATCTCAGTCCAGAGAGCAACAGAGAGCAACCCAACTGTTTCTGCAGTCCATTTTCCCTAAGTCAGGGTGCAGCGCCTTAGTGCTAGGCGCCACACTATATAGTGCAACGCCTGTCTTTTAGGCGCTATACTAATTAATAGCTGCTATCCAGAGAGCAACCGAACGTTTCTGCAGTCCATTTTCTCAAAGTCAGGGTGCAGCGCCTTAGCGTCGGCGCCACACTGTATAGTGCAGCGCCTAGGACCCAAGCGCTGCACTATAAAGTGTGGCGCCCGACGCTAAGGCGTTACACCCTGACTTAGAGAAAATGGGTTGCAGAAACAGCTGGGTTGCTCTCTGTTTCTCTCTGGATAGCAGCTATTAATTAGTATAGCGCCTAAGAGTAGGGCGCTACACTAGATAGTGCAGCGCCTGTTTTTTAGGTGCTATACTAATTAATAGCTACTATCCAGAGAGCAACAGAACTTTTCTGCAGTCCTATTTCGCTAAGTCAGGCTGTAGCGCCTTAGGGCCAGGCGCCACACTGGACAGTGCAGCGCCTGACTCCTGGGCGCTACACGATAGAGTGTGGCGCCTGTCTCTTAGGCGCTATGCTGTTTAATTCTGCCAAACCAGAAACAAATTCATAGATTCAATCAAGATCAACAGATTCACAGATTCAACATTACTTCAGATTAATAGATTCAATCAAGATCATTACGACAAGTTCAACATTACTAGAAATTCAACAATGTCAATGAGTTCAACATTACTACGAGTTCAACACCGAAAAATGCTCAACATCACTACAAGTTCAAGATTGCTACAAGTTCAACATCATAAGAAACCGATGACTAGTTCAACTTCATAAGAAAACGACGACAAGTCCAACATCACTAGTTATTCCTTCCTCACGTAGTCTTGCCTCGTCCCCTCCTAATAGGAATCTTCTCCCTCACAATCGGCTGCGGTTCCTCCTCTTCCTCCGCCTCCTCATCATCTGCATCATCTGCCAAGTCATCGTCGTCCTCCATACCCCTCATCCTCCTCATACCTGTTGCCCTCCGCGAGCCCTCGCCGACCGCCTTCTTTCCTTTATTGTTGTAGTCATCGGGTGTGTACCACTTGATTCCCTTCCTAGGCTTCAACATGTAAGCAGAGCGAGCTTGATAGTCCTGCAATGTCATCTCGTCCTCAACCTTTCATACAAGTATATGCTATGGTAAAGATCATGCGTCATATTGAAGTGAGGAATGCATCGAAGAGATGAATGTGTGCTATTGTCATACCTCTGTGGAGACCACATCCTCATCCTACAGATGAGCTGCCGAAGTAGTCTCATCCTCCAGATGAGCTGCATGGTCAGGGGGTGTAGCGGACCTAGACTGCGACGGTTCTGAATATTCGGGGTCACGGCAACCTACAAGGTTGGATAACCGCCGTAACCTTTGGCCCTGACGCTGTCACATTGACAAGTGAATGAGATATGGAACTTAGCAAAGAATATGCAACTAGGCGATGTTGTAGCATGGCAATGTACCTTAATAAAAGCTGGAAGTGCGCTTTCTCCCTTTTTTCCTCTCGGGGTTGTATCTAGAATATTCTGGCTTTCATCAGCTTGTTTCTTGATCTCCTTGCACTATGGATGAAACGAAATCAACATGTTAGGCAAGCAAAGATGTGTATTAGTGCCAATAGGAAAGCGAAGAAGGGCACACTTTACCACAAAGTTGAGCACTGGAGCAAAAGGGGTTTGGGTCCCTTCCCTGATAAACTTGTTGTGTTCCCTCTAGGCAAGTTCATCGAATACGGTGGGATCTTCCAATATTTCCTCCTCATAAACCGGCGGGCATATCTCCACACGAGTATTATTAAGAAGCCATCGAAGGTAGTTGTTGAACGCAAGTGGGCAATACTCGCGTAGCTGGGATCCTGCCCTAGCGATAGCTTCCTCCACACATAGCTCGAACGTGGTGACGTACTTCTTATGATGTTTATCCCAATCCTTGATCTTTCGCTGCCTTTTCCTATCCAACCTGCATGTTAAAAAGCTCAATATTAGCACAATCGTAAAGGACATCACTATGCTAAGTGTTCACGGTTCATGCTCTCTTACCTGTGAAGCTGGTGGTCCGTGTCCTCCCACTCCGATGGGTGACCCTGAAACAACCCAAACTGCCGGTAGACACGATGTGGCAGATGAAGCTCAACCGCCCAATTGCATATCAGTGGGCACCGCATAAGCCAAAGATGCCTGTCCTGCAAGCACTTTGGATTTAGCTGGAACGTGTATGCTACACCAAATCTATCCCCGGCACCATATGGCTCACAATTCACCTGCAACATAGCACAACAAGGCAACATTGATGTCGAGTTTTCATAGAGAGCATGAGAATAAGTGATGTAATGTCAATGTTTACCTGCTCAGCGGTAAGCGTATCCATCTCGTTGGTGTACTGCCTGTACATGATATTGACATCGCTCGTCATCTCCGATACCACGTCCCACTTGTAAGCCCAAGTGGGGAGCCGTAGAGGGTTGTCATGTTCATCCCAGGGCTTGAACGATACCTCTTTCGGGCATCCAACTGGCACGCGTTCCCAGCTCCATACCGAAAGTAGGAGCATACAACCACCAATTCCGCCATCTTTTGAGGACCTACGACAAGCATCGTCCAACTGCACGTAAAGGCAAACAAGGTTCAGTTAAGGGCAAGGTTGCATTGGTAATGTAGAACTAAACTAACTACGAACAATTGATTACCTGCCGGTACAGGTAGGCCAGTGCCGCCGAACCCCAGCTAAATTTGTTATCGAGGACAGTCAAAGCCTTGAGCCACATCCATTGAGCGGTCTTGCCACTGCCGTCAGCAAAGAGAGTCTTAGAGATAACATACCACATGTACACGCGAGCATACATCTGAATCACATCATCATTAGCGTCCTCAGGGCAATGCGCAAAGTTCGCTACGATCCACGTGTAAGGAGCGCCGGCTGCGACTCTTTCTTTCTTGTCTCCATCTGCTGGCGCCTCTGAAGGAGCCATACCAATAAGGGCCTCCATCTGCTGGCGCCACCCCTCAGAATCGGTGCTCATACACAAAGGCTTCCCCTCGATAGGAAGTGCAAGGATAATGGAAACATCCTGAAGTGTCACGGTAATCTCCCCGGTCCGGAGGTGGAAACTGTGCGTCTCCGGCCTCCACCGATCCGTAAGTGAGGTGATTGCCGCAGCGTTCAGGTTTGGCGTCGACCGGCTGACAAGCTGAATGAATGGGAGGAGTCCTGTCATCGCGATGTACGGCGTGTACCGCTCATCGTACGGCATGACACTCGACGAAGCCCCGTGAGACCGAATCTTCAGGGCTAAAAGGTTCTGCAAACATACAAGTCAGAGCATTACGGCATGTCTATTTGAAATAAACACAAATTACAAACTACCAACTAGTATGCTTATTACCATCTTCTTCTCCGACATCAAGTAGGCCCGGTGTTCAACGTCATAATAATCATCGAGAAGCCACACCATCCTACATATTTCAAGCAATAGACATATATGAGCATTCTTTCATATGTGAGCACTGTTTCGGCTTATAACCAAATATGAGCAAACTAAAACATGTCCTATGCATTATTTAATATGCGGACGTTATTTCATATATACATACAAATTCTTATGGAAGCATGATGTACAATAGGTACTAAAAGGAATTTAAATACTCATGTAGTACTCAACAATCATACAATAGTACAAATACTCATCTAAGATATATTCATCTCAACAATCATACATATGTGACATGTGACTTTTTTTTTTCATATATACGTACAAATTCCTATGGAACCATGATTTACAATACAAATCAAACAACACTAGGGTTCCACAATGATTACAAATCATCTACAAATCCTAAATCATCTACAATGATTACAAATCATCTACAAATCAAACAACACTAGGGTTCCACCCAAACTTACACAAATCTGAAAAATGTGAATGATTTTTCGGATAGAAAGAAGGGGATCGGAGGAGATTACCTTCTAGGATGGATTGGGGAAGAAATCCATGGACGAAATCGTCAGATCTGAAGGATTTTGGAGAGGGGGAGAGGAGAGAGCCGCCGCCGCTGCTCTCTGTTTTGCCTGGAACGAATGGGGGTGGGATGGGGGAGGGCCGGCCCGCGGCGGTTTAAGTCATTGTGCAGCGCCTTGCGCCTAGGCGCTGCACATAGCAGCATAGCGCCTCTCGTCTAGGCGCT
Source organism: Elymus sibiricus (assembly GCA_039707655.1). Lineage (NCBI taxonomy): Eukaryota > Viridiplantae > Streptophyta > Magnoliopsida > Poales > Poaceae > Elymus > Elymus sibiricus. Next base: position 481,202,388 of record CM077672.1, on the reverse strand, counting down.
GCACATGGAGGCATAGCGCCTCTCGTCTAGGCGCTGCACGACCAGGGGTGGGGCCGGGCCTGGCCCCGGGGTGCCACGCTGACCAGTTGTGTAGCGCCTGTCAGTCAGGTGCTACTCAGTATAGTGTAGCGCCGAGCTGTCGGGCGCTACACAAAAGGGTCAACTGGGTGAAATACTTTCACCAACAGTTCATTTTGTGAAATACTTTCGCCCTGAGGTTAATTTTGTCCATTTCGCCAAGAGACAGAGGGGAAAGTTGCATGGTCAACCAGCCACGTAAGCGAGCGGTCAGCCTCATGCAATCTGATTCGACTGAAATTAGCAAGTTTTCCTTTAATTTAATTATTATGTACCGCTGAATTTTCAAGAATGAACATTAATTTTGCATCAAAGGACAGACGGAGCGCAACAAGGTTGGCATGCTTACCTGAAACAATCGACCTATGCAGTCCAAGAGCATCAATCATCCTGAGCAAAGCGAAGCAGAGTGGCTAGTGTATGTCAGATCAATCACGGCCCCTTGCAGGTGCACTCCAAAAGTAGAGGAAAGTCACATACCTGAAAAGTGTATATCATACAGTACTTATCAGATCAATCGCGACGGCATATGCAGTGCGCATACATTCCAGAAAAGGAAAAGCAGATGAAATTAAACACCTCTCACACACTACACAGACCTGAAATGCAGCTCCTTTATGATGGCGAGTTCGTGGATTTCGCTCGCTTCTTGGGGGCCGCAGCGCTGCGCCTTCCCTGCGGCCCACACGTTTAGCACGTAGGGAGAGGGTGTTACCGCGAGAAGGATGGTGGTGGTGTTTTCGATGGCCGACAGAACGACTACCGGAGACTCCCCGCGTTCCTCCGGGAAGCTGTAGACGAGCTTGGCCATCTCCTTCATCCGATCGGCCGACCGTGTCAGTGACCCATCGAATTTCATCACGACGGTCACCGGCGCCAGCGATGCCTTCCGCACAATAGCAACGCCACTCCCGCTGCCTTCCATCGGCCGACACCGGCTCACATGGTTGAAGGCGAGGCGGGTGGAGACAAGTGGCTTCTGGGTGACCTCCGGGGACTGAAGATTGTAGCCTAATGTCGTCGTCCTACATTCCGTTACCTGGCTATCACACGACGGAGCAGGAGCAGGCGGCGGCGGCGCTGGACATGGCTTGTCGCTGCCGCCGGGCAAGTTGCAGGCTTCCGTGGATATTTCGGCATCCCTGCGATGCCGAGCTGACTGGTACACCTTGCAGAGCACCAGCTGCTGGTCGGCGTGCTGCTGCTCCAGCCCGATCTCAACCATTATCCAGCCAAGACTTTTATTTCTGAATAGTTTTGACGTACCGCGCGGGTTCTCGATCTTGAGCACATAGGAGAGCTTGCGCTTGTACGCCCCAACGGGTTTCTTGTCCGGGCCTAGGATGACCACCTTTCCCGCCTCCGGGTGCCACTGGCACGTCTCGCCGGCGACATTGAGCTTTTGTCTCAGCACCCCCCCCACCCCCCCCCCCCCCCCCCCCCCCCCCCCGGTCTCGTGGTAAACTGCGGGGCTGCAGAAGTACCACGCCATCCCTTTCCCCTTGCCGAGGTCCGTGCCCAGAGAATGGTCGCGGATGAGGTCCGCGGGAGTGGCCGAGTAGACGTCCGCTTCCCTGATGCCGCTGTCGGCAGCGAATGGCTCTCCGGTGGCGACCCTTTGGCGGAGAAGGCTAACCTGGTTGAGATCGTCTCCTGGATCCTGCACCTCGCTCCCGGTAACCACTATTTTCAACGGCGTTTGGTTGAAGAGGAAGGAGGCCGGGCAGTGTCCGAGTCTATATTTCGCCGCACTTGCTGGTCGGTCGGCTCCTGGTTTTATAGCTCCCGAGGACTGGCCACTTTTGCCGTCCGCCCGTTTGATGTCCGAGCCCGAAACAAGATAGAATTTCGGAATCTATAACTCCCGAATGACCTGTTTGAGAGAATAGCCAAAATACCACTAGGCAAAACCGAACATGCCAAAATACCACTAGTAAAAACCAACTTGCCAAAATACCACTCCATTCAGTTTTTCCTAGTCAAAATACCACTAGTGGCTAACTGGGACTAACATCATCCAAAAAAGACATGTATGCCCTTACCTCTTCACATGCCAAACTTACAATTCAACATATATGAAAGTAGTAACATTTCACCAAATAGGTATGCAAGCAGCAACATTTCTTCACCAAATAGGTATGCAAGTAGCAACATTTCAGCACCAAATAGGTACGCAAGCAGCAGCATTTCTTTAGCAAAAGGGTATGCAAACAGCAGCGTTTCAGCACCAAATAGATATGCAAGCAGCAGCATTTCTTCAGCAAAAGGATATGCAAACAACAGCGTTTCAGCAACAATTCAACATGAAATCAATTTGCATCATTTAACAACAATCCAACAACATTTTAACATATTTTGACAGCATTTCAGCACAACTGGACAACATTTCAGCAACATATTGACAACATTTGAGAAAAAAATCAACATGAGATCAATTTGCATCATTTAACAACAATATAGTACCAATTCAGCAGCATTTTGACTTCATTTCAGCACAATTGGACAACATTTCAGCAGCATTTTGACTTCATTTCCAGTCATTTCGACAACATTTCAGCAATATCAACAATACACATGGTTTAGAATTAGATAGCACCAACAACGATCCATAATGGTTCAAAAGAAGATGACATCAACTCATAATGGTTCAAAAGAAGATGACATCAACACATAATGGTTCAGACCACTACCCTTCGAACGTTCTCTCAACTAAGCAAAAGAGCATGGTTCTCACAACCGAATGCACTAAACTCACCGAAGAGGGCTAGGAGCAGCAGTTTTGCTCCTTGTAGATGCACTAGGAGGTGTGGAAGCAATGGCAATAGCTGCAGCCCTCTGCCTTGTCATTGGGCTTGTAGGAGTAGCAACTTGAGTACCTTGCTTAGTTGGTGTCTTGGGAGAAGAAGTTGTTGCAATGCTTGCCCCGGCCTTTTTTTTCTTCCTACAATTCAATACACATTGTTAACAATAATACAAGAAATTTGGCAAGTGGAAGACATTTGGCAAGAAGTGAAATAATTACCGTGGAGGTGGAGTAGCATCTCGATCGGCATCACTTTCAAGCTCTGGCTCCTTGCATGTCTTTCGAAGATGGCCTGTTGCTCCACACCTTTTGCATTTATGTTTTCTACCAGTTCCACCCTCGGTGTAATTCCTTTGCTGCAATTAGCGCTCCCACAAGTATGGCCAAAGGGAAGTTTCTTTACCTACAATAACATTAAGAAACAAAAGTGTCAAATAAAAAACAATAAAATGAAAGAAATCAGCGAAATGTGCAAAAGGTACTAAGCAGGCAGCAAACAAAGATACTAATCATACCATGAAAGTGTTAGTGTTTTTTAACTTGGAGGCATGTATCCTACATGGACAATCGTCGTCGGTGCATTTAGCCCTGAATCTTTGAGGATCACTATACTCTGTGTCAAAGGACCAATCTTCTCTAATTGCTAGTTGTCTCAATGCACCTTTAAATGCTTTAGAGTTAGGAAATGTGGCTCCAAATTCGATTCGAGGATTATTTTTGTCATGGATATAAGTGGGAGCCACATTGTTAGCAAGTACAGCCTCATCATCTCCTGGCACATGTTGTGGATCATAAGAGTTGTCAACATCCAGTGTTCCCAATGGAATTCTTGTAGCAACCACCTCCGGCTCGGCATTTTTCTGTGGCTCGACATTCTCCTTTGACTCATCATTTTCCTCATTGCATCCCACAGGCTCATCATCCTCGTACTCCCCCTGCATAAGCTTGCTTCGGCCACGCAAAGAATGGAGCATGAACCGGCTGATCCTCCTCCTCCTCGGCCATGAAAAGAGCAGGTTCATGGTGTTGTTGTCTGCTCTCAATGGTCACACCAAATCTTATTATTTTTGTATTAGAACATCTGTCAAACAATTCAGCTATCTCTGATTCAGAAATCAATGGGACGGTGTTATCTCCGGTTCCATACCAAATGGTCATTCTTTGATCAGTAGACCACTTGAACTTCTCCTCCACAGCCTCCTTTATCCGTGCCACGGACAAGCCCCGACCGACCATAAAATCCCATGTTTTGCCCCTTGTGTACACTCTTTTGCCGTCTACAATCGTCAAGTAAGATTGATTGTACGTCTATTTCTACTTTGAAATCGCCCATCGAATCAACTCTGAAACACACAAACACAGCAAATTCTAAATTTGCTACACTTGCAATGAAAAATACACAGGGAACAGGGGGAAATAATCACATATTTGGGCAGGAACTCCAAAAACCAAACTAACATTTCCTGATGAAATATTGCAGTGTCCAATGCCTATATGAACAGAACATGCTTCCATGGAATAAACAAAATTGAGTACAAGTGCAACCATAGCACATTTCACTGGATCATTGGTCAGCATCTAAAACTGTAATCCAAAACATAAGGCATAAATATGAAGAAGAAAAACATGAAATTTATACAGTGAAGATTCTGATTACTTCCAGGAACAAGCCGTGGCTGGTCTATTAGCATTACAGGAGAATGCACATTTACATGTGACTGAAACGAACACAATAAATCGACACAGAACCATGCATTCAATAACATGCTCCGCAAACTGAAGCACGCTTGGTTAACTATCCAGTGCATTAGGTTAAGAACTAAGTAACCCAGATGTATTAAGTGTATTCCAGGCGGTCCGATTGGCGCTGAGCAAAGGGGCGGCTCACCAGGGGAGAGCTCCTGCAGGGCGTAGCACTGGAGGCGCGCGGGAGCCCCGGGGCAGGCGAGCAGGGACGGCGGACGAGCCGGAGCAGAGCCGGTTGGCTCCGGAGCCGAGACGTCGGGCGGCCAGCCACGCGCCCACGGGCAGGATCTACCAGCCGGGATCCAGGGAGGATGAGGCCGGCGAGCGGAGGGCGCCGATCTACGGGTGGCGGAGCAAGGTTAGAGGGAGAGGGGAGCGGCAGGGAGGCGCCGGCGTCGCGCCGCCATGGTGCGGCTGCTAGGTGCGGGAGGGTTGGGGACGAATTGTGATAGGGGCCAAAATCACTGTTCTGACCTTATACGCAAAGAACGACACAAAATGAACTCGACAGAAAAGTATTTCACAATCTGACCCTTTTAGAAACGCCACAGACCGTGGCGTTGCTGCTAGACCTAGAAACGCCGAGGCATGTCGCGTTGCTGTCCTGCTTTCGTGGCAGGCCAGAAACGCCGAGCTAGCTAGCGTTTCTGGAAACGCCAAGGACCTCTGGCGTTTCTGGCCACCATGGAAACGCCATGGATTGTGGCGTTTCTGGCCTGAATTAAGTAACAACCGCGAGGCCGCGGGTGGGACCCAGCCCACTCGCAGCCGCGCCTCTTGCTCCAGCCGCCAGGACGAACAGGGGTTTCGCCCCTCTCTCCTCTCCTCCAAATGCCTCCCAAATCTTCTATTTTGGCCATTAGAACTCGTGGATCGGATCATCCCCAAGTTGTTTGAGGTATTCTCCACCTATTCCTCCAAATTTTTTCAGTCAATATTGCCAATTTTAGATGCATTATTTGAAACATGGTGGAACCCTAAGATCCATTTTTTGTGATTTATTTGAACATTGTTTGGATTAGATTTTGTTTAGAAGGAAGATATAGTAGTTGTGTTGAAGCACTTGCTATTGTTTAGTATTGGATTTAGAGATAGGGAAAAAAATTTGTATTAGGTTGAATCCTAAGATTATTTGTTCCTAATAAGTTTGAATAAATTCTTTGTGATAAGTTTGGTTGAAAGTGTCTTTTTTTTTAAAATATGCTTGTGACTTTAGATAGAATTTTAAATGCTTGTGACTTTAGATAGAATTTCAAATGTGTATTATGTATGTATGATTGTGTATGTATGTATGTGAATGTGGTGAAAAGTTTTAAGCATTGTGTAAAATGCAAGTGGATTTAGAGAGTATTTTATAACGTGTTCAAAATTTTAAGCATTCATATTAACTAGTCTATAATGTGTCATGTAGGATGTTTGAGCCGGATAAATATCCCGGCCTTGATGATTATTACGAGAGCAAGCATCGTGCTGTGCTAGTGGAAAGAGGGGAGGTAATTATGTATCTACATTGTTTGATTTTCATATTGTGACTTGTTGAGAGAAGTAACAAAATTGTACGTTTGTTTTTTTAGGTTCCTCAAGTACTTCGGTTGAGGGGCCACAACCCGCGTGAATCTCTCAAATATGACCTTCGCTACGAGCCTTATTTTAGAAGAATGGATCTTCTTCAGTTTGTGCTCAACTTTAAAGGCACACCACCATGGCTGAACTCGACGGCCATTACCGCCCTTACGGACCGTTGGAGGCCGGAGACGCACTCTTTCCACTTTGCTCTTGGTGAGATGACCATCACTTTGGAGGATATTGCGATGATCTCCGGGCTTCCGATCAAGGGCAGGGCTCTGACCGGGAAGGTGAAGTGTGAGGGGTGGCGACAACGGGTTGCAGGATTGGTTGGTGTTGAACCACCACCGTGGCTTAATGAAACCAAGAAGGATCCTAGGCCATCCGGTGTGTTGTTCTCGTGGATATGAGAACATTTTTACGAGTGCCCAAAGAATGCCAGTCCGGCGGTTGTGGAGCAGTATGCCAGGGCTTACTTATGGAATCTCTTGACCCAAGTGGTGTTTTCGGATGGCACGGGGGACACAGCCTCCTAGATGTTCTTGGACCCTCTTCGTAACTGGGATGTTAAGTGGAGTTGGGGGTCCGCGGCACTAGCCTTCCTGTACCGTCAGGTAATGCTTAATATGATGCAATTTGTGAGATGAAGGAGATTACCTCAAGGAACGGAAATGACACCGAATCCACGGACCAACGCAATTGATTTGCAAGAATTTGAGAGGGTTTAAGTGGGGGACACAAAGGGGAAAAGGGCCAAGAGCTCGGGAGGGGACCAATGGGGGAGAAGAGAGTGAGTGGTGAGGGGTGGGTGAGAGTGAGTCGGGGGGGACCACGGCCAATTAAATATGTTGGCCAGAAACGCCACAGTCCATGGCGTTTCCATGGTGGCCAGAAACGCCAGAGGTCCTTGGCGTTTCCAGAAACGCTAGCTAGCTCGGCGTTTCTGGCCTGCCACGTCAGCAGGGCAGCAACGCGATATGCCTCGGCGTTTCTAGGTCTAGCAGCAACACCACGGGCTGTGGCGTTTCTAAAAGGGTCAGATTGTGAAATACTTTCCTGTCGAGTTCATTTTGTGCCGTTCTTTGCGTATAAGGTCAGAACAGTGATTTCGGCCCGTGATAGGGATTGCTTTTGACCTATTTACGGGGGTAATTTTGGAATACACAAAAAAAATGACATGTTGCTAACGGTTTGACTCACAGAGTTCCTTTGACATCTAACGGCAGTGTTATTTTGGGCTGGAAAACTGAGAGAGGAGTGATATTTTGGTAAGTTGGTTTTTACTAGTGGTATTTTGGCATGTTCGGTTTTGACTAATGGTATTTTGGCTATTCTCTCCTGTTTTTTTTATCTCGTCCCGAACGTGTCCATAGCCACTAGATCAAAACACACGGATCTCAAAGCTCATCCCAGCCACGTCACCCAGAGTGGAGCTTTCGGGATCAGAGGCGGTCGTCGTGAACGAACCTCACTCTCCATCACTCGCAGCCCCACTCCCCTCCCCACATCCCAATCCTCGTGGTGAGGTCCTGGCCGGCGACCCAGCGACGAGCGCGAGAGGACGGCGAGGGGACAGCAAGGAGAGGTCCTGGCCGGCGACGGACTCGCCCGACCGCTCCTCTGGCGACGGAGCGGAGGACGGGGGGACAACAGAGGTGCCAAGGGGGGGGGCTGTCGAGGGCCCGGCGAGGTGAGGTCCTGGCCGGCGACGGACTCGCCCGGCCACTCCCCCGGAGACGGAGCGGAGGACGGGAGGACAGCTGGAGGTCATCAGCGTCCACATCGTCGTCGTCCGCGACGGCGGCGGCCTCGACGCTTGGGGCCGGGCTCGCCTCCGCTTCGCCGCCCTCCGCACAAGGAGGAGGTCCAGAGCGACGCGCCCTGCACGGCGCGCCATCCCCGGCGACACGCTCTACACCCGTTCCTCTCGGGAGGCCCGGCGGCCGCGGCGGCCACGAAGCCCGTCCCTCGCGACCCCATTCCTGTACAGGGTCGACAGCTGTCAGTGAGACGCACCGGCGGCTGGGACGCGTCGGCCTGCGCGACGATGTCATGTCCCAACCTAGGATTGGATTGAGAACATGATGGTTCACTCGAATACAACAGGAAGTGGGGTGAGAAATAGAGGAATCAGAGTATGGGATGGGATCAGCAAAGCATGAGATGGGAAAGGAGATGAACTGAAGGGAGGAGAAGGCTACTGCCTTGATTCATTTCTCAACCATGCCTCACTCAGGAGTACAAGCCCGATACTTATACTACTACTACTACTACCCAGCCCACACAACGGTGGTCCTCGGCCCATATCATAGCCCAGGTTACCAACCGTATGGTGACAGCCCACAGCTGGGGTGTTACATACTCCCTCCCTTGAAATTTGGCTTGCCCTCAAGCCAATGATGAACAACCTCGAACCTAGGATGCCGCCCCACTCATCTAGCCGAAGAGCCAATCCACCTGGATCATATGGTAGTAGTATGTGCTTGGAGATGATCATACTGCTAATCACAAGCTGATGAAATAAATCGCAATCATCCCCATACGTGTGCTTGGTAGTGTTCAGTCCTCGCAATGGAAGGCAAAATTTCTGAATATTTTCTATTGCACCTCCAAGAGGAACATGCTGACCTATGCAGTGTTGCACCTTTTCCTTTGCTTGCAACCAGGACAAGGAAACAAGCAACTCTATAATGGGTTGGAGATGTTGCAATGACCTGATTGCAGTTTCTATAGTCCCTTGCAAGGACTTTGTTGTAAAACTGCAAATTACTGTAGTCCCTTGAATCACCTTGTAATTTCCATTGTACTGCTTCTGTAGATGCTCAAATCCAAGTACAACAAAGTGCTTGCTGCCGTAGTTGACCTCTGTACCGGCGCACATACCCGGGTTTCCCAAGAACAAGCAATGTAGGGGAATTAAGTGTGGAATTCCTGGATCCCATTGTTTCGCCTTAGTCTGTTCCTTAAACTCCAGTAGGTCACTCTTCCCAGGGCTAAAAGCATTTTGTGCCCATGGTGGTCTGTCCTCAAACAGTTGTTGCACTCCACAAGCATTCTTGCAGTCAGGATACATTAGGAACACCAATATCCCAAATTTTTGTAGTGTGATCATGAGGCTTCCACTGCTCTCACTTATCCATGGATCCGACCATGGTTTTAGAGTCAAGTTTGCAATAGGAGATACCACAAACAATATAGGACAGCACTTCACTCCATGACTCAAATAAGGGTCTGTTACAGCCTCGATCTTGTTGAACTGAGGCTCACCTTTTCCGGTTGCTAGAAATTGCCGTGTAAAGATTTGCAATGGAGTACCTTTTTTAACCTGTGCATTATCCCGAGCTTGTGAAATTAGCATATCGCAAATTTCTGCAACACCACTTCTCTGTTTTTGCTCGGGAGGTAGCCATGGTGACTTCCAAAGAAAATGGGCTTGATTTATGAGGAAAGGAAACCATGGCATTCCTATAGTGTTGTATTGGTAGGTACAACTATATTCTGTACGACCCGGGGTCAGTGGCCAAGATCGCAACTGAGTTGTATCTCGTGGAAGAAGCACCCTGTTGGTAGTAGAACATGCCACTTCAGGTGACAACCTTCCATTGGCACCATATCTCTGCATACCCAGCCCATAACTGCAGGGCTTAATGAAATGTAATACAGAATAAGCCCAAGGTGTCAGTTCGACAGAGCATAGCCTTACAACTTGTTAACCTGCTGCAGGAATAGAATTAAGCTTCTTCTTCTCATGCTCAGATGTTTGCAAGAAATAGCCAACTGCCCCTTTTTTCCTACTCACAAGTTCCACTAGCATTGCACTGAATAAACATTGTGCTTTCCATCCCTTTGTTCCAGCAATATCAATTGCCATGTAGTCCAACTCAGTCCCACAAACTGTTTCTCCTGTAGCAGTTAACCTCTTCATAGTTCGAAACAAGTGAGGTACCCTCGGACAGTTCAAGGTGTTTCCCATAAGCAGTAACCATGTCATTAAATCTGCACCCATAACTCCCTTGAATAATTCTCTCTTGTAGTGTTCAGGGTATCCTGTAACTTGCATGCCTGCTGTACTAGCACCAGAATCCTTTGGACAATATTTTTGAAGCCTCCAGAACATATCATCCAAGCACCAGATCACATTATATTTGAGCAGAATATTGGCAAGGATACTACAAGGAGAATGTGAGAGATGACTCATGAATTGCAGCACTTTGAGTCTGTTGTGGCAAGAGTTACTTCTATGGATGAAAAGGGAACCACAACCAGGTTCGATGGCATGGCGTCACTTGGTGGTGGCTCGACAATGGCGCCACGAGCTGTACTTGTGTGCTCAGTGACGAACGAAGGCCATGGTGATGGCCTGAGCATCTGCACCGCCATGGGACTGTTGACGCCATGGATCAGACCCGTCAAACAGGTGGCGGGACTGACGGTGTCAGTGTCGATGGCCTCGTCGCACACATCAGAGGCAGCAAGCTCGGGGAAGATGTTGACTGTGGCGTCGCGACTCGAGCACTCCGTCGAGCATGTGGTCAGCGTCGGGGCAGCAAGGCTGCTGGTGTCGATGACGACGACTCTATGGTCTGCACCACGCACCACAGGGGCAGCGAGCTCAGGGGAGACGCCGGTGAGGGTCTCCTTAGGCGCGAGGCCCTAAACTCCATGGTCGACACAGTCGTCAAGCTCCTCGACAGCACTAGCCGCATCCTTCACGATTTCGTGCTCCTTTATCCGAGCAAGGGACGACGCTCTGGTGATGCTGGACGGCGATTGCGACTGCACGGCTGTTTGAATATCCATGCGCAAGCCCTCGACGTACTGGTGGACAAAGCACTTGATGCTTAGGGTGGAGTTGAGATCCAGCACGCGATGTACGCGTTCCCAGAATGCCGTCGTGTACTCGGCCACGGTTGCGATCTGCTTTAGCTCCAGCAGCGAGCACAAGTGCAGGTTATACTCCGGCGATACGTCCTGGATGTCGAGGAGGCAGGCGTGCTCGTAGACGCACCGGCCATGCAAGGCGAGAGCCCGCGCCGCCCCGCGTCTTGATCGAAGCTGAACCACCGCCTCCACATGGTGGGTTCTCTGGAACACGGAGACCTTCACCACGCCATACGCGGCAAATACCTGTTGTAGTGCCTCCTCAGTGACCGGGTAGTACACATGGTGCACGGTGATGCGGAGAACGCCACCAGTGAACAACTCTGAGTGGCTCGACATTTCATCGAACAGATGGTGGGCAGGAAGTGGAGTGATGATTGTTTTGGATTTTTGTTGGTTCTGAATACCAAATTGTCATGTCCCAACCTAGGATTGGATTGAGAACATGATGGTTCACTCGAATATAATAGGAAGTGGGGTGAGAAATAGAGGAATCAGAGTATGGGATGGGGATCAGCAAAGCATGAGATGGGAAAGGAGACAAACTGAAGGGAGGAGAAGGCTACTGCCTTGATTCATTTCTCAACCATGCCTCACTCAGGAGTACAAGCCCGATACTTATACTACTACTACTACTACCCAGCCCACACAACGGTGGTCCTCGGCCCATATCATAGCCCAGGTTACCAACCGTATGGTGACAGCCCACAGCTGGGGTGTTACAGACGACGCCATGAGCTGCCCGGCCTGCGTGTAAGAGCTGCTCACTGGCGACTAGCTCGATGGGCAGCAGCAGCACGGGTGGCTGTGCTGCACGCACGAGATTGCTGCGACGAGGATCTGCACACTGTCGTCAGGCTCGATGGGAAGCACCAGCACCGGCAGCAGTGCGCGCTGCGATCTGCGTCGCCTGCGACGAGGAGCTGCAGGCCGTCTCCGCGATCGATGGGAATCACCAGCATCTATTTTTCCTCTCTCGTCCGAGGTAATCGCCGATGCTCCATCCATCCTCCCCTGTTCTCTGTCGCCGCCGCAGCTTGTAATTTGCTTTGCTGACTTCCGTTGGGAATCATAGATGGTTGTAGAATCCACGATGCACGTTTGTACAACCACGCCGGCGAGCTATATCATACGAGCACCCCATACATGCCTGACAATTGGATTTTAGAATTTTGATGCATTTTCCTGAATGTATGCAATCTTCTACACATACATATATGGCAATTTTTGGAGGCATTACCAGACATTTTCTGCACGCCCTTTTCATGCACTACATGGCAACTCAGGATTTTTTTTGATGTTTTGGTTCTGAACGTGTGGCATCTTCTATACATAACGCACAGGAATTTTTGTAGTCACTACCTGACACTTTTTGTATGCTCTTCGAGTGCACTACATGGCAACTCAGGTTTTCTGTTGTATTGTTTCTGAATGTGTGGCATCTTGCCATGGCAATTTTTTGAGGCGTCGTTGAATTGTAAAACAAAAAACGATGGTTGAGGTCAGAAATTTTTCAATGCTCACACCCCGTCCCCGACGTGCTCCACATGCCCGCATTGGCAGTAGTGGTTCCCCGGTTCAGGAGCTTTGTGAGTTTCTAGTGCAAGTGCTGCTATCTCTGCTACTGTTTTTTTGTAGATGCTCTAGCTTGTGCTATTTACCTCTGTTGTACAGATGTGAGTATATGTGTAGATGTGTGATTTTTTTGTAGTTGCTCTAGCTCGTGCTACTACCGCTACAAAACATGGCAAATTCCTGAAAATTGATAATTCTAGTCCATGGCAAATTTAATAGGAAATGTTCTAAAAGATGGCAGTTTCTTGTGAAATGCCATGGCAAAGTTTGAAAAATCATATGGCAAAATTCAAAACTTTTGTTTAGTCAAATATGGCATCTTTTAGAGCCAATTGTATTTGTCACATGGCATTTTTTAGAACAATTTTTGAACATTGGCATGGCCAGAACCAGATCCTAATTTGCCATCTCTTTCTTAAGGAACAAATCTTCTAAATTTGCCATGTGCCCATGGAAAATTTGCTAATTTTGCCATCTCTTTTTCAAAAGAACAAATCTGCTAATTTCGACACGCACCCATGGCAATTTGCTAAATTTTCCATCATTTTGGTGCAAAACAAATATCCTAAATCTCCCATGTGCCCATTTTTAGAAATTCCCAAAACTTGCTATGTTACGTTAGAGAACACTATTCTTTCTGTACCATGGCAAATTTACTTTTTGTGGAAACATGGCAAATTTCCTTTTTGTACAATGGCAAATATACTTTATGTATCATGGCAATTTTCTTTTTGTTCTGATCATGGAAAACTTAATTTTTTTACCATGGCAATTTTTTCTTGCTACCATGGCAAATTTATTTTTTCATACCAGGGCTTTTTACTTGATGGACCATGGTGAATAATTTTGGACATGATGAATTATTTTTTGAACATGACTAATTTGTTTCACAAACCATGGCAAATTTACTTTATGTATCATGGCAAAAAAATATCATTGCGAATTTATTTATTTTGACCTCGTCAAATTTACTTTTCTACCACGGCAAATTTGTTGTAGCTACTATGACACTTTAGTTGGTTCGTACATACCATGGGACTTTTTAATAGTTACCATGGTAGTTTTACTATATGGCTTTTTGATATTTCATAACGTTTCATGGCAAATTTATTCTACAACCCATGGCAAATTTATTCTACAAACCATGGCAATTTTCTTTCAAATAACATGGCAATTTTAATATGCATTTTTTCACCATGACTTTTTGATATTTCATAACGTTTAAGAACATGGCAATTTTTCTTTCTAGCACGCCAAAATTTTAGTTTATTGCGATGGCAATTTCTAGCTTCATTTGCCATCCAAATATTTTACTCTATTTTTGCCATGTCAAAATTCCCTTTATCACGAAATGGCAAAATTTCCCTTTTATTTTTGCAATGGCAAATTTACTTGCACATACATGGCAAATTTACTTTAACATTCATGGCAAAAATTGTTCTTTTCATTGCCATGCTATTTTTTACTCTTTTTTTGCCATGTCAAATTTACCTTCTTTTTTTGTTATGGCAAAAATTACCTTTTACTTGCCATGTCAAAATAAAGGAAAATTTATGGAGCATGGTAAATTTTACCATTAAATACTTGGCAATTTTCTATTACATACATGGCAAATTTTACTCTTTTTTGCCATGTCAAAATTTAATTTTTTTTGCCATGGCAATTTTTTTACCTTAATTGCCATGACAACTTTACTTGTAAATACATGGCAATTTTACTTTAACATACATGTCAATTTTTACCATGGCAAAATTAACCTTTTTTATTTGCCATGGCAAATTTAACTTTTTTATTGCCATGGCAATTTACATTTAACATACATGGCAAATTCACTTTTTGTCACTCATGGCATTTTTACTTCTATGGAGCATGGCAAGTTTGACCTTTAATTTTTTTGCCATTACTATTAAATAAAAGATGTTGCATTTTTGTTTCTGCTCCACATGATGGCAATTTTTAATCCACATTTTTTGTCTCTTCATTTATATAGTAAAAATAGCATACAGATTTTCAATCCACATTTCTTGCCATCATGATATAGATGCAAAATTGCCATGAACTTTTTCTTTTCGCCATTGCATAAAAAAGATCTTTTTTGACCATGGCAATTTTTTTTCTTATAAAAATGATTGCATTTTTTTGACTTGAACCCGTAGTGATTTTTTAGTAGTATAATGTTTTTCATTTTTTATCTATCACGACAAATTTATTTTTAGACCATTTCAATTTCTTTTCAGAGTATAGCAAAATCTGGCCTTTTTATTCACAGCCAAAAGTGGGCTTTCTTAGTCACAGTAGATCTTGGGCAAACTGGGCTTTATTTTTCTTTCATTCGGCGCAAAAAAGGCCTGGGGCCATGGTGTTCGCGCTGGGTTGAGAGGCAGAGGAAGCCACGGGAGAGAAAAATGGAGGGAGGAGAGCACGGGAGGAACAAGGGAGAGAGGGGTGGCGCTCATCTGCTGGTCCCGCGGTGGCCAGCGGGGCGCTGAGCTGCTTGCTCTGGGACGAGCACGGGCGGCAGGGAGCTGGGGCGCTGCGGGAGCCCCTGGCTGGCACGAGGAGATCCCTTGGATCTCCATCCAAGGATGGAGAAGGGGAGCTGCGGGCTGGATTGGATCTGGCTGGTGGTTGGCGCGATGGGGATCTGGGAGGATCCCGAGGAAGAAGGTGAGAGGGTGGTTGGCTGGCGGTGGGCGACGGGACAGACTGCCTAGGATCTAGGGTTTGTCCAAAATGGTTAGGGGTTCATCTGCTATATATAGCAGGTGGATTTGGCTAGGGGCTATTTGGTCCCTCCGATCGTAATCGGACGGTCTGGGTCAGAGGGGAGTTTGGGCTGGTTTTGGTCGGTTGTGTAGAGAGGCTTAGAGATGAGAGGGAAAAATGGCCCGGCAACAAGTTTTATTTTCGAAAACGTCCGACAATTAAACCGGTTATAGTGCCGCTATAGTTTAATGGTTCGGGTACCAAACGACCTCCGAATGCAACGAAATTTGACATGCGGTCTACCTAAAATATAACAAGACCGCATGCCAACTTTCAACCCATTCCGAAAAATAATCTAATACGATGTCGCGGGCGCGTGCAAGTGTGTTTGGTCTCGAAACAGTCAACGACGACAACGGGGAGAACCGGCAACTACGAACAGATGCAAGTTTTGAAAAATAACGACAACGGAGTGCCGATGCAATGTGAATGATGCGATGATGAATTCAACAAACAAATAATTAACGCGGCTATCATGAAAACATGGAAGGCATCTGGAGCGTCGGTCTCGGGCTGTTACAAAAACTCTCGATGACATTTGCGTACTTATCTTTGGTAAGCTAGCTTTGTCATTTGGTTGTAAAATGATTAACAATACTATCTGTGAATACCGGCTGATGATATTGATCTGTCTCCAGGTAGAACTAGTGGTGAAGATCTCCAAGTTCCTGAAGAAAAGTTGAAATTTCTATATACGCTCATCAAGCAGTTATACATCGGAGGTTCTGCGGCTGTTAATGCCGTTCGTGGCTGGGAAAAGCCGCCACAACATCTTGGTGCCCTGCTTGCCGAGTTGTCAACGGTGCCGGAGTGGATTGAGCACTTAAAACTGTCAGCCTGCCACAAAGGGGTGATGCGTGCTATGACGCTAGCAAAAGCCTATCATCCTGAGATGGACCCGGCTTTGTTTGCTGGCGGTTATCCAGAGTACAAAGCTGATAATACACGCTTCACGTCAAAGGATTTCCACGTCATCTTCAGGCAAACCCGGCAATATGCATCGGCCATTACCCGGGACATCAATGTGAAAACCTTCCAAGCAGAATATGATGCTGACAATAAGATCATGGATGCGCCCAAACCCAAGCCGTTTCCTCCATCTACAAAAAATAAAGGTCCTTTTCCACTGCATAAGCCATCTCCAGCAGCACCATCCGGCTCTGGAACTCCAGTGGTGCCGGCTCCTCCCCGAGCCAGTACACAAGGTGAGGATGACGAAGATAGGACCATGGAGCCGCTTGCCTTGATTTATAGGCCAGTACGTGAAGGTGGTGCTGATGATGCAGGAGGCAGCAAGGGTGGAGATGATGGCAACAAAGATCAAGCCTCCAAGACCCAAGGAGGAAACCAAGAAAAGCCGGCTAAATCAACTCCAGAAGACCCGGCGTCGTCGAATGTGGAGAAAACCGTGCCCAGGTCTGAAGGCCAAGCTGCAGCAGAGTAGTCATCCTTCTGCAAAACATTGATATTCAGCCAAATGGGCTTGTAATAAGTTAGAAAATTGTATGTCTTTATCTGGATGGTGTGGCTGGGCACTTTGCATATTGGTGATGAATTTTTTGTTAAATCCATCGTAATGCTGATTATGATAGCCTTTATATATATATATATATCCTTGCTTGTTTGATGAAGTTGTCTTATAAAAACTTCCTTGACTGATAAAATTGTCTCGTGTCTTTGCTATGTCTTCAAAAACACATGCTTTAATAAACCATGTGAAACCTGGCCCTTACTGTAAGTCGTCGTTTCGACAGAGACAAAATAGTCATCGCTCTTTGCGGCCAAGCCGGCTTTGATAGCCTTTACGTTGTGATACTAGTTATGATAAACCATGTGAAAGACCCGGCGACTTACCATCAGCCGGTTTTGAGAGACCATATGGTCATTTTGTTGTGTAAAGCCGGCTTTCGTGGCTTGTGTCGGTACCAAAACCGGCAGATCTCGGGTAGGGGATCCGAACTGTGGGTCTAGGAATCAATGGGTAACAGGGAACGTAGAGACGGCGATTTACCCAGGTTCGGGCCCTCTCGAAGAGGTAATACCCTACGTCCTGCTAGATTGTATTGATGTGATTGTATGAAGGTTACATAGTTGATCTACCTCGAGATCGTATGGGCTAAACCCTAGGCAATGAATATGATGATCCTCTACAGACTAAACCCTCTGGTTTATATAGACACCAGAGGGCCCTAGGGTTACATAAGGTCGGTTACCATCAGGGGATAAACATGTCGGCCACGCCAACTATTCCTTGGAGGAGACGCCAAGTCTTCGGAGGTTTCCTTCTGATACCCGGGGTCGCCCATATTCCGGCCTTCCCTCGACGAGTAGAGTGTGGCCCACCAGCCCGGCCTACAAGAGATAGGCCGGCAGCCCGAGTACCCCCTAGTCCGGGACACCGTCAGTAGCCCCCGAACTAGCCTCCAATGCCGAGGTTGATAGTCTTCGGCAGCTTCATGCTTCGCAGGTCTTCGGCTTGGGTGGCGAGTTCCTCCCTTTACCTGTATTTGATTTTAACAATAGTTCGGCCACCAATAGCCCGGTTGCCGAAGAATCTTCTGATGGGCGGGGCTTTGTGGGGCCCGCCATACCGCTTCTCTCTGCCCAGAATTAAATGACGACCCTCGATTCCTACGCATCGAAGGAATGCGAGCGGCTTGATAGTTTTTTTTACAAAAATGCCCCTCGTTGGAGGGGGGAGACAACGCTCTTTTAATAAGCTAAAGGCAAGGAGGCTAACGTACTCCACCCCCAGCCATTCTCCCTCACACCCCTGCGAGGTCGCATCCAGCAAACAATGGCGAGTGCGCCAGGTTCTTCCTCACGCCCTCACGGTCCCCATCAGGGTGATTGGGCTAGCTGCTCCGTATCCCGCATGCAATTACGCAGGCTCGAGACGCAGGGATATCTCCATGCGCCAGATCTCGCATCCACCCGTCCCGGATTAACTTCCGCAGACGGGGAGGTTTTCGCAGAGAACTTTCCTTCCCCCCACGGGAAGGAAAGGGTGTGCTTCGTGCCCTTCCTCTTGCGAGGGCTGGGATTCCCCATTCATCCTTTCTTGAGGGGTCTATTAGAGTTTTACGGGATCCAACTCCACCACCTTACCCCAGGATCGATTCTTCATATATCGGGCTTCGTCGCTCTTTACGAAATGTTCCTGGGCAGCGAGGCCCACTTCGAGTTGTGGAGGAAGTTCTTCTGCCTTGTCCCCCGTACCCGAGGAGGGACAATCTACGAGGTCGGCGGGGCCGAAGTATGGCGCATCGCCGGAACCGGATACCCCATAGGGACTCCGAAGAAAGATGCCGAAGAGTGGACTTCGGAATGGTTTTATATCGAAGACGTCCCCCTATTTGATCCAGTCGGGAGGGAGCTGCCCGAATTCTCATTGGTCCCGCCGAAGAAGCGGTTCAACTGGCGTCCGAAGAGTCCTTCCCAAGAGGAAAGTGCCGAAGTAACTCGGCTGACCGCTCAAGTGAGGTGGCTAGCCCACAACGGGCTAACTGTTATCGACGTGGTAGCCGCGGCCGTCACCCGGTGCGTCCAACCTCTCCAACAGAGAATGCACCCGCTTTGGTGCTACAACGGGGAAGATGTTGCAACCCGGTACACACGGAAGGGACCTGCCGACCAGGCGGCGATGGCAGCCATACTGGCCGATCTCTTCAAGGGAGAAGAGCAGGAGTTTGCTCGGTTAAGGCCCAAGGAAGGCTTCTCGAGCTACAAACCCATTGAAATGGTGAGTCAGATCACGTTTTATAGTTCGGAAAACACCCCAAACTTTTCTTAACCAGATTCCTATCCTTTACGAACAGAACTGGAGGCGCTGGATCGAGACAGTGAGCTGCCCTGCTCCTCAACCGGAGAATTATTCTCGTGACGATGATCCTGGGTTCCATGATGACCCTAAAACATCGATTAATTTTGAGGAGGGGGTCTTCTACCAGGAGAGCCTTGATGGTTCTAAGGTGGCCCTTTTGGCCGATCATCCCGGGGCACTTCCCTCCTCCGCTGTAAGTGGCCAACGGGCTTCTTCTCGAAAGAAACACTCAGCCGCTGCCGCCCCGAATACACTGACACCTACTCCCAAGGGCCGCCGCACGACGCGCCGAACAGCCGCAAGAGCGGCCCCAGCGGCCCCAGCGACGAGTAGTCGTGGGGTGACCAGACGTGCGACCACAACGGGAGCTACATCAACTGCGCTCCGCCCGAAGAGGTAACGCATCCGCCGTACCGTCACAGCCTCTTCCTTCGACATCCACCGAATATGTCAATAATTTTCTCCACGGTGTCCTGTAGACGACATGTGGAACCGCCCTCGGCTGGGGATGTTGAAGAGGCGCCGAGGGGTGACTCAAACCCGAGGTCGCCAGCTGTAGCCGGAGTTACTCCGGGGGTCCCTGCCGAGGACCAACATCCCGAGGACTCAGGTGGCGTCTCGGTCACTAACTCTGAGGTTGAAAGTGTAATGAATCATCGGCGGCGTAAGGCGTCACTTCGGCACTCCGCGTTTTCTGATCAGGAGTTTAATGTGTAGGAGATATGCCCTAGAGGCAGTAATAACAGTTATTTTGTATCTCCGAGTTTGTAATGAATGTTTATGATCCATGCTATAACTGCAATGATTCTCGAGTCTACAATAACCACGAGGCTTGGAGGGAAACTCATGTGCACGTGTGGTATAATAAATGGAAAAGTATTCCTAGTCATGCCTCTATGACTGGCTCAAGTATTGCATGATGATCCTGTTTTCCTGATCATGGGCATGGCTATGCCGGCAATTTTGAGGGCACAATGTTAGTAGAACACTTGTGTTGAATCGACCCAAATTGATGTTATGCTATGAGATACATTCTGTTGGGAACGCAGCGGAAAACAAAAATTTTCGACCTACGCACCAGCCCAGGATCACTATGGAGACTGCATACAAGGTTTGATCTGTTTCGTTACCGACTCGTAGCGCAGCGGAAGTAGAGTCGATGACGATCGGCGGTGCAGATCCCCGCAGCTAGGATTTTACAACCTCCCAACCGCGAGGATGTACTCCCTCGTCAGCTCACCGGACGGATCTCCGGGCAGCCCTTCGAGAGGCCTCGGGACAGTCCCTCGGATAGTCCCACTGGACGGATCCTCGGACAGCCCTCCGGGAGGCCTCTGGACAGTCTTTCGGATAGTCCCACCGGACGGATCCTCGGACAGCCCTCCGGGAGGCCTCTGGATAGTCTTTCGGATAGTCCCACCGGACGGATCCTCGGACAGCCCTCCGGGAGGCCTCACGGACAGCCCTACGGGAGGACCCCCGAAACTCGGACAGAAACTTGGACAGCCCTTCGGGAGGACCCTCGAACAGCCCCTTGGGCAAAAAGATCGAACCTACGACCTCTCTACGGGGTTGCACACATACGGTGTCATCTATCCGGCAGGGCTTCGCCGTCCAGAACTAGTTCCCACCGGAACCCAGACAGCCTTTCGGCTCTACGAAACTATTTCGCTGGGAGGGAGAGAGAAGCCAGAAATGTCATGGCACTTGTATGTGAGAAGGAGTGAGTGTGGAGGCAGCCCCTCCACCTCTATTTATAGGAAATCCAAGGGGTAGGGTTTCTTGGCCCCCAAGCCTTCTAGAAACCTTTTGGGAAAATATCCCAAAAGGTGACTTTTCCATAAATTTCCCAAAAAGCACTTTCACTATTCATGACGACATTTTTCAGCGTCCGGTCGAACTGAAAATATTTATGTGGGCTTAGAACATTTCCAGTACCCACTAAAATAATTTTCAATGCGATCCGGAACAATTCCGGTTTAGTGATTTTCATCTGCGAAAAGCATCTGAAGCGGTTTCGGCAGCTCCGGAACATTTCCGGTTTTCATCCCGGAAAATTCCAGAAAGTTTCTAGAATGATTCTGGCACCCTCCAAGAATTATCAGGCATGTGCCAAAACCAATTTGACTTTATGGTATCCCCTGAAACAACTTTTCAGTTTTACCGAAACTGTTCCGGTGTTTTCTCTGCGGAACTTTTCCGCTGTCCGAAACTTTTCCGGTGTCCGAAAACTTTTTCGGTGATTTTCTCTCAGACTCCCTGTCTAGTATTCAGCAGATAGATGACCCTTAAGCGTGTGACCCTATAGGTTCGGTGAAGCATAGACATGACCCGGAACCCCTTCCGATCAATGATCAACATCGGAGCCGTGGACACCCATATTGATCCCTATACCCACACGAATGAATATTCGAGTGAACCTCCAGTTGTCGTGTGCTATTCCTGTTGCTTCGCGATATGTTACAAATACCCGAGGTGAGAAACATCGGCATCCTCGTGGATCAACACTTGTCCACAATGCCAGTTACCTCGTTGCCGGTTTTTGTTCTCTTTTCTCGTTTCTGTGTTCCGGTATCCCTGTGATCAAATCACACTTGTGTCTGGCCAGACGATGATGGATACCGTAACACCGAGAGGGCCCAGAGATATCTCTCCATCGTCGGAGGAGCAAATCCCAATCTTGACCTATCAAGTTACTTAACATACTTTTCCATGAACCCGTAAGCCGCCGTAATAGCCACCCATTTACGGATGACGTTTAACAAACCCCAAAGTTCATGAAGCAAGCATGAAGAAACTCGACACTCTCATGGTCTAAGGAATTATGCAAACATTAACTTCTCTGTGTTATTAACCATTAACTTATGACGAATGAATCTCATAGCATAACATCAATCGGGTCGATTCAACACAATTGTTCTACTAACATTGTGCCCTCAAAGTTGCCGGCATAGACATGCCCATGATCAGGAAAACAGAACCATCATGCAACACTTGAGCTAGTCTTAGAGGCCAGACTAGGAATACATTTTACCGTTTATTATTCCACACGTGCATATGAGTCTTCCTCCGAGCCTCGTGGTTATTGCAGACTCGAGAAACATAGCAGTTATAGCATGGAACATAAACCTAATTATGAACAGGGAGATAATCAATAACATTTATTATTGCCTCTAGGGCATATCTCCTACAGACTCCCACTTGCACTAGAGTCAATAATCTAGTCAATGCTAATGCACTTTACACCTATGGCATACTGGTGTAAAAAATGCTTCGCATGTGGTATAGCCTGATGTCCAACGGATCTGACGACTTCAGCTCCGTGTGTAACTTTGCATATCCTCGCGTTTTCACGCTTTCACAAAATTCATATTTTGTGTGGACTTGGCTTTGCATATGTGTGAATCATTGGTCGAAACCTGATTCCTCAGACTGAGCTATGGAGCAACTATCTGCAATAGTGTCCCATAGACCAAAGCCATCTTGGAACCATACTAAGTTCATGAATGAACTATATGATTCAACAACTTCTTTGTCGCTTCTTAAGCGTCAACATACTTAGCCTTTGTTATAGAATTCGCCACAGTATCTTGTTTGGAACAATTTCCAACTACCGTGCCATCATATTGTGTATTACACAAAACCCTTAACTTAAATCAAAAATCGCATGGAGCATTGATGAAGACTGTATCGATGTAATTACTTACAACGAGCACTTCATAATCTCTGCTTGCGAGAAAACATGTCATCACTACTACTCTAGTACTCAATGACATCTTTCACTGTTGTCCTATGATCAGTACTTTGATCACTTTGGTATCCATACTCGCAACAACTTTTGGAGTATCGGACATATCTGGTTGTTTTACATACCATGGAATACATGATTAATCCAAACACAAGAGTGTGTGGAATCTCCATCATGTATTTTTCTCATCAGTGTTTTGGGACACCGAGTCTTGCAAAAACTCTTTCCATGTGACTTCGGCAAGAATCACTCCTTGGCGTTTTAAATGCTAAAAAGTTTTAGCATCTTGTCAATATGTATTCATTGCTTAGCCCCATTAGGTAAATCTATCTCCATAGATCATCATGCCTAATATTGAGGCTATTTAGCCCAAGCACTTCATCGGAAAAACTATTTTCAAATGAAGTCCTAATTCGTGTCAAGAAATTTATTTCCAATTAACAATGTGTCAAGTACACAAGGTTTTTAGAAATATTATTATGCTCCCACTTACTTTCTTGAATCACAAGCATCTTCGATACCCATTTGATGAAGTCAAAACCCTTTTGACCATTCCATCAAAAACGAAGATTCCAACTCCACTTTGCTCTCTTCTGTCCATCGCTGGAACTCTGAAGTTTGCATACTTACTAGCATCCTCTGGATCGACAAATTACTTTGGACTGTATCACATACAAGTCCTAGGTTTCATTTCCATCACATGGAAATCCTTTTGTCATCCATGTTTCATATCTCATGATTGAAATATGTATTAATTGCTAGTTCAACCCGAACCGACTTTAAGCATCGCTACGGTGAGACAATCTCATCGTAGTCAACTCCTTGAACTTGTTATTGCAACAAGTCGAGCTTTATGGATAAAATATTTTATCCGTATCAGTTTTTAGTTCCATAAATATTCGTTAGACTCTAAGTCTTCCGAAAGGTGTATCAAGATCTTAATCTTGAATCACTTATATGGAAACTATCTCGGATTGTATTGGCATTTAGCCAATTCCGGAGTCAGGGCCCATCAACGCTTCCTTGTGAATCGTAGGTATACTGTTGTCTAACAACAATATCTCGTTTGCGCACCTGATAGGTTTGCACGAGCTTTGCCTACGTGGTTCAGCTGCAAGTTCGACCGAAGTGCATACATTTTATTGTAGAGACTTCCGTATCAGTCACAGTAGGAAACTCCGGAATTACTTCCAAGGTCTCTTTCCTTTGATCTGATGACGATGATACTGTTTATCTCGTCGAGTTGCACTGTTCTCCCACTCACCTTTTTGAAAGAACCATTTTCTTCAAAAAAGCATACCGTTCTTTGTGGCAAACCTATTTGCCTCGGTATTGTGGTGGGGAAATACCCAATGACTTGGGATAACCTACAAAGTAGCACTTGTCTGATTTGGAATAGGTTTGTAACCTTTTACACAAGCCCCATATTCCAAATGTTAAGAAAAGATATAATATGGTTGGGCGTACCATACCATGGCGTCATTTCAACAGACCCGATGGAGCTCTTTTCAGTGTAAAAGCCGCAGTCTCTAAAGCATCACTTTAAAAGGGATAATGGCAAATTTATTTATGTCATCTTTGATCTTACCATGTCATGAATGGTTCGATTACATCTACACGGACTCTCCACTTGCAGTGGTGCTCCGGGAGGTGCAAGTTATGAAACCCCTTTCACAACTCATCAGACATTCGCTAAACTTGTAACTCAAATATTCCTTTCTGCAATCGAATTGTAGAAACATAATTTTCTTGTTACAACAACTTCTACTTCATTTTTGAAAACCTTATGAATGAATTCAAAAGATCCAGACTTACGTCTCATCAAGTAAATATCAATATATCTACTTGAGTCATTTCTGAAGATAGATAAATCCACTACTTGCAACAACATTTATTGAACTACACACATCAAAATGTATGATCACCAATAAGTTTGTTGCTCGTTCCTTATGGCCTGTGAACGGTATTTCAGTCACTTCACTTTTCGGAGGAAAGTTGCAAGTGTCAGATGATTCAAAATCAAATGACTTTAAAATCCATCATAATGGAATTTTCCATGCGGGTTTCTCCAATGTGACCAAATGCAGTGCCACAGATATGTGGTATTCTTTTAGTCTTGCGACATTTAGCGTTAGTGTTATGGATGTATCATATTACCATCAATATTCATAACATACATCCCATCCTGGATGGAAGCATGGCCCTTCATGTTATTCATAACACCGAACATCAAAAGTTCTCTTATGAATAACCTCCTTGCAAGATACCTTATGCAAAGGGCTAGAGTGTATGAAACTCTAAATGAATTATGAAAGTAAATACAGAGGTAATGTATTATTATCAATATTCATAACATACTTCTCATTCATAATGAAAGTATGGCCCTTTTGTTATTCATAACTCCGAACATTAAAAGTTCTCTTATGAACAACCTTCTTGCAAGATACTTTATGCAATGGGCTAGAGTGTGTAAAACTCTAAAATGATTTATGAAAGTAAATACATAGGGAATACACCTATGGAAGGCATAGTAACATTTACTATGTTCCCTGCGTGTATCTAAACCTCATTCCTGGCTAGTCTTTCAGGCCATAGTAGTTCTTACATCGAGTTGCAACAGAATGCAATCGAGTGGGTATCGTTGTGATTAACTCACAATACCCAAGAATTAGTGATTAACATGTTTAACCATAATTCCCAAGAACTATATCTTTGACCAGCCTTCTATACACCAAAAACCTGTATGACATTCATACATGAGCTGGATATTCCAGTCTTCTTTCCTTTTGCCTTTATACTTCTAACAGTTTAACTTTCGGTATTTCTCCTACTCTCAGAAGAAGCACCCAACTTAAGAGTGGCGATAGCCCCGGACTTCCTAGGCGTGAAAGTTTCACTAACACCCTTCGGACACTTCCTTTCTCTTTAAGTTGTTTGTTTTATTCACCATCATCATATGACAGGCGTTCTTCTGGATCCCTCTCTTATCAGTCTAATGCATAGTAAACTCCTTTACTAATAGTTTGCAAACAAACATTGCTTTGGATATCTCATATCTTTTAGCCTTTGTCTGTCTCTGAAAATGATTTTCAGATTCCATGAATATCGCATAACTATCCAAACTTTCGAAGTTCGGGTCTCATGGAAGCAAACATACTGCACTTGACTGAAACGGAATTCTAGCTTTTGGATCGATGGACGAGAGTCACATGATCCATAGCATTAGCGGGAGAATACCGAAAGCATGCGATAGGACAAGTCCTTCTCGGCACTCTGGAGGACAATCCTCTCATTACGTTACCAACCGTAAAGTTTTAATTGGGAAGGTGGAAACGCGAGCCATTATTCTACAACTATTATGCAAATAACACTTAGACAATGTTCATAATTAATTGCACTGAGAATTAAAAGAATTAATTCTACAATGCGCTCCCACTCAAATCAATATCTCTCATAATTGATTGTGAGTGATACAAGACCCCCATTTCAATTGTTCGCCATTGGTGTAACACCACTGATGACGAAAATCTCAACCGGTAGGCCAACTTGCCAATCACATCTCTATGTGATTCTTGTTCATCTTTCGATGCGCGTGTTCCGAGCTCATGACGGTCATGCCTGAACGTCAAGACAACCAAGTGATCTTGCTGCGAGGTCTCAACTCACCCGCCTCACACTTCCCTAATTGTTTGTACCCGTGTGACACGGCGCACTCCGAGAAGTTAGGTTCCGTGACGGTGCTACACTTGGGAGAACACTAACCACTTGATATTTTTGTGAGAGATCACCCTAATAAAAAGCGACTACCGCGCAATCAAGAAGGGTGCATCATAAGGGATAAACATCTCAGGCAATTCATAATAGCATGATATGGTATAGCCCTTTCTGACGGAGAAGTCTTTCATTTCTTCGTCTTCGGCATTCGCGTTGGTGTTCACCTTCGCGAAGATTGCCACCACCTTGTCGATGCACCAGATAATACTGCTATCTCTATAGCTAATAAAATAATGCATTACAACAAGGTTGACACGCAGGTCATTTTAAGTGACAATCATATGGCTCCAGCCATCATGCCGAATCATGACACGCAGGTCATGTTAATCAATTTACATTATATAGTCATCTCATACATAATCAAATTATAATGAGCACTGCTATACCACATCACATGCACATGCAAACCATCCTGCAAAACCAAGTTAGACGCCTCTAATCGGTTCATGCAAAATTTTATTTTACGTGGCTTCTAAGGTTTCGAAACAAACCGAAGCTACCAACGTCCATCATCAAGCATGATAATCCAAGTCGCTAGATTAACATTGCGGGGTGTATGAAACACGAGATAATAAAATCTCGAGCCCCATACTAAACTTCGTCATACGCGTGACCCCCATGCAGATCATATCTGCATTGCCCTTTCGTCTGCGAAATTTCATCTTTCTTTTTAACTACGGTGGAATTCAATGAACTGTTAGCACTTCGTTGATCAATCAGGATCGCGGATTGCCAGAACATTGAAACTCCACCATACTGTTATCAAGATCAGAAATATGCAAATTCCAGGGAAGCAACAAGAACATCGGGTAACAGATTTCATCTGCTACCCGCACAAATAATTTTCAGTAATAGAACTCATCTACTACCTAATTATATTGTGCAATACCCATACATCTCTATGTATTCTAGATCGCAACCTGCATCTACGCACATAGGTCCCAGGATCGTAACCTGGCTCTGATACCACTGTTGGGAACGCAGCGGAAAACAAAAATTTTCGACCTACGCACCAGCCCAGGATCACTATGGAGACTGCATACAAGGTTTGATCTGTTTCGTTACCGACTCGTAGCGCAGCGGAAGTAGAGTCGATGACGATCGGCGGTGCAGATCCCCGCAGCTAGGATTTTATAACCTCCCAACCGCGAGGATGTACTCCCTCGTCAGCTCACCGGACGGATCTCCGGGCAGCCCTTCGAGAGGCCTCGGGACAGTCCCTCGGATAGTCCCACCGGACGGATCCTCGGACAGCCCTCCGGGAGGCCTCTGGACAGTCTTTCGGATAGTCCCACCGGACGGATCCTCGGACAGCCCTCCGGGAGGCCTCTGGATAGTCTTTCGGATAGTCCCACCGGACGGATCCTCGGACAGCCCTCCGGGAGGCCTCACGGACAGCCCTACGGGAGGACCCCCGAAACTCGGACAGAAACTCGGACAGCCCTTCGGGAGGACCCTCGAACAGCCCCTTGGGCAAAAAGATCGAACCTACGACCTCTCTACGGGGTTGCACACATACGGTGTCATCTATCCGGCAGGGCTTCGCCGTCCAGAACTAGTTCCCACCGGAACCCAGACAGCCTTTCGGCTCTACGAAACTATTTCGCTGGGAGGGAGAGAGAAGCCAGAAATGTCATGGCACTTGTATGTGAGAAGGAGTGAGTGTGGAGGCAGCCCCTCCACCTCTATTTATAGGAAATCCAAGGGGTAGGGTTTCTTGGCCCCCAAGCCTTCTAGAAACCTTTTGGGAAAATATCCCAAAAGGTGACTTTTCCATAAATTTCCCAAAAAGCACTTTCACTATTCATGACGACATTTTTCAGCGTCCGGTCGAACTGAAAATATTTATGTGGGCTTAGAACATTTCCAGTACCCACTAAAATAATTTTCAATGCGATCCGGAACAATTCCGGTTTAGTGATTTTCATCTGCGAAAAGCATCTGAAGCGGTTTCGGCAGCTCCGGAACATTTCCGGTTTTCATCCCGGAAAATTCCAGAAAGTTTCCAGAATGATTCTGGCACCCTCCAAGAATTATCAGGCATGTGCCAAAACCAATTTTACTTTATGGTATCCCCTGAAACAACTTTTCAGTTTTACCGAAACTGTTCCGGTGTTTTCTCTGCAGAACTTTTCCGCTGTCCGAAACTTTTCCGGTGTCCGAAAACTTTTTCGGTGATTTTCTCTCAGACTCCCTGTCTAGTATTCAGCAGATAGATGACCCTTAAGCGTGTGACCCTATAGGTTCGGTGAAGCATAGACATGACCCGGAACCCCTTCCGATCAATGATCAACATCGGAGCCGTGGACACCCATATTGATCCCTATACCCACACGAATGAATATTCGAGTGAACCTCCAGTTGCCGTGTGCTATTCCTGTTGCTTCGCGATATGTTACAAATACTCGAGGTGAGAAACATCGGCATCCTCGTGGATCAACACTTGTCCACAATGCCAGTTACCTCGTTGCTGGTTTTTGTTCTCTTTTCTCGTTTCTGTGTTCCGGTATCCCTGTGATCAAATCACACTTGTGTCTGGCCAGACGATGATGGATACCGTAACACCGAGAGGGCCCAGAGATATCTCTCCATCGTCGGAGGAGCAAATCCCAATCTTGACCTATCAAGTTACTTAACATACTTTTCCATGAACCCGTAAGCCGCCGTAATAGCCACCGATTTACGGATGACGTTTAACAAACCCCAAAGTTCATGAAGCAAGCATGAAGAAACTCGACACTCTCATGGTCTAAGGAATTATGCAAACATTAACTTCTCTGTGTTATTAACCATTAACTTATGACGAATGAATCTCATAGCATAACATCAATCGGGTCGATTCAACACAAGTGTTCTACTAACATTGTGCCCTCAAAGTTGCCGGCATAGACATGCCCATGATCAGGAAAACAGAACCGTCATGCAAAACTTGAGCTAGTCTTAGAGGCCAGACTAGGAATACATTTTACCGTTTATTATTCCACACGTGCATATGAGTCTTCCTCCGAGCCTCGTGGTTATTGCAGACTCGAGAAACATAGCAGTTATAGCATGGAACATAAACCTAATTATGAACAGGGAGATAATCAATAACATTTATTATTGCCTCTAGGGCATATCTCCTACACATTCGTCATGAGTTAATGGTTAATAACACAGAGATAGTTATTGTTTGCATAATTCCTTAGACCATGAGAGTGTCGAGTTTCTTCATGCTTGCTTCATGAACTTTGGGGTTTGCTAAACGTCATCCGTAAATGGGTGGCTATTACGGCGGCTTACGGGTTCATGGAAAAGTATGTCAAGTAACTTGATAGCTCAAGATTGGGATTTGCTCCTCCGACGATGGAGAGATATTCTCGGGCCCTCTCGGTGTTACGGTATCCATCATCGTCTGGCCAGACACATTGTGATTTGATCACTGGGATGCCGGAACACGGAAACGAGTAAAGAGAACAAAACCGGTTACGAGGTAACTTGCATAATGGACAAGTTGTTGATCCACGGGGATGCATAAATCTCACCTCGGGTTTTGTAATATATCGTGAAGCAACAGGAATAGCACACGGCAACTGGAGGTTCACTCGAATATTCATTCGTGTGGGTATAGGGTTCAATATGGGTGTCCACGGCTCCGATGTTGATCATTGATCGGAAAGTGTTCCGGGTCATGTCTATACTTCACCGAACCTATAGGGTCACACGCTTAAGGGTCATCTATCTGCTGAATACTAGACGGGGAGTCTGAGAGAAATTCACCGGAAAAGTTTCGGACGAAACGGAAACGTTCCGGAGAGGATATCAGAATAGTTCCGGTAAAACTGAAAAGTTGTTTCAGGGGATACCATAAAGTCAAATTGGTCTTGGCACATGCCTGATAATTCTTGGAGGGTGCTAGAATCGTTCTGGAAACTTTTTGGAATTTTCTGGAATGAAAACCGGAAATGTTCCGGAGCTGCCGAAACCGCTTCAGATGCTTTTCGCAGATGAAATCACTAAACCGGAATTGTTCCGGCTCGCGTTGAAAATTATTTTGGTGGGTACTGGAATTGTTCTAAGCCCACATGAATATTTTCAGTTCGATCAGACGCTGAAAAATGTCATCGTGAATAGTGAAAGTGCTTTTTGGATATTTGTGGAAAAACACCTTTTTGGATATTTCCAAAAAGGCTTCTAGAAGGGATTGGGGAGCAAGCAAGCTCCTCATGGGGGACCCCCCAAGGGTGGCCGGCCAAGGGAGGTGGGGCTCCATGGAGCTCCACTTGCCACCCTTCTTTGCTTTATTCTTTTTTAGAAAAGGCATAAAGTGGGGGCACTTTTGGTATTTGTGAATACCATTTTTACCCCTTGTTTTTCCTATAAATAGAGGGGAGGGGGCAGCCCCATATGCTTCATCCTTGCTCTCATACACATGCAATGCTTTGCTAGCTCTCTCTCTCTCCCTCCCACGAAAAGAGTTTTTCGTAGAGCCGAAAGGCTGTCTGGGTTCCGGCAGGAACTAGCTCTGGACGGCGAAGCCCTGCCGAATAGCTGACACCGTATGTGTGCAACCCCGTAGAGAGATTGTAGTTTCGATCTTTTGCCCGAAGGGCTGTTCGAGTTACCGTTCGAGTTTCCGGCGTCCTCCCGAAGGGCTGTTCGGGTTACTGTTCGGGTTCCGAGGGTCCTCCCGAAGGGCTGTCCGCAACATTGTCCGGGGGACTGTGCGACCGCCTCCGGAAGGGCTGTCCGGAGTGGGAGTACATCCTTGCGGTTGGGAGGTTGTAAATCCTAGCTGCAGGGATCTGCACGGACGATCTACACCGACTCTTCTTCCGCTGCGCTTCGAGTTGGTACGGATCAGATCAAACCTTGTATGCAGTCTCCATAGTGATCCTGGGCGTGCTCGCTGTACCGAAAATTTTTGTTTTCTGCCGCGTTCCCCAACATAATGCCCTTAGCTCGGTAGACTGGTACCTCGGCGCTGCCCGAACGGGACTTGAAGGGGCCGTGAAGCTCATGTCTACTAATATGTAGGTATGGTATTAGTTTTGACAACTAGTATCTAACCCAGTAGCCCCCGAGCCTTAATTTGGGCAGGACGGCCGAGTTAAGGGTCTGACATTTATAATGCCCTGCTATTGTGCAGACTGTTCGGGAGCAAAACAAAAAGCTGTCCGAGGACCTCAAATAGGCGCGAACAGAGTTAGAGTCTATGAAGGCCGAGCTGCAGGGATCTGCACCGACGATCTACACCGACTCTTCTTCCGCTGCGCTTCGAGTTGGTACGGATCAGATCAAACCTTGTATGCAGTCTCCATAGTGATCCTGGGCGTGCTCGCTGTACCGAAATTTTTTGTTTTCTGCCGCGTTCCCCAACAGTGGCATCAAGAGCCAGGCTATGCGTAGATGCAGGTTACGATCTAGAATACATGGTGATGTATGGGTATTGCATAATATAATTTTGGAGTAGATGAGATCTATTGCTGAAAATTATTTATGCGGGTAGCAGATGAAGTCTGTTACCCGATGTTCTTGTTGCTTCCCTGGAATTTGCGTTTGCTCAATCTCGAGACAGCATGGTGGAATTTCACAAAGTTCTGGCAATCCGCGATCCTGATTGATCAACGAAGTGCTATCAGTTCTTTGGGTTCCACCATAGTCAACAGAAAGATGAAATTCGCAGATGAAAGGGCATTGCAGATATGATCTGCACGGGGGTCACGCGTATGACGAAGTTTAGTATGGGGCTCGAGATTTAATTATCTCGTGTTTCATACACCCCGAGATATTAATCTAGCAATTTTGAATTATCATACTTGATGATAAAACGTTGGTAGCTGCAGTTTAAGTCAAAACCTTAGAAGCCACGTAAAATGAAATTTTGCATAAACCGATTAGAGTCGTCTAACTTGGTTTTGCAGGATGTACATGTGATGTGGTATAGCAAAGCTCATATGAATTCGATTATGTATAAGATGACTATATGATGTAAATTTGTTAACATGACCTGCGTGTCATGATTCGGCATGATGGCTGGAGCCATATGATTGCACTTTAATGACCTGCGTGTCAACCTTATGTAATGCACTTATTTTATTAGCTATAGAGATAGCAATATTATCTGGTGCATCGACAAGGTGGTGGCAATCTTCGCAAAGGTGAACACCGACGCGAATGCCGAAGACGAAGAATACATGACTTCTCCATCAGAAGGGGCTATACCATATCATGCTATTATGAATTTCCTGAGATGTTTATCCCTCTTGATGCACCCTTCTTGATTGCGCGGTAGTCGCTTTTTATTAGGGTGATCTCTCACAAAAATATCAAAGTAGTTAGTGTTCACCCAAGTGTAGCAGCGTCTGAAATTCGTATCTTTTCGGGGTGCGCCATGTCCACATGGGTACGAACGAATCGAGAGGAATGAGGCGGGTGAGGTCAGACCTCGCAGCAAGATCACTTGGTTGTCTTTGACGTTCAGGCAGGATCGTCCTGAGCTCGGAACACACCCATCGAAAGATGAACAAGATTCACATGGAGATGTGATCGGCAAGTTTGCCTACCGATTGAAATTCTCGTCATCAGTGATGTCCACATCAATGGCGTTGAATTAAATGTGGGTCATGTATCACTCATAATCAATTTTGAGAGATATTGATTTGAGTGGGAGCGCACTTTAGAATAAAATTGTTTATTCACTAGTGCAAAAATCATTATGAACAAAGTCTAAGTGAACTTGTGTTTTCCGTTGTAGATCAAATGGCTCGCAATAGCGCGTTCAACTTAGGCCCGATGTTAGAGAAAGAGAAGTTAGCTGCGAATGGAAACAACTATGCGGACTGGGTCCGTACCCTGAGGATTGTCCTCAGGAGTGCTAAGAAAGTGTACGTGCTTGACGGACCTCTTCCACCTAAGCCGGCGGAAACAGCCCCGGCAGACGAACAAAATGTCTGGGCCACTAAGGATGATGATTTCAACTTAGTGCAGTGCCTCATGCTGTCTTGCATGAGTTCAGAGCTTCAAAAACGTTTTGAATTCCATAACTCCTTTGATATGATCAAAGATCTGGATGCTCTGTACAAGTTTAATGCACGGTCTGAACGTTTTGATATCATGAAAATGATGGCGGAGACCAAGATGGCTGAGGGCAGTTTAGTTGGCGAGCACGTAGTCAATATGATTGGCTACGCTGAAAGGCTTAAAACCCTGGAATTTCCACTTCCGCCAGAGCATGTTATGGACTTGTTGCTAGGTTCACTCCCCCCGTCTTATAGCGGTTTTATCATGAACTACAACATGAATGGGATGAACAAAACGCCTAATGAGGTGCTTGCCATGCTGAAAACTGTTGAAGGAGGACTGCAGAAAAATCGCAAGCAAGTGTTGCTTGTGAATAAAACTGCCAGTTTCAAAAAGAAAGGCAAGCCAAAGAAGGGCAAGGGCGCCGGTAGGACCGGCTTCCAACGCAAATCTAATGGCGGAGCTAAGAATGAAACTGAGTGCTTCTACTGCAAGGGCACAGGACACTGGAAGAGAAACTGCAAGAAGTATCTGAAAGATAAGAAGTCCGGGAAAACCGGAAAAGGTATAATTGTTATACAAGTTAATGTCATTGATCTTTTACTTGCTAGCGAAAATTCTAAGTCTTGGGTATTTGATACCGGATCGGTTGCTCACATTTGCAACTCGATACAGGGGCTTCAGAAGGTGCGCAAGCTGGCAAAGAATGAAGTCGTGATGCGTGTCGGGAAC
Source organism: Elymus sibiricus (assembly GCA_039707655.1). Classification (NCBI taxonomy): domain Eukaryota; kingdom Viridiplantae; phylum Streptophyta; class Magnoliopsida; order Poales; family Poaceae; genus Elymus; species Elymus sibiricus. Next base: position 481,167,894 of record CM077672.1, on the reverse strand, counting down.
GGCGCTGGGATCGCCGCTCAAGCCGTCGGCATTATGCCTCTACGTCTCCCTTCAGGATTTATTTTGGAACTTAGTAACTGTTATTTTGTTCCATTGTTGTGTAGAAACATTATCTCTGGATTATGTTTAGTACACGATGGGTACTCCTACAAGTCTGAGAACAATGGTTGTTCACTTTATTGTAAAGATATGTTTTATGGATTTGCACCCATTGTTGGGGGCCTTTTCATACTAAATCTTGAATGTGAAAATGATGTCTTTAACGTGAATGCTAAACGCCTTAAGAAGGCTGATACCACCACCACTTACTTGTGGCACTGTCGGCTTGGCCACATCGGAAAGAAACGCATGCAAAGACTCCATAACGATGGAGTTTTACCGTCCTTTGATTTTGAATCATTTGACACATGTGAAGCTTGCTTGATGGGAAAAATGACCAAGACGCCGTTCACGGGTCATCCTGAACGGGCGAGTGATTTATTGGAAATAATACATAGTGATGTATGTGGTCCAATGAGCACAATCGCACGGGGTGGGTATTTCTACTTTGTGACTTTTACTGATGATTTAAGTAGGTATGGCTATATCTACTTGATGAAGCATAAGTCGGAAACCTTTGAAAAGTTCAAAGAATTTCAGAATGAGGTGGAAAATCATCGTAACAAAAATATTAAGTTTCTGCGGTCTGATCGCGGAGGCGAATATCTTAGTCATGAGTTTGGCCAACATCTGAGTGACCGTGGAATCGTTTCACAGCTTACGCCTCCCGGAACTCCATAGCGAAACGGAGTGTCGGAAAGACGTAACCGAACCCTGTTAGACATGGTAAGGTCGAATATGTCTCTTACAGATCTACCGATATCTTTTTGGGGTCACGCACTACTTACTGCCGCTCACACACTAAACAGAGCACCGTCTAAGTCTGTTGAGACGACACCATACGAGTTATGGCATGGGAAGAAACCCAATTTGTCGCATCTCAAAGTTTGGGGTTGTGAAGCTTATGTAAAACGTTTACAACCGAGCAAACTCGATCCCAGATCAGACAAATGTAACTTTGTAGGTTATCCCAAGGAAACAATTGGGTATTTCTTCTACCAACCCTCCGAGTGCAAAGTGTTTGTCGCTAAAAATGGAGTCTTTCTTGAGAAAGAGTTTCTCGCTAAAGAATTGAGTGGGAGGACAGTACAACTTGATGAGATTAGTGAATCTTCGGCAACCGTTGATATGGCTAAGGAACCGGAAGTAATTCCGCAAATTATCCCTACAACCGAGCCGGAAGTTGTCGCATGTGATGCGGAAACTTCAAACAATGTTGTAACTGAACCGCGCTTAACGAAATCTTCATTCTTGAAGACGATGAACCTGCGCACTACAAGGAAGCGATGGCGGGGCCTAGCTCAAGGGAATGGCACAAGGCCATGAAATCCGAAATGAAATCCATGTACGAAAACCAAGTTTGGAACTTGGAAGAACTTCCAGATGGCGTAAAACCCATTGGTTGTAAATGGATTTTCAAAAGAAAGACAGACGCGGATGGTAACATTACTATCCACAAAGCTAGACTTGTCGCGAAAGGGTTCACGCAAGTTCTAGGGGTAGACTACGACGAGACTTTCTCGCCCGTAGCTATGCTAAGGTCTGTTCGGATATTACTAGCAATTGCTGCTTATTTCGATTATGAAATATGGCAGATGGATGTCAAAACGGCTTTCCTAAATGGAAACCTTGAACAGGATGTATACATGATACAGCCAGAAGGTTTTGTCGATCCTAAGAATGCTGGAAAGGTGTGTAAGCTTCAGAAAGCCATTTATGGTCTGAAGCAAGCATCAAGGAGCTGGAACATTCGTTTTGATGAAGTGGTCAAAGAGTTTGGCTTCATCAGGAACGACGAAGAATCTTGTGTTTACAAGAAGTTTAGTGGGAGCGCAAAAGCATTTCTAATCTTGTATGTGGATGACATATTGTTGATTGGAAATGACGTGAATTTTCTTAGCGAAATAAAAGACTCATTGAAGAAGAGTTTTTCAATGAAAGACTTAGGCGAAGTGGCATATGTATTGGGCATCAGAATCTATAGAGATAGATCAAGACGCCTGATAGCGCTTAGCCAAAGCACGTACATTGACAAGGTGTTGAAAAGGTTCAACATGGAGAACTCCAAGAAAGGCCTACTCCCCATGTCACCTGGCACAGTGCTTTGCAAGAATCAGTGTCCTCAGACACTCAATGAGCGAGTACAAATGAATGATATTCCATATGCTTCGGCAGTTGGTTCTATTATGTATGCCATGCTATGTACAAGACCGGATGTTTCCTATGCGCTAAGTGTTAGCAGCCGGTACCAAGGTGATCCAGGATTGGAACACTGGGCCGCAGTCAAGGGTATTCTTAAGTACCTCAGAAGGACCAAGGATTTACTCCTTGTGTACGGAGGTGATGAAGAGCTCATTGTAAGTTGTTACACTGATGCAGGCTTCATGACTGACCCAGATGACTTTAAATCTCAATCTGGCTATGTTTTCATATTGACGGCGGCGCAGTTGATTGGAAAAGTTCCAAACAAAAGACTGTGGCGGATTCTACAACGGAGGCGGAATATGTTGCTACTTCAGAAGCCTCCAAGCAGGCTGTCGGAATCAAGCAATTTCTTGAAGACCTTGGTGTGGTTCCAAGTGCTCTGGACCCGGTGGAGATCTATTGTGATAATAGTGGTGCCGTGGCTCAGGCAAGGGAGCCATGTTCGCACCATAAGACAATGCATATTCAACGCAAATATAAACTCATTCGACATCATGTCGAAGAAGGTTTAGTGAAAGTACGCAAAGTTCACACGGATCTGAATGTGTCAGACCCGATGACAAAGCCTCTACCACGAGCAAAGCATGAGCAACACCGGATAGCCATTGGTGTTAGGGAAGCCATGTAACTGGATTATGATTCTAGTGCAAGTGGGAGACTGTAGGAGATATGCCCTAGAGGCAGTAATAACAGTTATTTTGTATCTCCGAGTTTGTAATGAATGTTTATGATCCATGCTATAACTGCAATGATTCTCGAGTCTACAATAACCACGAGGCTTGGAGGGAAACTCATGTGCACGTGTGGTATAATAAATGGAAAACTATTCCTAGTCATGCCTCTATGACTGGCTCAAGTATTGCATGATGATCCTGTTTTCCTGATCATGGGCATGGCTATGCCGGCAATTTTGAGGGCACAATGTTAGTAGAACACTTGTGTTGAATCGACCCAAATTGATGTTATGCTATGAGATACATTCGTCATGAGTTAATGGTTAATAACACAGAGATAGTTATTGTTTGCATAATTCCTTAGACCATGAGAGTGTCGAGTTTTTTCATGCTTGCTTCATGAACTTTGGGGTTTGTTAAACGTCATCCGTAAATGGGTGGCTATTACGGCGGCTTACGGGTTCATGGAAAAGTATGTCAAGTAACTTGATAGCTCAAGATTGGGATTTTCTCCTCCGACGATGGAGAGATATTCTCGGGCCCTCTCGGTGTTACGGTATCCATCATCGTCTGGCCAGACACATTGTGATTTGATCACTGGGATGCCGGAACACGGAAACGAGTAAAGAGAACAAAACCGGTTACGAGGTAACTTGCATAATGGACAAGTTGTTGATCCACGGGGATGCATAAATCTCACCTCGGGTTTTGTAATATATCGTGAAGCAACAGGAATAGCACACGGCAACTGGAGGTTCACTCGAATATTCATTCGTGTGGGTATAGGGTTCAATATGGGTGTCCACGGCTCCGATGTTGATCATTGATCGGAAAGTGTTCCGGGTCATGTCTATACTTCACCGAACCTATAGGGTCACACGCTTAAGGGTCATCTATCTACTGAATACTAGACGGGGAGTCTGAGAGAAATTCACCGGAAAAGTTTCGGACGAAACGGAAACGTTCCGGAGAGGATATCGGAATAGTTCCGGTAAAACTGAAAAGTTGTTTCAGGAGATACCATAAAGTCAAATTGGTCTTGGCACATGCCTGATAATTCTTGGAGGGTGCCAGAATCGTTCTGGAAACTTTTTGGAATTTTCTGGAATGAAAACCGGAAATGTTCCGGAGCTGCCGAAACCGCTTCAGATGCTTTTCGCAGATGAAATCACTACACCGGAATTGTTCCGGCTCGCGTTGAAAATTATTTTGGTGGGTACTGGAATTGTTCTAAGCCCACATGAATATTTTCAGTTCGATCAGACGCTGAAAAATGTCGTCGTGAATAGTGAAAGTGCTTTTTGGATATTTGTGGAAAAACACCTTTTTGGATATTTCCAAAAAGGCTTCTAGAAGGGATTGGGGAGCAAGCAAGCTCCTCATGGGGGACCCCCCAAGGGTGGCCGGCCAAGGGAGGTGGGGCTCCATGGAGCTCCACTTGCCACCCTTCTTTGCTTTATTCTTTTTTAGAAAAGGCATAAAGTGGGGGCACTTTTGGTATTTGTGAATACCATTTTTACCCCTTGTTTTTCCTATAAATAGAGGGGAGGGGGCAGCCCCATATGCTTCATCCTTGCTCTCATACACATGCTATCCTTTGCTAGCTCTCTCTCTCTCCCTCCCACGAAAAGAGTTTTTCGTAGAGCCGAAAGGCTGTCTGGGTTCCGGCAGGAACTAGCTCTGGACGGCGAAGCCCTGCCGGATAGCTGACACCGTATGTGTGCAACCCCGTAGAGAGATTGTAGTTTCGATCTTTTGCCCGAAGGGCTGTTCGAGTTACCGTTCGAGTTTCCGGCGTCCTCCCGAAGGGCTGTTCGGGTTACTGTTCGGGTTCCGAGGGTCCTCCCGAAGGGCTGTCCGCAACATTGTCCGGGGGACTGTGCGACCGCCTCCGGAAGGGCTGTCCGGAGTGGGAGTACATCCTTGCGGTTGGGAGGTTGTAAATCCTAGCTGCAGGGATCTGCACGGACGATCTACACCGACTCTTCTTCCGCTGCGCTTCGAGTTGGTACGGATCAGATCAAACCTTGTATGCAGTCTCCATAGTGATCCTGGGCGTGCTCGCTGTACCGAAAATTTTTGTTTTCTGCCGCGTTCCCCAACATAATGCCCTTAGCTCGGTAGACTGGTACCTCGGCGCTGCCCGAACGGGACTTGAAGGGGCCGTGAAGCTCATGTCTACTAATATGTAGGTATGGTATTAGTTTTGACAACTAGTATCTAACCCAGTAGCCCCCGAGCCTTAATTTGGGCAGGACGGCCGAGTTAAGGGTCTGACATTTATAATGCCCTGCTATTGTGCAGACTGTTCGGGAGCAAAACAAAAAGCTGTCCGAGGACCTCAAATAGGCGCGAACAGAGTTAGAGTCTGTGAAGGCCGAGCTAGAGGATGTGAAGAATTTCACCAGAGAGGCACATGGTAAGTGCCGGGCTTTAAGTTGTTTAAGAAAAAGTTGATGGAACACCTCTGCTAATGAAAGATGATTCCATAGCAGCCGAGTCGATAAATCAGCTGTAGAAGGATCTAGATATAGCCAAGGAAGCTCAAAGGTATGCGGAGTCACAGCAAGAGGCTGGCTACGGGGTGCTTTCCCGAAGTTATGAGGAGAGGGATAAGCTTAAGGCGGAAGGCGAACAACAGGCTCAAGAAATCAAAAGTTTGAAGGCTCAACTGGCCCAATCCCAAGAGGAGAACTAGAGACTGAAAGCGGGCATGTTCGGTGAGTGCGACTCAGCTTTTGTTAGTTCATAAACTGTACGTAACAGACAGCAATATGAACAACGTCGTATCTCATTGTAGTTCTTCTAACCGGACGCCCCGAAGAGGAGGCCGGCTCTTATGGGCGGGACCTGCTGAAGGAGCTATCCGTCGTGCACGAGCGGGCCCGAAAGGCCATGAAGAGCATGTTCAAAGCATTGTGGCCTGGTGAGGTGGCTCCGGAAGGGATGGCCGAACTCACAAATCGATTCAAAGGAGCTCGGAGCCGCTTTGAGCTATGGAAGATGTCATCTTGTCGTGAAGGAGCACGGGAAGCTTGGGCGATGATCAAGACCCGCTTCACCAAGCTGGAACCGGAGCGTTTAGCTAGGGTTGGGCCAGTAGGGCCAGATGGGCAGGAAGTGCACGTGCATCTGGTATATGACCAGGTTATGCCCGCAGCTCGGCTGTCCCAAGCAGATTGTGCTCTGGAGACCATAATAGATGGTCTTGATCAAGATTAACAGTTTGATTCTATGTATCTATGTACTATACATCAAGTAGTCTCCAAACCGTGTGTAAAACGTTGTCTTAACCGGCCATCGACTTCCGCCTCCTAGGCCAGGAGCCGAGGAGTGTTTCCTACTGTGTGATCCGAAAACATCAGAAACGCTTCGGAGAACTAGGCAATCTGGCCATGTGGTGCGAACAGACAAAAACGTGCTCGGGGAGTTATGTTATATTACTGTGTAACGTAAGAAACATCTTCCAACGAAAATAGTTCCGCTATGGGTCCCTTTCGTCGGGTTACCACGTTAGCCGTGGCTGAATAACCGAATACCCGAAGTAGACGGGGATGGTTACTTCGGGAAAATATCCCGAAAACTTGGCGATAGGTACCAATTATTTTCACTTCCCCCGTGGCCGACCAACTGTATTCTTAAGAATGCTAGCTTTTGGCTTCACCCGTCTGAGGTACGTACCCAGGAAATCCGGACGTAACAATCACAGAGGTGATCCCTTTACTCCCTAGCCGAACAATCGGGAATGTAGGGGGTAAACACAGGAGTGAGGCAACCCAGCTTGGCAAAATCTTAAGTCAAATTGATGCATATAGTGGCTTTAAAACGATGCGGGAAGGTTGCAAACTCGAAAAGACGGATGATTGCAGAAATAAAATATGATAGGCTCCGTAAAAGAAGCCCCCAGGTAACAGCGTGTGGTACATTCAAAGATGTTTGCCGAAGAAAAACTTAGCGTAGTTCGGCATATCCGAACACAACCCGGGAGAGACTATTGACTAGAAAAAATACAAATCCAAGAAGGATAGACCGAACAAGGTAAGGTCGCGGAGCTAGCCGTAGAAACGTCGTAGCCGAGCTGCGTTCCATGGGTTTGGTTCGAGGCGGTTGTCCTTTGGGTCGCGGAGACGATATGCTCCCCCCGCGAGTACTTGATCGATTATGAAGGGCCCCTCCCATTTGGGCGACAGCTTATGCTTCTGCTTCTCCGGGAGGCGCAGGACTAGATCGCCGACGCTGTAGGCCTTCGCCCGTACTTCCCTGCTCTGATAACGTCTGGCCTGCTGCTGATAAAAAGCAGAATGAGCCCGAGCTATGTCGCGCTCGCCCTCCAGGGCGTCCAGGTCATCTTGCCGATCCATCTCGGCCTCCTTTTCTTCATACATACGCACCTGAGGGGCGTCGTGAATAAGGTCGCTGGGGAGGACGGCTTCTGCCCCATACACCATGAAGAACGGTGTGTAGCCCGTGGATCAATTAGGAGTGGTGCGTAGGCCCCACAATACGGAGTCGAGCTCCTCGACCCAATGGCAGTTAGATTCTTTGAGAGATCGGACCAGACGGGGCTTGATGCCGCTCAAAATCAGTCCATTAGCTCTCTCGACCTGTCCATTAGACTGTGGGTGATATACTGAGGCATAGTCGATCTTAATGCCCAGATTAGCGCACCAGTCTTTAACTTCCTGGGCATTAAAATTGGATCCATTGTCCGTTATTATGCTATGGGGGACACCGTAACGGTGTACGACGCCGGAAATAAAATCGATGACCGGCTTAGACTTGGCTGAAGTTACAGGTTTTGCCTCGATCCATTTAGTAAATTTGTCTACCATGACGAGTAGATACTTCTTTTTCTTGGTCCCCCCTTTAAGTGGTCCGACCATGTCCAGCCCCCAGACCGCGAAAGGCCAAGTAATCGATATCGTCCGAAGGGCCGCGGGGGGCATATGGCTCTGATTTGCAAAGAGCTGGCATCTAACGCAATGTTGGACCAGTGTTTGGGCGTCTGTTCGGGCAGTGGGCCAGAAGAACCCTGCTAGGAAAGCCTTGCTGACCAAGGCCCGAGCTGCCGCGTGGTGACCGCCCATGCCAGCATGAATCTCGGCCAGGAGCTGTCTTCCCTCATCTTCGAATATACATCTTTGGAGGACGCCAGTAGTGCTTTTCTTATATAGTTCTCCCTCATGGAGTTTATAGGCTTTAGATCGTCGAATGATACGCCTTGCCTTAGTCTGGTCAGCCGGTAATTCTTGGCGGAGGAGGTAGGCGAGAAAGGGCTCGGTCCATGGCGCGATTACCGCCATGACTTCGTGAGCCGAAGATGTCATTTCAATTGCCAAGCCCCCGATAATTCCTTCGTCTGGTTCGATAGGCGGAGGGACGAGCTCTCCTGTAGTATGGGATTCCGAGCCCTGGGCATCCTCCTGCCACACCACGGACGGCTTGAAGAGTCGTTCTAAAAAGGTGTTCTCAGGGACACGGTCGCGCTTGGCGCCCATTCGAGCAAGGATATCGGCAGCTTGATTGTTGTCTCTAGGTATATGGTGAAACTCCAGTCCTTTAAAACGGGCGGAGATTTTTAGCACGGCATTGCGGTATGCTGTCATTTTCGGGTCTTTTGCGTCGAATTCGCCATTGACTTGAGAGATGGCGAGATTAGAATCTCCCCGTACCTCGAGCCGCTGTATGCCCATTGACACCGCAATCCGAAGTCCATGTAACAGAGCCTCGTATTCGGCTGCGTTGATGGAGTCGGTGTACATGATCTGGAGTATGTAACGAATATTGTCGCCAGTGGGGGATGTGAGGACCACTCCAGCCCCCAGCCCAGCGAGCATTTTGGAGCCGTCAAAGTACATCGCCCAATGCGAGTATGTACTGTACTCCCTAGGGAGTTCGGCTTCCATCCATTCCGCAACGAAATCAGCCAAACCCTGAGATTTAATAGCTCGGTGTGGGCGATATATGATTTCGAAGGGGAGGAGTTCTATAGCCCATTTGGCTATGCGGCCGGTGGCATCTCGATTGTTGATTATATCATTCGGTAGTACTTCGGATGCCACCGTAACCGAGCACTCCTGGAAGTAGTGGCGGAGCTTTCGGGATGCCATAAAAACTGCGTAGGCGATCTTCTGATAATGCGGGTACCTCGTTTTACACAGGGTGAGCACTTCAGATACGTAGTACACAGGTTTCTACACCTGGAGCTTGTGACCGTCTGCCTCTCGTTCGACGACGAGAACCGCGCTGACCACCTGATTCGTGGCCGAGATATATAGCAGCATTGGCTCGCCCGGGCTGGGTGCTATCAAGATCGGGTTGCTGGCCAGTAGAGTTTTTATTTCTTCGAGTGCTGCCGCCGCTTCACTGGTCCATTCGAACTTCTTCGTCCGTTTGAGCAATTTATATAGCGGTAAGGCTTTTTCTCCGAGGCGTGAGACGAAGCGGCTTAGGGCTGCAACAGTGCCGGCAAGTTTCTGGACGTGCTTAAGCTCAGTGGGGATAGCCAGCTCGGATAGTGCCGGTATTTTCGCTGGGTTGGCTTCTATTCCTCTATGGGAAACGATGAATCCGAGCAGCTTACCGGCCGGTACTCCGAAGACGCACTTATCGAAAGTCCAAAGACTAGCAAAGGTTTGCCGGAGATCATCCACCAGCTGGCTGACGTGTTTGGTTTTGATAACCACGTCGTCCACATATGCTTCGACTGTTTTGCCTATTTGTTTTTCCAAACATGTTTGAATCATGCGCTGGTATGTAGCCCCTGCGTTCTTTAATCCGAAGGGCATTGTGTTGAAACAGAATGGCCGATAGGGAGTGATGAATGCAGTGGCCGCTTGGTCGGACTCCTTCATTTTAATTTGATGGTATCCAGAGTAAGCGTCGAGGAAACACAATGAGTCATGCCCGGCGGTGGCGTCGATGATCTGGTCTATGCGGGGCAAGGGGAAAGGATCTTGGGGTAGGCCTTGTTTAAATCCTTGAAATCGACACACAACCACCAGGACTTATCCTTCTTTGGTACCATGACCAGATTGGCCAACCACTCTGGATGTTTGATGTCCCGGATGAATCCAGCTTCGAGCAACTTTGCCAGTTCCTCGCCCATAGCCTGACGCTTGGGTTCGGAAAACCGACGCAGGGTCTGTTTGACTGGCTTGAAACACTTAATGATGTTCAAGTTGTGCTCGGCTAATCTACGCGGGATCCCTGGCATGTCGGACAGGTGCCAGGCGAAGATATCCCAGTTTTCACGCAAAAATTTGCGCAGCTCTTCGTCGACCGCGGGGTCCAACTGTGCTCCAATGGACGCCGTCTTTTTGGGATCTGTTGGGTGTACTTGGAATTTGATGATTTCATCCGCTGGTTTGAAGGACGTGGATTTGGGCCTTTTGTCGAGGATTACGTCATCCTTATCCACCGTTGAGCGGAGCGCGGTCAGTTCTTCAGCTGCGAGGGCTTCGGACAATGCTTCGAGGGCGAGGGATGCTGTTTTGTTCTCGGCCCGAAGAGCTCTGTCCGGATCACTTATTATTGTGATCACGCCGTTTGGCCCTGGCATTTTAAGCTTCATGTACCCGTAATCTGGGACTGCATGGAATCGTGTGAAGGCATCGCGCCCTAATAAGGCATGGTAGCCACTGCGGAAGGGCACGATGTGGAAAAGCAGTTCTTCGGATCGGTAGTTCTCCGGAGTTCCGAAGACCACATCAAGAGCTACTCGGCCACTAGAACGTGCCTCCCTTCCGGGGATGATCCCTCGAAAGGTGGTGTGACTTTGCTCGATGCGGGATCTGTCAAACTGCATTTTGTCCAAGGTGTCCTCGTAAATGAGGTTTAGCCCGCTACCGCCGTCCATTAACACCCTTTGGGGTCGAAATCCATCGACTATGGGATCAAGGACAAGGGCGGCGGCAGCTCGAGTAGGGCGGGACCTCGGCTGGTCTTGTTCACTGAAAGTGATGGGTGTGTCTGTCCATGAGTGTGTCTCTGCCACATGGTGAATTTGAGCGAGCTCTCGAAGGGCTCTCTTCATCTGGTTCTTCGAGGAATACGTCTCGTAGATTGTTAAGATTTCGGCGTCATCATCAAAGGGCGTTGCTAGACTTTTATTTGAGTACGGGCCTCCGAGGATGACCTCGCCGCTCTTGGCAACTTGCCTGACCACCCAGCAAGCTCGAAGGCTGTGGGTTGGGTTTGTGTTGACGAGGATGGAGTGTATGGGGCATGGTTTATCCAGCAATTCGTCAAGGACTGTTCTGGATCTTGTCAGGGGGTTTCATCCTTTTCTCGGATGGCTCGTATTGGGGTGTCCGGCGAGGGTGTGCGCGTTTTGCTCGAGCTCGGTTTAGTTCCTCTGTACGGATTGACTCCGTTTGCTCGAGCTGAGCCCGCCAAGCATACTCCATGGCGCAGTATTTGGACACCAGATCCGATAAGTTAGAGAAATTTTGGATGTGGCAGCGGGCGAGGGCGTTTAAGACGCCCTCGTCTCGGCAGTTCTGTCGGAAGATCTCCAGAATGTCCTTGTTGCAGCCGTCCGTCATCTTGATTTTGACGATAAGGAATCTGGCCCAGAAGTGGCGAACTGTCTCTCCGGGCTGCTGCTTAACGTACATCAGGTCCCATATGTTGGGCCGTCCTGAGTTATCTGGACAGTACTCAATGTGGGGGGTGGGCGGGATAGAAAATTTGATCCCAGCGGAGTGTGAGTCCGAAGTTTTGGCGGCCGCGTCCTGGATTGACGTGGAATCCAATGCGCCGAACTCTGGATAATTGGCCGGGCGCGGGTGCGTGGATCCGTAATTGCGTGCTGAACCAGACTTCGGCTCTAAGTCCTCTTCGGAACGGAGTTCGGCTGCCGAGCTGGAGGATGAAGCCTGCTGGTCGGAAACTTGCACCTCATGCGCTTTCGGTTCTGAGGGAAGGGGTGAACCCTCCGTGGGGTCTTCGATAGTGGCGACCAAGTGAGTGGTGACAGGGGCGTGAATTTCCCTGTCGTCGGTTTTAAGCCCGATCTGATCGTAAACCGAGGACTGGCCATCGGCGATTCCCAGGACCTGGATCCGATCTAGTATCCCGTTTAACAACGAGAGATCCGTCGGCTCCAAGTTCTGATAGTTTGCGGGGTCAACCCGTAATATGGCCGTGACGGGGGCGTCTGAATTCGCCCCGTAGTCATGTTCGGCCGAGGCTGATCTTCGGCAGCCGAGCGTGGAGATCAAGTCCGGGCTCAAGGCTGGATCTGCAGTGGCGGCCGTCTCGGTAGTGGGCTTGGCCGTACTCGAAGTCGGTACTTCAGGATTTGTGGGTCCTTCAGGAGAGGCTGAGGACCCCGTGAGGATAATATCTCCCCGGGAGTCGGCGACGAACTCCAAGCTTCCGAACCTGATCTCCTGGTTGGGGGTGAAGCTGTCGACCCGGCCAAGGTGACCGGCCGGATCGGCATGTAGCATGACGCTGCCGAACGCGAAGAGCTGGCCGGGAACAAAAGTGTCCCTGCGGCTAGCGTTGTTGCTGATGACTAGGCGAGCCATTGATCCTTGATGACCCACGGCGGAACTCTCAATGAAAGCACCAATGTCGGTACCAAAACCGGCAGATCTCGGGTAGGGGATCCGAACTGTGGGTCTAGGAATCAATGGGTAACAGGGAACATAGAGACGGCGATTTACCCAGGTTAGGGCCCTCTCGAAGAGGTAATACCCTACATCCTGCTAGATTGTATTGATGTGATTGTATGAAGGTTACAGAGTTGATCTACCTCGAGATCGTATGGGCTAAACCCTAGGCAATGAATATGATGATCCTCTACGGACTAAACCCTCTAGTTTATATAGACACCAGAGGGCCCTAGGGTTACATAAGGTCGGTTACCATCAGGGGATAAACATGTCGGCCACGCCAACTATTCCTTGGAGGAGACGCCAAGTCTTCGGAGGTTTCCTTCTGATACCCGGGGTCGCCCATATTCCGGCCTTCCATCGACGAGTAGAGTGTGGCCCACCAGCCCGGCCTACGATAGATAGGCCGGCAGCCCGAGTACCCCCTAGTCCGGGACACCCTTAGCTTGTCGCTTTATATTTGCTTCATTATGAAGCAGGCTTTGATAGCCTTGTGGTTTATCCTTGCTATACTATAAAGCTGGCTCTTCGCGTGACATATACCTATGTTTTAGCTTTGATAAGTTCAGGGTCAACAAAGGCTGTGATAGGCATCAGGGTTGATTGACTTAGCAAGCGCATAGCGGGGTCACATAATTGCGAGTGACATCAAGCTTACAGGCAGGTGTGACCGATGATATAAATTGGCATAGGCCAGGTTCAAGGGTGATTAGCTTAACTCGTTGAGTTAGAAGCCCCCAAGTAACCAATGATCAATTGATAAAAAATAAAGACTCAACACACATTGATATGAGGTGAAACGACACAGCTCCATGGTCCAGAGATGCCGGCTTTATTCCATTGATCATAATAATATATACAAGATGATATGCAAGCTATGCAGAATATAAACTAAGCTAAATTATAACTTATGAAATGAAACTATGTATAATAAGGACGCAGATGAGCGATGCTCCAGGCACTGTTCAAAAAATCGTCCGATTCAGCGATTTATCGTCTGATTTATCGCTACTTGGGGGGTGACCGATAAGATTATGTCTTATCTTCACCATTTATCATTTGGGCCGATTTATCGCTCTAACAAGCGATTTATCGGGAATCTACCGATAAATCGGGCCTATTCCTAGCACTATGTTTGCAGAAACTATGTTATTTGTGTTTTGTGGACGTTGTTATGCAATATGTACTATTGTCCTATTTTGTTTGTCATTATACGAGGATTCAAAGGCTAGGAATCAAGGTAACAATTCTGTCCAATTTTTTTTGGGTGTTGAATATAGCATATTTTAGTGTTGACAACCTGGGATTTGCAAAAAATGGCCGATTAATAGTCGACCGATAAAATCGATTAATCGGCCGATTTCCGATTAATCTCTAATCCCCAGCTGGGCGAGACGCTAACGATAAGCGATATCCTTAACATTGGTTCAGGGCCTGTTGCTTTCCTCCTCGGATGTACGTGATTTATTTGCTTCACGTATGTCAACGAGGTAGTAAGACCCGTTATGCAGATTCTTGCTGATGATGCAGGGTCCTTCCCAGGGTGGGGAGAGCTTATGCATACATGTCTGTTTTTGTATAAGACGGAACATTAAGTCACCTTCCTGGATGACTTCGGACTCTACGGCTATGATAGCGACGTAGGTCTTGTTGATATATCGCTGATCTTGATGCCGCAAGATCGCGTTCCTCCTCGAGGGCATCAAGGGATTCTTGGCGAGCTACCTCGTTATCTGCTTCGATGTAGGCAGTAACCCTTGGAGAGTCCTGAAGGATATCGCTTGGCAATACAGCTTCGGCACCATATACCAGGAAAACGACGTATAGCATGTTGACCTGTTGGGAGTAGTCCGTATGCTCCATAACACAGCAGGAAGTTCTTCCACCTAGCAGCCCGGGGTACGCTCTAGGGGAACCAGGAGTCTGGGTTTGATACCTCTTAACAACTCCTGATTTGCATGCTCTGCCTGTCCATTGGCCTACGGGTGCACCACTGAAGCCAGATCAAGTCGGATATGTTCCTTCTGACAAAATTTGTCCATGGCTCCTTCAGATAAGTTGCTGCCATTGTCTGTGATGATGCTATGAGGATATCCGAAACGATAGATGATCTTCTTCAGGAACTTGACTGATGTCTCTGCGTCGCAACTGCTGACGGGTTCTGCTTCTACCCACTTGGTGAATTTATCAATTGCAACCAATAGGTGGGTCTTCTTGCAAGACGAAGGTTTGAAAGGTCCGACCATATCGAGCCCCCGGACTGCAAACGGCCAAGTAATTGGGATCATCTGAAGCTCTTGAGCCGGCACATGGGTCTGTCTTGCATATTTCTGGCATCCGTCGCACTTGCGAACAATATCTTCCACGTCAGCATGAGCAGTAAGCCAGTAAAAACCGTGCCTGAAGGCTTTCGTGACCAGAGACCTGGAACTTGCATGATGACCACAATCACCAGAGTGAATTTCATTGAAGATCTCGCGGCCTTCTTCTGGAGAAACACAACGTTGAAATACTCCTGTAGTACTCCTCTTGTGAAGTTCACCGTTAACTATCGAGAATGCCTTGGAACGTCTGATAATCTGCCGGGTGATGATTTCCTCATCAGGGAGCTCGCCTCATGTAAGATAAGCCATATAAGGCTCTGTGCACTCTGGTGTCGCATGCAATGCGGCAACCAACTCAGATTCTGGATCTGTATTAGCAATGTCTTCCTCCGTAGGTAACTTGACCGACGGGTTATGCAGAACATCCAAGAAAACATTAGGTGGAACTGGCTTTCGCTAAGAACCCAAGCGAGACAATGCATCTGCTGCTTCGTTCTGCCGACGATCTATATGATCAACCTGATAACCTTTGAAGTGACCCGCCACAGCTATGACTGCACGCCTGTAGGCTGCCATAACTGGGTCTTTTGAATCCCAAGTCCCAGAGACTTGTTGCGAGACGAGGTTGGAATCACCAAGGCATCTGATTCGACTGATGTTCATCTCCTTGGCAATGCGCAATCCATGAAGTAGAGCCTCATATTCTGCTGCATTGTTAGTACAGGTGAACATGATCCATACGACATAATTGAACTTATTGCCGCAGGGGGAAGTGAGAACTACTCCAGTCCCCGAGCCCTCCAACTGCCGAGACCCATCAAAGTGCAAAGTCCAGTATTTGGTGTCCGGCTTCTCTGGAGGTGCTTGTAGCTATGTCTAGTCATTGACGAAATCAACCAAAGCTTGTGACTTGATGGCTGTACGCGGTACATACTTCAGATGATGTGGTCCAAGCTCGATAGCCCACTTTGCAATCCGCCCTGTCGCCTCTCTGTTCTGAATGATATCAGCCAAAGGTGTTGAACCGACGACGGTGATGGATAATGTTTCAGCATGAGGCTTGCCATGAAAACACCAAAAACCAACTTCTGCCGGTGTGGGTATCGCTGCTTGGACTATGTTAGGACTTCGCTGACATAGTAGACTGGTCGCTAAACTGGGTACTCTTTCCCCTCCTCTTTGCGCTCGACCACCATGACTGCACTGACAACTTTGTTATTAGCAGCGACGTACAGTAACATAGGTTCCTTCTCCTGGGGAGCTGCGAGGATAGGTGCTTTAGACAACTGCTTCTTGAGCGCCTCGAAAGCCTCATTGGCCGCATCATCCTAGACGAAGTCGTCTGTTTTCTTCAACAACTGGTACAGTGGGATCGCCTTCTCCCCAAGCTGGCTTATAAACCGAGTTAAAGCTGCCACACAACCTATGAGCTTTTGGACCGCGTTGAGAGAAGCCGGTTTCTTCAGGTTGACGATAGCCTGAATCTTTTTCGGGTTTGCCTCAATGTCGCGTTCTGAGACAAGGAAACCCATCAGCTTACCTGCAGGTACACCAAACACGCATTTGGCCGGGTTCGGCTTCATCTGATAGACGCGCAGGTTGTCAAATGTCTCCTTCAGATCAGCAATGAGGGTGTCGCTTTTCTGGGATTTGACCACAATGTCATCGACAAAGGCGTGCACATTGCATCCAATCTGGGTGTGCAGGCAATTTTGGATGCAACGCTGATAAGTTGCACCTGCACTTTTCAAACCAAAAGGCATCGACGTATAGCAGAATGCTCCAAAGGGTGTGATGAACGTTGTTTTCTCCTGGTCTTCCTCCTTCATCTTGATCTGATGATAACCAGAGTAAGCATCCAGGAAACACAGACTCTCGCAACCAGCCGTGGAATCAATGATCTGATCGATGCGAGGAAGAGCAAACGGGTCCTTGGGACAAACCTTATTCAGGTCGGTGTAGTCAACACACATTCGCCAAGTTCCGTTCTTCTTCAGTACAAGGACTGGGTTAACCAACCACTCCGGGTGAAAAATTTCAACGATGAACCCGGCTGCAAGGAGTCGAGCCACCTCTCACTACTAGGGAAAAGCCTATAGGTAGATGCTTAGCAGTAGCGTGGTTTAAGTGGGACGCGCTGTTGATACTTAGCAGTAGCGCGCTGTGGGACGCCGCGCTGCAGGTAAACCATAGCAGCAGCGCTGGTTAAACAGACCAACGCTACTGCTAAGTGGGGCCCACAGTGACCCCCGGGGCTAGCCATAGTAGCAGCGCGTGATGTTGGGCCCGCGCTACCACTAACGTGATAGCAGCACTGCCGGGTGCGGGGCCCGCGGGGCTACTATGGCTAGCTCCGGAGGGCACTGTGGGCACGGTGGGCCTGGCTTAGCAGTAGCACACGGTGCGAGGCCTGCTTTACAGCTAACGGGCCTAGCAGTAGCGCCGGCTCGTGCCCCGCGCTACTGCTAAGCCAACCCTATCCTCTTCCTACATGGCCCGTCCACCTCACTCTCCCTCTGCTCACTCTCTCTCTCTCTCACCTTTCTTCCTCCCGCCGTCGCCGTCGCCGTCCACCATTGCCGCCGTCCCCAGCCTCGGTAAGACTCCTCCTCCCTCCTCCAGCCGCCGCCCCTCCTCCCTCCTCCTCCCCCCTCCTCCCTCCTCCTCCATCCTCCTCCCTCCTCCAGCCGTCGCACCTCCTCCCTCCTCCAGCCGCCGGCACTCCTCCCTCATCCTCCTCCCTCCTCCCTCCTCCCTCATATGACAAAGTGTATTGGACACTTTGATTTAACTAAATTAGTTTATAGTTTCTAGTTTACTGAATTAGTTTATAGTTTCTAGTTTATAGTTTCTAGTTTACTGAATTAGTTAAAATTTTAGTTGGTCGAAAAATGTATTGGACACTTTGATTTAACTAAATTTTGGCACAGTTTTATTATCGTTTAGGCATTTTGTTTAATTCATATAAATTCAACTATGCCTCATATGACAAAGTGTTATATATGAAAGTTGATTAGCATCATGTCGACTTTCCGTTTATGCAACTTTCAACTATAACTAAAATTGCCAACTCACTGTTTCATCCTGTTGAAAAGTGCATGATGATGTTGCAGGCAGAAAAGTATAAAACTTGTATAGTTTGTAAATTTTGAACCTTAGCTCCATTTTAAACAAGTTATATATGTACATTGCTCTAAATTATGTCTACTATTTGAATATGTAACTTGTTGCCATGTTAAAACTTGATAACTTGCTGATATGTTGCATTTAGTGCATATGGCAATTGTGCCATTGATTATATGACTTGAAACTTGGATAAATTCATATCTTAAATTCATATTTTGTTTTGAACCAGAGAAACTAGTGTGAAGAAGCGAGGAGGTGTACGAAGAAGGATAACCAGAGCTTCAAGAACAAGCTACAAAAGACCACCAAGGTATATATGTTTCTTACTTAAAGATGAAGAGCTTGTACTTGATCAACAATGAGTATGATTTTGGACATGTCTTGCTGTGGAGAAGATGGATATTGGACATGTATTTCTTGTCTATTTGGACATGTGTATCATTTTGCAGGGAACACCTCCGAGTGGCCTATGTTTTGCCGGAATGTTGATTCATTTCCGTTCCGGCAAATTTTAGGCGCTCGATATGTCCTATTTTAGCAAAGGTCATGCCGAAATTTTCCGTGAATTTCAGCATGACTTATGCTAGAAAGTAGGGCATATCGAGTGCCCGGGATTTGCCGGAATGGGAATTAAACGACATTCCGGCAAAACATAGGCCATTTTTTTATGTCACCATTTCCTAGAGAGGGAGTGCCCACCACATACACCACTAGAGAGGGATTTGCCGTCGATCTTTAATCTTTGAATTATGAGCACAGAAAATATTTGACGACGATAGGATCCCCGAGTGTGATTACTGCACCGACGACGGGGGTATGTGCGACAGGCCTCACCTGGAAAACGATAGGTGCTTCACCCTCGCGCTGAAGGAGGCCTTCGAATATTTTACGGTCTGTAACGACGGCAAGTATTTTTTCGTAATTAAGCATGACTTAAGATTTTTGCTTTAACATGTAATTTCTATTTTTTACAATTCGATTAGTGCATCCCCTGCTACGCAAGACCTTATATCTTAGAGAAGCTCAATTTCGAAGATAGGGAGAATATGGAGACGGAGAAAGCTCACCTTAAGATGAAACATGGTTTTGTTTTTGAGGTTAAGCTCTACAATGCAGTAAATCACAGACATTTTGGTTGTTCAAATTGGAGAGGACTATGCAAGGCCTACGGATTTCAGGAGGATATGAAAATAACCTTAGATATTGGTCCTGAAGATGATCCTAAAGATAATATCGACATGGACATGATTCCAATTCTACTTCCATGTGAGTTTGTCAAACAAATTTGTTAAGTAATTTATATTGTTTATTTAAAAATAGTTGGTATTCATCCCTACTAAACTTGTTTATTTATAATTGACAGCTTATTTCCTTTCTTCAAAACATATACGAAAGATAGTAGACGCGACCTACTACAGTTATGGCTCAGAGCTAACTTGGGAGGAGAAAATTTCTCTTGTCTCATTTGTTAATGATGTTGAGACTTTTAAGATCAATTATGAAGTTAGCCAAAATTATAGTGGATACGTGCCACTAGTCCACGAGTTGAGCGATGGTAACATCCGTGCAAATAGCATGGTAAGATTTTTTACTATTGTGTCACTAGTCCATCTTTTCATACATTCTTCTTAAGCAAAAGTACATTGCTAACTATGTTACTATTATGTTCTTCAACAGAAGCTCCCGAAGGATGTTGTGCCTCAGCTGATGTATGCCGAAGGTGAGATGAGTATTATTAGCTTACGGCCAAGTCTGTCGGTGGCTTTCCAAAATGCATACTCGACTTCTCTAACAGATGAAGGCCTCAAAATCAAAGGATGGAGAAAAGTAATGAATGCACGCAGGCAACCAATTGGAGACAGCATGGATGTGCACAGGCCACAAATTGGAGACAGGTGGATCTCTATTCTCCATATTGGAGATGGAGGGGTTTACCTATTTTATTCTATTTTACCTAAGAGAGAGGAGTAGGTCATAGCTAGTACTTGTCATGTGCTAGAATGATGATGAGTTATTTACCTAGGATGATAACAATTAGCTAGTGTTGGTTAACTTGTCATGTGCTATATTGATGGTGAGTTATTATATGACTACAGATGATGAGTTGTTATATGACTACGATGATGATGATGAGGAAGTCGTAGTACTTGTCATGTGCTAGAATGATGATGAGTTATTATATGACTACGGATGATGAGTTCTTATATGACTACGATGATGATGAGTTGTTATGTCATTATGATGATGATGAGTTGTTATATCATTGGGGTGGAAGAAACACGGATTATATTAAAGTGGATGGATCCAAGTGACCAAGTTAAATTAGTAGGACAATATGATGTTGGGACGGAAATTCATATGCATTGCCTTCATTCGACACTTGTGTGCCGTCCCAACATCATATCGTCCTACTAATTCAACTTGGTCACTTGGATCCATCCACTTTAATCTAATCAGTGTTTCTTCCACAACCTCTTCATTGCTACTGTATAAAAATTTGTATAACGGTGTATAAATATAGTATAAATATAAAAAAATGAAATATGCACGAATAGTAGTGGCACGGGGCAGCAACCAGCGCTGCTGCTAACTAGTAGTAGCACGGGTCCAACCCCACGCTACTGCTAACACAAGTAGTAGTAGCGCGGGGTCAGACCCGTGCTACTACTAACAATTAGCTGTAGCACCCTAGCAGTAGCGCGGCCCCCCCACGCTACTGCTAGCCCATTACCCTGCGCTACTACTAGGGTTTTCCCTAGTAGTGTATTTGCCAATAGCTTTGCGCCGCTCCTCGTTAAAACGACGGAGGTACTGTCTGACAGGTTTCATCTTGGGATCAACATTTAAGCAGTGCTCAGCGAGTTCTCTCGGTACACCAGGCATGTCAGAAGGTTTCCATGCAAAGATGTCCCGATTCTCACGGATGAACTCGATGAGCGCGCTTTCCTATTTGGGATCCATGCTCGCCCCAATGTTGAACTGCTTGGATGAGTCACCATGGGTGAAATCAACTTGCTTTGTGTCTTTCGTAGACTTGAACTTGAGCAGAGAATCAAACTCAGTGGTTGGCTTCTTGAGCGAGGTCATATCCTCTGGATCAACTTGTTCCTTATAGAACTTCAACTCCTCTGTTGCACAAGCTGTCTCTGCGTAGATGGCGTCACCTTCCTCACCCTCCAACGCAATGTCGCGATCTCCATTGACAGTGATAGTCCCGTTGGGACCCGGCATCTTCAGCTTAAGGTAAACATAGCAAGGGCGCGCCATGAATTTAGCATAAGCTGGCCTCCCAAAGAGGGCGTGGTATGGGCTCTTGAATTTGACGACCTCAAACGCGAGAAACTCAGACCTAAAGTTGAACTCAGTGACAAAAGCAACCTCCAAGCAGATCTTGCCAATAGGATGAGCTGATTTGCTAGGGACAATGCCATGAAAAACAGTTGATAATGGCTTTAGCTACTTCTCAGAAAGATTCATCCACTTAAAAGTATTGTAGTACAGTATATTGATACTACTGCCTCCATCCATGAGCACTTTAGTCAACTTATAGCCATCAACCTGAGGAACAACAACCAAAGCCAGACTCCTGGGATTATCAACCCGTGGAGGATGATCTACTCAACTCTAGGTGATGGGCTGTTCTGACCAATTCAACCACTCTGGGACTGCTGGTGCAACTGTGTGTACAGCTTGCTTCTGCAGCTTCCTGTCTCTCTTGCACGTGTTGGTGGTGAAAACATGATATTGCCCACTATTTAACTGCTTCGGATTACTCTGGAAACCGGACATTCCTCCCTGGTTCTGATTACCTTAGCTGGCTCGCTGATTGTTGCCTCCACCATTATCAGCCCCGTGGAAGCCGGCTCCCTGGTTGCCGGCTCCCTGATAGCTGGCTCCTGAAGTGCCAGCTCCAGGGTTCCCAGGGTGTCCACTGTTACCGCCGTTATTGTTGTTGTTGTTACCTCCAAAGTTTTCATTTTTAAATTCCTGCATAATATAGCAGTCCTCCCGAGAGTGATTTGCTGGTCGATCCTGCCGGCTATGCTTTGGACACGGGGCTTTGAGAGCTTCCGCATACTTTCATGGACGAAACCCTAGGGACTGCCTCTTGAAGTTGTCGCTCTGGCGTTGACTCTTGAAACCTGTATTGGTGTTAGCAACCAAATTTGAGCCTCCTTCAGCGCTCTTGCGCTTGTTGTTGTTATGATTGTTGTTTCCGTTGTTATTATTCCGATGGCTCTTGTCACCATTCTTTTTGCCCTTCCCAGACTTATCATCATCAAAATCTGGGTCCTTGGTTTTATCAGACTCGAAGTTTTTTGCCACGGTTTCCATGAGCTCTCCCATATCTTTCACATGCCACTTGATACGTCCGAGCTTATGTATCAAGGGGTCAAATCTGCAATTCTTCCCTAAAACCAGAACAGACGTAGGTGCCGTGATGCTATCCGAGGAGTGGATGATCTCGGAAACTCGACGTGCCCAGTGATGAGTTGACTCACCCTCCTTCTGAACACAATGCTCCAAGTCGGTAATGGTAGCCGGACCCTTGCAGGTACCTTGAAAGTTTTTGATAAATCAATCTTTCAACTCCTGCCACGTATGGACTGAATTTGGCGGCAAGTTCTTCAGCCATGTGCGTGCAGGTCCCTCTAACATCATCGTCAGGTATCTGGCACAGACCCCATCACTGGCCTCCAGCATATCCATAGCTAACTCATAGTTCTCTATCCAAGCCACTGGTTCCATATATGCTGTATAGTTTGGAACTTTGCGAGGTCCCTTGAAATCCTGGGGTAAACGCTCGTTCCGCAGGGTTGGCCCTAAACACTGAGTCCCAATTGTCCGTGCAACAAATTCGGTCCCTACTGATGCTGGCTGGGTTGTGGCGGGTGGGTTTCGTGCTGCCAGCTGAACATACTCAGCACCCGTATTGCCTGCGTTTGCCGTGCGTAGAGTGCGGGCGTTATCAATGATAGCCTGCGCATCTGAGACCGCCGGTCTGGGCTACTGGGGTGGCTGTTGCGGAGCCATCTAATGATCTTGATGCTCCCTTTGGCGCCGTACACTGCTCGACATGGCAGGTGACTCTCCATGCCGGCTTCGGCTCCGACTTTCGTGAGGCGTGGAGTGCAGCCGGTTTGGACTATAAGTGTAGTTCGCATGCTGCGTGACTGCGGTTTTCAGCATCTCGATCGCGTTCCTGGCTTCCACTTCGAACGGGTTGTTCCCATTGATCGGTATTGCAGCAAGATTGCATGTCACTGCCCAGACATTGTCCACCGGGTTTGAATAATGACCAGCCGGTGTATGGAAATGCCCCGGCTGATGTTGAATCTTCTGGTGAAGCGGCAGCTGCTGGTGCTGCGGTTGAGCCAGCGGCTGCTGCTGAGCTAGCGGCTGCTGCTGGAGCGTGCCAGGTAGATTAGCCTGAGTCAATTGGGGTATGACAGCTCCAGCGCCTACTGTTCCCGCGCCGGCCCCTGGCGCAGTCTGAGGGGGAGTATCCACCGGAGTCTGAAAAAACCTCTGTGGATCCATCCCGACTGGGAGCCGGCTCTGGAACCTTCTCTAGTGTATTGTGGACAACTCAATCTGCTGGAGCTTGCAGATTGTGGACAACTCATCCTGAAGGATGTCAGTCCAGGCTTTAGCGAGACGTGCATTTTCTGCAGTGATTTCCTCCTGAACTTTGGCTAGCTGTTCACGACACTTCTCGATCTCCGCCTTTCGTGTGGCCTCGTTCTCTGGGGTGACTAGATTCACCAGGAGTGCGCCGAGAGCCGCCGCCGTCTCTACCAGTGACTGTGCTCCTGATATTCCGATGCTGGTTCCTACAGCTGCAGCTGTCACCGCTACCACAGCATTAGAAAGTTGACCCGGTGTAACTAGAACCGGGTTTTGGCTTGAGGACGGGTTTGGCGCATCTGTAACCAGGTTCCCCTGATCATCATAACGAGGTAGATTCTGGTTCCCTGCCATGTAGACAGCAGCATGACGAGGTGGTCCGTAAGAAACTGGATATTCCTCTCCATCCGAGCCCCCTCCCAACCTCTCATCAAAAAGTGGGAGGATAGACCCAGTTTCGTCATGGTCGTTTTCTCCGACCGATGACTCGCCGTCTGAATAGGCAAGTGTCTCGCCCCCTGACATAGAGTCGGGAGCGGATTCTGACTCCTGCATCGTTCCACCGATGAAGCTGACGAAAGCATTGGTCCGGCCGGGGGAGACATGACGCGCAGATTCGATGAAGCTGGCGGCAGCATCTGGCTCTTGCACGGACCCGCCGACGAAACCGATGAAGACGTGGGTCTTGCCGAAGGGGACCCAGTATCCGGACTCAACAGAGCTGGCCTCGGGGCTCCAGCTGGCGTCGTCGATGTAGAGCTTCGCACGCCGGCTCTTGGTCATCCGGCCGATCGCGAGCTTCTCGATCCCTGGTAGGGCTCCCTCCAACAACACGACACCACCGTGCGCTGGCCCCACGGTGGGTGCCAACTGTCGTGGTTTTGTCACGGCAGATGTCCTCATAGGAGAACTACATTGTGAGGCCATTGCTGCTAAGTGAAGGCTTGAACGGGGTTGATCAAAAATGAGAGACGCGAGTTTACCCAGGTTCGGCCCCTCACGATGGAGGTAAAAGCCTACTGCTGCTTGATTGCAATTAATGGTGATGATCTCGATTACAAGGGTGCTATTTCGCTACCTAGCTTTCGAGAGATTCTAACTTGTCTGTCCCTCTGGACGTCCCAGGAACCCTCTTTATATAATAGCCAGGTTCCTAAATTACAAGAGATTCCGGGTTCTCCCCATAATTAGAGTCCTACTCTAAGTCTTGTAAACCTTCCGTGTCTTCCAAGTCAGATGCACTCCTTCTGGCACTGGGACTCCCGTAAGCCGGCCTCGCTACTTGGGCCAGGTTGTCTTCTGGGCTTCCGTAACCTGGCTTTGTCGACCCTTATCCTTTGGGATCATCGGCGGGTTTTGACCCTTGGGCTTTAATGCCGGGTGATCCTCCGCGGGGTATATCCCCAACATCGTCACCTCAGTAGTGGCAGTGATTGGTCGTTTTCGTGAAGAAGTACGAGGGGCGCTTACAATGAAGGAAGGCAGAAGCCCTGGGCGATCAAGAAGGAGCGCCACCTCAGAGGCATCCATGCTCTCTTGATAAAAGATCCCATCCTTAAAAGTAAGGGATAGTTCGGGGTCCTCATTAAAGCCTAGGTCATCATCATGAGCATAAGTCTCTGGCTGTGGAGCTAGACAACTCACTGTATGGATCTAGCGCTTCCATCCTTGCTCGGATATGTTGAACAATTAGTCAGGAGTATAAAAACACTGCTCGGATTAACTGAGTGGTTGGGTAAAAGAACTTACCGCTGTAACCGTCTTATGATAGGAAAAGCTGTCAAAAAACCATTGCTTGGAAAAATCTTCCTTTTCGCCTTTATAGATGGCCTCCAGCATGGTCGCCAGGGCCGCTTGGTTCTCAAAACCTTCTCTTATGGGCCGGGTGGCATCATCAGATCCATTGTATCTACATAATGGATGAACACACTATTTAAGTGGTTGAACTCCTCGGCCTATGGCCACAGCCATCATGTTAACGATGGTAAGCTTGTGGTGGCCAAGGCAAGAAACTTGAGCTGCTAGCCGAGTGACCTTGGCATCTTCATCTTCAGAACGACTCCTCGGCCGCAAGTTATATCGCTTCATCGGTGGCATGTGGAAAAGGGAGGAAGCCCCTCTCGGACCGGATCTTCGAGTGGGGCATCAGCAATATAAAACCATTCAGTTGCCCGCATCTTGACATCCTCTTTTGGGGTGCCGAGAAGATAACCAGCCCCGGCAATCCTGCACACATCGGCTGCTCCGACATCAAAGATAGAGCCGTCCAGGGAACAAGGGATTAAGAAAAAGTATTTCCGCCATAATCCAAAGTGCGCCTCGCAACCTAGGAAGACCTCACAAAGGGCAACAAAGCCTAATATATGGAGAACAGAATTTGGGGAGAGGTGTCTAGAAGACCCCTGAGAAAAGGGTGCATTGGAAAACCCAGACCCCAGAGAAGAAAGGGACCGAAGCAGATTCGTTCCTCCCCGTTTGGCGTGGGATATCTATCATTAAGCACCTTCTTATCTATAGTCACCAGCCCCGGGCGGGCAGGTACGTAATCTAGATTTAGTAAATACCCTTGAGTTGCAAGCCGGTTTAGCTGCATTCGGGTAACCGAGCAGCTATTCCAGTCTCCTTCGAGGGGGCCGTTGGGTCGCTTTGATGAGCCGGGGGCGTTCACCATTATTGAAGCTCTAGAAACTAGGATGGGAGGAAGGTTTGCATTGAAACAAGGGTGAAAACGGGCAGGGCGGAGGAAAAAGTTACCTCCCCTGCAGCCTTATATTTACCGTAACGAGACGGGTCACGATGGGACGCTTGAGTCCCTGATGGTAAAACTACAGGTTCCCCAGGTATTATGCCTTGTTTGGAACGTGGACCGAGGAAAAGAGATTAAAGCTACCGCTAAAGGTGGATCACCGGGCCCACCACCACTACTTTCCATAGTTATGATGTTTGTGGGACCACGAAACTACCAAAGGTCATCAAAAATCCTTGGAGAGTAAAAACTTCGCTAGTAAAGAATGGACCTCGGTTCGCAGTCCTCGGACCCAATAAAAATATATTACTTAGAATCTTGTTAAAAGATGCTCGGATATCCGAAGTATTTCACTACTCAAATTCATGCTTAAAACATCAATGGCCAAGCATAAAAGGAGGACCTGAGATCCAGAAGCCGACGTAGAAGATAGAACTCACCTACGAAGCCAAAGACAACAAAGATTGAAGCTGTTTCCGAAGATAGAAGCTAAAGACCTCGACTTGAAGAGTAGTTCAGGGGCTACTGGCGGTGACCTGGATTAGGGGGTGCACTCCACATTGGCCCGCCGATCATGGGCCGGGCCGAAGACCCGTCCAAAACTGGAGAATGGGCCACATATGCCCTGGCCCTCGGCGTACTCAAGATGGAATCCTCCGAAGACTTGGCGTACACTTAAAGGCGTGTTTAAATGTTCGGCATGTTTATCCTTAGATTGTAACCGACCATGTGTAAACCCTAGATACCCCCGGTGCCTATATAAGCCGAGGGGTTTAGTCTGTAGAGGCACGTGTTCAAGGCTTAGAGGTTAGAACTCATTCATAAGATTTTGAGGTAGATCATCTGTACTTTGTACCCCATTCACAATCAATATAATACAAGAAGGACTTAGGGGTTTACCTCTTCGAGAGGGCCCAAACCTGGGTAAAACTGTGTCCCCTTTAGTTCCTGTTCACCATCGTGCCAAGATCACCAGCTTGGGACCCCCTAACCGAGATCCGCCGGTTTTAGCACCGACAGGGGGGAGAGCCCCCCCCCCCTCCTTCTTCTTCTTCCTTAGACTTCTCCCTAGATGGGAGAAGGTTTCCTCCTCTGGTCCATGGTGTTTTTGGCCTCCCGGGGGCGAGAGCCTCCCCCAAGATTGGATCTTGTAACTTTCTGTCTGTCTCTCTGCGCTGAAATTTGGGAGGTTTCACCGTTTATTTTATAGCTGGAGATCCGTAACTCTGATCGGGCTGAAATTTTTACATGATTTTCCACCGAAATTAGCTTTCTTGTGGTTAAAAAAGAGCTCCAACTCACTTAAGGGCTGCCCACACGAGCCCACGGCGTGGCCAGGGGGTGGCTGTGCCATCTGGCCGTGTGGGGCCCTCGGGCACCGTATTGCATTGATTCCTTCGCCTAAAAATCACATACATTGCAGAAAAAGTCCTATTAAATTGCCGAGGTATTTTGACCTTCCTAGATATTGATTTCCCGTGAAACCAAAAACATGCAGAAAACAACAACTCGCACTGCGCACTAGATAAATAGGTTAGTCCAGAAAAATAATATAAAATATTATAAAAAATATATATAAGTGATAATATAATAGCATGAAACAATCAAAAATTATAGATACATCTGTTGGGGAACGTTGCATGGGAAACAAAAAATTTCCTACGCTCACCAAGATCGATCTAGGAGACGAACATCTACGAGAGGAGAGATTGCATCTACATACCCTTGTAGATCGCTAAGCGGAAGCGTTAAGAAACGCGGTTGATGTAGTCGAACATCTTTGCAATCCAATCACGATCCGTCCCGCGAACTCCTGATCAAGCGCCGAACGGACGGCACCTCCGCGTTCAACACACATACGGCTTGATGAAGCCTTCACCTCCTCGATCCAGCGAGCGATGGTGAAGTAGTAGCTCGAGTCCTCCGGCAGCACGATGGCGTGGCGGCGGTGGTGGTGGAGCAATTTCAGCAGAGCTTCGCTAAGCTACGCGGAGAGAGAGAGGAACTACGAGGGAGAGGGAGGGCAGCGCCGTGGCATAGATGGGTGCGGTTGTGTTGGTGCAATACTTGCCCTCGTATGTTTTGGAGATTGTTGACAGAAACAGGCATGGACTGATTTGTTTGCTAGTGCACACAGAGAGAAATAGTCCATGCAGTACCGAAGAGAATGTTGTCTCCGGTGTACAGTTCGAGGAACTTCATCGAAGAATATCTGCGATGCAGAGAAGTACGAGCTACATCCTGTGAAGACTTGTAGACGAGAAAAATGAAGTGAAGGAGTTGACCCCTCGAAAATTTCGTTGCTGACGCGAATCAATTGGTTCGGTGATCCTGTCCGAAGAAATTGACTGCAGCGATGAAAGATGAAGACGAAGTGAAGACGTAGCATTCTTTTCGTTGTTCCTCTTTCATTCATTTGAGTCATAGGACCTCCGTACTATTAAGAGGGGTATAGGTTCTCGAAGCTTAGATCCGCTGTGATGCTTAGCAAAATCCTATGCGAGACTGAGAGAAATCTCTTTATGCTTCGAATGATTACCTACCAGCAAGAGACATTGTTCTTCTTTGCTGTAGGAGATATCTTTCGAACTGAGGAGTTAGCATTACTTGCTCCGCACGTAATGTGACCATTGTGCTCAATTCCGACCGTTGGACTCGTGTCGTTCGGCCATTGGCTGCTCCACATGTCCAAATTGGTCATTTCCCATCAGGGAAGGTTGCGGCTATAAATAGCCACCCCGCTCCAACGTTGCCCGTTGGCTGCTCTGCTTAAGATTTCTGAGAAGATTGATTGAGCAACCCCTCTCCGAGTGATTTGAGTTTAAGATCCACCGAGAGAAAAATCAAGAGCCGAAACTTAGACAGTGGTTTAGCATCACAGTAGTTATGAGTTAGAGTTCTTGTACCTATTACTCTTGAGAGCTGCGCACTCTCTAGACGGATAGGTGTCGGCTCGAGTGTCGAAGAGTAATTGTCTTCACCGAGCAAGATCTTCAGCAACCAAGAGTCATTGTGGTTCGCGAAGAAGTCTGTCGAAGGTTTGGAGATCGCCGACAAGTATCTACCACAAGTGAAATCAACTGGAGTCTGACCAGTTCCGAGTTGAAGGAGAATAGGGTGAGGAGAGTTTATCCTCTGTGTTAAATCACAACCCCTCCAATCAGACGTAGTCCTTTGGCAGAAGGGCGAACTGGTCTACCAAATTCTCCTATCGCCATCGAGCACCACTGGTTCGCTTTACATTACTGCATTTCATTCAGCAGTTTACCTTCGTGCTCAGTGTCGATAGTTGTATCTGATCAATCACAGTTTATCAATTGTCAATCTCATTCCCATCGTTCCTAGTTTTTCCATCGTCTCAGGCTAGTTTAATTCTCCTCGTATATCTGTAAGCCTGCGTAATTACTTTCTCTACCGAATCCTTATCATGTCATCCATCTCTGTGCATTTCCTTCATTGTCATTACATTGTTTTTCCTCGTGCCGCTGGATCTGCTCGTATATTGCATTAACATCTGTTGAACTTGTGATCGAATGATAACTGATTTATACTTCGACATATTTATCATTCTATGGCGAGCTCTTTCAAGTGTTACTCTACCGAACCATATCATTCCGCTGCTGTGTTTGGGATTGGTTCAAAACCTTCGCAAGAATTTTTGAATCTCCCATTCACCCCCCCCCTCTGGTCGATATACTCTCGGTCCTAACAATTGGTATCAGAGCCAGTACTCCCTGTCTCTGTCTATTAAAGGTCTAACAACCTTGGAGTTTTGAGTATGTCGCATGCAGGTAGATCCTCGCACTCTGAAAAGTTTCCTATCTTCGATGGAAATGATTATGTCTACTGGAAAGAGCGAATGAAAATCAGACTTCAAGCCATCAACATTGAACTTTGGCAGATTGTGGAAAATGGATACACTGTTCAGCACCCTGATGCTCCCACTTCCGATGACAAAGCTAGAATGCATTTGAATGCTCAAGCAAAAGATATCATCTATGACAGTATCTCAAAAGACATCTTCATTCAGTTCCGAAAGCTTGACTCTGCAAAGCAACTCTGGAATGCTATCAAGAATGTTCATGAAGAATCCATTGCCAGAACAGATCAACACACAGAAATGCTTCGTGCCATGTATGCTGGTTTCAGGAGTCTTCGTAGGGAAAGCGCTATGGAACTCACCGATCGGTTGAAAAATATTGTTGAAAGACTTCATCAACGAGGAGTAACGGATATCACCGATAGAGATGTAGTCGATAAGTTGCTAAATGCTCTTGATGAAACCTTTGATCCAATCGAGGTCATGACGTTATTGTCTATCCACGAAGAAAAGATGGAACTTGAAAATGGGCATCATGAATCTTCTTCAGAAAGCGAAGGGGAAATTCTTTCACACTATGGAAGTTCACAAGAGGAAGATGTCGAGAATCAACACTCCATCACACGAGAAATCGAAATGCTTACAGAAAGACTTGGTGATCTCAGAAGACAGAATCTGTGTCTCACAAATGATGACGAAGTTGACTTACCTGAATCTTCAAGAAGATTACCTCCGAAAGAAATAAAGTGCTTCAAGTGCAAACAACTCGGTCACTACATTGCAAACTGTCCTTGCTGGGATCAAGATGAAAAACCTAGCAGCAGATGGATTTATCTTCACTACTCTGGATTCACTCAAGTGGATCGTCATACTAAGCTCCCGAAGAAAAATGAATCTGCCGCATCATCTTCATCGAGACCAGTCACTGACGTACATACGAGAGCTACCATTGAGTCTAATATGAAGAAAATATCACAGCTGACTAAAGTATGTGCAGAAATGAATATGGAATCTGAAGATGAACCATCTGAATCCGAATCAGAAGACGAAGAAGTTTACAGAAGCCACGGAAGAGGAAATGCATTCATCGCTTATGGAACATCAGAGAAGTCTCTCGAATCAGACACTGATGATAATGCTTCAAGTAATGTTGAACCTACTACATTCTGTCTCATGGCAAAAACCTCAAAGGATCAGGTATCAGCAAAACACCGAAAATCAATGACTGAATATTCCTCTGAATACATTGCCTATGCTAAACTTGTTAAGATTGCAAAATCTCAACATGATGAGCTTGAAAGCCTTGATATGAATCTCAGGAAAACCGAAGGATTACTGGTCGAAGAGATGGAGAAAAATCAAGAGTTGACTGAAAAGCATGACGCTTTTTCTTCAACGATTGATGATCTTTCCAAACGATATGATTCTCTTGCAGTCGACTACGAGAGTTTATCAGATGAACTCCTTAGCAGGAATCAAGAACTCGAGTCACTGGAAGAGTCTTATAACATTCTTGCGAAAGAAAAATCTTCTCTCTTCGCCGAGCAATCTAACAACCTTCCTGTTAACTTTGTGCCACATTGCTCAAAATGCCTAGAATGTAGCAATGATGATTCAAATACTGAAATATCCAATGCTGCCATCGAGAATATTGCAACCACTTTGAATGATATTCCTAACCCCTCTCCCGAGGAATTTGTTGCTATATCTGATGAAAATTGCAGGCTAAAGAAATTGCTTGAAACGGGAATTCTAAAGAGCCTCAAAGGACATCAAACACTATGTGATGTGCTCAAGAAGTCAATACTGCACAAAAATCCCCGAAAGGAAGGATTTGGTTTCGAAAGAAAACTCAACGTTGATTGAACTTACTGGACTCCCGAGCAATATCCTCGTACGAGTTGGGTTCTCGCTAAAAGCAAAACTCTCAAACCTGCACTCCTGTCTGGATATGACTCTCCCATTCCTGTTGCTTCTGACGAGTCTGATGACTCAAACTACAAATTCTTCAAACAACAGAATGGTAAGATTTTCGCTCGGTATGTTGGCACTAACTGCAGGTCTAGTTCACCCAAGTAGCAAATCTGGGTGAAGAAGTGCACCATTGAAAGTATATCTGTCACTGCTAACCTGAATTTGCAGAGCAATTCTCTTCGAGGAAGTGATAATTGTTGGAAATATGCCCTAGAGGCAATAATAAATTAGTTATTATCATATTTCCCCGTTCATGATAATAGTTTATAATTCATGCTAGAATTGTATTGACCGGAAACTAAATACATGTGTGGATAATAGACAAATACTATGTCCCTAGTATGCCTCTACTAGACTAGCTCGTTGATCAAAAGATGGTCAAGGTTTCCTGACCATGGACATGAGTTGTCATTTGATAACGGGATCACATCATTAGGAGAATGATGTGATGGACATGACCCAACCGTTAGCATAGCAAATGATCGTTCAGTTTATTGCTATTGCTTTCACTATGTCAAATACACGTTCCTCTGACCATGAGATCATGCAACTCCCGGATACCATAGGAATACTTTGGGTGTATCAAATGTCACAACATTACTGGGTGATTATAAAGGTGCACTACAGGTATCTCCGAAAGTGTTTGTTGAGTTGGCATGGATCGAGATTGGGATTTGTCACTCCGACTATCGGAGCGGTATCTCTGGGCCCTCTCGGTAATACAGCATCACAGAAGCCTTGCAAGCACCGTGACTAAAGAGTTAGTTGCAAGATGATGTATTACGGAACGAGTAAAGAGACTTGCCGTAAACGAGATTGAACTAGGTATTAGATACCGACGATCGAATCTCGGGCAAGTAACATACCGCCGGACAAAGGGAACAACGTATGTTGACATATGAGGTTCACCGATAAAGATCTTCGTGGAATATGTAGGAACCAATATGAGCATCCAGGTTCCGCTGTTGGTTATTGACCGGAGAGTCGTCTCGGTCATGTCTACATCATTCCCGAACCCGTAGGGTCCGCACACTTAAGGTTCGACGACGATTTAGTATTATATGAGTTATGTGATTGGTGGCCGAAGTTTGTTCGGAGTCCCGGATGAGATCACAGACATGACGAGGAGTCTCAAAATGGTCGAGAGGTAAAGATTCATATATTGGAAGGCTATATTCGGACGTCGGAAAGGTTCCGAGTGATTCGGGTATTTTTCGGAGTACCGGGGAGTTACGGGAATTCACCGGGAGAAGTAATGGGCCTTATTGGGCCATACGGGAAAAGGAGAGGCAGGCCACGTGAGGAGGCGCGCGCCCCCCCTTGCCCAAACCGAATTGGACTAGGGGAGGGGGCGCAGCCCCCTCTTTCCTTTCCCTCTCCCTTCCCCCTTTCCTACTCCATATGGGAGGTGGAATCCTACTAGGACTAAGGAGTCCTAGTAGGACTCCCCACACTTGGCGCACCCCTAGGGGGCCGGCCTCCTTCCTCTCATCCTTTATATACGGGGGCAAGGGGGCACCCCAAGGTACACAATTGTCCCATAGCCGTGTGCGGTGCCTCGATCTCTGTTTTCCACCTCGGTCATATTTTCGGAGAGCTTAGGCGAAGCCCTACCGGAATCACTTCACCGTCACCGTCGCCATGCCGTCGTGCTGACGGAACTCATCTACTACCTCGACGTCTTGCTGGATCAAGAAGGCGAGGAACGTCACCGAGCTGCACGTGTGTAGAACTCGGAGGTGCCGTACGTTCGGTACTTGATCGGTGGAGCTCGAAGGATTGTTCGACTACATCAACCGCGTTGTGAGACGCTTCCGCTAACGGTCTACGAGGGTACGTAGACACACTCTCCCCTCTCGTAGTGATACATCTCCATGGATAGATCTTGCATGAGCGTAGGAAATTTTTTTGAAATTCATGCTCCGTTCCCCAACAGTGGCATCCGAGCCAGGTCTATGCGTACATGTGATTTGCACGAGTAGAACACAAGTGAGTTGTGGGCGTGGGTGTATACATATTGCTTGCCGTTACTAGTTGTTACTTGATTCGGCGGTATTGTGAGATGAAGCGGCCCGGACCGACATTACGCGTACGCTTACGCGAGACAGGTTTCACCGCTACGTGCACTCGTTGCATAAAGGTAATTGGCGTGTGTCTGTCTCTCTCACTTTAGTTGAATCGGTTTCAATGAAGAGGGTTCTTTTAGAAGATCAAAAAGCAATCACTACACCACGTTGTGGTTTTGCGTAGGTAAGAACGGTTCTTGCAAACCCGTAGCAGCCACGTAAAACTTGCAACAACAAAGTAGAGGACGTCTAACTTGTTTTTGCAGGGTATGCTGGTGATGTGATATGGCCAAGACATGATGTGATATAAGTTGTTGTATGAGATGATCATGTTTTGTAAGTTATCAGGCAACCGGCAGGAGCCTTATGGTTGTCTCTTTATTGTATGCAATGCCAACGCTATGTAATTGCTTTACTTTACCGCTATTAGTTAGCAGTAGTAGTAGTAGCAATAGCCGGCGAGACGACCACGACGCTACGATGGAGATCAAGGTGTCACGACGCTACGATGGAGATCAAGGTGTCAACCCGGTGACAATGGAGATCATGACGGTGCTTTGCTGATGGAGATCAAAAGCACAAGACGATGATGGCCATATCATGTCACATATATTGAATTGCATGTGATGTTAATCCTTTTATGCATCTTATTTTGCTTAGGACGACGGTAGCATTATAAGATGATCCCTTCACTAAATTTCAAGAGAAGTGTTCTCCCCTAGTATGCACCGTTGCGAAGGTTCGACGCTTCTAAGCAGCACGTGATGATCGGGTGTGATGGATTCTTTCGTTCGCATACAACGGGTGTAAGCCAAATTTACAAACGCAGAATACTTGGGTTAAACTTGACGAGCCTAGCATGTACAGACATGGCCTCGGAACACAAGAGACCGAAAGGTCGAACATGAGTCATATAGTAGATATGATCAACATGAAAGATGTTCACCATTGATAACTAATCCACCTCACGTGATGATCGGACGTGGTTTAGTTGATGTGGATCATGTTACACTTAGACAACTTGAGGGATGTTAATCTAAGTGGGAGTTCTTAAGTAATTTGATTAATTGAACTTCAATTGTCATGAACATAGTCTTACTTGTCTTAGATCCATAGACCGCGTTGTAGTTCCCCTGTTTTTATTATGTTCCTAGAGAAAACGAAGTTGAAAGTTGATGGAAGCAACTATGCGGACTAGGTCCGTGATCTGAGGATTGTCCTCACTGCTGCACAGAAGGCTTATGTCCTTAATGCACCGCTCAGTGAAATACCCCTACGGCTTCGTCTGAGGACGTTATGAACGTCTGGCAGACAAGAAAAGATGACTACTCGATAGTTCAGTGCGCCATACTTTACGGCTTAGAACCGGAGCTCCAAATATGTTTTGAGCAACACGGAGCATATGAGATGTTCCAAGAGCTGAAAATTTGTTTTTCAAGACTCACACCCGGGTCGAGAGGGATGACACCTTCGACAAGTTCTATAGCTACAAGATGGAGGAGAACAACTCCGTTAGTGAGCATGTACTCAGAATGTCTGAGTACTTCAAACACTTGAATCAAGTGGGAGTTAGACTTCCGAATAAAGTGGTGATTGATAGAGTTCTCTAGTCACTATCACTAAGCTACTGGATCTTCGTGATGAACTATAAACATGCAAGGGATAGAAGATCCTTAAGCTATTCGCGATGCTACAATCTGCGGATGTAGAAATCAAAAAAAAGGGAGCATCAAGTGTTGATGGTTAATAAGACCACTAGTTTCAAGAAGGGCAAGGGGAAGAAAAGGGAACTTCAAGAAGAACGGTAAAACAGTTGCCGCTCACGCGAAGAAACCCAAGGCTGAACCAAACCCGAGACTTAGTGCTCCCATTGCAAAGGGAAATGTCACAGGGAGCGGAACTTCCCCAAAGTAACTGGCAGATAATAAGACTGGCAATGTCAACAAAGATATTTGATATACATGTTATTGATATGTACCTTACTAGTACTCGTAGGAGCACCTGGGTATTTGATACTTGTTCAGTTGCTTATAACTTGAAACATGGAGATTCGGAATAAACGAGGGCTAGCTAAGAACGAGGTGACGATGTGCATTGGAAGTGTCTCCAAGGTTGATGTGATCACCATCGCCACGCTCTCTCTACCTTCAGGATTAGTGATGAACCTAAATAATTGTTATTTGGTGCTTGCGTTAAGCATGAACATTATATCTGATAGTGTTTATTGCAAGACGGTTATTCAATTTCAGAGAATAATTGTTATTCTATTTATTTGGATAATATCATTGACGATCATGCACTTAAAATGAAAGGTTTATTAAATCTTGATCATAGTAATACATATGTTCATAACACGAATGCCAAAAGATAATGATAGTACCACATATTTGTGGCACTGCCGCTTAGGTCATATCAGTGTTAAACACATGAAGAAACTCCATGTAGATGGGTTTTTGGAATCTCTTGATTATGAATCATTTGAGACATGTGAACGGTGCCTTATTGGCAAGATGACTAAAACTCCGTTCTCCGGAACAATGGAGCGAGCAACCAACTTATTGGAAATAATACATACCGATGTATGCGGTCCGATGAGTGTTGAGGCGTGCGGTGGATATCGTTATGTTCTCACGTTCACTGATGATTTGAGTAGATATGGTTATATCTACTTGATGAAGCATAAATCTGAAACATTTGAGAAGTTCCAAGAATTTCAGAGTGAAGTAGAGAACCATCGTAACAAGAAAATAAAGTTCTTACGATCTGATCGTGGAGGAGAATATTTGAGTTACGAGTTTGGCAATCACTTAAGACAATGTGGAATTGTTTCACAGCTCACGCCACATGGAACACCACAGCGTAATGGTGTGTCCGAACGTCGTAATCGTACTCTATTGGATATGGTGCGTTCTATGATGTCTCTTACCGATTTGCCACTATCATTTTGGGGTTATGCATTAGAGACAGCTGCATTCACTTTAAACAAGGGCACCGTCTAAATCCGTTGAGACGACACCGTATGAACTGTGGTTTGGCAAGAAACCTAAGCTGTCGTTTCTGAAAGTTTGGGGATGCAATGCTTATGTCAAAAGGCTTCAGCCAGATAAGCTCGAACCCAAAGCGGGTAAGTGTGTCTTCATAGGATACCCAAAGGAGATCGTTGGGTACACCTTCTACCACAGATCCGAAGGCAAAGTATTCGTTGCTAAGAATGTATCCTTTCTAGAGAAGGAGTTTCTCTCGAAAGAAGTGAGTGGGAGGAAAGTAGAACTTGATGAGGTAATTGTACCTCCTCTGGATAGTAGTACGCCACAGAAAGAAATTTCTGTGACACCGACACAGACCAGAGAGGAAGTAGATGATGATGATCAAGAAGCTTCGGATCAAGTTGCTACAGAACCTCGTAGGTCAACCAGGACACGCTCCGCACTAGATTGGTACGGCAATCCTGTCTTGGAGGTCATGTTGTTAGACAACGGTGAACCTACGAACTATGAAGAAACGATGGCGAGCCCGGATTCCGACAAATGGCTTGAGGCCATGAAATCCAAGATTAGATCCATGTATGAGAACAAAGTGTGGACTTTGGTAGACTTGCCCGATGAATGGCGAGCTATTAAAAATAAATGGATCTTTAAGAAGAAGACGGACGCTGATGGTAATGTCACCGTCTATAAAGCACGACTTGTTGCTAGAGGTTATCGACAAGTTCAAGGAGTTGACTACGATGAGACTTTCTCACCCGTAGCGATGCTAAAGTCTGTCAGAATTATGTTAGCAATTGCCGCATTTTATGATTATGAAATCTGGCAAATGGACGTCAAAACGGCATTCCTTAATGGATTCCATAAGGAAGAATTGTATATGATGCAACCAGAAGGTTTTGTCGATCCTAAAGGTGCTAACAAAGTATGCAAGCTCCAGCGATCCATCTATGGACTGGTGCAAGCATCTCGGAGCTGGAATACTCGCTTTGATGAAGTGATCAAAGCGTTTGGGTTTATGCAAGTTTATGGAGAAACTTGTATTTACAACAAAGTGAGTGGGAGCTCTATAACATTTCTAATAAGTATATGTGATTGGAAATGATGTAGAATTTCTGGAAAGCATAAAGAATTAATTGAAAGGAGTTTTTCAATAAAAACCTGTTTTTGAGTTATCCACGGTTTGGGCATCGAGATCTATAGAGATAGATCAAGACACCTGATAAAAGATTTTCACACACCTTGATAAGATTTTGAAGAAGTTCAAAATGGATCAAGTCAAAAGAAATAAGTTCTTGGCTGGTGTGAAGTGGAGTAAGACTTGAAGATCTAGGTAAAGGTTGTTTACATGTTAGGCATCAAAATCTATAGAGATAGATTGAGACGCCTCATATGACTTTGACAAAACATATACCTTAACAAGATTTTGAAGAAGTTCAAAATGGATCAGTCAAAGAAGGAGTTCTTGACTGTGGTGAAAGGTGTGAAGTTGAGTAAGACTCAAATCTCGACCACGGCAAAATAAATAGAATGGATGAAGGTTATCCCCTATGCCTCGGCCGTAGGTTTTATAAAGTATGCCAAGCTGTGAGCCTTGCCATGTGTCTGGCAAAAGAGGTACCAAAGTGATCCAGGAGTAGATCACTGGACAGCGGTCAAATTATCCTTAAGATGACTAAGGAAGAATTTCTCAGGAATAGAGATGATAAAGAGTTCGTCGTAAGGGGTTACGTCGATGCAAGCTTTAAACACTGATCCGAAAGACTATGAGTCTCAGACCGGATAAGTATAGTGGGGAAATCTTTTGGAGTAGCTCCAAACAGAGTGTGGTAGCAGCATCTACATATAACATAGAGATTTGCCAAGAACACACGGATCTGAATATTGCAGACCCGTTGACTAAAACCTCTCTCACAAGCAAAACATGATCAGCTTTAGAACTGATTAAGTGTTAATTACATGGAGATGTAATCTAGATTATTGACTCTAGTGCAAGTGGGAGACTGCTGGAAATATGCCCTAGAGGCAATAATAAATTAGTTATTATCATATTTCCCCGTTCATGATAATAGTTTATTATTCATGCTAGAATTGTATTGACCGCAAACTAAATACATGTGTGGATAATAGACAAATACTATGTCCCTAGTATGCCTCTACTAGACTAGCTCGTTGATCAAAAGATGGTCAAGGTTTCCTGACCATGGACATGAGTTGTCATTTGATAACGGGATCACATCATTAGGAGAATGATGTGATGGACATGACCCAACCGTTAGCATAGCAAATGATCGTTCAGTTTATTGCTATTGCTTTCACTATGTCAAATACACGTTCCTCTGACCATGAGATCATGCAACTCCCGGATACCGTAGGAATACTTTGGGTGTATCAAATGTCACAACGTTACTGGGTGATTATAAAGGTGCACTACAGGTATCTCCAAAAGTGTTTGTTGAGTTGGCATGGATCGAGATTGGGATTTGTCACTCCGACTATCGGAGAGGTATCTCTGGGCCCTCTCGGTAATACAGCATCACAGCAGCCTTGCAAGCACCGTGACTAAAGAGTTAGTTGCAAGATGATGTATTACGGGACGAGTAAAGAGACTTGCCGTAAACGAGATTGAACTAGGTATTAGATACCGACGATCGAATCTCGGGCAAGTAACATACCGCCGGACAAAGGGAACAACGTATGTTGACATATGAGGTTCACCGATAAAGATCTTCGTGGAATATGTAGGAACCAATATGAGCATCTAGGTTCCGCTGTTGGTTATTGACCGGAGAGTCGTCTCGGTCATGTCTACATCATTCCCGAACCCGTAGGGTCCGCACACTAAATATTCGACGACGATTTAGTATTATATGAGTTATGTGATTGGTGGCCGAAGTTTGTTCGGAGTCCCGGATGAGATCACGGACATGACGAGGAGTCTCGAAATGGTCGAGAGGTAAAGATTCATATATTGGAAGGCTATATTCGGACGTCGGAAAGGTTCCGAGTGATTCGGGTATTTTTCGGAGTACCGGGGAGTTACGGGAATTCACCGGGAGAAGTAATGGGCCTTATTGGGCCATACGGGAAAAGGAGAGGCAGGCCACGTGAGGAGGCGCGCGCCCCCCCTTGCCCAAACCGAATTGGACTAGGGGAGGGGGCGCAGCCCCCTCTTTCCTTTCCCTCTCCCTTCCCCCTTTCCTACTCCATATGGGAGGTGGAATCCTACTAGGACTAAGGAGTCCTAGTAGGACTCCCCACACTTGGCACACCCCTAGGGGGCCGGCCTCCTCCCTCTCATCCTTTATATACGGGGGCAAGGGGGCACCCCAAGGTACACAATTATCCCATAGCCGTGTGCGGTGCCCCGATCTCTGTTTTCCACCTCGGTCATATTTTCGGAGAGCTTAGGCGAAGCCCTGCCGGAATCACTTCACCGTCACCGTCGCCACGCCGTCGTGCTGACGGAACTCATCTACTACCTCGACGTCTTGCTGGATCAAGAAGGCGAGGAACGTCACCGAGCTGCACGTGTGTAGAACTCGGAGGTGCCGTACGTTCGGTACTTGATCGGTGGAGCTCGAAGGATTGTTCGACTACATCAACCGCGTTGTGAGACGCTTCCGCTAACGGTCTACGAGGGTACGTAGACACACTCTCTCCTCTCGTAGCGATACATCTCCATGGATAGATCTTGCGTGAGCATAGGAATTTTTTTTGAAATTCATGCTCCGTTCCCCAACAATAATCCCTCACAGTCCGGCAGTGCAACTTCCTCGAACAGATATCAGTCAAACTTTCGACAAAAGGACCACATGCGTATCTCCTCGTATCATTTTGCTCATGTCTCTGGGAACAATTTCAATGCTTACTCATATGATTACTCTCGAGATGCATAGGTGAACTACGGAAATCTACGAAAGAACGTCCCTGCTCAGTCAAGACGAATGAGGTCTGCGCTGCCCACACAAGTGTGGGTTGCGAAAAAGAACTAACCCATCTTGCAGGAACTCTATCTCACGGATTCTTCTCGATCATCCTTTGCCCTGAGATCTATATTGTTGGTGCTGGCTCTTTGTGTTATTTGCTCTCTATGTTGTTTATCTTCGAATTGCAGTGTTTGTGTTTCGTCCGATGAACAACTCGCTCATAGCTTCTTGATTGGTATTTTTTTTGACTGAGTGTTTTGTTTCGGACCCTTTTATCCCTCCATTCGTTCTCTTCTAAATCTATGCTGTCCGTCGTAAGCATGCAATTTGATCCGAAGAAGAACTCTCTCCGACGTCTTTGGTCGCGAAAGAAATCTACTTCGAACTTTTATCTACTTTTGTCGATCAGCCCTTCAAATATTTCGCAATCCCGCTCTCTTCCCGAGTTTGTCGCAGAAAACCATTGCCACGTGCCCACGATCTCCACGATCGTGATCGTCTCCGTCGAATGCGGAGCGTCCCGCAACTGTAGGCCGTAGATTTCGGAGAAGAGGTTCAGCCCTTCAGCTATAAATACCCCTCGTCGCGTCTTCTTCCTCATTCGCGCAAACCCTCGTTTCTCCATCAACCGAGCCCGAGCTCGAAGCAACTCCGGCGAGGTGCTCCGCCGTGAAACTCCGGTGAAGTCTCGTCGCAGCTGATCACGCCCGTGCGGTAATCCATCCTCCCGCATTGCCGTAGTTGATCTAAGTTGCCAAGTTAGGGCGCTTAGATCTGGAACTGTTCCTCTCCCGCTCTCAGTTCATAGGGCAGTTCTTACCGATGCTGTTTTCCTCGATTTATTTTACTGCGGTAGATCTTTAGAAAGCACTTGGGTTTGACTGGTACGGTTTGTAGATCTTCCTCGTACTGGTTTTCCTCATCTTGGGTTCATGTGTATTTGTCCGAAAGATTAGATAGCCATCAACCTGCCCTAGATTTGTCTCTGGCTAGCTGGTAAAAACTATCAATGATATCTTTCTGTTTTACCATGAGTTCCTGGTTGGCCCTCTACAAAATCATTTTCGTTCAAAATACCTTCTGTGCATGCTTATGACCCTACCTCTGTTTTCCCTCGCATCTATTATGTTCACAGGTTGGTCATGTCGCAGAGTTCTGTAGAGCATTCATATTCTGAAGGATATTTGCCTCAGCTTCCACCAAAGTCCGAGCGAATGAGATTGACTGGAGGAGGTAAATCCTCGAAGCCACCCAAGGCTCCGAAGAAGAGACAAGAATCTGTGTCCGAAGGAGATTCTGAAGAAATTCCCTCTGCTCACAGTCAGCCCGAGGATGAATTGGTCACTGACGCTCTAACCATCTTCTCTGATGGAAATCCCAAAATGGGCGGTCGTGGCAGAGAAAAGAACACTACTGCAGAAATGTCTGATCCTGAAAGTTACAGAACTCCACCTGAAGGAGAATCGGCAACAGATCGCAACAACAGGCTCCAGAGGATTCGCCGCCACTGGGCGAGCAAATGGTACCGATATGAAAATGTTCGTGAGAAGTACCAGATTTTGTTTGCCTTCACACCGCTGTGGAATGACTGCATTGCTGAGAACTGCATTGGCCCCGATGATGAAAAAGTCAGACCACCACCGCCTCCAAATGCTCACAAAGATTCCCTCAAAACTATCGCTGATTTCCCCGAGGAAGTAGCTAAGAGGGCGAAGTCTAAGGCCAAGCGTGAAGCT
Source organism: Elymus sibiricus (assembly GCA_039707655.1). Lineage (NCBI taxonomy): Eukaryota > Viridiplantae > Streptophyta > Magnoliopsida > Poales > Poaceae > Elymus > Elymus sibiricus. Next base: position 481,124,960 of record CM077672.1, on the reverse strand, counting down.
AGGGAAGCTAAGAAAAACCAAGTTGAAGCGAAAAACGTCGCGCTGACTCAGCAAGACGTACAGAAGAAGAAGGAACGTGCATCAGGTTCAAAGGAAAGAAAATCTGAGAAATTTGTTTCCCCTCGTGTACCTCGAAATAAAACCCTCACCAAGAGAACCAAGAAGGCAGTTCCCGACTCGTCTGATGAGTCGTCAAGAGAAGATACTCCTGATGAAATTCCACTGTATGATCGTCTCGCCATCCTCAACAAGCAATCCAAGACTCCCTCTCCTGTGAAAGCTTTTCCCTCTCCGAGGAAATCACCCAGGCTTGCACCCATTTCAGTCACTGATAAACCTTAGGGTTCTATGGCTCCAAGAACTTTGTCTAGCACGGTAGCGAAGAGAAAGCTGCAGTCCGAAGAACAAGCAGATATGGCTGCTAAGAAGACCAAGCTCACTGTTCCTGCTCCCACAAAGGAACAGAAGTATGATTTCAACTTCATGATCGATGTGATTGACAGTGCAGCTTATGATGCAAATGCTAATGAGGTGTGCGATCTGGGACTCCCCGATGATGTTACCAAATTGGTAACGAAGCATTTCATTGAGCTGAGAAAAATCTCCAAGAAGCTCAACAAAGCAGTCAAAGACAAACAAGCCGTCGAGAAACAGAGAAATGAGGTCAAATCTGAATCCGAAAGGAAAAAAGATGAACAAAGAAATTGTTGAACTCACCAAGGCCCTCAGTGCCTTGAGAAATGAGAAAATTGAGTGGCACTCTCGCTTGCACATGGATGTGTCTCAGCTGTGTGACAGAAGGAATGAGGAGATTGAACGCAAGGCAGATCTCGCTCGAAGAAGAATTCAGGAAGAAAAACGTCAGAAGGCCAGGGCGAGATCAAGCAAACCGAAAGTTAACAAAGAACGCCGTCTTCAGAATGTCACTGCTGATCCTGCTCCACTGGATTCCCATGTACCGTTGCAGCAAGTTCCTCCATCTCCACCTCACGAGGATGAACTTATGCAACAAGTTAGTGCTGAAGAGGTTATCATTCCTGCGCCAGTAGCTCCAGAGCAAAATGAAGTTGTTGATATATTCCTGGAAAGGACTGATGAGGAAAATGCACCTCCCAAGCAGAAATCACCAATTGATGAAGTCGATGAAGAGATTGAGGTTGAGAAGGCAGAACCATCGCCTCCGAGAATATTGCAAGCAGAGCCCTCCGAACAAAATAAGGAGGAGAAAGACAAGATTGAGGAGGAGCTCAATGCTTCCGGAGAGAAAACACCCCCGGTCTCATCATCTGGTACTCCTACCCAGATGGATGTTGATCCTGCTCCTCTTACCACTGCACCACAGTTGGTAGAGGAAGAAAAGAAATCTGCTGAGCCGATGGCTCGAGAAGAAACTGCCCCACCAGTTGTGACTCAAACACCCGAGAAAGAAGTTGTTGTGCCTCCCGCCGATGAAAGTGAAAGGAAAGAAAAGGCCCTTGAGCCCGAAAGTCAGAAAGATGACGAAGGAGTTCCGGCAAGCAAGAACAGCGATCAGTCAAGTTCCTCGAAGCAGTCTGCACAAGACAAATCAAGAAAGCATCATGCTCCTCTCAAGCCCATTGAGGAAGGCGTGCCTGCGCCTGATGATATTCGAATCCGGTCCATGGCTGATGAAGAACCACTGAGCAACCCGTTGGAAACTTTCCCGTTGTTTCCTGTCAATGATGGCCCTAATGGTCCAGCTTTCAATGAGCAGTTTCATCGGTCGAAACTTGCATTCTTTGGGACCAGCCCATGTGATGGTGAAAGAACATCCATGTCACCGAGATTCTGGACAAAGGAACAAGCAGTGTATTATGCTCGCATTCTGTATGGCAAGAACCGGATATTCAAGCACCAGATTCTGGATTTCGCTGAGCTCAAAAGTTTACCTTGCTTCCATCACACCATCGAGCAGATTGAATAGGTCTTCCTGAAGAGTTTTCTTCGTTTTAATCATGGCTGGAACCGTGAAGTTGTCCTTCAGTTCTATGCCACTCTTTATATCTCAGGGGACCTCAACGACAGCAGCACTTGGATTCTCGAATGGATGACCGAGGAAGAAAAGATCAAATGCTCGGCTGACCAGTTTTTGGCTCTGTTGAATCTTCCTCGATGCGAATTTGATGCCTCACGTGAACACAGACTGCACTTCTGGGATGTCTCCGAAGCTGAACTTCACATGTTGATGGACCCCGAACTTGTTGGAGATGAATGTACCGAGGCTAATCCCAAGCATCTGGCCTATGAGAACAAAGTTTTGTTCTATATCTTGTGCAACTCTCTCACGCCAACAAACAGGCCCGAAAACATTCATGGCATTATGGCAAATGCTCTTCAAGCTATAGCTCATGGCATTCGGTTTGATATTCCCGATCTTCTTATTCGCAACTTGGCCTATGCAGCTGATAGCCCTCAAGTCTTGAAGCCATATGCACCCTGGGTCATGTTCGCCATTGAGCAACTTCTCGTGAAAAAGTTCTTTTGCCCATATGTCCCGAAAGTTTTTATGCCACCAGTCCGAGATACTCTCCGAACTGTGAAGGACATCGGCAAAGGAAAGACACCTATTGACGCCACTACTTCTGCCTCTGCTAGAGCTCCGAAGGTTAAGAAGGTCAAAGTTGATATCCCTCGTGAAGAAAATCCCTCACTATACGAGATTTGTCTTCGCACTCAGCAATCCCTGGAGAGTCACATTAAGCTCGATCGCAAAGAGAAAATGGAAATGATGACTGAGATCAATCTGCTTCACAATTATGCTCGTCAAGCTCTGCTATATGAGAAGGAACAGAAGAAGCGCTCGTGGATCCTTCTGCGCAAGCATTACTCTCGCAAACAACTGTCTGCAAAGGGAATCGAGAAAGATTATGATCATCTGGAGTTGTTTGAAGTTCCTCGCATCCGAAGGCAAACCCCTGTGCTTCCTCAGCGTTCTGCCTCCACTGACCTGCTGTTTGTTGAACCCGATGATGAACTCGAAGACACAGCAGGCACCTTCATTTATAAGCCCGATGCACCTCGCTCTGCTACTCCCGAAGCTGATCCCAAAGCCCGTGCTGCATCTCCAACTCCTGCTTCAGCATCGACCATCGCTCGCTCTGTTTCGCCAAACAGTTCGAGCTCTGGGGATTCTTCGGACGAGTAGTTCCTCGCATGCATTCTCTTTCCTTTTTGACACTTGTTGACAAAAAGGGGGAGAAGAACATCGAGAGATAGATAAGCGGGTTATTTGCAGGGTGTTTCCATTCGCCATTTGCTCTTCTTTCGAACAATCTGCTTTTGGTCGTTGAACTTTTGGTCGTGAAACTTAATCTCACCGTCTGTGGTGATGGCACACTGCGTCGTCATGCACCGTTAATAACCCCTGCAATGCTATAGTTGCTATCATTTCGTTATTTGGTTGCAGGTGCTATTGAATGCTTACTTCCTTAAAATGATTATCCTCGATATTTATCTTTCGTGCAAGGTTAAGTGAAAGCCCTTCAAGGAGAATTGAAATTCATGTCTCTCGAAAAGAGGAAATTTACTGCATATATCTATCTTTCACTATCTAACGATGCAGGAGAAGTAAAGTCGATTCACTCCTTTGCTCTCCTTTGCCCTGATTATTCCTCGAACATCTAATTTGCAGGAAAAGTTATATCTCGTGTGGATTTAATCGGTGTTCTGAGAAAATCTTCATGGCGTATCCTTTTGCCACAACGTTTTCATGCTATCTTTGCTATCTAACTAATCTATGTCAAAGGTTGTGTGTGGCAGGAAATATCTCAGACACCGTCGAGTGCATTGGATGAAACTACGAATGAAACCATCTGCTAATGTCACTCATACGAAGATTAATCTCGCCACCCTACGTATTATCTCCTATGCTTACTCCAATCAGAATAATGCATATCTTTAGGGGGAGCGTATTTTATCTTCGTATTTATCTCTCGTCTATCACACTTCATTTCATTATGTTTTCTATCTATCGATGTGTTCTGTTTTGTCAACAATCGTCCAAAAAGGGGGAGATTGTTGGTGCAATACTTGCCCTCGTATGTTTTGGAGATTGTTGATAGAAACAGGCATGGACTGATTTGTTTGCTAGTGCACACAGAGAGAAATAGTCCATGCAGTACCGAAGAGAATGCTGTCTCCGGTGTACAGTTCGAGGAACTTCACCGAAGAATATCTGCGATGCAGAGAAGTACGAGCTACATCCTGTGAAGACTTGTAGACGAGAAAAATGAAGTGAAGGAGTTGACCCCTCGAAAATTTCGTTGCTAACGCGAAGCAATTGGTTCGGTGATCCTGTCCTAAGAAATTGATTGCAGCGATGAAAGATGAAGACGAAGTGAAGACGTAGCATTCTTTTCATTGTTCCTCTTTCATTCATTTGAGTCATAGGACCTCCGTACTATTAAGAGGGGTATAGGTTCTCGAAGCTTAGATCCGCTGTGATGCTTAGCCCAAACCTATGCGAGACTGAGAGAAATCTCTTTATGCTTCGAATGATTACCTACCAGCAAGAGACGTTGTTCTTCTTCGCTATAGGAGATATCTTTCGAACTGGGGAGTTAGCATTACTTTCTCCGCACGTAATGTTACCGTTGTGCTCAATTCCGACCGTTGGACTCGTGTCATTCGGCCATTGGCTGCTCCACATGTCCAAATTGGTCATTTCCCATCAGGGAAGGCTGCGGCTATAAATAGCCACCCCGCTCCAACGTTGCCCGTTGGCTGCTCCGCTTAAGATTTCTGAGAAGATTGATTGAGCAACCTCTCTCCGAGTGATTTGAGTTTAAGATCCACCGAGAGAAAAATCAAGAGCCGAAACTTAGACAGTGGTTGAGCATCACAGTAGTTATGAGTTAGAGTTCTTGTACCTATTACTCTTGAGAGCTGCGCACTCTCTAGACGGATAGGTGTCGGCTCGAGTGTCGAAGAGTAATTGTCTTCACCGAGCAAGATCTTCAGCAACCAAGAGTCATTGTGGTTCGCGAAGAAGTCTGTCGAAGGTTTGGAGATCGCCGACAAGTATCTACCACGAGTGAAATCAACTGGAGTCTGATCAGCTCCGAGTTGAAGGAGAATAGGGCGAGGAGAGTTTATCCTCTGTGTTAAATCACAACCCCTCCAACCAGACGTAGTCCTTTGGCAGAAGGGCGAACTGGTCTACCAAATTCTCCTGTCGCTATCGAGCACCACTGGTTCGCTTTACATTACTGCATTTCATTCAGCAGTTTACCTTCGTGCTCAGTGTCGATAGTTGTATCTGATCAATCACAGTTTATCAATTGTCAATCTCATTCCCATCGTTCCTAGTTTTTCCATCGTCTCAGGCTAGTTTAATTCTCCTCGTATATCTGTAAGCCTGCGTAATTACTTTCTCTACCGAATCCTTATCCTGTCATCCATCTCTGTGCATTTCCTTCATTGTCATTACATTGTTTTTCCTCGTGCCACTGGATCTGCTCGTATATTGCATTAACATCTGTTGAACTTGTGATCGAATGATAACTGATTTATACTTCGACATATTTATCATTCTATGGCGAGCTCTTTCAAGTGTTACTCTACCGAACCATATCATTCCGCTGCTGTGTTTGGGATTGGTTCAAAACCTTCGCAAGAATTTTTGAATCTCCCACTCACCCCCCCCTCTGGTCGATATACTCTCGGTCCTAATAGGCTGCCCTCCCTCTACCCCTCTATATATAGGGGGAAGGGAGGAGGGGTGGCGCCCCTAGGGTTTCCCCTAGGGGGGTGGCGGCCACAGATGGGGGCGCCTAGGGTTTGGGTGCCCCCCCCCCCCCCCCCAAGTGCCTTGCCCCCCAAGCAAGGGGGAGGCAGCCCTAGGGGGGCGCACCACCATTCCTGGTGTTCGTGGGATGGAGTGAGGGGGGCGCACAGCCCCTTAGTGGGCTGGTGTGCTCCCTCCCTTTGGCCCATGAGGCCCCCAACACTTGCCGGGGGGCCCCCGAAACTCTTTTCGGCACTCCGTCGAAAACCCCGGTACCCCCGGAACACTTCCGGACTCCGATACCCTTCGTCCTATATATCAATCTTCACCTCCGGACCATTTTGGAGTTCCTCGTCATGTTCGGGATCTCATCCGAGACTCCGAACAACCTTTTGTTACCACCATAACAACTCAACTATACTTATCTCGTCACCAAACGTTAAGTGTGTAGACCCTGCGGGTTCGAGAACTATGCAGACACGACCGAGACACCTCTACGGTCAATAACCAATAGCGGGACCTGGATGGCCATATTGGTTCCTACATATTCTACGAAGATCTTTATCGGTCGAACCTCGATGTCAAGGATTCAGTCAATCCTGTATGCAGTTCCCTTTATCCATCGATATGTTACTTGCCCGAGATTCGATCGTCGGTATCTCCATACCTAGTTCAATCTCGTTACCGGCAAGTCTCTTTACTCGTTCCGTAATACAAGATCCCGTGGCTAACTCTTTAGTCACATTGCTTGCAAGCTTATTGTGATGCTGTATTACCGAGTGGGCCCTGAGATACCTTTCCGTCATACGGAGTGACAAATTCCCAGTCTTGATTCATGCCAACTCAACAGACACCCTCGGAGATACCTGTAGAGCATCTTTATAGTCACCCAGTTACGTTGCGACGTTTGATACACACAAGGTACTCCTCCGGTGTCAGTGAGTTGCATGATCTCATGGTCATAGGAACAGATACTTGACATGCGAAAACGATAGCAATAAACTTGACACGATCATATGCTACGTTCATAGTTTGGGTCTTGTCCATCACATCATTCTCCTAATGATGTGATCCCGTTATCAAATGACAACTCATGTCTATGACTAGGAAACCATGGCCATCTTTGATCAACGAGCTAGTCCTGTAGAGGCTCACTAGGGACATGTTGTTGTCTATGTATCCACACATGTATTTGTGTTTCCAACCAATACAATTATAGCATCGATAATAAACGATTATCATGAACAAGGAAATATAATAATAACCATTTTATTATTGCCTCTAGGGCATATTTCCAACAACATCGGAGACATATCAAAGCCCATTGTGATCCGGTTTGGATAGCAGAAGGTCCCCGTGACTTTTCCCCAAGGAGTGACCCTGAGTATCAAACTCATGAGAGGATGTGCACTATGACAAAGGGCCTGTCAATTTATCGCTAACGAATAAAATTTCAGTTTTTTGTAAACTGGACTTTAACAATCTTTGGGATGAAAACACTAATAATTAATTAGACATGGATATGAGGTCTTACTCTCACAACCTTATATTTGTGCTTGGGATCTCATCAAGATAATCAGCATAGTCCTGGAAGACAACCGTTATGATGTGTTGCTACGCAATGAAGTGGGGGATGTGTCCAAAGTACGTCTTGACCGGTGGGTGACTTGCATCAAGATTTAGTTGTCCAACCGATGGCCCTTCCCACCACGTGGTGTTACCTGGATTATTAAGAATAATAATTTAGGCAAAAGCATTGGGCATTTAATGAATACGCCTCATTTGTCCCCATAGAAATTGCTTTCCGCTATCGTACTATACCTTTCTGTCACTGGTGTTCGAAATAGCGTTCCACGCATCCTCGCTCCTTACCTCCTCCTTGGTAGATCTATGGGATCATGGGTACCTGCCGGCCCATAGAACGAGAAGAAGACAAAAGACAACTATGTGGCAATTACACAGATACAAATAACGTCAAGCTAAGTCAATTCCAACGATCATGTGCACAAATACATAGGGTTGCAAGACCTTGCATCAACCCATTGCCTTACCGAATTACTTGCACATGGCCATTGGATCGCAAGATGAACTCACTGAAGACGACATAAGGATGAATGATTGATTGATAATATGTCTTACAATAGTTGTTGAATGCGATACACTCATTACAAGTATGCCTAACTTGGAGAGAATGGCTGCGGTGATGAAGGCGGCGGTGGCTAGGGTTGGAACAAGGGTTCTCGTTCTCTGTTTCGTGAATGGTGCTCTCTCCATTGAGAATCTGGTGTCGAACCCTTTATAGATGTTGGTCAGGTGGACGCTCTAGTGCTGATGATGTGCGGTATGACTAGGCTCGCTCATACTGTGCGCCGTGTTGCGCTCTAGACTGCTTCCTATGCCTCATGTTGACTTGCCTCTTCCATCAAACTTCGTATTTTCTTCATAAGATGACATTCTTAAATATTTAGGCCCTTTTCATGCGGAAACATATTAAACAAAGGATTTCATGATTTCTTGGATTCATTAGTCATTCGTGACAATATCAGAGTGATTCTCTCGGAAATTCCGGGATTATCCAGTTTAAACAATGGTGTGATGAGTGAAAAAATACCGCTCATCACCCGACGCAATGTACTCCAATATCCGAACAACACACACCGTGCGTGGAAAGTAATGACTGTTGTCCGGCCTGACAACACCTCGCGAGAGGTACCCCGCATAAACCGACAAAGAATACACCAACGATCGACCAGGGAAAAGCGGACCCGGAAAGTAGTGATCTCCTGTCAACCCGGCAACGCCTCACGAGAGTTACCCGACACAGCGTACACCAACAACCGAGCAAGACACCGGCATGGCCATCCCGACCAGACGAAATACACCCGTCACAATAAGGAAATTGGAAGTGCAAACGTGAAAGGCGAAAACAACTAAGAGAATGAGCTATATTACACATACAAATCAAACGAGCAAACCTCAACGCAGCGAACGCGAACGACGCGGACAAACGGTTCACCCACTCGAACAACAACAACACTGAATCCTCTGGGCGTCACGAAGCATGCAAACGTACCAAAAAAATTAAGGATTAGGACACAACAATGTCATCAAATAGAGCATACGAAAATGACCGAAGAAACATACCACGTTAAAGAATAATAGTCCAAGAACCACTGCAACCGAAAGACGGGAAAAAGGTCGCAATATCTACATGGGCGGGGGGAAAGAAAACGCACAGTGACAACACAAAAAAGATGACGCATGCCCCAGGAGACCATGCCACAGCGACCACCAACCTCCTCCCGGACCTTTCCCGGCGAAATTGGAAACAACTGCCAGCTGTCCCTGGCTTCCTGCCGCCCTTGCACCTTGAGCACATGAAGATGGCCGCCTGAGAAAAAATGGATGTCGCACTCACACTGATCCGCAGGAGGACCGGCGAAGAAGCTCACCATTTGGGGAGCGAAGCAAAGGGAGGCTGGTATGCTTTGCTAGATATGGATTGAAGGAGGGAGCCGTGGCAAGAAGAAAAGGATATAGGAAGCGGTACCAAATGCCCGAGCACAGGGCACGCTTTTACCCAGCCCATGGCAACCGATCTTACACGTCCCATCCACGCCGGCCAACCGAGCACAAAGCAAGGATGTACCCGGACGCACAGGCCTAACCGGCACATACGAGCATGGAAACCAAACATCCGACTGCCCTGCTCGTGCGAGCGAAACAGCGGCCCCCGCTCGCAGCATGCCGAGCCGGGCGCCAACACAATACGCAATAGGGTACCTGACCAGGCTAGGCGCAACCGACCTTCACACGCCGAGCCAGGCACCAACGCAATAGGGTACCCGGCAAGGCTGGCCGCAACCGACCCTCACACGCCGAGCCAGGCACGCGCACGTGCACGGCTGGTGCGAGCGAAACTTCCTGACATGGGACGAACGATACTGACAGGTGAACCCGGCCTTGCCTGACGCGTGTGGACCAGCGCGCGAGCCGGCGCACACGGGCGCGACGCAAAACCCGGCTAGCGCGAGCAAACCAGCCCGAACCAGCCTGGCAGGGGGCGAAGGACGCTGACAGGCCGAACCGGCCTCGCTCGTCGCGCGCGAAAGGGCGCACGCGGGTGCGACTAAAGCCACCATAGAGAGGTGGCCTCGGGCGCACGTCATGGACCCCTGAGGCAAACCGTCCAGATGCGGAGCGGCCGCGCAGATCGAACGGCGTGCAGCGCGCCCAGGAAAGCATCGACGGGAGCCGCGCGTGAAATGGACGGCGCGGATGGCACTCTGTGCGCCGAAGCCCCCATGAAACGAAAACTAAAAGCGACATCCCTCGTCCTTGAGCAAGGACGCGGCCTAATAGTAATACAAAAATTCTAAACCTACTAGGTAACACGCCGTGGATTGCAACCTACCGACTCCTTTTTCAACTAACCTCTCCTTCCCTGATTTTCACGGTGGGGCCCACCTCCCACACATTCCAACAAAATATCGACACGTCATCCCGCAATAACAGTATATAATTCCGTGTGAACTGTACGTAGGTGTAGCAATTCCAACCAAAATACTGTAAAAAAGAGAGCGGCTTGTTTATGTTCTACTCCGTATTATTGTACGATAATCAGTGATCATTTGTGCCAATCACTGTCATGCGCTAATCAATGTTAATTTAGTGCTATCGATTTTTTATCAGACGCCTTGTATATTGTTGCCAATACGGCTGCCGCCATGAATTTACAAACACGAAATTTGCTTGTTGCCTTGTTGGGCCAACTATAAGCCAAACGCAGACGACTACCGGAGCGGGGCGATAGTGATGATATTCGAATCTCGCTGTGAAGCAGAGCCGAAGAGAGACGACCTGAGCTGTGAGGAGGCGTCGTCTCCTTCCGGCCGGACCATAGATCGAAGTCGAACGAAGCATCCCAGCAGGCCGGACCACACACCGACGATGGCAATCCTTCACATCCGGTAAGGCGCTCTTGTCTATTTCCTTCGATTCACCTCGCTTACTTTGTACTCTATACATTCTTCCAATTAATAGTCTGCATAATGCTTCCCAATCCTGTTCTGGTAGCCCACTGCAGGTCGGGAGCTCGATCCGCGGGTGCGCCGGCGGAGAGAGCCGCCGACGCCGTTGTCCTCAAGCACGATCAACACTCGGCCGGCGCTGGCACCGCTTTTGGATCGGACAGACTGGATCCATCGCGGCCCAAACTGGCCGCGAGCGTAAGTACACCGTTGCCCATTTACATTTTTACATGCAACTTGGCAATCGTTTAATTAGGGTAAGTTTGGATCCTGATCAAAGTCAGTTATAGCTAGCTTTGTCCGGCTAGCAGACGTGTTTGGTAGTACTAGGAAAATGGCCCGTGCGTTGCAACGGGGATACAACCGTGTCCGGGTTGACACCCTTTTGCCCTATCAGGTATCCATCCTAGCCCCGCAATGAAGCCCGACTGTCCACACAACCGTAGGGCATGGCAGTCTCGAGAAGGTCCTCAAGGAATCGGTCAGACCCAATGCGACCCATGGCCTCCTACTACCCATCCACCCAACGATTCGGCCTATGGGAGAACATGAGTGCGTGGCGGTGTGAGGCAGGTGTCCTTGCCGAGGCCCAGCTGCGTGAGCATCCGATCTAGGGCATCCTCCCTCGCCGCATTAGTCGAGGCAGGCGGGTCAGCCGATGGCACTGTCATTTGCGTGTGCGTTGCTATGGAAAAAATGTTTTTGAAGTTTATATCCCGAAGGGGACATTCAAATGAGAACGATGTGGCTCACATACCCAGGTCATTGTGTCTGAAGTTCCTATTTATTCAGGATAGCATAGGAACACATTCAATAACGAAATATAATCTAATTAGTAGTAAGGCACTTGGTATCAGCAGTTTGTGTTTTTCTCCAAGTAGCACAGAAACACATCCCATAACCATAATATAATATGTGGTCATCAATAGTAAGGCAATTAGTTTGGTTACTGTCAATTCTCCATGCTGTTCTTACCTTACACAACACGAACAGTTTTACAGCTTCAAGAGACGATGACCTTTTTCTAGATAATGAAACTTGGCAAATCTCATAAAGCTTCTGGGTTGCAGCCATTGAACCAATCAACCAAAGGGCTTATATAAGTTACTGTAATAAATAAGTCTCATCCCTGAGAAGAATTCACTTTGAACACATTTCTCTGAGACAGGATAGAACAATCCTTGAGATTTAACTTGTGACTAATTTGTGAAAGGATAGAATTCACTTTGAACACATTTCTCTATGCCAGTAAGGACAAAATTAACATCAGTAAAATCGGCAAATGCACACACACTGCATTTAACTTGTGAGTTGTGACTAATTTGTGAAAGGAAATGAAAAGACCACTCGTGCTCCTTCCTCTCACATTAACTTCAGGTACCTAACAACCACCAATCTTTGCATAATCATTCTGAATTAATACAGAATTACAGATCGAGCTAAAAACATGAAGAGCAATGGTGTTGTCGCTGCTGAACATGACATTTTCCGTTGTTTTGTGTTTTGCAGTCTACTTGTGCCTAATTCTTCCTCGAAATAGAAATTTCTCAGCATGCCTCTATGTATGACTAATAGAATGCAATAGCCAGTAATTGCACGTGTCAGTAATTAATCACGATGTTCCCTAAGAAAAGGTAATTAGTCATGGACTCTCTCCATTAAATCTCCACCGTGTGTGTCAAATTCCTGAACATGAAGCCTGTCCGCCTGTACCTACAAAATAGCTGGAACACCGGTCAGTGAAATTTAAGAGAGATGGTGATGAGCTTGCTAGACTTGAGCTTCGCCTAGGGCGTGCTGGAGATCCCACGGCTGGAGCTCAACGACTCCAACGAGTCGCTGTTCCAGAATGTGATTGCGTTCGAGCAGACGTACACGTACCTGAATATTATCTTTTATGATTCTGAATCTTTACAGGAAAGGGTTAATGACGTACAAACAATTTGCCTTCATTCTTGGAGAGAATGTTAATCGGATTCTCATACTGAGAAACCATCTTCAGGTTCATTTTCTTCATATAATCTGCTTCATCCGCCTATATTGATGAAGTATGACCAGCAGCTGCATTCACCTCAATTAACTGAGGAGAGAAATATTTTTTACGGTGGAGAAGACAAATAATGATCTATAGAAACCTACCCAACCATGAATAGGTCAGATTAGCCATTTATAATTTATATACTGCTGTGAAAAATCATAATTTGATCAAAAAATAACTTCATCCAAGATTGTGTCGCAACGGATTGCTCTAAGTCCATCAACGAATTTCGGATTTAGGACCAGTCTTTCTGCCGGAAGTCAGCCGCAAGACTGGGCATCAATTTATGCCAACAATGTATATAGAACATTGATAGATTAATCTAAAGAAATAATTTACCACTAAGTGCATGTAGTTTATAGCCAGAAAGCTATATGAAAGCTACAGGACACAGCAAATGCTGGACAAAATGAAGAGCGATGAAATTCTAACAATTGCAAGCATCCGGAATTGGTCCCTAGTCAATATGAACTTAGTAATTCTATAATTACAAAAAGCCAGGATAGTCTGCTGCAGCCAGAATAGTAAAAGGAACTTGGATTATTCGTGTAATGTTACCATACGTTCAAATCTTCTAGAAATTGGCTGCGAGAGACACAATCACCAAACAACAGTTAAAAAAGAATTATTTATATGTAAGTCTAAATATATATGTAATGGCTCTTGCACAATTAACTCGTTTGCACAGAGAATACATAGTAGAGACTATATATGCTGAAGAAACCATGAGCATCGAGATGGTATATCTTATTGAAAATTCCCACTATGGGGTTCAGTCTGGATATAAATTCTTCTGTTACGGCATCGTTGCTCATCAGTGCTCATCAGGCTCTATACTTTATCAAGTCAATGCACAGGGGAAAAAAATCAAAAGCATACCCATACATACGCACCACATTTCTAGATCAGATGGGAAAGAGAAAAGCATGCTTGTTACCTACATGAAATCTGATTTTGGTTGCACAGCTGTGCATAGAGTGGTGGCCAATATTGTGACAGCCGGGGGATCAGGGAACTCACCCACCTCTGACTCACGCATGGCAGCATAGGAAATTTTCCTTTTCTTATCTGAACACTTCCATGGTTCCATGAACCTCCTCGAGGCCTTCTCCTCTCAGATTCAGTGGAAACGCTGAGCGGAACAGACGGCCACCAGAGGAAACGTAGTATCGCACAAATAGATGGGTCCAGGCGGAGCTCGATCTAGAGCTTGACAGCGGTAGGGAATTGGAGTCCGGTGAGCAGCCTGGGGGCAGCAACCTGCTCGACCAGGACGATCCCGTCCGGCCGCACGGGCCCACCTCCGCCACGCCCCACCGTCACAGCCTCCCGCTCGTCGGCCGCACCACCCTCTCCATCGGTTGCTGATTGTGAGTCTGGCCGGCCTGCTGCGGTGCCAAAACTCCGCCTGCCGCGCCTAAATCGACGCAGCCGCCGCACGTCTTAGCTAGCTGCCTAGCTCCACTTCCGCATACCTTGGCTGGCCCCGCCGCTGTGTGCCTTAGTTGTCAACGCCACACACGCACTGGCTGCCACCGCTGCATGAGCACGCAAGCTCCTCGGTGACTTCGATGCCGTCGGCCTCGGCGTGACTCGTACACGGATGAATCGCCCCGTGGGATCGGCCTCGCTTGCGCACGATTCGGCTGCTCCTCCGCTCCACGGATCCACCCTCCCCCACCTCTCCTCTCTCTCTCTCACGAGCCGATATTTACGGTCGGCGGCGCGCGCTCGAGCCGGCCGGCGCGGGCCCGGAGCGCGGCGGCCTGGGCCTCGGCGTCGGCGAACCGCGGGCGGAGGACTCGGACGGCGCCGGGAGGATGGCGTGGCGGAGAGAGGCAGGCCGGGGTGCGGGGAGGACGGCGCGGCGGAGGATGCGAGCCGGCGGCGGGGAGGCGGTGGATCCAGATGGGGTGGGAGGCACGGTGGTTCGACTCGGGGGTGTAGTTTTTTTTTCTGTCAAAAAACGCGTACACGGGTGGGGCAGATATACGAAACGTTTTTTCCACTTATTTACTGGACTGCGGATTCAATTAGCAAAAACCGCAAGGACTTTTTTGCAAAATGTGCGCGACGGGTAGACAGGCAGAAGCACTGCGTGCTTTATTATTATTAGGTAGAGATATATTATCGATGGCCGGAATCGCCACGAAGGCAATGCGTCCTGCGCGCCGATCCCGCCGGTGACCTCGTATGTATCGGAGCACGTTCCGGAGCTCGGCCAGGCTGCCTGCTCTATAGAACAGTCGCGGCAGGTACAATGCAGCTCGTCAACTTTTGTCCATATGCTATTGAAAGGATCGATATGGTTGACTAGAGGGGGGGGTGAATAGGCAACTACCAATTTTTAGCTTTTCTTTAACAAATTAGGGTTAGCAACAAAATAGGTTGTCTAGATATGCAACTAGGTGAGCAACCTATATGATGCTAACAATTACAACACAAGCAAGCAAAGGATACAATACAAGTATATCAAGCACAATGTAAAGGTAAGAGATAACCACAAGTGGAGCCGGTGAAGACGAGGGTGTGTTACCGAAGTTCCTTCCCTTTGAGAGGAAGTACGTCTCCGTTGGAGCGGTGTGGAGGCACAATGCTCCCCAAAAAGCCACTAAGGCCACCGTATTCTCCTCACGCCCTCACACAATGCGAGGTGCCGTGATTCCACTAGTGGTGCCCTTGAAGGCGGCAACCGAACCTTTACAAACAAGGTTGGGGCAATCTCCACAACTTAATTGGAGGCTCCCAACACAACCACGGAGCTTCACCACAATGGAATGTGGCTCCGAGGTGACCTCAACCGTCTAGGGTGCTCAAACACCCAAGAGTAACAAGATCCGCAAGGGATTAGTGGGGGGAATCAAATATCTCTTGGTGGAAGTGTAGATCGGGGCCCTCTCCTCCAAACCCTAGAGCAACAACAAGATTTGATGGCTAGGGAGAGAGATCGGGCTAAAATGAGCTTTTGGAGTAACAATGGAGCTTGGGGGAAGAGGTCAACTTTAGGAAGAAGAAGACCTCTCCTTTATATAGGGACACAAAATTCCAACCGTTATCTGCCCTCTGCCCGCAGGCAAGCGGTACTACCGCTCCTAGGAGCGGTACTACCGCTTAGGCGGTACTACCTCGAACTGGTCAAAAACACACTAGGTGTGCCACGGTAGTACCGCCGGAGCGGTACTACCGCTGCCCCCTTACGGTACTACCGCTAAGGGAGTTTCGTCCAGAACAGGCAGCAGTAGTAGAGGCGGACAGGGCGGCAGTACCGCGCAAGCGGTACTACCGTTCTAGTACCGCTCTACTACCGCTAGAGGGAAAAGTGGTAACAGAAACTCGCACAGAGGAAAAACCCCAAGCGGTAGTGGAAGCGGTAGTAGGGGCGGTAGTACCGCGCAAGCGGTACTACCGTTCTAGTACCGCTCTACTACCGCTAGAGGGAAAAGTGGTAACAGAAACTCGCACAGAGGAAAAACCCCAAGCGGTAGTGGAAGCGGTAGTAGGGGCGGTAGTACCGCTTGAGCGGTACTACCGTACTACTACCGTGCTACTACCGGTTGAGACAAACCGGCAACAGAAAGTTGCACGCTCGGGGAAACCCCAAGCGGTAGTGGTGCGGTAGTACCCAGCGGTACTACCGCTCCTTGGAGCGGTACTACCGTGGGTCCAAGCGGTACTACCGCTTGCAAACTTCTGAAACACCACAGACAACACAGGAAAAGCTCCAGAGAAGGGAAAGGAGGTTGTGGGTGCATATGGGGCTGTGTACGTGTTGATTCCACCCATACCTTTCCAACGCGGACCCCCTCTTAATAGTACGGGTTTCCTACGACTCAATTCAAATCGTCGGAAAATAACCGTCTTCACTCTTTATCATCGAGGGGAGATAAACCGTCTCGTGCCTATCAATATAATCTCTGAAAAGGTCAACGCACTCGATTAGTCCGCAAAGCGCATTGTCATCAATCATCGAAACTACTGGGGTAAAATATGCCCTAACAATCTCCCCCTTTTCGGTGGATTGATGACAACACGGGGTTTGCACAAGTATATACGAGATAATAATGCAAACCAACTATCTACAAAATATAGACGGGCTCCCCCTAGATGTGTGCACTAATTGAATATGCCTTTGAAATGCAAAGTGCACACACTAGGATCAACACTCCCCCTATATTTTATAAATAGGGCAATACTTGCAACAACATAATATATAACGCTAAGCATGGTTGCAATACGAACAATGAGTCATAAACTCACACATAACAAGACATAATTAAGATAACATGGGTAGCATATGTCTTACACCATACGATAGAGTCTCAGACCAAACCAAGGTAAACGAGGATAAAAGAGTTCACAAGCAAGAAATCGAAGCAGATAAAAGCAAGCTTGTGACTCGGCAACACCCTGCAGAAAGCAAATGCAAACCCCGGTCCTAGACTCTCTCCCCCTTTGGCATCGAGACACCAAAAGGGCAAAGAGTGACACTACGTGCCGACAGGTGGTAGCACTAGTCTCCTCCCATGGACTCGTCAGAGGCCACAGCATTGGACTCCTCGTCAGACGACTCCTCCGATTCTTCAGGATCCTCAGACTCCTCCTCTGCGTGCTCCTGCTCCGGAGCGGGTGCCGACGCACCGGTGATGGAATCATCAGAATCAGTCCAGCGGGAGTGAGAAGAAATCCAGTGGTCTTCAGGAGTGATGACAGCCTCAGAACCGCTCTCAACTGGAATATCAAGCTTCCTCATGATGGCCTTCCTCTGCTGACGTGCCTTCTTGGCATCCACATGTGCCAAGTACATCTTGTGCTGCACATCCGTCTGAAGACAAAACAGCTTCTTCACCTTGTTCTTGAGCTTGGCAGCCCAACCAGACGACCCAGACGAGTGCTCGGGGTCAGGCACGTAGTCAGTATCCTCCACATCCTCCTCAGAGGCAAGTGGCACGCTCGCAGCACGACGAGTGGGAGCCCAGAGCTCCTTCTGGCGCAAGTTGATCGTCTCATGAGAAGTCAGAGGCCCGGTCTCAAGCTGCTCTCCAGGGAACGTGGCAGTCCAGGTGGTCACAATGAGTTTGAAGATGAAGGGAGCATAGATCGGCACGTGATCACCATATGCTGCAGTCACAAGCTCCTTCCACATGACATGAGAGACGTCCAAAACAGCCCCCGTGCCCTTCTCAGAATGGCACAGACAAAGCATATCCACCAGGTGTCCGTGCACCATATCCAAGTTGCCAACACGAGGAAAGAGAGTGTGCCGGAAAATGCGATGCATGATATCAAAGAATGGTTTCAGCTCCTTCTTGGATCCCTTATCAGTCGGAATGATGGTCATATGGGGAAGCAGATTGTCCTTGTGAGAAGGTCCACCCTCATGGTGAGGGCGCAGACCAAGGGGCTTCTCCAGCCCCTCATCGGGATAGCCCAGAAGATCCATGAACTCACCCCAAGTGGCACGAAGCTGTCTACCATGAGTCATCCATATCATAGTCCTGTTATCCTTAGTTCCAAACCACACGGTTGCAAAGAACTGAGCCACCAACTCTGCATCAAAGTCATAGTTGAAGGACATGATGGGAACAATGTTGAACTGCGCACAGAGGTCAAGAGCTTCTCCAAAGTATGCACGGTCCTTCTCCATATGCTCAATGTTGATGGACTTGGTCTTGACAAACAGATTTTTCTTGGCCTTGATTCTGTCAAAGTATACCAAAGATTGATCCCTGTTCCAGAAGGGACGGCCCACAAGAGTTGCGTCTTGAGGACGACAGTAGGGATTCCTCTCGCGGTACTGCCAATACTCATTTTGCTTCATCTCAGCTGCAGTCTTGACAGGAGTCATCTTTTTGCGAGCAACAGACTTGGCCTTGCTTCTGACTGACTGACGACGCACTGGAGGTGGTGTCGGGGCAGCCTCTTCTTGTATCTCATCATCAGAATAGACAGGCCTGGCGTAATAGGTGCGCCCACGTTTGGAAGGAGCAGATGCATTCTTGCGACGACCCTTGGAGCTACTACCACCTGAACCGGACACAAAAACCATAGGAAGCGGGTGTAAAAGGGTATGCATAAGCCAAGAATTACAAGTGAGGGAGAGGAACCAGTTGTACAGATTCAGAAAAGCTGGGTCTCACGCGGTAGTACCGGTCTTGACAACGGTAGTACCGCCTGGGAGACGAGCGGTAGTACCGCTGGCCAGTGGGCGGTAGTACCGCTTAAGCGGTAGTACCGGCCATGGACGAGCGGTAGTACCGCTGTCTGCACAGTCGCACATCCGTGTCAGATCCGGTAGTACCGGAGATCCAATCCTTCGAAATCGATACAAAGAGTTCCTACCCTCCTATCTAGCAGTCATTCTACATCCTACTCAAGCCTCGATTTGGTCAAAAATCGAAGAAACGCCACGCATTGCCCTAAGTCCAAGATTCAAAACTAGAACCAATGAAGAGAAGAACGGGGGCAATACCGGGTTCCATAGCGAGAGGAGATGGTGGGGATCGATTCCACCGGGCGGAAATGCAGAAGACGGCACGGAATCGGAGGACCGGAGACGGCCTCCGAAGCAGTACTTCGTCGCCTGTGAGAGAGGGAGTCGTGGGGAAGAAAGGTGAATGGGTATGGGGGAGTTAGAACTCCCCCTGCCCGACACTTAACCCCACAGAATCCATCTAAGCGGTAGTACCGCTAGGCGTAGCGGTAGTACCGCCCCGGTACTACTGCCGGGCAGGAGGCCCAGTAGTACCGCTCAAGCGGTAGTACCGGTGGCAGGAGCGGTAGTACCGCTTAGAGCGGTAGTACCGTTCCTAGACAGCGGTAGTACCGCGTGCAGGAGACAGAACTGCCCAGATCAAAAAGGATGGCTTATACAAAATCTATGGTTGGAGAGAGGAAAGGCTTAGGTTGGAGACTCGAAAACACAGCAAATGGGAATGGACACTCCAAGGTTTAAAAGACAATAAAACGAAGAGCAAATTTGGAGTGGACCAAAACACGAAAAGACTAACAAGTCAAGATAAAAGCAATGACAACCATAGAAGAACCAAACCCTCCAAAAGAGAGGGTCGGTGGCCGAAGCCACCATTGTTTGAGTCGAATGGTTTGGCACCACGAAGATTTTAACCTTGGGCTCAAGACCAAAACTCATCTTTGAGGCACAATTACCATCATAAATGGCTAATGTGAAAGATTTTGATTAATTTTGGCATAATAGGGGGAGGGAGAGTTCATTGAGAGAACAACACTCCCCCTAAATCCATGCCTACACCTAGAACAAGGTAAACATGATGAGTGCGGTGGGATGTGACGAGAATCAAGCCACGTTGCTCGAATCAATGATATTTAGCTCATGCCTTAACTCACGAAACCTTGCTTCATCCAATGGCTTCGTGAAAATATCCGCTAGTTGCTCTTGAGTGTTAAGATGAATAATATCAATCTCCCCACGCTTGACGTGATCCCGAATAAAATGATGACGAATCTCGATGTGCTTCGTCTTGCTATGTTGCACCGGGTTGTAGGAGATTGCAATTGCACTTTCATTGTCACAGAAAAGAGGCACTTTGTCACAAGTGACACCGTAATCCTTTAAAGTTTGCCTCATCCAAAGCAACTGAGCACAACAACTTGCGGCAGCTACATACTCGGCCTCGGTGGTGGAGAGAGACACACAGTTCTGCTTCTTCGAAGACCAACTCACCAAAGAGCGACCAAGGAATTGGCACCCTCCGGAAGTTGACTTCCTATCCACACGGTCTCCCGCCCAATCCGAATCCGAATAACCCATTAGATCAAAGCTTGCTCCTTTGGGATACCATAAGCCAAAGTTTGGGGTATGAGCCAAATATCGAAAGATCCGCTTGACTGCCAAATAGTGACTTTCCTTAGGCGCGGCTTGAAACCGTGCACATATTCCCACACTCAACATGATATCATGTCTAGATGCACAAAGGTAAAGCAAGGATCCAATCATGGAACGATATACCTTTTGATCCACCGCTTTACCATTGGGATCTATGTCAAGTTGGCACTTGGTAGGCATTGGAGTCTTGGCCGGCTTGACATCATTTAACTTGAATCTCTTGAGCATGTCTTGGGTGTATTTGGCTTGGTTGATGAAGGTTCCTTCTCTTCTTTGCTTGACTTCGAATCCAAGAAAGAACTTCAACTCTCCCATCATAGACATCTCAAATTTCTCGGTCATTAGTGCGGCAAACTCATCATTGAAAGCTTTGTTAGGAGAACCAAAGATAATATCATCAACATATAGTTGGCATATGAACAAATCCCCTTTAACCCTCTTAGTAAAAAGAGTGGGATCGATTTTCCCAATTTCAAACCCACGGTCTTGCAACAACTCGGTAAGGTGCTCATACCACGCACGTGGAGCTTGTTTAAGGCCATAGAGTGCCTTATCGAGCTTGTATACATGATTGGGGAACTTGGGATCCTCGAACCCCGGAGGTTGTTTGACAAATACCAACTCATTAAGAGGACCGTTAAGAAATGCACTCTTCACATCCATTTGTTGCAATTTAAAATCATGATGAGAAGCATATGCAAGCAACATACGAATAGATTCAAGACGAGCAACGGGAGCAAAAGTTTCACCGTAGTCGATACCCTCGACTTGGGAGTAGCCTTGTGCCACCAATCTTGCCTTGTTTCGAGTGACAACACCGTTCGTATCTTGCTTGTTCTTGAAGATCCATTTGGTTCCAATGACATTATGATTCTCCGTTGGCCTTGGCACCAATGTCCACACTTTGTTGCGCTCGAAGTTGTTGAGTTCATCATGCATGGCTTCAAGCCAATCCGTGTCCTCGAGCGCCTCATGTACCTTTTGGGGTTCAACATACGAAACAAACGCGTGATGCACACAAAAGTTTGATAATTGTTTACGAGTGGTTACCCCTTTCTTTAAGCTTCCATAGACATTTTCCAGGATATGTCCCTTTTTCTCGAGTTTGGAAGCAATCTTGGCGGCACGACGCTCCAATAGCTCCTCCGGAGTCACTTGAGGAGGATCATCTCGAGCATCATCTTGAACTTGCTCTGTGTTGTGATCTTGATCTTGGGCATCATTTGGTGCATCACTATCATCTTGAGGTTGATCTTGCCCTTGATCTTGATCACTTGGTTGAGGGCCTTCGGTTTGTTCTTCGGAAGCGTGTGGGTCATGTGTCGGTGATGGTTCCACTTGCGTAGAACATTGTCCTTCTCCTTCCACCACAAGGGGTTCCTCAATGGGTAGGATTTGGCCCACACCCATTCTTCTTATGGCTTGAGGAGGAATTTCATCACCTACATCACAAAGACCACTTTGCTCCACTTGGGAGCCATTATTCTCGTCAAACTCCACGTTACACGTCTCCTCAATGAGTCCATTGGACTTGTTGAGAACACGGTAAGCATGAGAGTTTGTAGCATAACCAACAAATATGCCCTCTTGAGCTCGAGAATCAAATTTAGACAAGCGAACACCTTTCTTGAGAATGAAACACTTACAACCGAACACCCGGAAGTATTTGAGGTTGGGCTTGTTGCCGGTAAGTATTTCATATGGAGTCTTGTTCAAGCCTTTGCGAAGGTAGAGCCGATTGGATGCATGACAAGCGGTGTTGATGGCTTCGGCCCAAAAGTTGTATGGAGACTTGAACTCCGCCATCATGGTTCTTGCCGCGTCCATCAACGTCCGGTTCTTCCTCTCCGCTACACCGTTTTGTTGAGGGGTATATGGTGTGGAATATTGATGCTTGATCCCCTCATCACTAAGAAACTCATCCAAGGTGTAGTTCTTGAACTCGGTGCCGTTGTCGCTTCTAATGATCAATATCTTTGCATCATGTTGACGTTGAGCTTCATTTGCAAAGTCGATCACGGTTTGTTGGGTCTCGCTCTTCCTCTTGAAGAAATATACCCAAGTGTATCTTGAATAATCATCCACAATCACCAAGCAGTACTTTCTTCCCCCAAGACTATCAAAGGATGGCGGTCCAAAGAGATCCATGTGAAGGAGCTCCAAGGGCCTCTTCGAGTAGATGATAGTCGTGGGTCGGTGAGCCGTCTCATGTAGCTTTCCTTCGATACAAGCACTGCAAGCACGGTCTTTGGCAAAGCTCACATTTGTTAGTCCTCGGACGTGGTCCCCTTTGAGGAGACTTTGCAAAGATCTCATATTGACGTGGGCTAAACGGCGATGCCAAAGCCATCCCACGTCAACTTTAGCCATTAGACAAGTCGCGGTCTTAGTGGGTCGCTCCGAGAAGTTAACCACATAGAGACCGTTCTCGACATGCCCAACAAAAGCTACTTTAAGAGTCTTGCTCCACAAAAGGGCCACGGTATCAATATCAAAGAACGTTGCAAAGCCCATAATAGCAAGTTGACGAACGGAAAGTAAATTGTATGCAAGGCTCTCAACAAGCATGACCTTCTCAATGGACAAGTCCGGTGAGATGACCACCTTGCCGAGACCCAATACCTTTGACATCGAGGCATCACCATATTGAACATGGGTGGGCATAGATGAACTTGCTTGAACGTCCACCACCAAGTCCTTGCTTCCGGTCATATGATTTGTCGCTCCACTATCAAGCAACCATGACACTCCACCGGAAGCAAACTCCTACATAAGATTAATGCTTGGTTTTAGGTACCCATTCTTGAATGGGTCCTTTCATGTTAGTAACAAGGATCTTAGGAACCCAAATAGACCATTCAATGTACTCATAAGAAGAACCAACAAATTTGGCATAAACATGCCCATCACTAGCACGGCATAAAACATAAGAAGGGTTAAAATCGCCGGCTTTGTTGGGATGGGTGATCTTGCCCCTTTTGACATTACCACCCACCGCCTCGTTCTTCTTCTTCTTAGGAGCACCCTCTCCCTCTTTCACAAATGTATCTTTGAGAGGGAGAGCTTGCTTGGTCTTGCTTTTCTTGTTTGACTTCTTCTTCTTCGACTTGGGTGCAAATCCAAGCCCCTCCTTGGCCACAACTTCCTTTTGATTGCTCAAAAGTTCGTTGAGGTTTTTCTCACCTTGTATGCACGACACAAGGCCTTTCTCGAGTTGCTCTTTCAACTTGGCATTCTCCTCAACAAGATGTGCATGCTCACAACAAGGGTTAGTTGCACGAGCATTATCAATTAGAACAAAAGGAGGACACGTGGCAATTTCTTTAGTTAGCTTCACTTGGAGTTGATCATGAGACTCCTTGAGTGTAGCATGAGCACTTTTCAAGGCCTTGTGAGCCTTGTCAAGTAAGTCAAACTCCTCTTCGAGTCTAGCATGGCCAACCCCAAGTTCGGCTTTCTCATTTTTAAGCATATTAGCAAGAACTTGAGCATGATCACGATCTTTCTTTAATTTAGCAAGATCTAGATTGTGTGTCTCCTCAAGAGCCACTCTATGACCTTGCTCTTCCTCAAGAGCAATAGAAAGATCGGCAATCTCATCGGCATAATCTCTACTATGCCCTTCCAACTTGGAGATTGTCTCTTCATGAGAATCTATGATTTCATTTGCCTCACCTAATTGTTCCAAGAGAGCCACAAAGTGCTTCTTGGTCTCACCTTTGAGCTTGGCCATGAACTTGTCAAATTCATTTTCTTCCACCTTTGCCTCCTCACTTTCTTCCTCACAATTCATCAAAGAAGGAGTGGAAGAAATGCTAGTTTTGATGTTGGAGGTTACCTTGTTGGTGGCCTTGGCCATGAGGCACTTGTGGGTGATGATGGAGTTATCGTTGGGGGAGTCGAAGAGGGACACCTTTGGTGATGGAGAGGTGGCAATGGCGACGGAGGCCGTAGCAACCCCTTCACCATTTGCATCTTCATCATCATCGGAGTCGTACTCTTCTTGCACCACCAAACTCTTTTGAGGCACCTTCTTGGTGAACTTGTTTTTGCTTGGGAAGGACTTGCCCTTGTCTTTACGGATGAGCTTGCCACCATTTTCCTCCCTATTCTCATACGGGCAATCGGCGACGAAGTGACTCACATTACCACAGTTGTAGCAAGTCCTCACACGTTGACTTTTGCCTTTAGAGCCATTAGTCTTGTTTCTTGAAAAGTTGGGCTTGGAGTTTCTTTTGTTGCCCCAAAATTGTCTTGACGCAAGAGCCATGTGCTCGTGGTAAGCGTATTTGGTGTCTTCGGGACAATCTTCATCCTCATATTCTTCTTCTTCTTCCTCTTCATGAACTACCTTGGCCTTCAAAGCAAGGTTGGGCTTCTTTGAGCGTTGAACACGAGCAAGTGCGTTGTCGGCAGTCTTGTTCAAAATGTTCATAGCAACAAACTCATCCAACACATCACTGGAGGACAAGGTGTGGAAGTCCGGTCTTTGACGAATCACGGAGGACATGCTCTTGTTGTAAGGCATAATGGCCTTGAGGAATTTGCGCTTGATCCAATTGTCATCCGTGTCCTTGCTCCCGTGATCTCGGAGTGAGACCGCAAGAGTAGTCAATCTCCGGTAAAGCTCACGAGGATCTTCATCTTCATTCATAACAAACTCATCGGCCTCATCAAGAATAACCTCAAAGTTGGAGCGTTGAATGCTCGAGCTTCCCTTGTACAATGAATTGATATGCTCCCATGCATCTTTGGCAAGAGTGAATGGGCGCAAATGAGGAAGCTCTTCGAGAGGCATGGCGGCTTGAAGAATGAACAAGGCGGATGCATTGAGTTGGTTGTCCACTTCTTCTCTTGGGGACAAGTTGCTTGGGTCATGCGGATAATAGCCTTGTTCAATGATTCTCCAAAGTTGAGTTGAGCTATAATTCAAATGAGACTTGATACGAAACACCCAATTAGCGAAGTTAGTCAAATCAAGCTTAGGAGGAGGACCATGATTGTTTATATGAGGCGAGGGGACCGGTCCTCCATAGACTGGGGGAGGGGGAACCGAGGTGTGTGTTCCCGTCCCATTCTTACCATGAGGGGAAGATATATGAGTGTCTTTAGCCGTTTCCTTGCCGGAATTGGCCTCCGATGCCGATGCGGCGGGATTAACCACAAGCAACGGATCGGGAGGAGACTTCAACCCCTCAAGGAGCTCTTTCATCATGGACTTAACCTCGGCCGTCATAGACGTCTTTAGTGAAGCCATAGCTTCATTCAAAACGTCTATAGTGACCGTGGTCAACTCCACGGCCTCGGGAACATTCCCAACACGCTCCCCGTCGTCAGCCATACTCTTCGGGTGGTGAAACCCTTAAAAAAGAGACGAGGCTCTGATACCAATTGAAAGGATCGATATGGTTGACTAGAGGGGGGGGGTGAATAGGCAACTACCAATTTTTAGCTTTTCTTTAACAAATTAGGGTTAGCAACAAAATAGGTTGTCTAGATATGCAACTAGGTGAGCAACCTATATGATGCTAACAATTACAACACAAGCAAGCAAAGGATACAATACAAGTATATCAAGCACAATGTAAAGGTAAGAGATAACCACAAGTGGAGCCGGTGAAGACGAGGGTGTGTTACCGAAGTTCCTTCCCTTTGAGAGGAAGTACGTCTCCGTTGGAGCGGTGTGGAGGCACAATGCTCCCCAAAAAGCCACTAAGGCCACCGTATTCTCCTCACGCCCTCACACAATGCGAGGTGCCGTGATTCCACTAGTGGTGCCCTTGAAGGCGGCAACCGAACCTTTACAAACAAGGTTGGGGCAATCTCCACAACTTAATTGGAGGCTCCCAACACAACCACGGAGCTTCACCACAATGGAATGTGGCTCCGAGGTGACCTCAACCGTCTAGGGTGCTCAAACACCCAAGAGTAACAAGATCCGCAAGGGATTAGTGGGGGGAATCAAATATCTCTTGGTGGAAGTGTAGATCGGGGCCCTCTCCTCCAAACCCTAGAGCAACAACAAGATTTGATGGCTAGGGAGAGAGATCGGGCTAAAATGAGCTTTTGGAGTAACAATGGAGCTTGGGGGAAGAGGTCAACTTTAGGAAGAAGAAGACCTCTCCTTTATATAGGGACACAAAATTCCAACCGTTATCTGCCCTCTGCCCGCAGGCAAGCGGTACTACCGCTCCTAGGAGCGGTACTACCGCTTAGGCGGTACTACCTCGAACTGGTCAAAAACACACTAGGTGTGCCACGGTAGTACCGCCGGAGCGGTACTACCGCTGCCCCCTTACGGTACTACCGCTAAGGGAGTTTCGTCCAGAACAGGCAGCAGTAGTAGAGGCGGACAGGGCGGCAGTACCGCGCAAGCGGTACTACCGTTCTAGTACCGCTCTACTACCGCTAGAGGGAAAAGTGGTAACAGAAACTCGCACAGAGGAAAAACCCCAAGCGGTAGTGGAAGCGGTAGTAGGGGCGGTAGTACCGCGCAAGCGGTACTACCGTTCTAGTACCGCTCTACTACCGCTAGAGGGAAAAGTGGTAACAGAAACTCGCACAGAGGAAAAACCCCAAGCGGTAGTGGAAGCGGTAGTAGGGGCGGTAGTACCGCTTGAGCGGTACTACCGTACTACTACCGTGCTACTACCGGTTGAGACAAACCGGCAACAGAAAGTTGCACGCTCGGGGAAACCCCAAGCGGTAGTGGTGCGGTAGTACCCAGCGGTACTACCGCTCCTTGGAGCGGTACTACCGTGGGTCCAAGCGGTACTACCGCTTGCAAACTTCTGAAACACCACAGACAACACAGGAAAAGCTCCAGAGAAGGGAAAGGAGGTTGTGGGTGCATATGGGGCTGTGTACGTGTTGATTCCACCCATACCTTTCCAACGCGGACCCCCTCTTAATAGTACGGGTTTCCTACGACTCAATTCAAATCGTCGGAAAATAACCGTCTTCACTCTTTATCATCGAGGGGAGATAAACCGTCTCGTGCCTATCAATATAATCTCTGAAAAGGTCAACGCACACGATTAGTCCGCAAAGCGCATTGTCATCAATCATCGAAACTACTGGGGTAAAATATGCCCTAACAGCTATGCACCACGACCAACTGCCCCAAATAAACTAAAATTAACCTAAACGCTATAGCCAGTTGTTAAACATATTTTGCAGTTAAAATAACAAGTGGGCCCTGTGCCTAGGTTGTATTTTTTCTTATAATGTGCCTATTCTTTTTTAAAACATATAGGACACCGATAACGGCCGAACGTTCGGTCTGGGGAGGCACCAGACCGAACGTTTCGTTCGGCAGGGGAGTAGCGATCGACCGAACTATTTTGTTCGATACGAACAGCCTCTCAGCACGAACGCCTGACCAGACAGGCCCAATACTAGCTTCCTGGCCCAAACAAAAATCCCTTTGCACCAAAAATATAGAGAAAAATGTAGACAGATGTAAAACTAGTGGAGAAAAACTGTACAATACAAAAAATTCAGAAAATGATACTGCATTAGGATTACAATGAGTGATTAATTGCCAACTGAGACACAATAAAATGGCTACGTTCAGTACGTTACAAAATAAAACATGCATGATAAAAAAAAAGAAAAATTAGTACAAAAATTGTGATGATGAATATGAACAAAGGCAAAAATGTTACACATGGCAAGTTTTACAAATTTTATTCTCTGAAAAAAGACATGGCAAGTTTTGTGGGGGGGGGGGGGGGGGGGGGAACGTGAATTAAAAAAAATAAAGTACTTGTAAATTTCCTACTGTACATGGCAAAAAATTGCGTATTAAAAAATAAATGAAAAAAATCTACGGAATGTTGCCATGATCTTATGACAGAAATGCAGGCTATAATCTCATGGCATGATCCATGGAATAAAATGTAGACTACAAAATGCCATGATCCATACACTAAAATTTCCATGATGCATAGACTATATTTGCCATGGTCCCGTGCAAAAGAAATTTGCCATGTTGCAAAAAGGAAGAAAAATTGGTCATAGTGCATATAGTTAAAATTGACACGATCATAACCAAAATTATATTAAAATTTGCATATATTTGATATGGCAAAAAAAAGTAAAATCAGCCATGTTAATAAAGGTCAAATAAATAGTAAATCTTGCCATGGCAATAAAAGTTAAAAATTGCCATGGGAATTTAGGTAAATTTGCCATGTTAATAAAGGTAAATTATCCATGGCAAATAAAAAGTAAAACTTGCCATGGCAATAAAAATTAAAAATTGCCATGGGAATTTAGGTAAATTTGCTATGTTAATAAAGGTAAATTAGCCATGGCAAATAAAAAGTAAAACTTGCCATGGCAATAAAATATAAAAATTGCCATGGGAATTTAGGTAAATTTTCCATGTTAATAAAGGTAAATTAGCCATGGCAAATAAAAAGTAAAACTTGCCATGGCAATAAAAGTTAAAAATTGCCATGGGAATTTAGGTAAATTTGTCATGTTAATAAATAAATAAATGCCGTGCACCGTAAACTACATTTGCCAACCTCCATGAACTTAGGTTGCCATGTACCATTAGAAACTAATTCTTTTACCATTGTTGCTAAAAGAGAGATAATTTTCCATGAGGCATAAACTACAAATGCCATGCTCCAATAAATTAATATGCCATGATCTCATAGAAAGTAATTGTTGTCGTGTGGAAGAGAAAATAAAAAAAAAGGTATATGAATTATAGATCATTTGTCATGGCAATTTTTAGAGATATCTAAATTAAAAGATTTCTATTTACATGGCAAGTATATACAATATAGTGGATTGACATGGCAAGAATGATATGTAAAAGAATGAAAAGCAATTTGCCATGGTCCATAAATAATTTTGCCATGGTCCACATAGTAAGTTTGCCATGTTAGTGAAATAAAAAATAATCTATAATTGAAGAAACTGGGTGGCAAACTATTTGAAGGATGGCAAGTTTGCCATGTTTTAGAAACTTTCAGAATTTGTCATGATTTAGTGATCGTTTTGTCATGGCAATTTAAGAGATGTCTAGAAAATATGGCAAATTTATGCATGGGACTTGAGTTGAACTTGTCATGTCAAATCTTTAAAGAAAATGTCATTTACGTAAAAAAAAATCACAAATGGTAAGAAAAAAAGAATTTTGCCATGGTACTTGAATTAAACTTGGTATGATCCATAAACTAATTTTGCCATAGTCCATATAGTAACTTTGCAAATGTTAGAGAAATAAAAAAAATACATTCAAAGAAAATGGTGGCAAAACTATTTGAAGGATGGCAAGTTTGCCATGTTAAAATAACCATGGCAATATTCTTCGAATATACATGGAAACAGACACAACCAAAGCTGACATCAATTCAATGGCCATGGCAACATATGCCTGAAATTATCTTTGTTATTACCTACTATAAAAATGGTTCATGGTTCATGGTTCCATGATGCATATGTAAGAGTTGAGGCACCTCTGAATCCATGACAGAGCTTAAAGTAACCATGGCCATTATGTGTTGCCATGGCAACATATGCTTGTAGTTGCCATGGCAACACATCTTAAAAATAACAAAAAAGGATATGCTTTTACTTGCCATGGCAACACATCATGGCAAGATATGCTCTTAAGTAACCATGGCAACATTCTTCGAGTAGATAAGTCGAAGACAGTACGAAAAGTGGCCTGGCCACCATGGCAACAAATGCTTTTAGTTTGCCATGGCAAACAACATCTATATAAATTAACAAAAAATAGCTATTCTTTTATTTGACAAGGCAACACATCATGGCAACATATGATGTTTATTGAGTGTTCAGTAGTTAATTACTTTGTCAAGCATCAAATGCAGTAACACATAAATCAATCTGGTTTGGGTATCCAGACTCCAGGAATTTTGGAACTGCAACAGACAAATAATCATGAATTAAATAGTACAGCAGGTAGCAGCAGCCTGGACACCACTCAATTCTTGCTAAATTTTGACCTAGCCATTTGAGTTATGGAGTTTTGAGAGATTTATACATGAATCTCAGTTATGTGTATTTGCAAAATGAAGAGAATGAGCCGAAGAAAAAAGATGGGAAGGGGTTGAGCCAGTTACTACCTGCAACAAAGGGAGCCATCGTCGGGGCCTGGTGCAAAGCATCGCCATGGTGGTCCAGGTCGAGCTAGGTCCTGGTCCTCATCCTACGCTGGAAGGTTCTGCCCCAACCAAGACCAGTGACGGAGCTGTTACAGCCGTCCTCAACGTCGGACCCACGCGGGAGGCGGAGGCGAGCTCGCGGTCGTCGTCGTTGGCCACCACGACCGCCGGCCAGTCGACATCGGCGACGTGCGTAGCGCAGCGCTTGCTCCGCCTGCGTCGGCGTCCAGTCCCGGCGTGTCCGGAGGGCGGCGCAGCGGGAGGCGAGCCCCGGCCCCCGGCGGCGGCGGAGGAGACGTCAAGCGTCAATCCGCGACAGACAAACTCGTCCTGCAGACAGAGGGCCGCACATTCATCTTAGCCTTACAGCAGAAAAGGAGATAGGACCGGTGGCTGAATGCGGCTGACCTTGACGGGAGACGCGGAAGAGGAGCAGACGGCGAGGTCCTGCCGTGCGGTTTCTCCAGGACGGCGGCGGTGGCCGTCTTCGGCAGCTGCGCCGACGCGTCTGGGAGGTGGATGAGGTTGACCGATGGCGGCGGACCTCGCCGGAAGGCGCAGCGGTCAGCGAAGCGGCGGAGAAGGCCGGGGATGGGCAGATTCGGGCGCGGAGAAACGAATCCCATCGGCGGCGAGGGCGAGGCTGGCGGGTCGCGCTGGTGCTCCCACGGCAGCCATGCCTGCTGGGCTGAGCTCCTGCTTGGTGAGAGAGGGAGGAAAATGACGGGATTAGGGTGGCTGGCCCGTGCGCTTGCTGAAGAAAGAGGAAAGGATAGGATAAGGTGTTCGGGCCGACGCATCTCTGCAGCGAACGAACAAAAAAAATGACGTGGCAAGGATCAGTGTGCCAAGATTCGTACCAGTGATCTAATGGCTTGTAGGGCGTTCGGGCTGAGAAGTCAGAAAACTGACGTTCGCGCGTTATCAATATCGAACATATAATGTGCCTATCATATGGCATGTGGTTCGGTTCAGCAAAATCCTTTTGTACTTTTACGGGCTCACATCCTGACGACAAGGCCGGGCCTGCGGAGACGGCAACGGCCCAGAAGGAATCACGCTGAGACTGCTATTCGGTGTTTCAGGCCCCGATTGGCGGCCCAGGTAGATATCGCCGGCTCGCTGGTCTCGCTCTCTGTAGGCTCGCCCTAGTTTTTTTATCTCTCGTTCTTCTGAAAAAACTAGCAACTGCTAACTTAAAAAAAAAATCCAACTACCTATTTTTTATAGATTTAAAAAGGTTTGTGAAATAAAAAATATTCACAAAATTAATAAAAAAGGTTCACAAATTTGAAAAGATATTCACAATTTTTTTTGGGGGAATTTAGAAAATTTGAGAATTTGAACAAAGTTCGTGAACTTGAAATAATGTTCATGAATTTTAAAAAGTATTCCTTTCTTAAAAAATCATGAAATTGAAAAAATATTCA
Organism: Elymus sibiricus; assembly: GCA_039707655.1. NCBI lineage: Eukaryota > Viridiplantae > Streptophyta > Magnoliopsida > Poales > Poaceae > Elymus > Elymus sibiricus. The sequence continues at coordinate 481,092,707 of CM077672.1, read as the reverse complement.
TGATTTTAAAAAATCATGGAATTAGAAAATGTTCGCAATTTGTTTTTAAAATGTTCATGATTTTTTTCAGAAAAAATGAAAATGAAAAAAAAGAAATAGAAAAAGAAAAAAAATGAAAAAACTAAAAACCACATAAGGAAAAAACAAAGAAAAACTGACTAGAAAACCAGAGGAAACCTTCTAGAAGTTTCCCAAAACCGGTGAAAGAGAAGACATATGAGCCATCCCACTTAGAGAACTTGCGCTGGGAGGGGGTGTGCGCTTCGTACGGGCAATTACCAAATAGGAAATTCCCATGTCACCAGCACACGCTTCCCTGGGAACACATGGACCAAGTGATGGTTTCGATAGGATAAGGCCATCTCTAATTAAAGAACACTTATGTAGATGCTTGCAGATAGTAGCACAAGACAGTCCACTTAAACAAATGAAAAAAAGTGAAAATTATAGTTTACAATGAGGGTCTTTAATTTTGTGCATGCAAAAAGTTCAATTCAACAAGTTGCAAGCCGATCAAACTACAACTTGGTAGGTGGGTTTGTTCACAACCCAAATCAAACTTATCGAGGTATGTAAATTTGTTTAGGCTAGCATTAGGATTTGACTCTTTCTTTTCTCACACCTTACGTAAAAGTATGCTTGGGTGTCAGTTAATTTTGACAAAGAAGCCCATATGTTTGCGGCTTGCTCTTGTAAGCGTTGAATTAACTCGCTTACTTAGAGTATGCAAACTTATAGTATGATCTCCTATCGCTTTAGTAAAAGCATGGTTTTGATCAAATTGCTATCTAAAAAACATGAAAGCTATCATTCCTAGAATTGTTATGAATATTATCTCTAGGATAATTACTGCTAGTTGAAGGCATGACCTAGAGTAATTATTTCCATAGTTATTTCTTAGGCACTGTTGCCAAAATTATTTCTGGAATGAAATTAATATCATCTTGTTCTTTATTTTTGTCAACAAGATCACCAATAGGAACAATATCAGTGCAGGAAACATTCTTAGTAGAAAGTATAGACATAATCATATCAACTTTAGCATTTAGGCTCTCTACTTTCTGAATAGAGTTTTCCTTTTTAGAGGTTGGAGCCTTCTTGGTATGTCATTGGGCATAGTTTATCATCATACTGTCCAAAGTTTTTTTGCTTGGGCCCCTATCAGGGCTGGGCCCTGGGCCGTCGTCCTTCTTGCCCCGCCCCAGGGCCGGCCGTGACTAGGCAAAGACTTTGGGCTTCTGTTTTGTGGTGGGCTGGGGTCAATCGATTTATTTTGCTGGGGTCAAACGCACAAATCGCTAAAGCTATCAGTTGAAGCACCGAACGGGGCTGATGCAAGGATGGCAGGGGTGCAGAGGATCATGGAAGAGGCGCTCGGCCAATCGAGCCGCCCATATCTTAGCTAGCTAGACTCGCGGTAGGTTCTGAGACCAGTGAGGAATGGCGTGTTTCGCCTCCAGATTGTATTTTGCATGTAATAGCGGACGAGATCCCAAACTTTAATTAATTAAGGAATAAAATGTTTTACCCCTCAAAAAAAAAAAAGCACCGAACGGCATTGTTGTCAGTTGACACCAGTGTTTGCACGTGAGCTCCGACCCTGGATCGTTCGGATTTCGGACCGGCCTTGCCGGTTGTTCGGGCGCTTGGCCGGAATGCCCAAGTAGCAGCAGTACGTGTGTGGCCGTGAGTTAATTCACAAGGTGCCCTGTCATGGGCGTGGATTCTTCAAGGGATAGGCACATAAGAGCCTTTGTAATGATTCGTGGGTCCCGGCGCCTTTGCTCTCATCGTAATTAAAATAGAGCAAAGGCCAAGTGGAGGGTCCAACCCGGATCTTGGCGACCCAAGAGTGACTGCACCTCGGTGATCGAACAGTGCCGGAGCAGTCCACGCCTAACGATCGAGCACCGAACCCACGCGCCATATGGATTTTCCCCCGTAAAATATCCGTCAGCCCGCGCTCGTCTTGTCCACATTCCCCGGCCCCGGGCGCCGCCGGCCGAGAAAGAAAGAACCCGGCCCCGTGCCAGCGACGCTGGCGCCGCCATGGCCTCCCAGGCCGGCCTTCTGCTTAAGCGGGAACATGCGGTGCCCCCGCTCCCCCGTGTCGTCCGGGTGGCGGCTACTACGGTGGTGGGACAGACACAGACGGCGGTGGTGGGTGAAGCGTGGGCGGGAGGAGATGCCCGACCGACCTCCAGCTCCTCAGCCTTCTCAACAGCCTCAACGCCGGAGAGAAGCTGCCGACATTCGTCCACAGGGACAACGCATACTCTGCTGCTCCCCAAGACCTCGTCCGAGGCCGTCGGCACGCTCCGGGCACCGGTCGCTGGGTTCAAGGGTCGTGCTACTTCTACAGCGAACCGGCCCCTGCCAAGGCCGGGAACAGAATCTGCAAGGTCCCCGGAGGCACCTGGCATCCGGAGGGTGGCCGGAAACCCATATCCGTTGTGGCGTCCAAGAAATCCTTCTCCTACCTTATAAACAGTCTGCCTGGGATGAGAAGACACAGAGGAAGACAGCGCACCAGCTGGATCATGGCCGAGGTCTCGCTGGACATGCAGGGCGACGGTTCCGACCACATGGTGCTCTGCGCGGTGCACAAGTCGAAGCACAAGTATCCAGACACATCCATGGCAGCTGGCAGCTCCGTCGGCGAAGAGGCTGCACCGGGGCGCGATGAGGAGGCGAGTGTACATGATCCTCGCGGCTTGCCCGGCGGTGACATTGATAGAATTTATTGGATGATCTCAGGATCATCAAGCTCAAGATTTGAACCACAAAATAAGAATTGAAACAGACACACCTTAGGATGATGCAAACATCATCCATGGATACTTGTAGTTGATGAAGATGTCATCTAGGGCTTCATGGTGAAGCCCTTCTTTTCTTCTTCTTCTCTGATTTGCTCCTGCTGCTTGTGGAAGGAGCTGGAGAGCCCTTCCCATGGCTGCTGTGCATGTGCTGGATTGGGCAGCATGTGGGGAGCCGTGTGTTATTCTCCCTTTTCCTCATATCTGTCCCAAAGGGACATCCCCTTATATTTATAAGCACAGCACCATGGGGGGACCCACCTGTAAGTTGGTGTGTGTGTGTCCCCAATCAGGGCACCTTTAGTCAAGTTGGAATTGCCAACTTGCTGCTGCTGCAGCTGGCCTTATAGTTTGGCCTTATTTAGATCAACCAACATTCTCCCCCTTGATCGTAAAGCTAAACTTATAAGCCCATTTCTTAATAAAATGACATACGAGATAAAATGATTGCAACGGTCCGTTAGTACCGTAAAACCCAGTTACTACAATATACCACCTTATTTCAAAATGGAACTTCTTTAACTTAGGAGCTCCATAATCTTAATTCTTACTTGAAAAACTTATGAGCTCATTCCTTTGTTGGAACTTATACAGAGCCAATAAGATACAATGGTCAATTAAGTACCATTGATCTAATTGACCACAACACATCATTCCATCGAAGAAACAAACCCCCTTAGGTTTGTGGGGAGATGGTGTTGCAATGGTCTCAAGAGTGCAGTTTCTCTTCATATATTTTTGTGCATATCCTTATGCGCGCGCTTTTGAAAAGAAAAGAAATATGTTTTGTTTCCAGAATCATAAATTTGTCCCTTAATAAGAGGCTGCCATTTAATCTTTATGCTGGCAACATTATAAGGCAAGCCTCTTTAAATATGATACTTAGCTTTAACACCTTTAACATAATACTTAAGCATCAAGACATTAACCTTATGCAATGCTCAACACTTATGCCTTAGATTTAATACTTATTTGTTGAGCCCTAAAACTTAATTCATCAAGGCCTTGAACATGTTCAATTCTGGAATTAATCTTTCACGATGTCTTAGGTCTGACAGGTACCTATAGACACGTTACTCAAATAATCCGCACTCTTACATAATGCGTTCCGGGATAAATTCCTTAAAGAAAAAAAATTCCTTATTCTTAAATTTATATGGATTAGGGACATAAATCCATATCATAAAGGCTTAGGGACCAAAAGCATGCCATAACTTTAGTTTGCATCTTTAACAATGCCTTAAGAAAATTGGGTAAAGCCATTCCACAATATGGCTCCCCCGCAAGGGTGAAACCTTTGTGGATAAAACTTTCGTAAATTCACACATGCTAAAAATCTTAGCGGTCCACAACTTGGTGGGTACCGTATATATTTAAACATGAGCATGCAATCCCTTAGTGTGATATACATCACATCATTACTTTAGCGCTTATGCCATCAAGGCAAAGCTTTTCTTAATAATATTCTAGGGGTCTAGTCCTGGATTTATGTCTGCCAGTTATCCCGGTCTCAAAACTTAAAGGGCGCATAATAACTTAAACATTAGTGATAACATAAGAAGAAAACTTATTGCCCTTGAGGGAGTAAACATAAATCTTTAGAATGAATTTAATACTCCCCTTTATGGACCAATCTTAGTGAACCCTTTAAAATATTAAGAACATCACTAAGATTAATTTAGTACCCCGAGGAAAAACCTCAGGTCTTATGCAATATCCCTATTGCTTATTGTCAACATAATATTGACCAATCATAAATTCCTTATTAAACTTATTTCTTATTGAGCTTTATACCACTTTCAGATACTCATTGCCTTAAAGCTAGTTAATCATCATGACTGATTCCTTTATTATGTAAAAGGAAAAACTTTATGAAATTTCCATCTCTAAAATCTTAAGTTTGGTGACCATATGTCACCTTTTCATAATTTATTTCCTCACACTCCCATTTGCATTAAATTTCTTTCAACAAGTCTTTTAGCAAGACATGTTGCTTAAACTTTAATAGAAACTTTTGCTAGGGATTACCTTGGCGATCTGGGAGTCAGGAATAGCTCTTTTAATAGGTGTCAACAATGGAGCTCATAATTGCCATAAAGCCCTTATAATTTAACTGCTCTCCCTTTAGTTTTCAACATCATACTCTGTTTCAGAGTATCATAATTTTCATTATCCTCCTTTGATTCTTTAGGAGGATCATTATGGAGAGCATAATTAAATCTTTTATCTTGCTTAGGAGAAAACTTATGCAAGATTTATCACTTAATATGACATAAAGATTAGAAGAAACATAATAATTACATAATGACTAATCATATGGCATTAACATTAAAAAGGGCAATTTAATTGTTCTTTATCACATAATCATCATGCACTGAGGTAATAATAATAATACCCATGAGAGATGGAAATTCAAATGTAAGACTTAAGAAAATTTGACTAGAAGTGGTACTTAGCCAAAGCTCAACTTTCATTCATAATTCTACAACTTAGCTTTACTTAATAAAGACAGAAAATAAAATTACTTAGGAGTGGAATTTAAACATATATCATACCTGGAAGTTCAATTGCTCCCCCTCGAAATGTGGATGGAGCTACTGCTCAACATTTCGATGAACTTCCATAATAAGTATTCCACTTTTAGAGGAGAAGTCAATAAAACTAATAACATAAATCATATTATAGGAATGGAGGATAAAGAACTTTATATTTTGTGCTAATGGAAAATTTCCATAGCCTTTAACATTAACCTCCAGTCCAACTTAAAAGACTTCACCTCAAACCTTTTCGTACATGAGGCCATAATAACATCATACTTATGGTATCCAATTTTCTTATGGATTTAAATTCCTTTGAGCTTAATTCCAGTCCACTTTATAGGCTTTATTGTAAATAACATAATAAAGTGGACTCAAAAGCTCCGTAAATTTATCATGTCACAAAACTTAAATCTTGATATTCTTATGATCAATATGATCTCATAAGATTTTAAGAAGCCTTTTAATCTACTTCATTAATGCCAGAAATAAGTTCATTATGACTGAACTAGGGAATTACTCCCCCAGATCCTTACTGGCATACTCCCCCAGGTCTTTACTGGGTTTTGCTCCCAACTGATATTAATAAACAAGAAATTTATTGAATTCTTGTCAATGCCTTAGTTCTTCTTTAATGGGCGCTCATTAGATATTTTTCATTATGCATGACCTCATGAAAATAATAATATACTTATAAACTTAGATCATTTCTTATGAGAAACATTAAATCAGCCGAAAACATTATGGCTGAATTGAAAAACATTAGCAATAGGGATAAATGTATGATCACAAATTTTAATAGTGATCATATAAAACACAATTCCTTATGTAAACATTAATTCTCTGGAAATGACACTTGAATCCAATCAACTTTGGTCAGAATGAATTCACGTGCCATAACTTATCCCAAAATAACATTAAGTCTCCAACCAAAGTTTCCCTTTGGTTCCTCCTTAATTGGAGATAACTTAATCGAAAGACAACTTTAATGATTATGATCACAGAAGCTTAAAGCTTCATAAGAATCAATTGACCTGGGAATTAATTAAATGATTTATGGCTATAACTAAAACTTTAATAGCTTTAAATGTATAGCCATGAATCACAACATTAATCAGAGGCACTTAATTGCGGAAGCATGCAATTCAATTGTAAGTATAAACTTACAACAACTTAATAATCAATTAATTGAATTTTATGTCCTTTAGTTTAATTCCCCAAAAACACTTTCATATTTGTGTCCTATTTCAAAATTGTCTGAAAGCCTTATGCATGAGAATTCTTTCCCAGATCATAAACTTCTTTTGTTGATCTGACCCATATCAGCTTTGGCCAGAAGTGTATCAGAACAACAAAATTTTTGTGAGCAAGTATCTATTAATCAGCTTTGGCCAGAATAACAAATACTAGTCACACTTTGTGGCCTCTCATTATTCAAACTTCTTTTACTAATCCAGCTGACATCAGCTTTGGCCAGAAGTGAGCAAGAGCAGTAAAATTTTGCAGTCAGATATTCGTCAACCAGCTTTGGCCAGGATGACAAACATCAACCACACTTAATTAAAATCATGTCTCCTTATTCTTCTTTTATTGAACTACTCCACATCAACTTTGGTCAGAAGTGGACAAGAACAATAAAATTTTGCAGTCATGTACCTACCAATCAGCTTTGGCCAGAATGGCAAATACAGACCACCCTTAATTAATTAGACATTTAATAAAACAACATCATTAAATATTCATGGCTTTAAGGACAAAAATTTTCTGTAATGGGCAATCAATTATGACAATCCATGGTTTTGTTAGAACATACCCATGAAAAGTCAGCATTAGGTATTTTTATGCCCACAAATTTAGTCATAATTTAGATCAAAAGGCCACTTAATTACTTGAGCAAATAAAACATTAACTGAATTTTGGGGAACATCATTAACATAAAAGGCCTCATTCAAAGAATGATACATTATTTGACAACAATCTTTAGTTATTTTAGGGCTATAACCATAATTGACATAATTGCTCATAAAGAGCATAAAAGCCTTAAAACTTAATTTTAGTTGCTCAAAATATTATTTAATTGAGGCCACATTAAAATTAAAAACTTAAAGCTCTCTAATAAGAAATTGATTAGAGAAGCACAATATGAACTTAAATGGAATATCATTATTCTAAGATCAAGGCATAATAAAATGCCTTGAAACAATTAAATATAACAAGAATACCTTAGAAAATATTAAGAATAATATAATACCATAATAATCATTAGATATGGCATAAGGATGTAGTAATAATTATTATGATCATAAAATGCCACAAAGGAAAAAAAATGACTAAACATAATTGAATTGTAACATAATTCCATAATGATCATAATGGAATTCAACATTAGAAAAGAATAAAAAAATAAAATTCCATGATTGAAAATAAATTGAACATAATAACATAGTAAGATAAATAAAACCAGCATGGCATAATATGACATACTGAAACACTATAAGAATTAAAGTATTTAAGGAATAAAATTATCAAAAATAACCATAATAATTCTTGCATCAAATTTAGCCCAAAAGAAAAATGTTCATTTTATCACATAAAATGTGACCATTATCAGGAAAATGTTTTGCATTTTTCCTGAATTGCCCATAACAGAATTTTTCCCAGAAGCATGATTTTTTTTCTTGGGCAAATAATATGCTGCTGAGCTGGGCCAAAGAAGCACCAGCCAGCCCAGCAGCTTCCCCTGGCCTCCCTTAAATTCCAGCCTGGCCTTGGCCTGGGCCGGAGCGGCCTGCTGGCCCAATAAAACCAGTCGGCCGCGGCGACCAAAACAACAGCGCAACTCAGCCTCCCCTTTAACCCTAATTCCATTTCACACTCCCCCGACCCCCTTTCTCCTCCCACGCCGCAGCGGCGATCGCGAGAGAGAGGGTGAGGAGCAGCGGAGGAAGGTGATGGCGCCAGTGAGCTTTACTCGCCGGGGGCCCGTGCGGCTTTGGCCTGCGGAGACTCCGTCGAGCGGAGCTTGCTGGCGTCCCTTTTCGAGGCGGTGGCACACGGGCAGGCATCCCCGCGTCGGTGTGACCGTCTTCTCCAAGTCCGGCGCGGCAGCAGGTCTCCAACGGCGCTCGGGCGCGAGCCCAAACGCTCCTGCCAGCTTCAGTTGGTGGTTATGGCGACGACGCACGACGGTGACAAGCACCACACCCGTAAAGTAAGCCTCCACTTCCATCAATTCATCCGGATTAGGGTTAGAGTTCCACCGATTTGGGGATTTTCATGGGCTAGGGTTTCGGCAATTTGGGGATTCCTTTAGGGTTTGTATTAGATCAATCAATCCCCACTTAATTGAACTTTAAACCGGAACCAGGGCATCATTAGTAGCTTAATTTTGAGGAATTTAATTAACAAAGGTTTCGGTTTTGGGAAATCCTTTAGAAACTAACATGATTGGTTGATTTCCCCATCAATTTTTTTTAGCATAAACCGAAAACCATAACATCATTACAGGGAGAAAATTGGGGAATTCTGGTATCTAGGGTTTCCATAAATTGGGGATTTTGTATAAAAGCATCAATCCCCACCTTAGATCATCATCAAATGAAACCCTTGATACTCACTTGATCTGTTAGGGCTAGGATCATAAGAAATTTAGGGCCAAATAAAAACAAGCCTTAAACTTTAGGAAGAATTGCTTAATTCTTTGACTTGAAATAGCAGATCAAGATTGATCTGTCCCTCATAGAGCTTAAATAAATTCAAGCTTTTGTCATAACATGAAGATCAGCTTGAATTCAAGCATAAACAGAAAAAGCCCCTTAAAACTTTAACTTGATCTAACAGATCAAGTATGATCTTGAGCTAGATAGGGCTCAATCTTGAGCAAGAAGGCTCTAGTGCCATTGATAGAATTTATTGGATGATCTCAGGATCATCAAGCTCAAGATTTGAACCACAAAATAAGAATTGAAACAGACACACCTTAGGATGATGCAAACATCATCCATGGATACTTGTAGTTGATGAAGATGCCATCTAGGGCTTCATGGTGAAGCCCTTCTTTTCTTCTTCTTCCCTGATTTGCTCCTGCTGCTTGTGGAAGGAGCTGGAGAGCCCTTCCCATGGCTGCTGTGCATGCGCCGGATTGGGCAGCATGTGGGGAGCCGTGTGTTATTCTTCCTTTTCCTCATATCTGTCCCAAAGGGACATCCCCTTATATTTATAAGCACAGCACCATGGGGGGACCCACCTGCAAGTTGGTGTGTGTGTGCCCCCAATCAGGGCACCTTTAGTCAAGTTGGAATTGCCAACTTGCTGCTGCTGTAGCTGGCCTTATAGTTTGGCCTTATTTAGGTCAACCAACAGACATATCATCTCCACCTCTGGTACCTGCCACGCCGAAGCCAGCTTCATCGATCCATTCCGCCGCTACTACCAACCTTCTCCTGCAGAAGGTGCCATTTTTTAGCTCTGCTCTGCTGCTAAGGTATTTGGATTGGTTAGCTCCATCCATAATTCCATATTAATTACAAGCTAAATGTGCATCCATGGCTGTGCAGGCTGCGGATAAAGCGGCGAGCTGGGACTTCGAAAAGACGTGCGAAATCCAGGAGTTCGTGGAGTTCAAGCAGCTGCATCTGAGGTGTGTTGCCTCCCCCCTCTTCGTTGAGTGTGGGTGTACATGTAATACTACTGATGTTTTCTTTTTCTTTGCTCAGGACAATTGATCTTCTTGGATTGGACAGATCGATTGTTTCAGGTACTATGTGATACTGCTCTTTTAATGTTTGTTCCGCAAGCAAACATGTTTTCCTACTAGGGTTTGGAGCTCCTCTAACATACCATGCCAAGGAGTGGCATCTCTAGTGTCAAAGTTCCTTCTAAAAGAAAACCTCCAATAACTACGTATATATAACAATTCTACTCACCACCTCTTTATCATTGTGATGTTATTCCACACAAATATGCATCATCCCACATTCGGTAAAGGAGCTATATTGCAAGAACTTATGTTTCACTTACATCAATCTACTCCTAAATTAGGCGTCTCCTGGTTTACTCTATATGGAGAATGATGGATTGCCTCTCATATACTTGTCAATCATTTCATGTCACACTATGTTCGCGTTCAAAACTTTGGAAGTCATTTGCTCACCAATACTTCTTTTAAGGCCTAGCTTCTCAATTTTCATACCACCCTGATAGTTAGATCTATGAATGGTAGTTATGTTTTTCAAATCTATATTTGCACTTGTGCGTGTCAATTTGTCGGAGAAACCTGAAAAGGATGTCCATGAAATTGTAATCTCTTGGGAAATCTGGAAAGAGCGTCACCAGAGATGTGTCGGAGCTCAACATGCACGAGGGCTGTCTTAATTTGGGCTAGGGCTAGTGCAAACAAAACCTGCAGAGCCTGTTGCATTTTACCTTCGATGTTCATTAGCTTCTGTTTTGTTTTCTAGTTTTGTCCTAGGCCTCCCTGATATTGTTACACTATATAGTGTATACTAGTAACATGCCCGCACTTTGCTGCGGGAAATTTAAGCAAATATTCATAGTATTATATATGGAATATAATGGATGACTATGTGTAGGACTGTAGCCACATAAGAAAAATTAGGAGTGACACATGTTGTACAATTTACCATGTATATTTTTTGTGAAGTTATATAAGAAATTTATCAAGTAAAATTTCTAACTTGACTGTTTGTGACTAATTTCTAAATTTGTTTAAGCTATTTTTTATTGAAATATTGTGCTGGCCATGAACTTATTCATGTATTTTACAATGCAAAAGTTAAAATAAAATAAAAATTATGGATGAAGTGATTAATTTATAGTCGATATATTTTTGCAAATTCCTACTTTCGAAGTGGTGTTTGTTGCCACCAAAAAAGAGGTGGAAATGTGATTGTTCTATTTTGTGACTTCAGCAGCGTATAGTCTGTAGTTACCAACCTAACTTGAGTTCTGTTTTCCATTGTAGTTGGATCAAGAAATTACTTCTTGATTACCAAACTATACATGCATGCTTGAATTCATATTTTTGATCAGGAAGATAAAACGGCATAAAATTCCTGTACCAAACGCTTCCTTTTTTCTTTTTCTTCGAGAGGATAAAACACCATTTCATAGGCGAGTATTTTTTGACCAGAACAGCAGGTGCTCTGCATTTTCTTTTCTTTTTTTGAAACGAGGCAAAAGACTTGCCATTTTCATTGATTTAGAAGAAGTGAGAATTGCCCGGTTAATTGGCGGAAAACCGGGCTAAAACCGAAACAACCCAACCCATAGAATGGGCACCCCCGGCCAACCTAGTCAACATGCCAACAGATGGGCACACGCGCGAAACACCGACAGCTCCGACTTTGACGACGAGCTTCGCAAGGGAAATATGCAGGACTTGTGCCGACCGTGCCCTCCGCAAACGACCACCGAGAGCCTGTCATCGTCACCACCTAGACTCGCTCCACCGCAGCTCCGACTTCAAAGCAACCAGGCAACCCACGGAAGAGCACCTCGGACACGCCGGGAAGATCCGACTACCGAAGCCCGAGCTGCAACCCAAGCTCTTCTCGACGCCATCATCGTTGCCAAACAGAAATTAGCGCCCCTGAAACGGCTGCCTCAGCAAACCACGCGGCCAAGATGCCGCCGACCGCCGGTCTCTAGGTAGTAGCCGGCTCCGAGACGATGCCCCCAAGGAGGAAGAAGACATGGAGACGCCTTCATCGCCCGATCCCGCGGATCTGAGGATTCCCTCCGGAGCCAAGGGCGCGAGGAGAAGCACCACACCCCAACGACGCTTCCAAGAAAGAGTGCGACGCCCGCGGGCGTCGCTGTCGCCGGATCCGGCAGAGGCCGGAGTAGGATTTCTCCCGGAGATGCTCGACCACCGCAAGCCCGAACCAGTCGGCCACCAACCGCCACCAAACCAGCACCGCAGAGCACCGAGGGGAAACTCCCGTCAGTGCCCGTCCTAGCTGAGGCCGTCCCGCGCGACCCCCCGGCCAATAGCAGCTGTGCTGCCGGATCCTGGGCGCGCACCGCCGTCTCCGCCGACTGGCCGACCCCGCCAGAGGAAGGAGGAGCCGCACCCGGATCTCGCCGAGCCGCACCACCTGCCGCCGTAGCAAGGACGCCAAGCCGTAGCAGCTCTGTCGCCGCCCTCGCAGCCGACGGGAGCCACCGCCCGCCCACGGCCGCGCCACCCAGAGACTGGATCTGGGGCCGCCGCCCCAGCCCCCAAAACCGCCACCAGGAGCAGCGCGCGGGTGCCCTCGCCGCCACCGCGGCCCATGCCGGCAGCAGCGGTGGCGGGGTGGGCACAATCTTGGCGCTCCTCTGGCGGCTAGGGTTGATAAACCGAAAAGAAGTGCAAAAGAAACCCCGAAACTGCACTAACAGTTCGTGTGTACACAAAGAAAGATAAATTATGTACCAAATTTTTTAGTTGACTGCCTGCAACACGATTGTACTCCCGTTGATTAATGAATGAAAGCTCTTGATTAGCAAAAAAAAAAACTCTTTGGGACCGGCGCGCCTCTCCGGTCATCGGTTCGAGTCAGGACCCGCTTTTGCCAGGCATGACGTCCTGGATGACCTGACTTGAGATTCGTGACGTTTATCGATCCTGCGAGCCGGCTTGAGATACGTTTCGCCTGGGCGAGCTCGGTTGGCGCGTTCGACTCAAACGCAAGTGATTGGCGCGGGCCGAGCAAAACTGGCAGCGGCCTGCCACCGATAGCATCAATGCGAGACGAATGACCCGGGATCCATTTGTTTTTTGCGGCATGGCTACCTGTTTTTTGTTATGGCCTTTTTATGATTTTTTTTTAATTAGATCGACGAGCGATAAAACCGACGGCTGGGAAGACTCAGATCATGTTACAAATTATCATAAAATTTGTTTGATATAGTTTGCCTAACTTCTCGTTGCATTTGGCCTTTGCGCCCTAGACGCAATGGGTCATCTGGTACACGGGAAAAACCGACCTGGTGAGAAGTGTTTTCGATACCCGTCAAAACCGGATGTAATATGGATAACAGGCGTAAAATTTATACTCCCTTCATCCGGTGAAGAGTGTACGTTTGGCTTTAAAATTTGTCCACAAAAGAGTGTATATCTATCTTCCCAATGCACTTTAAAGTAGGAAAAAATACTTCTCTCTCATCACACGGTAATCAAGACCAATAACATTCTACACATGGTCTCCTTAATTTCTACATGCACTTAGCTCATTGGGGGTTGAGTAATTAAAGAGGAGGGAGATGGTGGCTTGCACCTTTCCAATGCATTGTTTACTTCACTTCATAATTTGTCCTAAAATTTCTATATGTACACTTTTCACCGGACGGAGGGAGTACGCACCTAAACGACCAACCAATCGGGTAATTGAAGCCCACCCGGTTTTTTTTACAGAGGAGTATTTTACGGGTGTATTTGGCTTGAAAAGGGCGTTCCAAGTGATTGGCGCTGGCACGCTGTTTGCCAATATTCACGAAGGGGAAGAGGAGTTTAAAGAGGGGTCAGGCATGATGCGGAAGTTTTGTAGGAAGTTTTAATCTCTTTGTTTTGGGGTCGTCGGTTTGAAAATGGGAATAAAGTGATGTAGTGTTTCTTTTTTTTGAAACGAGGAAAGTGATGTAGTGTTTCGTTGCCCCATTTGTTAACGCTACGCGTGATTGAGCACGCGAGATACTGTACGTGTCGCAATCTCCGCTATCTGGCACTCCTGCGTCTTGAGCATCAAAAGTCTGGCTAACCTGTGAGATCAACCAGTGTGGTACGGTGAACAGTTCTTTTTTTTTTTAGTATTCTCCCAATCTTCATGCCATGCCTTGCACGTATCTAAATGTTATTTCATTTTAGGAACTGCACACTACTAAACGAACATACGCAGACCATGTTTTCACTGAACATATGCAAACTCACGTCTTGGCGACAGTACTGTGTTCAGCAGAGTGATTCGGAGTCCAAGCTCTGCTGTAGCGTCTGGTTCTGAAGCTTGCTGGCCCCAGGGTTGCAGCTAGATCGCAGTTACATCATTCTCGTCTGTATATTGCCATATGCACCGATCTCCAGAACTGCCATATACAACGGTCACATTACATACATCTAATCTGTCGATCGGAACTAGCCTAACATCGAACACCTGGTGGGCGTCTCCGTGGCCGGCCGCAGGACGCCAAACGGCTACCGTAACGGGGTCGGCGCAACGTCTACTGGAGTTGGAATGGCAGGGGGCACGCAGTCGCAGCGGGGACATGGGCGAGGCCCGGCGTCGAGCACCTGGCAGGCAAATCGGGAATGTGCTCGGTGGTGTCGATGGCCATAGAGGCATGGCTGGCGGTGGGTGACGACGCACCATGGGGGGTAGTCGGGGTGGGTCATGACGCACATCTGATGCCGTCACGCTTCACCAACTACACACGCGGCCGGTACAAGTGATGCGAATGCGAGGAGACGATGCGTATTACTCGTAGTCTCACTACGGCTGCCTCAAATGATAAGAAGTTTCTTAGTAAAAAAGAGAGTATTGTATATATATTAATCCCAAAGATCAGTGAGAAACCAAGTCGTCAGACAATACATACGCGAGTCTGTAGCGCACTCCCACCAACCAATCGAAGCTGAAGGAAATTCCGTGTTGTTTGAAGATCGCGCCAACCAGAGTAAGTTAAATTAAGGCAGCGAACCACCACGAAGCTAGCGTAAGTAGTCAGAGATCTTCCAAATCAACAAAGGGAGCCAAGGAGAGACGACCTGATAGGAGGCGTCGACGTCTTCTTCATCCCGCCGGACCGGACATCGAAGCGTCCCAGCCGGGCGGACGCCGGCCAGTCCACACCGCCGATGATGATCATCATCTTCCCGTCCGGTGAGGCGCCCTGCTTCTCTATTTCCATCGCATACTCGTACTTAGTCCTCTAATGTTCCAAAATTAAGCCTCATGCTTCGCACTTCCTGTTCTGAAGCTCCACCGGAGGGAGCCGCCGGCGCCGTTGTACTCAAGCCGCCGGCCGGAGCGGACTTCCCCGACACAAACGGGCCGCGTGATCCGGTAAGTTCACTGCCCGCTTCTCTTCTAAAAAAAAGTCCACTGCCCGTGCCCATTTACATGCGACATCAATTTGCACGCGTTTTCATTAAAACGCTTTAAGGTCCACTGCCCGAATCACAACGAAGGCTCGTGCGCGCCATTCCCACCATCACGGCTCGCCGGCTTCGCGAGCTGCAAGTGTGTTACCAACGCATCGGTGTCGCTATGTCGAGCACGTTCCATATATTCTGGCTTAAGAAGTGAGTCTAGCTCACCTGATTAATTAGAAAAGTGATGTACAATCCAACTACTTGGGATCAAGCCCTGGTGGATGAGAATTTAGGTATTTAGGTTTTTATTATTAAAAATAAAATAAAAACTCCACGTGGAAGCATCCTCTATGGCTTTTCTTTCAAAAACAAAATAGTAAACCCCCCCCCCCCCCCCCCAACCCCCCCACCACCACAAAAAAAACACCTAACCTAAGACTTATAGTAAATCAGTTATATGCAATCAACAAGAGATCGTTTCCTTCCCTTCCCCTCGTAAGCGTCGGCTAGGGAAAACTCTTCCCCTCTAGGCTCCACCGGCGAGCCGTACATTCGCCTCCCATCTGCGTGCCACTCCGGCGGCCGGTGGCGGGGAGGGATATCCCGGTGCCTCGGCTTCGACTAGTAGTTTAGGTTAGGGTTTTTTAATCCTCGAAGGGACGGTGCTCGGGAGTACGTCCGTCTGGACGGAGTCGACGGAGCTCCGACGTAGATTCTTGTCGTCTCCTTGGGGCGGCGAGGTTAGGGTTTCTCGCCGTGTGTGCGCTATGGCGAGCTCTAGTGCCATGCTCTTCAGATCGACTCATGGGTTCAAGGACGACGACTACGGCTCCAGGGTGCTGGTCCTTAGGGGCACGTGCACGAAAACTTCCCGGCTGTCATCGACAAGGTCAGGCCGACTCTAGTAGGGGAGCGGCGACAGTGGTGCGTCGGCGGCTCATTCTGGTGGCGGTAGTGATCGTTCGGTTGTCCAGAGGCCTCAAATGTAATTTTTATTATGTTTGGGGTGCTTTGTACTTCTGGTGAACTTTTATACTTTTTGAGCCAACATAATTATGTGATAATCTATATACTAATACAAAAATGGTAAACCTACAGGTAACATGCGACGGATTGCAACCTACGGACTCCTTTTTCCACTAACCCCCCCCCCCCCCCCCCCCACCCCCTCCCTTCCCATTTTCACTATGGGGCCCATCTCCCTCTAACTTCCAACCAAATATTGACACGTCATCCCGTGACAATAATTCCGTATGAACTGTCCGTAGTAGGTGTAGCATTCCAAGCAAATACTAATATGGTGTTAATTATAAAAGAAACCGGCTTGTTTATGTTCTATGATTGTATGCTAATCAGTGATCATTTGTGCCAATCATTGTCATGCGCTAATCAATGTTAATTTAGTGCTAACTATTGTTTATCAGACGCCTTGTATATTATTGCCAATACGGCTGCCGCCATGAATTTACAAACATGAAATTTGCTTGTTGAGCCAACTATAAGCCAAAGGCAGACAACTACCGGGTCGGGGCGACAGTGATATTCAAATCTCGCTGTGAAGGAGAGCCCAAGAGAGACGACGTGAGCTCTGAGGAGGCGCCTTCTCCTTCCAGCCAGACTATACATAGATCGAACGAAGCACCCCGGCCGGCGGGACGACACACCGACGATGACGCTCCTTCACATCCGGTAAGGCGCTCTTGTCTATTTTCCTCGCTTCACTTCGTTTACTTTGTTCTCTAACGTTCTTCCAATTAATAATCGGCATGCTTCCCATTCCTGTTCTGGTAACCCACTGCCGGTCCGGAGCTCCATCGATCGGTGCACCGGCGGAGAGAGCCGCGGATGCCGTTGTCCTCAAGCACGACCAAAACTACGACCGCCGCCAGCGCTGCTCTTGTCTCGGACGGACTGGACCTCCCCCCGGCCCAAACTGGCCGCGCGAGTAAGTACGCCGTGCTCATTTACAATTTTACATGCAACTTCGCTAACGTTGAATTAGGGTGGGTTTGGATCCTGAGCAAAATCAGTTATAGCTTTGCCCGGCTAGGAGACGTGTTTGGTATATATTGTCCATCGCTGGAATCGCCACAAAGGCATTGCGTCCTGCGCACTGATCCCACCGGCCGTGCTACTCTGCCGCCGGTGACCTCGTATGGTGCACGTTCCAGAGCTCGGCCAGGCTGCCTGCAGCCTGCTTTATAGAATATAGTCGCGGCAGGTACAATGCAGCTCGTCAACTTCTGTCCATATGCTATGCACCACTACCAACTGCGCCCAAATAAACTAAAATTAACCTAAACGCTATAGCCAGTTGTTAAACATATTTTGCAGTTAAAATAACAAGTGGGCCCTGTGCCCAGGTTGTATTTTTTCATATAATGTGCCTTTTTTTTAAACATATAATGTGCCTATCATATGACATGTGGTTCGGTTCAGCAAAATCCTTTTTTACTGTTACGAGCTCACTTCCTGACGACATGGCCGGGCCTGCTGAGACTACCGGAGAGGATGGCCCATGTCACCGGGAGGTGGACTCCTAACCAGCGCCTAAAGCGGCAGTTAGGCCAAATGGCACCCACACGCGCGCGTGCTGGCCCGGCCCAGCTACGCCTGGTTGACAGGTGGACATTTGCTGGGTTACCAGGTGGAGCTGTTGACCATTGACCAGTTGACTGTTTGACATTAGACTTTTCAAAAATTATTTTGAAAATCTTCGTAAAATTGAAAAAAAATCAAAAAAAAAATCGTGGGTTTGAAAACAGTTCATAAATTTTAAAAATAATCATGTATATGACAAATTCAAATTTTTGAAAAAAGTTCATGGATTTTTAAAAAAATATATGGATTTGAAAAAAGTTCATGGATTTTGAAAAAAGTTTTTTGATTTGAAAAATGTTCGTGGATTTGAAAACAATTTGCGGATTTTTAAAAAAAGTTCATAAAATTTGGAAATGTTCATGCATTTGAAAAAAGTTCACGGATTTCAAAAAAAAGTTCAAGGGTTTGTTAAAAAGTACATAATTTGAAAAAGTTCATGAATTTGAAAAAAGTTCACAAAATTTGGAAACAGATCGCGAATTGGAGAAAAGTTCATGAAATTGAAAACAAGTCCACGCATTTAAAAAAGAAAAAGAAAAAGATAAACTAATTTGAAAAAGTTCAAAATATGTTTACGAATTTGAAAAATGTTCACGAATTTAAGAAAAGTTCACAATTTTGAAAAAAAAGTTCATGAATTTTGAAAGAATGAAAAATGAAAAATAAAAATAAAAAGGAAAAGGAAAAACAGTACAAAACTCGTCCCGGAAAAAACCAGGGGAAAACCACTCCAGAAAAAACTGGTGGAACCTTCTAGAAGTTTCCGAAAGCGTGAGAAAAAAAAATACATGGACCGGTCGAACAGGAACCAAGCGTTGCGAAAGAGAAAAAAAAACTGTTAAATGGGCCGAGCCCAAGTGGATGTGGGTGTGCGCTTAAGGCATTTCTCAACAAAAAAAAACTGGCGCTAAATAGGGTTTGGGGCTATTCGGCCATACAGCGCTCACGCGCATGCTTGCATGGGCCGACCCAGGTATGTACCGCTAGCTCGCCTGGCTTGTTAGCTTGTTGGTCTCGCTCGCTGTAGGCTCGCCTAGTTTTTTTCCTCGTTCCACTAAAAAATCTAGCTACTGCTCACTTAAAAAAATCCGACTACCAATTTGTTATAGATTTAAAATGGTTTGTGAAATGAAAAATTTTCACGAAATTTGAAAAAAAATATTCACGAATTTTAAAAAATGTTTGTGGATTAAAAAATGTTTGAGAATTTGAAAAAATTTCATGAACTTTTAAAATTGTTCACAATTTTAAAAATATTAATGAATTTTAAAAAATATTATAAATTTACCAAAAATATTCATCCATTTTAAAAAATCATGGATTTACAAATATTCAAAAAAATTTAGAAATCTACATGGTTTTTTTTTTCAGAAAAATGAAAAAAAAAACGAATAGAAAAAGAAAAACAAGGAAAGGAAAAATAAAATGAAAAAGGGCAAAAAACACAGAAGAAGAAAAAAAGTCGATTAGAAAACCAGAGGAAACCTTCTAGAAGGTTCCCAAAACCAGTGAAAGAGAAGATACATGTGTCATCCCACTTAGAGAACTAGCACTGGGAGGGGGTGTGCACTTCGTACGGGAAAGCATCAAATTGGAAATTCCCATGTCACCGGCACACGCTTCCCCGGGAACACATGGACCAACTGATGGTTTCGATAGTATAAGGCCGTCTCTAACTAAAGAACACTTATGTAGATGCTTAATTGAAGATAATAGCACAAGACCGTCCACTTAAACACACACAAAAAAGAGAGGAAATTACAGTCTACAGTGAGGGTCCTTAAATTTGCGCATGCAAAAAGTTCAATTCGACAAGTTGCAAGCCGATTCAAACTACAACTTGCTAGGTGGGTTTGTTCACAGCCCAAATCAAACTTATCGAGATATGTAAAAAAAATTAGGCTAGCATTAGGATTTGACTCTCTCTTTCCTCACACCTTACGTAAAAGTATGCTTGGGTGCCAGATATTTTTTATAAAGAAGCCCCTATGTTTGCAGCTTGCTCTTGCAAGCGTTGAATATCTCTATTAATAACATTAACTGGCTTACTTAGAGTATGCAAGCTTATAGTATGATCTCCTATCTTTTCAGTAAAAGCATGGGTTTGATCAAGTTGCTACCTAAAAAACATGGAAGCTATCATTCCTAGACTTGTTAGGAATATTATCTCTATGATAATTACTGTTAGTCAAGGTAGGACCTAGAGTAATGATTTCCAGAGTTATTTCTTAGGCACTGTTGCCAAAATTATTTCTGGAATGAAATTAATATCATCTTGTTCTTTATTTTTCTCAACAAGATCACTAGGAACAATATCAACGCAAGAAACATTCTTAGTAGAAACCATAGACATAATCATATCAACTTTAGCATTTAAGCTCTCTACTTTCCGAACAGAGTTTATCTATTTAGAGGTTGGAGCCTTCTTGGTATGCCGTTGGACATAGTTTATCATGATACAGTCCAAATTTTTTATTGCTTGGGCTTGAGTCATGCTCATGGAAGTACCACCTGCATATGAATCTAATAAGTTTTTGGAGATATGATTTAATCCATCATAAATTTTCTAAAGGATTAACCAATCATCTAGTCCATGTGTAGGACAATTTCTAAGCATGATTTTCATTCTTCCCCAAGATCGAGCTAAGTGCTCTTTATAATTTTGTTTGAAATTCATAAATTGATTTCTCATTTGTACAATCTTGGTAGGAGGACAATATTTAGAACTAAAATCTCTCTTACAAGATTTTGAAGAATTAATACTACCAGTTGGTAAAGACAATAATCATTATTTAGCTCTACCTCTCAATGAGAAATGAAATAATTTTGACTTAAACATTTTCATATCAAATATCTCAACAGAATCATGCAAGTGCATAGAAGAATCTTCACTAAAAGTTCCACCAAATTGCTCTTTTGATATCAAGTGTAATATTGATGGGCTTGTTTCAAAAGAATTAGGCTTAACAGCTGGAGAAGCAATATGTATACTCATAAATTCATCATTGGTAGCACTGCATAAAGAAAGACTAGAATGCCAAAAATAAATATTTTTTAGTATTATATTTTTGTAGCCTAAGATAAAGAAAAAATAATAAAAATAATGTTGTGGGATTAATTAATTTCACTCAGGGTCCCACTTAATCCTACTTGACAATTCAACAATACTCAAATATGACCCGTTAAAAATCCAAGGTAGTTGTCATGGTCAACAAGTTAAAGAGGAAGAAAAGATAAGAAAAAGTCAGAGGAGCCACTCAAGGCAAAGGGGCCCAAGCCAAGAAAGAAGGCCATTAAGTGAAACCCAACATGGCAGATGGATGAGAGGGGGAGTGGCTCACCATGGGCTGCGGACTCCCTTCCCCTCATAGTCCATGGACCCAGGACCAAAGATTACCTTAACTACCCTTCCCACCGACCATGTGACCATAAGGGTAGCACTTGTCATTTATCAAGGATCCTTAACCTATTTAACACCCCCCCCACACACACACGAAAGGGCATGACTTCACTCACGTGAATAAACCCAAGGGGAGGGCACTGCAACTCCTAGGTCGAGGAGCCCTAGGGTTGTTTCTAAGGATACACGTTTGACTCGAACCGATGTTGAAGGAAGGAATTAGGAGAGTGTATCATACAACTGTTCAGAATTCAGTGCCCTGCACACCTTCATGCCGCTATTCTGCATGCGCATCAGAATTTGGCACCGGATGTAAAACCCCGCCCTCCTCGGCCAGGTAACCGACGTGCTGGGCGTCAAAGACCATCAGAGCGATGACATTGGTGAGCTGGATTGTGCCACCAGGAGGACTCGCCGTCAGCCTCATAGTCACCGGATGCCAGGGACCAAAATCGCCCTCCATAACAACAACAACAACAACAACAACAACAGCAGTAGCAGCAGCAGCAACACCACCACCACCACCACCACCACCAACAACAACAACAACAACAACAACAACAACATAAATTCCTCAGTCATCACAAGGGAGTTAGTCCTTTTTTGGCAACAACAACAACAACAACAACAACAACAACAACAACAACAACAACAACAACAACAACAACAACATAAATTCCTCCGTCATCACAAGGGAGTTAGTCCTTTTTTGGCAATTTTTGGACTTGTTGAGTCGCTCGGACCCACTAGGGTCTCCTAGGCCATGCAGGGAGGGGAACCGGCTCCTCTAACGTGGCACGGCAGGGTGCACTATAGCAGATCTAGTTCACTGTTTGCGCCTGTAGCAAGATGTACTGTTCCCGGACTATATCATGTGCACTGTTTATGTACTGTAGCAAGAGATCTGAGCCATTCATACTGGATCTGACGGCTGGTAGATGGCCCAAAGGCAGGGTCACTGTAGCACCTGCCGTGCCTTCAACACGGTAGAGGAGCCGGTTCCAAGGCTCTCATGGTATTGAATAATATATCTCCCACTCTTTCCCGGCAAAAATAAGAGATACAATACCTGCCAGCCAACCATTAAACAAGTGTCAACATTATATATATTTGTGCACTCGTGCATGCAGCATCCTATATATTCCAGCGCACATATATTTGTCAGTGGTGCAGCTTACATATGCGCCAATCCGCCCCTGTCAACCATTCTCTCTAACTCTCTATTTTTTTTTTGAGCCTCTCCTGAATATACAAGCTGTAGTATCTGTTCGGATACACAGTCACGCACACCACACGCATGCACACCACAACTCACGCCCCGACCGTGCACCTAACCAGATCTACAACCTTATATCTCTAATATGTCTAGTGAGACTTCCGAAGTCCAGGACTCCGGGAACGGGAACAACGGGCACGTTGTCCTCGCCTATGGCTCGTAGACGTCGAGAGGTACCTGCGAAATTTATTACACTGTTCCTATGAATGGTGTTCCTAGTGAACAGTGTAGCACAGTGAGACACCTGGAAATTCGTCCCCGCTGGGATCGAACTCGGGCGGGCTGGGAGCTACCACCGGCTTCCAACCACTCGCGCTGCGCGCGGTCCTCCTCTAACTCTCTATTTTCCACGACATGTACATCGTTGTTTTCTTTTCGAGATGCCTTCAAGAACGGCAGAGGTAAGTTAATTTGACCAGGTCGGTCGCCATAGATATATCCCGTCGGTGTTTTGAGTGCGCGCGGTGTGAAAACGGACGTACACGTCGCCGTCCCAGTCATCCGCGCTGAGCTGAGTTGTGCTTGTGACCGTGTGTCGTGCAAATTGCCCTCCGCATTACTCGGACAGTAGTGATCACTACCAGCTGCTCGGACGCCTGCTCGATCGGAATCACGATCACTTAGGGAACTCCAACGCGGGGACGCATTTCATCCCCTCGCGTCCATTTGGGTCCGTGTGGGCAAAAACAACGGCCCACCGCAGCGGCCTAGTTCGTTTGCATGTCCGTTTTGTGTCCGTTTTAATCCATTTCCGTCCTAAATTTGGGTCAGATTTGGGTCGAAGAGGACACTGTCCGCTGTCCATCTGCGTCCGGCCTCGTCTGGCCTGGCCCACCACCCACCCACCCATCCATCCCGCCTCTCTCCCCTCCTTTTTCTCTCTCTCTCTCCCCACCCACCACACACATCATTGTTTTCCTCCACACGCCACGCCTCGTCGACAGCGATGGCAAAGACGAGGTGGCGGTGGACGCCGCCATGCCGCCCTTGCCACCTTCCCCTGGGACGTGGCGGCTGCGCATCCCGATGCTCACCTACGCACGGCTTCGGTTCGTCAGGCTCGGCAGGAAAGGCGGCGGCGGACAAAAGGAGGTCGCCGTCGAGAAGAGCGAGGCCGCGTCCACGGACTCCTCAGGTGCGTCTGCGTGCGCTCGTTGGTCGTCTCGGTGGCCCCCGCACGATGTCGTCCGGCGCGGTGGTGTAGGGGGAGAGGATGGTGGAGTTGGAGAAGAGCGGGCGGTCGGGCACTGCCAGCGCGACGAGCGGGTAGGCGGCGTAGGACCTGAGCGCGCTGGCCGCCCGCGGTCACCGGGCAGAGCGGGGAGCATGGGGTAGGCGCGGCGGAGCAGAAGGGCAGCATGGCGCCGAAGTGGCAGGGATCAGGTGCGGCGGAGCTCTGGCAGGAGCGGTTGGTCATGGAGGGCGACCTGCGGCGGCGTGGTGCTCCTGCCCGAGCCGCCCAAACCGTCCACGATGGGACCTCCCAAACCGCCGGAGCATAAAGCTCCTGCTGCTGCCGTCGCGATGGTGGAGCCGGCAGCCACGGGCCGCCCCTGCTAGGTGTTTGACGAAATGCCGGAAGAGGACATCATCATCAAATGGGGTACAAAATCCGGCTGATCTCGGATAGGGGGGTCCCAAGCTGTGGATCTTGGATCAATGGGTAACAGGAGACAAGGGAGACGATACTTACCCAGGTTCGGGCCCTCTCGAAGAGGTAAAAACCTACGTCCTGCTTTGATTATATTGATGTTGATGGAGTATCGAGTACAAGGTGGTCTACCTCGAGATCGTATGATTGTGGTCTAACCCTAAGGCTTGTGATCGTGCCTCTACGGACTAAACCCCTTGGCTTATATAGGCAGTGGGGGTACTTAGGTTTACATATGGTCGGTGGCCAAATAGGAATAAACATGCCGATTTGCTAGAGCTATCCTTGCAGTACACGCCAAGTCTTCGGGGGTTTCCATCTTGCTCACGACGAAGTTCATGTCTTCGGCTGTCCTCCAGGCGATGGTCGACGGGCCACTAGTTCGGCCCACAGGTAATAGGCCGTATGGGTTAGTACCCCCTAGTCCGGGACACCCTCAGTAGCCCCTGAACTAGTCTCCAATGCCGAGGACTGCCATTTCTTCCTCGGACAGGCTTCCCGTGCTTCAAAGTCTTCGGCTTGGCAGGCAAGTTCTTCCATCACTAGCTCATCCTTAGATCTGAGGTCTCTTTTGCTCAGGACAATTCTTCGGGCTTCTCCTTTATGGTAGAACCCGCCGACCATATGTTCCAAGGATTATACTTCGGTATTCCGAGGTCTTGAGATTGCTTAGCCTCAAAGGTTGGCCGCATAGGTGTGAACAACGGTTTTCCATCTGACAACTTTTACTAAACCGCCACCACCCATAATGCGAGGGAGCCAGTTATTGCGAATCGAATCGCGGCCCGAGGCAGCTCTCCCATTGGCACGTCCTATCAAGGCAGAGATCGTGCTCCGTTTTTCAGGGGATATCATAAACGAATTGTTTCCCCCATGCGCCTATAACAGCACGATAGGTTGAAACGTGGCGATCCATACGACGCAGTTAGGGGACTCTTGGTCTTTTACTGACTTATAAAAGCAAAGGATAACCCTTTTACTTTCCCCCACACTTCGTCTCTTGCGCCATTGCCTACAGCCTCCAGAGCTGTAGCGCCCCAGATCCGTTCCGAACCTCCAATCTCCTCCAAGCTCTCGTCTTTTCGCGATGGACGACGCTGAGCTCAAGGGCAAGTGGGTGGCCTCCAATGTCATGGAAGGCACCATCCAGGGGCTCCAGGCGGCGGGGTACATCCCCACCGAAACCGTCTGCCGGCCACCGGAGCCCGACCGTGACATCCCAACTCCCAAGAAAGGGGAGCGGGTGGTCTTTGTCCCCCACCTCATCCGAGGTTTGGGGTTCCCCCTTCACCCATTCGTGAGGGGGCTCATGCTCTTCTACGGGCTAGACTTTCACCATCTAGCCCCGAATTCGATCCTCCACATCGCGGCCTTCATCACCATCTGCGAGGCCTTCCTCCGGGTCGAGTCGCACTTCGGCCTATGGCTGAAGGTCTTCAGCATCAAGCCGAAGACTAGCGGTAACCACCTCGCTGACTGCGGCGGGGCCATGGTGAGCAAGCTCCCGAAGGTGACATGATCGGAAGGTACCTTTGTGGAGACCATCAAAGTGTAGCAGCGGGAGTGGTTCTACATCACCGAACCACGCGCCGAGCACCAGTTAGAGGCCCCTGCCTTTACGGCCGAGCCTCCGAAAAGGCTCGTCTCCTGGACGAAGAATGACCTCGATTGGGGGAACCCAAAGGAGGTGGAGGCGCTCCAAAAGAGGCTCAAATCCATGGTCGATCAAGAGCTCAAGCTAGTGGACATAATCCAGGTAATGCTCCAGCGCCACAATCTCCCCCTTCAACTTCGGGACACCCCGATGTGGCTCTACAAGCCCGAGGACGCGGCGACTGTGCGGCATTTCTTCCGTACCGACCTCGACGGCATGTGGAAGACGCTGTTTAAGCCGTCCAAGAATACATTCCCCGCCGCGGGGGAAGACTGCGGCCTTGACGTCGAGAACCCCCCAAAAGAGGTACCAAACAGCTTGTTCACACTATTTACCCTTTCGATATTTTAAATAAAATGATAACGCTCACCCTCTCATCCTCAGGGCTGGTGCAACAAGGCACAGAAAATGAAGTGTCCGGCGACACTGCCCGAGGAGGCCCAGACTCCCCAGCTCGTGGCCCTGCTGGCCAAGGAACCGTACAGGGTCTCGGTCAAGGAGAAGAAGGGGGAGCCGAAGAAGAAGAGGGGGGGTCTTCGGATCCGAGGTCCCCCGGATGGTAGATCTGGGGACACCCACATCTCTTCCGCCTTAGAGGAGGAAGAGAAAGAGGAGGAGAAGGTGGAAGAGAAGGAGGACGAGGCGGAGGAGGAAGAGTCCTTCCCCAAGAGAAAGAGGGTGGCATCCGAGGACGTCGGGGAGGACGACCCCCCCCCCCCCCCCCGGAATCCGCAAAAGGCTTCGAAAAGCCTTTGCAGACCAGCCCGGTAACTCCTCGTCCCCTGACGGAGCCGCCTCCCCTGAGTCCTCCGAGGACGTGCCCCCTATACTACATAGGGATAAACCACCGCCGAAGAGGTATCAGTTTTAATGCGCTTTACACGCCCTGCCTTTATTAAGATGTACTTAGTTTTTGATGCATTAGTTGCTTTTACAGCCCGCAGTGCGTTTTCCTCGGCGACATGGAGTCGGAGAATGAGCTCGCTCCGCCCGATATGGCCGAGAGTGGGACGGGTGCGCGCGCATCCCACTTCCCTGCTCGCAATGAGCTGGGGGAGGTGTCATCACAACCGGGCCCTTCTGTGTTGAACACCAAAGGCGGCACCGGCGTTCCCATGGTCGAGGTTCAAACCTCAGTCACCGAGGGCCAAGGGGAGAAAGTCCCTTTGGTCAGAGAAGAAGAGAGGCTCGGACGCCCCGAGTCCTCGGCCCCAACTGCCTCGGAGCCACCACGGCAGCCGGAGACTGCCATGGCCACCTCAACGGGGGGAGGAGCCGATGTAGTGCCGCCATCCCCACCTGTTCTAGGGCAGGTCTACATGGGATGGCAAGAGGAGATGGAGGTGGCCATGACGAGCTCCTCCATTGTTCCCGAACATCGCGCCGTTCTTGGCACGGCGCTTCACCACTTCCGGTCTGCAGAGGCCGGAATCAAGGAGGCCTTCAAGGGCCTTTTTAAAGGCTTTGAGGTGCGCAATGTTTATCATTTGTTAATAATTTTAGGTCTTTAGTTGTTACCTAATACACCCAATAGCCCTTGACGGACAAATTTGGGAAAAAATTGTCCGAAGACTTAGTTATGGATACAAAGATAAACTGCGAATGTAAGCTTAAGAGCGCAGTAACAGTAGCCCCCAAGCCCTAAGCTAGTTTAAGAAACTGACTTGGGGGTCGACTGTAGTTTGATTCGTATAAAAGCGAATATGCAGTAGCCACCGAGACTCTGATCGAATTGACAAAGCCGATCAGAGGATCGATTATCATTGTCGGAGACTAACGTGTTATTTGCAGGCCTCAGCCTCGGCTTCGGCGTCCAACTCGAAGGAGTTGGAGGAGCTGAACCACAAGCTTGCGTGCTCGGAGGAGGACATCGAGCTGCTCAAAAAGCAGATGGATGAAGCGCGAGGTAGGAAAAAAACTAGCATCGAAACTAGATATTGCTTAGAAAAGCGACACCAGTCGTTTTAACAGATGTGTGTTCCATTGTTTTTCAGCTGCCGCCACGGAGATTGAGACCCTCCGAGCTGAGCTTAAAAAAGCTCAGCAAGAAGCCAAGCAGCAGAAGGCTGCGACCGAGAAGGCTAGCTCGGAACTAGCCGAGGAGAGGGTTGCCCGCGGCAAGGATCAAGCCCGGGTAACCGAGCTCAAGGAAGACCTGAAGGGTTTGCACGCGCGACGTGACGCCCTTTAGGATGACAAAAAGGCAAAAACCGCCAAGCTCGAAAAGTTTAGCGTGGTTTGCAAGGAGGCCCAGATCCAGGCGAGGGCGGATCGCGAGGAGCTTCATCAAGTGAGGCAAATAGCCGTCGGTAAGCCATATTTGTTGCAATGTGTCTTTGGAGGTATCAGGTTCGCCCAGCTGACACAAATCTGGTGTTCCTCAGATGCCTTCATGGACCTGCCGAGGAGTGCATCGGATGCCTGCCACTACTACGGCTCCCATGAAGGTGATGCCGAGCAGAAGGCCTTCTGGGCGCAATTCCAAGTGCCCTCGCATCCGCTGCTTCTTAACGACCAGATGAAGCAGCTGATGGAGCTGTACCGCATGGCAAAACCGGCCATGGAGGACCTCTGCATCAACCTGTGGCCTATGGAGCCGTTGCCGAGCAGTTACTTCGGACTGGTTCAGCGGCTCCAAAGCGTCAGCCCCCAAGTCGATCTCTGGAAGCGTTTCGCCTGCCTGGAGGGCGCTCGACTGGCGTATGCGTCTATGTAGACGCACTATCCAGGAGTCAAGGTGGAGCATTGGGCTGCGGGACCTCCTGAAGGGAAGAACCGTACACCCGAAAAGTACTTCCCCAAGGTGATGGAGGGTGCTCGGATTACTGAGGCTAGGTGCAGCAAAAATGTCCTTCTAGAGTAGGTGCCTCCTTGGTATGCCGAGGTTTGACAATGCAAAGAGACAAGATTTATTTTGAAATGCATGTCGTTAATGTTTGATGTGTTATTTTGACTCCTGTGCGACCGTTTAAATACTGAAAGTGGCCAGTCGTCAGCTTTCGCCCCCTTGTAGATTCTACGTAGGGTGTTCTTATAACACAGTAACCCTTAGCCAACGTCTCGGTGCCCGGAGGCGGTTGTGTTTAATAGAAACGAGGTAATCAGATTATGAGGCTTTATAACTTTCACTTAGTCATATGAGCTTGACTGTGGGGGCAGGTGACGAGCCCTCGGTGTGTGAAGTGTTCGGACGTGCCGAGGTCAAACCTTTAACACTTCGGTTCATTTGACAAGAACCCTTCATTTAACATGGGGTAACCTCTATCGATTTTTAGTTTGACACTGTCATCGGATCGCTGACCAGTTTACGCTTATCATGACAGTCAGTTTCCGACTTTCTCCACTGAGGTACTTAACCAATCGAGCTGGAAGTACAATCGCAGTGGTTCTCCCTTTACACCCTTAGCCGAACAGTGCGAAAACATAAGGGGTAAGCACAGGAGCCGGGCAACCCAACTATTGACCAAAGACATGATTCGAAACTGATGCATATAAGGTAATATCTGAGACGCCGAACACTTTTATGTGAGTATCGGAACAATGTAATGGGCATGGTTTGAATCCAAGCCCCCGGTCGAAAACCGATGTATCGTGAGAGTTATCTTCGGCCCATAGGCAGAAAAGAAAATGTATAGCACAAATAAATGCACAAGGACTGCAAAAGATCTCTTCTTTACTTTGATTTATATGGTCGAACCGTACAAGCCGAGCCATCGAAAAAACTTTAAAAGATACATAAAAATATAAGAGGAGGAAGGTTTACACAGGGCGTATGTAATTGGGTTTAGCATCCTGGTTTAGCCCCGCCGCACGTCTGCACCTTCATGCTGTTTATCAGCTCTTCCTTGTCGATTCCAAGGTGTATAAGTGCTGCGTGCTGCGCCGCATGTACTATGCTTAATGCATTCGAATGGCGGAACCTTTGAAGAGGTAGTAGTCGCAGAGTGCTAGCTTAACGTTGTTGCCCTGTTATTCCTGGTAGGCCTTTAATAGTGCCGTACAGATGTCCAGGACTCGGATGGGTCGCTGTTTGGTTGAGCCAAACAGTGGTCCCTACTTTCTATGCTCCACAGCTTCCCATGGAATTTTAAGCGTAAAATTATGTACTCTAGGTACATAATCCTCGACTAGGCAGGGAGAGTCGTGGAGCATGTACCCCTATTTAGGGTCATTGAATGACTGTCCGGGGGCAGGAGGGGCACCTCAGATGCGCTTTGCAGAGCTAGGTGTACCCTTTCCGGATAGAGTCCGAGCAGCCTCCTCGGCGGCCTAAACTTCAGCTGCGAAAGCCGCGGTTTGTTCCTCTGTACGGCGGGAGCGTTCAGTGTTACCATTAACTGTAATAACACCCTTTGGTCCAGGCATTTTAAGTTTTAGATATGCATAATGCGGGACCGCATTGAATCGAGCGAACGCAGTTCGCCTGAGCAGTGCGTGATAGTCACTGCGGAAGGGAACTATGTCGAAGATCAAGTCTTCGCTTCGGAAGTTCTCTGGTGAGCCAAAGACTACTTCCAATGTGATGGTCCCGGAGCATTGCGCCTCAACACCTGGTATTACACCCTTGAAAGTGGTGTTGCTGGGTTTAATCCTTGACGGATTGATGCCCATTTTCCTGACCGTGTCAGTATAGATCAGGTTTAGGCTGCTGCCTCCGTCCATAAGGACCCTTGTTAGGTGAAACCCGTCGACGATGGGGTCGAGGACAAGAGCCGCCGAACCTCCATGACGGATGCTGGTCGAATGGTCTCGTTTGTCAAAGATGATCGGGCAAGCCGACCACGGATTATACTTCGGGGCTACAGGCTCTAAGGCGTAGACGTCCCGAAGTGCGCGATTCCCCTCCTTTTTAGGAATGTGAGTGACATAGATCATATTCATATCCTTTACCTCGGGAGGGAATTGCTTTTGGCCTCCATTATTGGGCCTGTGAGGTTCATCCTCGTCCTCGCTGCGAGGCTGGCCCTTGCCTTGTCCCTCAACTGCGAGCTTTCTGGCCTGCTTTATAACCCAGCAGTTCTGGTTAGTGTGATTAGCAGGTTTGTCCGACGTGCCATGAATCTGGCAGGGCTTGTCGAGGATTTTGTCAAGTGCAGTAGGGCCATCTCTGTTCCCTTTAAAGGGTTTCTTTTTCTGGCCAGTCCTCGGATTGCTGAATCCGGCATTGACGGCTGCGTCATCGGCATCACTGCCACTGTTCTTGTGCCGGCGCTTGTTCTTGTTGCGTTTAGGCTTGCCGTTCCCATCGCGCACCTCCGAGGTGCCGGCCTCGCCGCCATGAGTGCTACGAGCCAGCCAGCTGTCCTTGCCCGCACAAAATCAGGTCATCAGGGAGGTGAGAGCCGCCATGGTTCTCGGCTTATCTTGTCCGAGCTGTCGCGCCAGCCACTCGTCTCGGATACTATGCCGGAAAGCAGCAATCGCTTCTGCATCAGGGCAGTCAACTATCTGATTCTTTTTAGTTAAGAACCGATTCCAGAATTTCCTAGCAGACTCGCCAGCCTGCTGAATGATGTGGCTAAGGTCATCGGCGTCCGGAGGCCGGACATACGTGCCCTGGAAGTTCGCCCGAAAGGCGTCTTCGAGCTGCTCCCAGCTCCCTATCGAGTTCTCGGGCAGGCTGTTGAGCCAATGCCTTGCCGATCCTTTGAGCTTCAGGGGAAGGTATTTGATGGTGTGGAGATCATCTCCTCGAGCCATATGAATGTGGAGAAGGAAGTCTTCAATCCACACAACCGGGTCAGTCGTTCCATCGTATGCCTCGATGTTTACGGGTTTAAACCCTTCCGGGAATTGATGTTCCATGACCTCGGCTGTAAAGCATATTGGGTGCGCAGGCCCTCGAAAGCGAGCCACTTCATGCCGGATATCCATTGGCATCCGAGCATGCGCTTGCTCCCGAGCCCGTCCGTGCCTGTCGAGCCAGGCCTCGTAGCCGACCTGTCCAGCAGATGCGTGTCCTCTTGATCCGTAAATGGATCTGGCTGGGGCTTGGTTTGCGGCTAATTTCCTTCGCAAATCGTAGGGCTCGGGGTATTGGATTGGGTCCTTGCCTTCACGGCGAGGTATTGTGGGGGGATTTCTATTTTCCCCTGTTGGCCTATCCCGTCCCCTAGGAGGGCGGTCATGTTGATCAGCTCGGCCGTGCTTGAATGGCACGTTCTCAGCTACTTCGTCATCGAATTCCGGAAGCAAACACCGTCGTGGGTAGGATTTGGCTGGTCCCTCGCGCCGTACCTCCAAATCTTGTTCGGCTGTGAGGACCTCTACCCACTTGTCATTGAGCGTATTTTGATCAGCCTGAAGCTGTTGCTGTTTCTTTTTCATGCTCCGGGCAGTGGCCACGAGCCTCCGGCGGAACATTTCTTGTTCTTATGGGTCCTCAGGGACAATGAAATCCTTGGGTCCAAGGCTAACTTCAGCGATTGTTCGGACCTGGAGATAGTTACTATCTTCTGGATCCTCGGGATCTTCAATGTCGGACATCCCTGTAGGGCCATTAACTTGACCAGGCATGGCGTTGTCACCGTTGCCCTGGTCCTCGGCATCATCTGGAGTGGCACTGTTATCAGTGGCATATGTGTTATCATTGTTGCTCTCCTTGCCCCTACCAGTACCCTTGGATCGCCTCCGAGTACGTCGGCGGTTGGGGGGATCCTTTTTCTCCTCCCCGTCCTCCTAAGGGGTGTCTACCATGTAGACATCATAGGTAGAGGTGGCGGCCCAATTTCCAGTGTGGGATACAGCCATGGGCGAAACCACTCCTGATGTGCCATCGATATCTTCATCCATGTCAGTTGCCTCGTCGGAGGCGTAGTTCAGTACGTCGGTTAAATCTTTGACTGTAGCGACTAGGTAGGTGGTGGGAGGGACATAAATTTCCCCATCATTGGCTTTACATCCGATTTGGTTGTAGACCGAGGACGAAATCACAATATGCTGGATCTGATCTATCATCTCGGTTATTTGCGAGAGATCCTCCGTGTCCATGGCTTGACTGTAAGCCGGATTGATCTGAAATATGCTCTGTGGGTTGCTTGACGCAACTTCGGAGTCTTGGCTGGCCAGGGTTGACGATCGGATCCGAGCTTAATGCTGGCTCCGAGGTCGGGTTTGGCTCGAGGTCGAGACCCAATGAGATAGTAGTCAGATCCGAGCTCGGAGTTGGATCCGACGCGGCGATGATTGGATCCATACTCGAAGTCGGGTCCGGTGCAAGATCCGGCCCGAAGCCTGGATCAGAGGTCGGCCCCGGGGTCAAGGCCACGGTGCCGAAAAGGTTCTTGAGCCGATCTGGCATCCAGCCAGAGAGGGCGAGATCACCACGGGCGTCAGCGGTGTACTCCAAACTCCCGAACGTAATGACTTGGTTTGGGCGAAGTTTTCGACACGATCGAGATGGCCGGTCGAGTTGGCGTGAAGAACAATGCTGCCGAACGCAAAAAGCTGGCCGGGGACAACGATGTCACTGCAGCCGATGTTGCTGTCGATCAGAAGGCGAGCCATCGATCGTTTTCGACCACACAACGGGGCTGTCAATGAAAGCACCAATGACGGTACAAAAACCGGCTGATCTCGGGTAGGGGGTCCCGAGCTGTGAATCTTGGATCAATGGGTAACAGGAGACAAGGGAGACGATATTTACCCAGGTTCAGGCCCTCTCGAAGAGGTAAAACGCTACGTCCTGCTTTGATTATTTTGATGTTGATGGAGTATCGAGTACAAGGTGGTCTACCTCGAGATCGTATGATTGTGGTCTAACCCTAAGGCTTGTGATCGTGCCTCTACGGACTAAACCCCTCGGCTTATATAGGCACCGGGGTACCTAGGTTTACACATGGTCGGTGGCCAACTAGGAATAAACATGCCGATTTGCTAGAGCTATCCTTGCAGTACACGCCAAGTCTTCGGGGGTTTCCATCTTGCTCACGACGAAGTTCATGTCTTCGGCTATCCTCCAGGCGATGGTCGACGGGCCACTAGTTCGGCCCACAGGTAATAGGCCGTATGGGTTAGTACCCCATAGTCCGGGACACCCTCACCTGGGACGTCGCGGCTGCGCATCCCGATGCTCACCTGCGCACGGCTTCGGTTCGCCAGGCTCGGCAGGAAAGGCGGCGGTGGACAGAAGGAGGTCGCCGCCGAGAAGAGCGAGGCCGCGTCCACGGACTCCTCAGGTGCGTCTGCGTGCGCTCGTTGGTCGTCTCGGTGGCCCCCGCACGACGTCGTCCGGCGCGGTGGCGTAGGGGGAGAGGATGGCCGAGTCGGAGAAGAGCGGGCGGTCGGGCACCGCCTGCGCGACGAGCGGGTAGGCGGCGTAGGACCCGAGCGCGTTGGCCTCGACCGTGCGCACGGGCTGGCCGCGGTCACCGGGCAGAGCGGGGAGCATGGGGTGGGCGCGGCGGAGCAGAAGGGCAGCATGGCGGTAGGGCGCCGAAGTGGCAGGGATCAGGTGCGACGGAGCTCTGGCAGGAGCGGTTGGTCATGGAGGGCGACCTGCGGCGGCGTGGTGCTCCTGCCCGAGCCGCCCAAACCGTCCACGACGGGACCTCCCGAACCGCCGGAGCATAAAGCTGCTGCTGCTGCCGTCGCGATGGTGGAGCCGGCAGCCGTGGGCCGCCCCTGCTAGGTGTTTGACGAAATGCTGGAAGAGGACATCATCATCAAATGGGGTATAGCACCGTTGGGTGCACCGGCCGGACGCGCGTGTCCGCCCGTGTCCGTCCGTCCGCGAGGCGACCTAAATGGACAAGAAAGGACATCCGTTTGGGTCTCTGGTTGGAGTTGCCCTGATGCCGCCGCCAAAAGCAAGGTTGCTCGGACCGCACTCCAGCGATTGTTCGGACCTGGGACCGGCCTTACCGGCTGTTCGGGCGCTTGGCGGAAATGCCAAAGTAGTAGTAGTACGCGTGTGTGTCCCCCGCAAAAAAAAAAAAAAAAGGTGTGTCGGGCGCTTGGCGGAAATGCCAAAGTAGTAGAGTACGTGTGTGGCCGTGAGTTAATTCACAAGGTGCCCTATCATGGGCGCTGATTTTTCATGGGATAGGCAAATAAGAGGCTTTGTAATGATTCGCGCGGGCCCCGGCGCCTTTTGCTCTCATCTATCTAATGAAACTGGAGCAAAGGCCAAGTGGAGGGTCCCACCCGATCTTGCGAACCACTACAGGGGCATGCATCCACGTACTGTCGACGTCAGCCAGCAGATTGCCATCGCCGATCGCCGTCAACAGCGCCTGCACCACGCTGGTCGGACGGTGCCGGAGCAGTCCACGCCTTACGATCGAACACGGAACCCACGCGCCATATAGTTTTTTCCCATATAAAATATCCTTCTCCCCTGCCCCGCGCGCCGCCAGACATTTCCAGCCGCCCCGTCTGTACTACTGCTGCGCCCCGCCGAGAAAGAACCCGGCCCCGTGCCAGCAACGCCGGCGCCGCCATGGCCTCCCAGGCCGGCCTTCTGCTTAAGCGGGAGCATGCGGTGCCCCGGCTCCCCCGTGTCGTCCGGGTGGCGGCTACTCCGCTGGTGGGTGAGACCGAGGCGTGGGACGGGAGGAGGTCCCCGACCGACCTCCAGCTCCTCAGCCTTCTCAACAACCTCAACGCCGGAGAGACGCTGCCCACATTCGTCCACAGGGGCAACGCCTACAGTGCTGCTCCCCAAGACCTCGTCCGAGACCGCCAGCACGCACCCGGCACGGGTCGCGGGGTTCAAGGGTCCTGCTACTTCTACAGCGAACCAGCCCCTGCCAAGGCCGGGAACCGAATCCGCAAGGTCCCCGGCGGCACCTGGCATCCGGAGGGTGGCCGGAAACTCATATCCCTTGTAGCGTCCAAGAAGTCCTTCTCCTACCTCATAAACAGCCCGCCTGGGATCAGAAGACACAGAGGAAAACAGCGCACCGGCTGGATCATGGCAGAGATCTCGCTCGACACGCAGGGCGACGGCCCCGATCACATGGTGCTCTGCGTGGTCCACAAGTCCAACCACAAGTACGCAGACACATCCATGCCAGCTGGCAGCAGCTCAGTCGGCGAAGAGGCTGCACCGGGGTGCGATGAGGAGCCGATTGTACATGATCCTCGCGGCTTGCCCGGCGGTGACATATCATCTCCACCTCCGGTACCTGCCACGCCGAAGCCAGCTCCATCCATCCCTTCCGCCGCTACCACCAACCTTCTCCTGCAGGTGCCATTTTTTAGCTCTGCTCTGCCTGTTGAGGTGTTTGGATTTGGTTAGCTCCATCAATAAATCCATATTACAAGCTACATGTGCCTCCATGGCTATGCAGGCTATAGAGAAGGCGGCCAGCTGGGGGTTCGAAAAGGCATGTGAAATTCAGGAGTTCGTGGAGTTCAAGCAGCAGCATCTGAGGTGTGTGGCCTCCCCCTCTTCGTTCCGAGGGTGGGTGTACATACGATAATAGTACTGATGGTTCTTTTTCTTTGCTCAGGATAATTGATTTTCTTGGATTGGACAGATCGATTGTTTCAGGTACTATGTGTTACTGCTCTTTTGATGTTTATATTCCACCAAAAACATGTTTTCCTACCAGGGTTTGGGTTTGGAGCTCCTCTTAACATATATACCATGCCAAGGAGTGGCATCTCCACTGATCTCCAGTGTCAAAGTTCATTCTAAAAGTAAACCTCCAATAACTACACATATATAACAATTCAACTCACCACCTCTTTATCATTGTGATGTTATTCCACACAAATATGCATCATCCCACATTCGGTAAAGGAGCTATATTCCAAAAACTTATGTCTCACTTTCATATATCTACTCCTAAATTAGTAATCTCCTGGTTTACTGTATATGGAGAATGATGGATTGCCTCTCATATACTTGTTAATCATTTCATGTGACACTATGTTCACGTTCAAAAGTTTGGGAGTCATTTGCTCACCAACACTTCATTTTAGGGCCTAGCTTCTCAATTTTCATACCACCTTGATAGTTAGGTCAACAAATGATAGTTATGTTTTTCAAATCTATATTTGCACTTGCGCGTTTCACTTTGTCGGGGAAACCTGAAAAGGATGTCCATAAAATTGTAATCTCTTGGGAAATCTGGAAGGAACTTGACTGGAGGTGCGTCGGAGATCGTCATGCATGAGGGCTGTCTTTGGGCTAGGGCTAGTGCAAACAAAACCCAGAGAGCCTGATGCATTTCACCTTGATGTTCATTAGCTTCTGTTTTGTTTTCTAGTTTTGTCCCAGGCCTCCCTGATATTGGTACACTATATACTGTATACTAGTGAAGTGCCCACTCTTTGCTTCCGGAAATTTAAGCAAATATTCATAGTATTATATATGGAATGTAATGGATGACTATGTGTAGGACTGTAGCCACATAAGAAAAATTAGGAGTGACATGTTGTACAATTTACCATGTATATTTTTTGTGAAGTTATATAAGAAATTTATCAAGTAAAATTTCCAACTTGAAAGTTTGTGACTGATTTCTAAATTCGTTTAAGCCTTTTTTTTTGTTGAAATAATGGGCTGGTCATGAACTTATTCATATATTTTTCAATACAAATGTTAAAAAGATGAAAATTGTGGATGAAGTGATTAATTCATAGTCGATATATTTGCGCAAATTCCTACTTCCAAAGTGGTGTTTGTTGCTACCAAAAAAGAGGTCGAATTGTGATTGTTCTATTTTGTGACTTCAGCAGCGTATAGTCTGTAGTTAGCAACCCAAATTGATTTTGTTTTCCATTTCAGTTGGATCAAGCAACTAGTTCTTGATTACCAAACTATACATGCATGCTTGAATTAATATTTTTGATCAGGAAGATACAATGGCATAAAATTCCAGTAGCAACGCTTCATTTTTCTTTTTCTTCAAGAGGATAAAACACCATTTCATAAGCGAGTATTCATGCTTACCATTTAGAATGCATAATTCCATACAATTCCAGTGGCCACACTGCTGCTGTAACCTGGTAAAACCAGTGATGGCCAATGCAATCCCATATTATAGGCCTCACGCTAATTCATATAGGCACTCTGGCTGCAAGCGCAGCGACGCATGTCCTTTTTTTTCTTGACGAACCACTCAGTATGTGTAGGACATGGGTATAAGTACGGTGTGAGGCCAGCGGTGGGTAGAAATTTGTTGAACAATTTGTATGAGCACATTGGACATGATGGTTCGAGTGGAGGCATTGATTTGAGCGCGCACTAATTTTGTTTGGTATGCGGGCGGTTAGAAACACACATTCACGTGGTAATTATCTAATGTGTGCAACTGCTACTCCACCGCATGCAGTAGATCACTACGAGCCTTTGAAATCCTACGGCTGTACTTGTTTTAATGGCTATTTCAACTGCTTTTGTAATTTATACAGTGCATGGTTTAATGTGGACTATGCATTATGCATTTATGATTCAATTTTAGAATAAAGGATGATATGTTGCCCAACGCATTCTTTAAACTAATATTTTCATGTTGAAATGTCTTTCTAGGAAAACTTTAGTGGGTGGACATCATGACAAAGAATTAATACAAACAACCAACACGGTTAATTTATTAATATGTGGAATGTTATGCATTGGATCCGTAGTGATAACAATATCACAAGATGTGTGATCACTAGTATTTTAGCTCTTGTATTTTGTTTTTATTCTTTTGATATTGCTGGAGAAATTCAACACTTGTCGCATTCCTTTATCTTCAATGAAAAGTATCTTGTATACATAGCACAATTGCCTTTCTCACTGTTAAACTGAACAGGTTCATTGGATAAGTTGGAAATACTTCTTAAGCAAATTGCTATCAAAAAAAAGTTGACTCCCGATGAACGAGATGACGTCATTTCTTGTGGTGTTGATATGTCGACAACAATATCTATGGCATATTTCCCCGCACTTAGGAACAGATTAAAGGAGGTAATGCATACTTTTAATCAGCATAAATTTTAACTTATTGTGTTGTAATTAATGTCTGGGCCTCTAAAAGATTTTTGTTTGGAATGAACGAACCTCTGAAAGATAATGCAATTAGGGATAAAATGTCTAGAATGGTTTATCAATATCGTGCTAGTACCGTAGAAAACTAACAAGGTTACAGGAATAAAGTTGACAGTTATGGAGTTTTGCTTCTATGGTTGTTGCTTATTTGAGTTATGGAGAAGTAAATAAATTTTCCTAATTTAGTATCTATTAGTTCTAGCACAAATAGTAATTTATTTTCAATCTTTATTTGGAACATGGATTATCTGTTTCTTTTTCAATATAATAGACTGTGAATTTAAATTTATATTCAGCAAAATATGCAAATCAAACCTAGTACGAAAATGAGAAAAATGCAGTTGACTTATATTTAGACTGTGTGTCCAGTAAACATTCTCATGAGACACTAGTGGAAAACGGGGCTTTAGTCCCGGTTGGAAACGGCCTTTAGTCCCGGGTCACCAACCGGGACAACGAAATTGGGACTAAAGGCCCCCACCCTTTAGTCCCGGTTGGCCACAATCCAGGACTAAAGTCCCTCCGCGTGGCCGCGAGCTAGCGCCGAGGGCTGGAGGACCTTTAGTCCCGGTTGGTGACACCAACCGGGACTAAGGCCCCTCCACGTGGCCGCGAGCTAGCGCCGGGGGCTGGAGGAACCAACCGGGACTAAGGATTTTGTGTTGGGGTTTAGGGTTTATGGTTTATTTTTCCTTTTCATTTTGTGTTTTCCATTCAATTCTTTTTCATTTCAAACATATTTTACGCTACTACATACTGTACACGTTATGCATATATAATATAATTTCTCGTACGACCATACATATATCATATAATTTCTCGTATGACCATACATATATATATATATATACAATTTGGTATATACAATTTCTCCTACAATTTGGAGATCATTACATGCAGGCATTAGCGGCAATGGTATTCTCCGCTTTCAGATATGACCTCCTTAAGCAAAAATCCCGCAAATTCCTCTTGAATTGCTCGTATGCGGTTCTCTGGTGTGAGCTTCTCTCGCATCTCTTCCATCTTTAAAGAAGGAGATCAATATGAATATATTAGTTGTGTGTATATATATTAGATCATCATTAAAAAAATTGTGAATAGTGTTTACGTACCCGAAGTTGTCTTACATCTCTGCGCCATTCAGTCGTCATGCGAATGTTCTCGCAAACGTAGTATGCACATAAATTAGTCCCCTGTTCCTGCCTCATGCACTTTGCGAGAATAGAATTCAATCAGATAATAATCAAGCATGATAATGGTATAATACTAGAATTAAAGAGGTGCGCGGACCTAGCTAGTACTACTTAATTACCTTGGTTTGTCGCCATCGCAGCTCTCATTTCCATTCACCGACAACATCATTGATGAACCGTTTCCTAACCCTGCCCGGTAAATAAAATGAATAAAGGAGTTATTAATTACTTGATATCAGGAAATGAACGAAAAAGGC
Organism: Elymus sibiricus; assembly: GCA_039707655.1. Classification (NCBI taxonomy): domain Eukaryota; kingdom Viridiplantae; phylum Streptophyta; class Magnoliopsida; order Poales; family Poaceae; genus Elymus; species Elymus sibiricus. Next base: position 481,052,247 of record CM077672.1, on the reverse strand, counting down.
CGATATAGTGCGATAATATTGAAATTGCCTGTCGAGCATCAAAACTACGCTGGTGTATTCTCGAGGGTCTTTACCTAGTGAGTCAAGGGTTTCAACAGTTCCAGCGTCAACTTTAATGATTAGCAGGATCCAGTAGAACCTGCGCACACGTTTATATAAGCAGGCATGCATAACTCATCAACTACACTTAACATCGAGTAAGCAAAATAGAATTTGTAGTACAAGACAGTAACACTCACTTGAAGTTGTAAGGAAATAGTATTTCTGTTTTGGTATTTTGTGCCTTCATAAACCTTATCAAGTTAGCCTCTGTGTCTTTGGGGCAGTCTTCTATCATTTTTTCATTAATGATATATGGGTCAACGAACCCAATGTCATAGATTCCCTCTCTTTTGCATTCGAGAATCTTCATTCTGCATAATAGCGTACAAAAGAATATAGTGAGGATAATTATAGGCAATGAACGAGCTGAGCTAGAGACTTAGATTACAGAAAGAAATCACTTACAGACAATAGCAACTGATGATAGATTTGTCGAGTGCGTCTTGATTGTATAACTGAAAATTTTTTGGAAACTCAATGCATAGATCGTTTTCATAGAAGTAATGCTCTTCCTTGACTTTCACCATGAGCATCTCTCGCCCGTTCTTTACTTCTTTCATGTACCACTCATGCAATCTTCGCATTTGTGTTGATAGATACGGGACCTGCTCAGGTTTGACCAGAGTTTTCCCGGGGGCATATTGCCATGCTACATCAGCCACGGGGACTTCCTCGGTGCCTAGGAGTTGATCAACACTGATACCAAACTCTCTAGCAGCGTCGGTTACCTTATCGGTAATCACCTTGAGCGGGGGGATCGATTGCATTGCCTGTTCTCCGAGCTGGGGAACTGTTTTACCGTTTTTATTACAACTTGTACGTCTCGACTACTGCATTTGTTCCTCATATGACTTCCTAATAGAGCAGTCATAGTCTGATGGCCTATTCTGCACATGTGCCGGGGGTCGCTCAAGAAGTTCCACAAAGTGCTTTACGGTTTTCTTAGGTATTTTGTCCTTTGGCGGCGGGGGCGGTTTCGGTGCAAAATGGGACTTCACTTCGGACTCCACGACCGCTCTGGTTTCCTCATCAGTCATATCGTAAGCTAACTTCTTTTTGGCAGGAGGCTCGTCGTTGGCTTTATTCTTTCTAGCTTTCTTCCGCTTTTGGCCCTGCTGTTGGGACATAGGGGGTGGAGTCGGCTGACGTGGCGGAGATCGATATGGTGTACTCGCGCTGGGATCCCTCTCGAGGTGGGGTGGACTTAGAGGTGTATTGTTACTCGGAGGAGTCGGTGGCCTTGGCGCCGAGTTTGGAAACACGATGCATTCCTTTCTCCATACAATGACACCATGTATGACTTCTCCCAGTGTCTGCTCCCCTTCACCTCCAGGAATGTCAAGTTCTAGTGAGTCATATCCCGGCAGAACTTCATCCACCCCGACACTAGCATAGCCAGCTGGAATCGGATTGCCATGGATGGTTGCTTCAGGTGCATTCGGTAAAGCAACGCCGACCGCCACCTTCATGCATATGTTCTTCATTTTCTGGTGTAGCTCACAATTTGTCCTCTCTTTGATATCATCCACGGGGTAGCGAGCCAGCAGTGCATCATCGGCCCGGACCCCCGTGGAACCCACGCTGCTTTTCCGCATAGATGGGACGGTACTATCCAATGTTGGATCTGCTTGCTCCTGCTGCGGAGATGCCCTTTGCTGGCTAATTCTGTCCATTTGCTCCTGCTGCCATTTTAACATGCGTTCCAACTCCTCGTTCTTTGTTTCTATCTTCTGAAGCCGGTCTGCATCCTGCTTCTTTTTTCTCTGACGGCTTCTATAAGTGCCGTTCCACTCCGAAAAACCCTGAACCCACGGAACAACGCCTTTGCCTCGTGTTCGTCCTCCGTGTTCAGGATTCTTGAGGGTGCGTGTAAGCTCGTCGTTCTCTCTCTCGGGCTGGAACAATCCCTTTCGAGCAGCTTCTATTGCTTCAAGTAAAGCGTCCGAGGCTGTTTTAAGATCTGCCTTTTCAATAATCTGCCCTGTCGCTGGGTCCAACTGTCCCCCATGCGCATAAAACCAATTCTTGGACCTCTCGGGCCAATCCGCTGTAGCTGGAATGACCCCTTCAGCAAGCATCTGGGCCTCAGCTGCTTCCCACTTAGGCACGGCTCTCTTGTAGCCACCTGTCCCCAGAACATGGTGATACTCTTTTTTTTGCAGCATTTATCTTATTTCTTCTCGACCTTTTCAGAGCTTCATCCGATTCCTTGTACTACACAAATGCGTCCTAGTGGTCTTTTATCTTCTCTAGTGCTCCAGTGAATTCTGGAGTCTTCTTTTTTGCCTTGATGTAGTCGCTGTATAATCTTTTCTTCCAGCTCTGGAATTGTGTGGCCATCTTCTTAAGAGCAAACTCCTTGACTTTCAACCGTTGGCCATCTGTGAGACCCTCTGGTAGGTTGAAATGTGACATGAGCGTATCCCAAAGCAATTTTTTCGATCTTTCGTCGACATAACTAACTCCTCGATCTTCCTTTGGCTTATTCCATTCTCGAATGGTGATCGGGATGTTGCCCCTAACAATAACTCCGCATTGATTTATAAATTTACGGGCATTCTGTTCAGGAGCAATCGGTTTGCCATCTTCTGCGACTTCATCGATGTTGAACTTTATGTCATCGCCCAACTTTTTGGCCCGGCCTCGTACCCTTATAGGAGGTTGGCTTGATCCGGAGGGCTAAAAGAAGAAAGATTTGTTAATATATATATACAAATCAATTAATACATCTAATGATCATCAGAGGCTTAATATATATATACCTCGCCGGACTTTGTTAATTGTCTAACATTTTCTTCGCCATCATTGTTTATTTGCCCTTCGTCTCTTGGTTCTTGCTCAAGTCCCTCACCGGAGTCGTTCAGAAATTGTGAGCCGTCATCTTGTTCATGCTCTTAGTTTTGGGAGGAGCGTATGATGTCGAATATGTCCTCTTCATGGTATCTGCCGCTATCGTCCATAGCTTAACTAATCCAGAAGAAAGATAAAACAATTTAGTATTTAAATTAGAATGCATTCAATAAGTAAAAACTGAATCATAGTATCGAGAAGAACAATACCGGAGATGCAATCAATACACAGCAATGCAACAATATGATGCATGATCATGACATGGAGATATGATGTGGTTTGAGCTTATGCAACTAACATCCTGTAAACATGGCAAGTTTTAATTCAGGCAGTTTCAGACTTAGCAGATTTCATCAAGTGTAAATCAGCAACATCATATTGGCATGAAAACAAGCTTATAGCAGTCACCTCAGGGCATATCATGGCATGAACTAAATTCTACCAGCAAGATGACATGAAAATGCTCCACTCCATGCACAAAGTCTACTCATATGATGATTGCATAAAATCCCACAAAAATAACAAAATGGCAAGTTATGTAAAAAATGACATGCTCCAAAACTTGCTCAAAAGCCATAACTAATGATACCAAAATATTAACTATGTTTTTATTAAGTAAAATTTTGACAGAAATTAAATTTGGAATTATATTAGGTCTCTTATTAATTTCAGAATCTTTTCTGTTTTCAAAAAATCCTTCCCTCCATATAGAAACTTTTGAAAATATTATGGGTTTCAAAGTTTTTCTTAATAATTTCATTGAACTTTTAAAATTCAGTAGTAAATATTTTCATAATAAAAGTTTGCCCAAAATATTTCTTTTAATAGTATTTTCAAACTCTGAAATGCTTCTGTTGCACTAAGACCCTTTTAAATAATTATTTTAAAATGCCACAAAAAAATTTGAGAGGTCCTCTGATGCCTATAGATCACTTTCATGCAAAAACCCAACTTGGTCTTTTGGAAATATTAAGCAAAACATCTTCTTTTCAATTCTGTCCCATTCTTATGTTATAACTACAACCCCATTTTTCCTATCTCAATAAATTCTGAAATATTTCCATCTTATAGTCCGTCCAGCTAAACACTTAAGTCCAGAAGATCAGCTCCATTTGCATCTCTTAAGTTCACCAAATTATTCCCTATAGCTTTGGTCCAGAACTGAATTTCACCAAAACTTGCACTTGCAAGTTGTTTATTCTTCCAAACTAAACATACCACCCTCTCTATGATGCAATGAGGCATCATTCTATAAATTTTGGTCAGCAACAAAATTTCCTAGGCCACTGTGGCATTTCACCAAACACTTTATGTTCATGGCAGAAAGTATGCAACCCTCTAAACTACATATGGAACTTGTTCTCCTTGTCAATCCAGCATGTCCATCAACCTTTTCATAACCATTAACAACATCCTGACAAGTTATAGCTCGATTGGATCAATATGAATGCCATTAGCATTTCATCGAACACCCTGAGGGCATGCACAGAGTGCGGCCAGAGCATGCATAGAGCGCGGACAGAGCGCCCATTTGGGATGCGGCCGGTCGTTTTCGAACGAGCGCTGCGTCGCGCGTCGCCCTGCGGTGTTGGTTTGGGCGGGGAGCGGCCAGAGCGGCGTCGGCGTCGAGCGCGGGCGGCGGCCATAGGCAGGGCAGCGGCGAGCTCGGCCGTGTCGGCTATGGCGGCTAGAGGACGGAGCGGGGGAGCGAGGAAGGAGGAGCAGGGGGCTCACCGGGTGGCACACAGTGGCCGGTGGGTGGCTTAGTAGCTGCAGTGGCGGCCGGGGCGGCTCGAATCGACGGTGATCTCCGGCAGCCTGGCGGCGTGTTGGTTCGATCTGTTCTCCCGGGCGGTGGCTGGCCCCGGGACACCACTTATATACGCGGGACCTTTAGTCCCGGCTCCAGCCACGAACCGGGACTAAAGGTCCTTTAGTCCCGGTTCGAGCCACGAACCGGGACTAAAGGCTAACCTCTTCGGCGGCCAAAATTCCGCGCGGGAGCTGAAACCTTTAGTCCCGGCTAGTGGTTGCAACCGGGACTAAAGGTGTCTTTTTAAAGTGATTCTTTTTGTGTAGAAAACTTTAGGTAAAACTTTTAGAATATTTAGAGTTTTTGAGTGAATCTTTTTTGCTTTAGGTCACAAAAACTATAAACTTTCTGTTAGTGCCAGTAGTTTTCAAATTTGAATAGTTTAAATTTGAATTCTTTGAAATTTGTGTGAATCACTAGTTTGTAAATAACTTTAGTTTAAAAATAGATTTTTGAGTGATTCTTTTTCCTGCTGTTTAATATTAGTGTGTTTTATCAGTATGCTCAATTTGAGATTTTTTAGGATATTTTAATTAGTTGTTTGGACATAATTGCATTGATTAACTCCTCTGTATAATTAAAATACTAAAAGGACATGAATAATTGAAAATTCATAACTTAATAAATAATTATTCAAAAATCATGTTTCAAATGCCAAAATGCCCTAGCTTTTTGGTTGGATTCCGACGCTCCGGAGTCCACCTAGGAACACCCAAAACACATATATACCCTAACTCTTACAAAGATTCCCTCCGGTTTGTCCGAAGTGGGACTTTCCAGCTATAAGTCCGGAAACTCACTAGAGAGAAAGTGATGACGGTGAAGCCGGTCACATCCCAGAGTGGGATCTTGGGGTATAAAACTTTTTCTTCGCGTATGTCCCTTGCTTATGATTGCACCGTAACCATGGAGAATCTTCATCATTTAACAGGATGCTTGGGTCAGTGTTCACTGTGAAGGGAGGAATTTCATCAAACTTATTATAATCTTCTAACATGTCTGTCTTGTCCTCCACTGCCATGATGTTTCTTTTCCCTGAAAGAACTATGTGGCGCTTTGGCTCATCGTATGATGTATTCGCTTCCTTATCTTTTCTTTTTCTCGGTTTGGTAAACATGTCCTTCACATAGAAAACCTGACCCACATCATTGGCTAGGACGAATGGTTCGTCTGTGTACCCAAGATTGTTGAGATCCACTGTTGTCATTCCGTACTGCGGGTCTACCTTTACCCCGCCTCCTGTCAGATTGACCCATTTGCACCGAAACAAAGGGACCTTAAAAGAAGGTACATAGTCAAGTTCCCATATCTCCTCTATGTAACCATAATATGTGTCCTTTTTCCTATTGTTGTTTGTTGCATCAAAGCGGACACCACTGTTTTGGTTGGTGCTCTTTTTATCTTGGGCGATCGTGTAAAATGTATTCCCATTTATCTCGTACCCTTGGAAAGTCAATATAGTCGAAGATGGTGACTTGGCCAACAAGTACAACTGATCTCCAACAGTGGTGTTATTGATGAGATGTGTTTGCAACCAACCGCCAAAAGTCGCCATGTGTGTACGTTTAATCCAGGAGTCAGACTGCTCCGGGTTCTTGGAGCGTACAATATCCATGTGTTCCTCGATATACGGAGCCACCAAGGTGGAATTTTGTAGAACTGTGTAGTGTGCTTGAGTGAAAGAATGCCCGTCCATACTTAATACTGCTTCCTTTCCTAGCGTGCCTTTTCCACTCAGTCTCCCCTCATGCCGCGATTGAGGAACACCAATCGGCTTAAGGTCAGGAATAAAGTCAACACAAAACTCAATAACCTCCTCTGTTCCATAGCCCTTGGAGATGCTTCCTTTTGGCCTAGCACGGTTATGAACATATTTTTTTAAGACTCCCATGAACCTCTCAAAGGGGAACATATTGTGTAGAAATACAGGACCCAGAATGGTAATCTCTTCGACTAGGTGAAATAGGACGTGCGTCATAATATTGAAGAAGGATGGTGGGAACACCAACTCGAAACCGACAAGACATTTCTGGATCGATTACCTTCTGAGAAATTGCATTGAGGAATGCATATAGCTTCACAATGGCTAATCGAACATTTTCCGGTAGAAGCCCCCTCAATGCAACCGGAAGTAATTGCGTCATAATCACGTGGCAGTCATGAGACTTTAGGTTTTGGAATTTTTTCTCTGCCATATTTATTATTCCCTTTATATTCGACGAGAAGCCAGACGGGACCTTCATACTGCTCAGGCATTCAAAAAAGATTTTCTTCTTTGGTAAGAGCGTAGCTGGCAGGACTTTGATACTGCTTTGGATACATGCCGTCTTTTTCGTTCATACGTTACTGGTCCTCCCGTGCCTCCGGTATATCTTTTGACTTCGCATACACGTCCAAGAAGCCTAGCAGGTTCACGCAAAGATTCTTCGTCACGTGCATCACGTCGATTGCAGAGCGGACCTCTAGGACTTTCCAATAGGGTAGCTCCCAAAATATAGATTTCTTCTTCCACATGGGTGCGTGTCCGTTAGCGTCATTCAGAACAGATTGTCCGCGAGGACCCTTTCCAAAGATAATTTTAAATCCTTGACCATATCAAATATATCATCACCAGTACGGTGGCCAGGCTTCTTCCGGTGATCTGCCTCACCTTTGAAATGCTTGCCTTTCTTTCTTAAGGGATGCCTGATCGGAAGAAATCGACGATATCCCGGGTACACATTCTTCTTACATTTATCCAAATATATACTTTCAGTCTCATCTAAACAGTGCGTGCATGCATTGTATCCCTTGTTTGTCTGTCCTGAAAGGTTACTAAGAGCAGGCCAATCATTGATGGTTACAAACAGCAACGCTCGTAGGTCAAATTCCTCCTGTTTGTGCTCATCCCACACACATACACCTTTTATATCCCACAACTGTAAAAGTTCTTCAACTAATGGCCTTAGGTACACATCAATGTCGTTGTCGGGTTGCTTATGGCCTTGGATGAGCACTGGCACCATAATGAACTTCCGCTTCATGCACAACCAAGGAGGAAGGTTATAGATACATAGAGTCACAGGCCAGGTGCTATGACTGCAGCTCTGCTCCCCAAAAGGATTCATGCCATCTGTACTTAGACCAAACCATAAGTTTCTTGCGTCATCTGCAAAGCCCGGCCACTTTCTCTCGATTTTTCTCCACTGCGACCCATCAGCGGGTACTCTCAACATCACGTCTTTCTTACGGTCTTCTTTGTGCCATCGCAACACCTTGGCATGCTCTTTGTTTTGAAACAAACGTTTCAACCGTGGTATTATAGGAGCATACCACATCACCTTGGCAGGAACCCTCTTCCTGGGGCGCTCGCCCTCAACATCACCAAGGTCATCGCGGCTGATCTTATAGTTGTCACGCCCAATATGCGATCCTATTCTCGAGGAACTCGGAGGCCCCACCAAGAGTAGAAACGCATATTGGAGATGCTTGCAAGGTGGATATCCTTACATCGTACCACATACATAATAGATGGGGATACAAACAAATACATACAATCATCACATGAATACATCAATACATAACAAACATCATACATAAGGGCAGCATCCGACTACGGATGAAATCAAACGAAAAGAAGAATGACATCCACCCTGCTAGCCCAGGCTACCGACCAGGAACCTATCCCCAGACCGACGAAGAAGAAGAAGCAGAAGAAGAACTCCAAAGCAGACAAGCATCGCTCTCACGTCAAGACATCGCATTACCTGTACCTGCAACTGTTGTTGTAGTAATCTGTGAGCCACGAGGACTCAGCAATCCCATAACCATGGGTAGCAAGACTATCAAAGCTTAAATGGGTATGGAAGGGTAAGGTGGTGAGGTTGCAGCAAGCACTAAGCATTATATGGTGGCTAACTTACGAGTAAAAGAACAAGAAGAGCATCTACGCAAAACGGTCGCAAACTACAAATGATCACTAAGTGATCCTGAACACCTGCTTACGAGTCAAACATAACCCCACCGTGTTCTCTTCTCGAACTTCCTCGAAAAGAGACGGTCACGGTTACGCACACGGTTGGTGTATTTTAATTAGGATTTAGTGTCAAGTTCTCTACAACCGGAGGTTATAAATATCCAAGTGCCACATAACCGCGGGCACGGCTTCGCGTAAGATTTACCCTGCAGGGGTGTTCCAACCTGGCCCATCATAAGCCTACACAAGCTGCGGTGGAAATAACTCAACCTCGAGATAGCCCAAAGTATCCTCGGAATCTCGGTGCACAAGACATTTCGACAATGGTAACGCAATTCCAGCAAGACCTCCCGGTGTGCCGACACCCTGATAGTAGCCGCGCGTATCTCGTCTCAGGCCACGACCGGATGGGATCCTACAGGTACCAAAACCTCGAGTTTCCCCGTGGTGGCCCCGCAGTCTACCCGTTTTGGACCAACACCATCGGCACTGGCCCACCTGTATTATGTTGAATTAAGAATCCCCGGGGACGCGACCCCCTATGCAAAATTAATTAATTGATTCAGTATTATTATGTTGGCAAATGCTAAAACCAAAGTTGGGCCTTGCTGTAAGCGGTTATTCAAAGCGAACTGTCAAGAGGGTCCCATTCCCCTGAGCATGTTAGGAACGCTAAACATGGATCATAACACCAGCATTACGGAAACTAGGGCGGCTTGAGTGGAACAAAACACTAGGCAAAAGGCCGAGCCTTCCACCCAATACCAAGTATATAGATGCATTAATTAAATAAGAGATATTGTGATATCCCAACATATCCATGTCCCAACATGGAACAACCTGCAAGAGCACCTGCAACTAGCAACGCTATAAGAAAGGGGCTGAGCAAAGCGGTAACATAGCCAAACAACGGTTTGCTGGGTAAGGGTGGTTAGAGGCTGCATCATGGCATGGCATATATGTGGTAGGAAGCGTGACATAGCGATAGCAACGAGACAACTAGCAAGCAAAGATAGTAAAGATATCCAAGGTCATGATCATCTTGCCTGAAATCCCGCTCGGTAGAAGAACGAGTCCATGAAGAAGACGAACCAATGTAGTCGAACGAATTCTCACAATCGCAACGAAACCGGAACAATCGAGAAGAAGCACAACCGGAAAGAAGCAAACAACAAGGTAAACAAACAAGCATATCATGGCATGATGCACAACAAAATATGATGCATGTCCGGTTTAATGAGGCATGGCATGGCAAAATGCAACAAGCATATACTACACGTTAAGTGAAGCTCAATATGCAACGAGTTGCATATTGACAAAACTCCACATCAATTATTTAGTCACTCCCGTTTGTGCTACTCATCAACATTAAATGTTGGTTAACATGGCAAGAGGTGAAGCATAATTAAACTACCTATCTAGGCAATTTAAATGAGGCCGGAAACAACCAAGGACAATTCCGGAAAATCCCCATATGTAATTTTCAAAATTGGTACTGATCTGAATTAAACACAATGTTAAAGTTGTTAAACAGCAAGTTAACATGCACCATGATGATCTACACGTTTTTCTAATCAAGTTACATATGTAGATCATTTAATTCGGAGCTACGGGCTAGAAGATATGAGCTAAACAAGTCTAACATGGCAAGGATGCAAAAAATGCATGCAAACATCAACCACGAACACAGAAATCAAGGATGCAACATGACAACGTGATTCTACACACAAATCTAAGCAAGTTTCATATAGATCATGATCAAAACGGAGCAACGGTTATTTAGTTATGAAATAAACCATTTTAGCAAGTCATTAGGCAATTTTAATTCAAGCAACAATATTAAATGTTGTTAACATGCACGAGGATGACATATTCAAGTGTATGCAATTTTGATGAAAATGATGGCATAAAAGGACATGGAGCATTTGTCGCCATGACGGAAAGATATGGGTGCCACGGCGGCGATAACGGAAATGATGCCACGGCAACATTCCGGTTCCGGTAACTCGTTGAGATACCGGTGCAAAGGAGGAACAAGCGTGCGGATGTGCGGAACATGCAAGAAATAGTGGGGTGATCCCGGTTACCGGGTTCCCATGTGACGGTGGCATGAAAACGTGGAACGTGCAAAGAACGATTCAGACACGGTGCAAACACGGGCGTCTCATACAAGACAAGCATTCGTCCTCGGGCGGTCCTCTCAGGGTTATACCTTGCGAAGCGTGCATTCGAGGCAGACCGGCTCGATGCGGTGTAGTGAAAGTAGAGGTACACGTGTCGAAGAGGAACTTGGCACTTCCAAGATCTTCGGAAGTCGTCGTCGAATTTGACGAAACCCACGGCGACGGTAGTGGTACACGGGCTAGGCGTCGAGGTATTTGATGTCCGTGTAGTCGATCTTGACGGTCTGGACGCGTTGGTGGTTCCGGGGTACTTGGCGAATCCGCGTAGTCGTACATGGAGAGGAACTTGACGCATCCAGAATCTTCGGATTAGGTGGTAGTGGTACTCTTGACGAGCGCTGGTCGTGTAGAGGTACTTGGTTCGGTCGTTGAACTTGACGAAATCCATCTGAAAGTAGCCGTCTGTGGTCGTACTCATGTAGTCGTGCAACCCGATGGTCTTGATGGTCTTCACACCCAACGGCAGCGAGGCAACAAAGGTGCACGGAGGACGGTCAACGACGCGGGCGTGCACAGGATCCAGAGATCGCGGGGCCAAACAGAGGGACTTGGCGGCCTTCGATCCCGAGCACCTGGTCGAAGGACTCGTCAGCGCTGGCGTTGACGACGACGAGGGGGTCGTGGAGGTTGGTCTCCTGCAGGAGAACGGCAAGAGGAAGGGCGGCGAACAGCAAGGGAGGGGGTGGCGGCATGGTTCACCGGCCGGGGAAGCTCTGGCGGTGCTCGGCGCTGGTGGCGGAGGAAGGCAGCGGCGGGGTGCTGGGGCCATGGTGTGGTGGCGGCTAGAAGAGAAGGAGGCGATCACGAGGCGGGGCTTGCGGAGCAGCAGTCACACGGGGCGGCGGCGGCTCGGGCAGGAAGCCCACGGAGACCGGCGGCGGGGCTGGAGGAGAACGGCGCGGGCGAGGCAGGGCAGCGAGGGAAGAGGCCAGCGGTGGCCAAGGTCGCGCGGAGGTTCGGCGCTGCAGGGGACGTGGGAGGCGCATGGAGGCGGCGCTGAGGTGCTGCCCCTCTCTGTTGTGGCGGCGCACACAGGGGAGACGAGGGAGAGATCGAGAGAAGAAAGGGGATCGGGTCTAGGGTTAAGAGGAGGCCGGGCTGGGCCTTGTGGGCTGGCGTGGCTGCGGCTGGTCTACTGGCCTTCTCCCTCTCCTTCTTATCCTTTCATTTACAGGAAATAGAAAGAAACCAAAGGAGAGAAAAGAAAAGGATAGGGAAGGAATTTGGGCATGGAGGTTATTTTCCTGGACTCACAAAAATGTGCTGGATCCAGAAAAATTGCAGAGAGACATAGTGAAGGGTTTTGACAACAACTCATTTGAATATAATTCAAATGAGTTTGAATAGGAAGTGGGTGTTTGGAAAGTCCAAAAATGTTGAGACTTTTGGAGGAGCCTCGATAAATGGAGAAACAATTATTGGCAAGGTTTGGAGGTTAAACTTGAAGCAGAAAAGACATGAGAATTTAATTGCAAGTGTGTTTATGGGTGATTCCAAAATAATGGAATATTTTATTATAGCTCCCTACTAAATATTGGGAGGATATGTTATAAACAGAAATCACCATGTGAGTTCCCTCAATTTAAATAGATCAAAAGATCTATGCAATTTATTTATTAAGTTGCAAAAAAAATTTAATGACATGATGGCATGATGAAATGATGTAATGCAAAAGAAATAACACCGGGCAAACAATATAATAATAATAATGGAAGGAATCGGCCTCGGGGTATCACAATAGCGCAGTGCACCGCATACCGGGCATGCATTCAAATTCTCATACTCCTCACCGCGGTAGAGGATGCAGTCATTAGGGCATGCATCACTAGTAGAAAACGGGCCTTTAATCCCGGTTTGTAAGGCCCTTTAGTGCCGGTTCTACAACCGGCACTAAAGGGGGGGGACTAAAGGCCCCCCCCTTTAGTCCCGGTTCGTCACGGCCCAGCACTAAAGGCCCACCACGTGGCGCCTGCCGGGGCCGTTCGCTGGGGGACCTTTAGTCCCGGTTGGTGTTACCAACCGGGACTAAAGGTGGAGCCTTTAGTCCCGGTTGGTGTTACCAACCGGGACTAAAGGCTCCACCTTTAGTCCCGGTTGGTAACACTAAGTATTTAATTCTTTTAATTTTGGTTTATTTTTCCTTTTAATTTTGTGTTTTCCATTTAATTATTTTTCATTGCAAACATATATTACGCTACTACATACTGTACACGTTGTGCATATATATATAAATCGAATTTCTCGTACGACGACCATTCACATACATATATATATACAATTTGGTATATACAATTTCTCCTACAATTTGCGGATCATTACATATGCAGGGCATTACTGCTTGATCTTGTAATGGTATTCTCCTTTGGGATCTATGACCTGGTCGACCAGAAATCCAGCTATTTCCTCTTGAATTGCTCGTACGCGAGCCGTTGGTAGGAGCTGGCCCCGCATCTCTATCATCTATAATCAGGAGATCAAGATGAATATATTAGTTGTGTGTATATATATTAGCTAGATCATGATAAAAAAATTATGGATAGTGTTCTGGCAAACGTACCCAAAGAGTTTTTTCATCTATGCTCCTTTCAGACGTGATCATGCGAATATTCTCGCAAACGTAGTACGCGCATAAACTATTCCCCTTCTCCTGCCTCATGCACTTTACGAGAATAAAATTCAATCAGGTAATAATTAATCAAGCATGATAATGGTATTGAAACTAGAATTAAAGAGATACACGGACGTAGCTAGCTAGTACTACTTAATTACCTTGGGTCGCACCCATTTCAGCTGTTGTTTCCATTGGCCGGGGACCTCTTCGATGAACTTTTTCCAAGCCCTGCCCGCCGGCAAAGAAAATGAATAAAGGAGTTATTAACTAGTTGATATCAGGAAATGAAGTAAAGAGGCAGACATAGTGCGATAATGATTGAAATTACCTGTCGAACATCCCCTTCACGGTTGCGTATTCGGATGGATCCTTATACAGTGAGTCCAGTACTTCAACTTTTCCCTTGTCAACTTCAATGATTAACAAGATCCAGTGAAAACTGCATGCGCACACGTTTTTTATAAATAAGCGGGCATGTGCATAACTCATCAACTACACTTATTAACTTCTAGTAAGCAAAAAATAGAATTTGTAGTACAAGATATAGTAACACTCACCCGAAGTTGTAAGGAAGTAGTATTTTTGGTTGGGTGTTTAGTTGCTTCAAAAACTCTAGCAGGAATCTCTCTGTGTCTTCTCTCGAATATTGATCTTCCCATATCGCCTGATTAATCGTATTTGGGTCAATGAACCCAACTCCATAGCGTCTAGTTTTTTTCATTTCATACATCTTCATTCTGCATAATACCACAGAAAAGAATATAGTGAGGATAATTACAGTTAATGAACGAGAGCACATCTAGCTAGCTAGCTAGAGACTTAAATTACAGAAAGAAATCACTTACAGACAATAGCAACTGACGATAGATTTGTCGAGTGCGTCTTGATTGAATAACTGAAGCAACTCTGAATAATGAATCCACACGTCTTTTTTATGGAAGTAATGCCTTTTCCTGACTTTCACCATGAGGGACTCTTCATTGGTATTTGCTATTTTTTGCATGTACCACGTATGCAACTCGTACATTTTCGTTGGTAGAAGCTTGACTTCGTCAGGCTTGACTAGAGGTTTGCCACGGACATATTGGTATTTTACTTCCTCCTCTGTAATCCCGGGGATTTCCTCAAGGCCTAGGAGTTGTTCAACAGTGACACCGGCCTCTTTAGCCTGCCTTCTAAGATCGTCGGTTATTGCCGGCCGATCGGCGGTACTCACATGTGTTTGTACAATGAGCGGGGGGGGTCGATTGCACTGCTTGTTCTCCCAGCTGGGGAACAGTTTTCCCGCTTTTTTTGCCAACTGCTTGGCTCGAGCTCGAGCTCGACTCCTTTTGCCCTGCAGAATATGACCTCTTGATAGACCGCACATAGTCGGAGTCCTTCTGATTGTCAGCCGGTCGAGCCATATCAATAAAGTGTTGTGATACATGCTCAGGTACTTTCTCCTTTGGCGGCGCGGGCGGTTTCGGTGCAAAATGGGCCTTCAATTAGGCATCACATGCGTCGTCGAGTTCCTCCTGAGTCAGGTGGTAAGACAACTTTGGAAGAGGCTTGAGGTCTGGACCATATTTGAATTTCTTGCTTGTTGTACCGCTAGCCGTCGTAGCTACGGCCTCTCTCTTCCGCTGTTGCTTAGGCGGAGCACGCTGAGTCGGCTGACTTGGAGGAGGAGGAGTTGGCTGACGCCGTGCCGGACTTGGAGGAGGAGTCAGCTGACACGGTGCCGGACTTGGAGGAGGAGGAGTCGACTGAAGCGGCGGAGGACTTGGAGGAGGAGGAGTTGGCTGACGCCGTGCCGGACTTGGAGGAGGAGTCGGCTGACGCGGTGCCGGACTTGGAGGAGGAGGAGTCGGCTGACGCGGCGGCGGACTTGGAGGAGGAGTCGGCTAACGCCGTGCCGGACTTGGAGGAGGAGGAGTCGACTGACGCGGCGGCGGACTTGGAGGAGGAGGAGTCGGTGGCCTTGGAAAGACGATGCAATCCTTTTTCCATAGAATGATACGATGTATGGCCTCTCCCAGTGTTCTCTCCTCGTCACCTCCAAGAATGTCAAGTTGTAGCTCGTGATATGCTGACATCACTTCATCAACCCCGACACGAGCATAGCCAGCTAGAATGGGATTGCAATGGAAGGTTGCTTCAGGGGGATTTGCTAAAGCATAGCCGTCCGCCACCTTCATGGATAAGTTCTTCACTTTCATGTGTAGCTCACAGTTAGTCCTGTCTATGATATCATCCACAGGGTAGCTAGCTAGCAGTGCATTATCGATATCGGCCGGGGCGGAACCCACGCTGCTTCTCGGCATAGATGGGACGGTGCTATCCAATGCTGGATCGATCTGCTCATGCTGCCGCTGAGACGCCCTTTCCTGGCTGAGTGAGTCGATCTGCTCCTGCTGCCGCCTGACAAATCGTTCCAACTCCAGGTGCGAGGATATTAGGCCTTCAAGGCGGAGTGCTTCCTCCTTCTTCTTCTGCTCCTCATGCTTCTTCTTTCTCGCACGGCTTCTATAGTCGTCGTTCCAATCCGCAAACCCCTCATACCACGGAACAACGCCTTTGCCTCGTGTTCTTCCCGGGTGTTCAGGATTCTTCAGGGCGCGCGTAAGCTCGTCGTTATCTCTGTTGGGCGTGAACACCCCCGATCGAGCTTCTTCTATTGCAATAAGTATTTCGTCTGTCGCTTCTTTAAGACTTGCCTTCACCATAACCAGCCCTGTCTCTGGGTCCAACTCCCCCCCATGCGCATAAAACCATGTCCTGCACCTGGGGGGCCATGTCAATGTAACTGGACTGACCCGTTTACTAATCATCTCTTGCTCAGATTGATGCCACTTAGGCAGGGCCACCTGGTAGCCACCTGGCCCCAGACGATGGTGCCACTTCTTTTTCGCAGCATTAATCTTGTTTTTCCTCGACAGTTCCTTAGCTTCTTCCGATTCCTTGAACTTCACGAAAGCGTCCCAGTGATCTTTTGCCTTCACCAGTGCTCCCGTGAATTCTGGAGTCTTCTTTTTTGATTTGACGTACTTAGCCCATGCATTTTTCTTGAAGGTGTTGAATGCGATCGCCATCTTTTTAAGAGCATAGTTTCTGACTTTCTTCAGATCTGCATCTGTCAAATTATCTGGTAGGGTGAAATGTTCCATGAGCGTAGTCCAAAGCACATCTTTTGCTCTTTCGTCGACAAAAGTAACTCCTGCTCGATCTCCCTTTGCTGGCTTTCTCCATTCTTGAACGGAGATCGGGATTTGGTCCCTGACAATAACTCCGCATTGATTCTTGAACGTGGTCGCATTTTTCTTAGGTTCAAGCGGTTCGCCAGTTGATGTTTTGATGGAATCGATGTTGAACTTTACGCCTTTGTCCAACTTTTTGGCCGGGCCTCGAACTACCCTGTCGCTTGTACAAGATTTGCTCGATCCGGAGGCCTAAAAGAAGAAAGATCGATTCGTTAATACATACAAATCAATTAAGACATGTAATGATCACCGGATGGCTTATATATTAAATATACCTCGCCGGTCATTGTTATTTGAAGAACATTTTCTTCGTCAACATCGTTGTCGCCACCTTCATCTATTCGTTCGTCTTCATCAAACATCATACCCTCACCCGAAGGGTTCAGATATTGCGAGCCGTCATCATGATCATCTGGGCTCGTGGAGCGTATGATGTCGAACACAGCCTCTTCTCCTTCTCTGCCGGTATTGTCCATAGCTTTTATTTAACTAAGCCAGAAGAAAGATAAAACAATTTAGTATTCAGAGATCCGAAAGGTAGATGCATGAGATCAGAAAGAAATTGGATCAACTGATGCACATCCATAATGGGGGCATTCCTGATAATTAATCCCTTAAAGGACTAAGAAAATCTATTGCAAATACAACATTAAAATATGCAACTTTTGCAAATACTAATTGCTATACATTGGATCAAATGTCAAAATTCCTCAACGTTTTTATATCTAACATTTATCTAGCTATAACTAAAAGTATAAAAAACTAAAAAACATTCATCTAACATTTCTATAACTAAAAGTATAAAAAATTAAAAAACAGAAAAAGAAACACTAATTAAGCATACTTCTATACATCCATTAAAAAACAGAAAAAGAAACATTATATAAAAAAAATCTATACTAATTAAACACTAATTATATCCATCTAACATGCATTCATACATACATATATACTAGTGAAAAACAACTAAAACATCTAAATAGAAAATGTGTGTGTGTGTGTGTGTGTGTGTGTTCATGCATGTGTGTGTGTGGGGGGGGGGGGGGGGGCTCGGGGCCGGACGGGCGGCCATGGCGCGCGGCAGGGGGCGAGGGAGGGGGGGGGTGAGAGGGAGGAACTGAGTTCACAGCGGGGCGACGGCGAGGCGAGGCGAATCGAGGGCAGCGACGGCGTCAGGGCAGGCGGCGCAGCGAGGAGCGGGCGCGCGCGCGCGGGCCGGCGGCGCCGTCGGGGATCGGCGAGGAAGGGCGCGTCCGGAGTAGGGGTCGACGAGGAGGGACGGGTGGCCGGCGTCGGGGGCGGCGACGGCGTCGATCGGGGCAGGCGGCGGCGCGCAGCAGCCTGGCGGCGTCGTCTGTGTTTGGCGTCGAGAGAATGGAGAGGATCGTAAGTGGAGTTATATATATGAGAGCCTTTAGTCGCGGTTGGTGGCTCCAACCGCGACTAAAGGCCCCCCTTTAGTCGTGGTTGGTGGCTCCAACCGCGACTAAAGGCCTGTTCCTGGCACGGCGCAGTGTGGTGGATGTTTAGTCCCACCTCGCCCAGCGAAGGGCGCTCGCACTGGTTTATAAACCCTGGCGCGGTAGCTCATTCGAGCTCCTCTCTAAAGCAGGCCTACAAGGCCTACCGTTCTTTCCTGCCCTGTGGGCCATACTGGGCCTTGCGGGCCTGCATCCTGGCCCAACTAGTGGGTGTCTAGTCGTATGCAGGCCGTGGCGGCCCAGTAGGCGGGCTTTTTTTTTTTACTTTTCAGTTTTTTTTGTTTTCTTTTATATTTATTTTCTTTTGTTTCTTGGTTGTTTTTTGCTTTATTTAGAGTTTCTGAGTGAATCTTTTTGCTTTAGGTCAAAAAAATTATAAACTTTCTGTTAGTGCCAGTAGTTTTCAAATCTGAATTATTTGAAATTTGTGTGAATCACTAGTTTGTGAATAACTTTATTAAAAAAAAAGATTTTTCAGTGATTCTTTTTTCTGCTGTTTAATATTAGTGTGTTTTATCATTATATTCAATTTGGTAATTCTTAGGTTATTTAAAAAAATGAAATGCCTTTGTAACAGACGAGTTTTCGTCCGAAAGCGTGATACTTCGAAAGAGATTGTCCATTTTGTACACGAAGTGCATCCAGTTTTTGCCGTAACCCTCTCAAATTTTTAGCACATGCTATGTGGGTGAAATGATGGTACCATGCCTAATTTCAACCTTTTTTGATTGTGATTTGTAGTGCTTTTCAATTTCAGGGTCATTTAGCTCAAAAAAATCAGTAAATGCATGCAAAATAGCAAATGAAGTCAGAAAGGGTTGAAAATTGATGACGTGGCTTTGGACATAATATTTCTTCGCGTTTCAAATGCCAAAACACATAAGTCGGAGTTCTATTACAAAGATTCCCTCCGGTTTGTCCGAAGTGGGACTTTCCAGATATATAAGTCCGGAAACTAACTAGAGAAGCCGGTCACATCCCAGAGTGGGATCTTTGGATATAAAACTTTTTCTTCGCGTGTGTCCCTTTGTGCCGTAACCATGGACAATCTTCATCGTTTAACTTGATGCTCGGGTCAACATTCACTGTGAAGGGAGCAATTTCATGAAACTTTTCATAATCTTCTGACATGTCTGTCTTGTCCTCCACTCCCACGATGTTTCTTTTCCCTGAAAGAACTATGTGGCGCTTTGGCTCATCGTATGATGTATTCGCTTCCTTATCTTTTCTTTTTCTCGGCTTGGTAGACATGTCCTTCACATAGAAAACCTGCGCCACATCATTGGCTAGGACGAATGGTTCGTCTGCGTACCCAAGATTGTTGAGATCCACTGTTGTCATTCCATACTGCGGGTCTTCCTTTACCCCGCCTCCTCTCAGATTGACCCATTTGCACCGAAACAAAGGGACCTTCAAACCAAGTCCATAGTCAAGTTCCCATATCTCCTCTATGTAACCATAATATGTGTCCTTTGGCCTATTGGTGTTTGCTGCATCAAAGCGGACACCACTGTTTTGGTTGGCGCTCTTTTTATCTTGGGCGATCGTGTAAAATGTATTCCCATTTATCTCGTACCCTTTGAAAGTCAATATAGTCGAAGATGGTAACTTGGACAGCAAGTACAGGTCATCTGCAACAGTGTCGTCATGCATGAGACGTGTCTGCAACCAACCGGCGAAAGTCACAGTTTGTTCATGTGTAACCCAGTCGTCAGACTGCTCCGGGTGTTTGGAGCGTAGAATATTCTTGTGTTGCTCGATATACGGAGCCACCAAGGCGGAACTTTGTAGAACTGTGTAGTGTGCTTGCGCCAAAGAATGCCCGTCCCGGCATATTACTGAATTCTTTCCTAGCATGCCTTTTCCACCCAGTCTGCCCTCATGCCGCGATTCAGGAACACCAATCGGCTTAATGTCAGGAATAAAGTCAACACAAAACTCAATGACCTCCTCTGTTTCATGGCCCTTGGAGATGCTTCCTTCTGGCCTAGCACGATTACGAACATATTTCTTTAAGACTCCCATGAACCTCTCAAAGGGGAACATATTGTGTAGAAATACAGGACCCAGAATGGCAATCTCCTCGACTAGGTGAACTAGGACGTGCGTCATGATATTGAAGAAGGATGGTGGGAACACCAACTCGAAACTGACAAGACATTGCACCAAATCATTCTCTAACCTTGGTAAGATTTCTGGATCGATTACCTTCTGAGAGATTGCATTGAGGAATGCACATAGCTTCACAATGGCTAATCGAACGTTTTCCGGTAGAAGTCCCCTCAATGCAACCGGAAGCAGTTGCGTCATAATCACGTGGCAGTCATGAGACTTTAGGTTCTGGAACTTTTTCTCTGCCATATTTATTATTCCCTTTATATTCGACGAGAAGCCAGACGGGACCTTCATACTGAGCAGGCATTCGAAGAAGATTTCCTTCTCTTCTTTGGTAAGAGCGTAGCTGGCATGACCCTGAAACTGCTTTGGATCCATGCCGTCTTCTCCGTGCATACGTTGCTGGTCCTCCCGTGCCTCCGGTGTATCTTTTGTCTTCCCATACACGCCCAAGAAGCTTAGCAGGTTCACGCAAAGATTCTTCGTCACGTGCATCACATCGATTGCAGAGCGGACCTCTAGGTCTTTCCAATAGGGTAGGTCCCAAAATATAGATTTCTTCTGCCACATGGGTGCGCGTCCGTCAGCGTCATTCGGAACAGATTGTCCGCCAGGACCCTTTCCAAAGATTACTTTTAAATCCTTGACCATATCAAGTATATCATCACCAGTACGGTGGCGAGGCTTCTTCCGGTGATCTGCCTCACCTTTGAAATGCTTGCCTTTCTTTCTTACGGGATGCCTGCTCTGAAGAAATCGACGATGCCCCAGGTACACATTCTTCTTACATTTATCCAAATATATACTGTCGGTATCATCTAAACAGTGCGTGCATGCGTGGTATCCCTTGTTTGTCTGTCCTGAAAGGTTACTGAGAGCAGGCCAATCATTGATGGTTACAAACAGCAACGCTCGCAGGTCAAATTCCTGTTGTTTGTGCTCATCCCACGCACGTACACCTTTTCCATTCCACAGCTCTAAAAGTTCTTCGACTAATGGCCTTAGGTACACATCAATGTCGTTGCCGGGTTGCTTGGGGCCTTGGATGAGCACTGGCATCATAATGAACTTCCGCTTCATGCACAACCAAGGAGGAAGGTTATAGATACATAGAGTCACAGGCCAGGTGCTATGATTGCTGCTCTGCTCCCCAAAAGGATTGATGCCATCTGCACTTAAACCAAACCATACGTTCCTTCCGTCATCTGCAAAGTCCTTCCACTTTCTCTCGATTTTTCTCCACTGTGATCCGTCAGCGGGTACTCTCAACTTCCCGTCTTTCTTACGGTCATCTTTGTGCCATCGCATCAACTTGGCATGCTCTTTGTTTTGGAACAAACGTTTCAACCGTGATATTATAGGAGCATACCACATCACCTTGGCAGGAATCTTCTTCCTGGGGCGCTCGCCCGCAACATCACCAGGGTCATCGTGGCCGATCTTATAGCGCAATGCACAGCATACCGGGCATGCATTCAAATCCTCGTACTCACCGCGGTAGAGGATGCAGTCATTAGGGCATGCATGTATCTTCTGCACCTCTAATCCTAGAGGGCAGACGACCTTCTTTGCTTCGTACGTACTGTCGGGCAATTCGTTGTCCTTTGGTAGCTTATTCTTCATTATTTTCAGCAACTTTTCAAATGCCTTGTCAGGTACACCATTCTCTGCCTTCCATTGCAGCAATTCCAGTGTGGTACCCAGCTTTTTCTTGTCATCTTCGCAATTTGGGTACAACAATTTCTTGTGATCCTCTAACATGCGCTGCAACTTCAGCTTCTCCTTTTCACTTGCACAGTTTCTATTTGCATTGGCAATGGCCCGACCAAGATCATCAGCGGGCTCATCTGATGCCTCTTCTTCAGCTCCTTCCTGCATTGCCGGCTCAGCTTCTTCCCCCATTGTTGTACCATCGTATTCATGGAACCCATCGCCAGGATAGCTGTCGTCATCCTCTTCTTCTTCATTCTCTTCCATTAGGACCCCTCTTTCTCCGTGCTTGGTCCAACAGTTATAGCCGGACATGAAACCGGACTCAAACAGGTGGACGTGAATGGTTCTTGAGTTAGAGTAATTTCGATCATTCTTACAGCCAGCACATGGACAATACATAAAACCATCCGCCCGCTTGTTTGCCTCAGCCGCAACCAGAAATGTATGCACGCCATTAATGAACAGGGGAGAGCATCGGTCATCGTACATCCATTGCCGGCTCATCTTCATTACACAACACCGAAAAGACCAAATTAATACAAGTTCATACATAAAGTTCATACACACTTGTTCTCATAAAGCAACATACAAACTCTCTAGCTAAAGCATTTAAATGCAACAACAAATGCGATCAAGATCGCAACTAAGGTAACAATTGATCCAACAGCATAGTGATACCAAGCCTCACTATCAATGGCATATTCTTTAAATTTTCTAATCTTCAAGCGCATTGCATCCATCTTGATCTTGTGATCATCGACGACATCGGCAACATACAACTCCAGTTTCATCTTCTCTTCTTCAACTCTTTTCAATTTTTCTTTCAAATACTCGTTTTCTTTTTCAACTAAATTTAACTTCTTGACAAGAATATCTATGTCGGTTGCAATTTCCGGTTCACATACCTCCTAGATAAAAATATCTATGTCAACTTGATGGGCATAATTGTCATAAACGCGAAATGCAACAAATAGTTATAAAAGAGAATATATATACCACATCCGAATCATAAACCGGACGAGGGCCGACGGGGACGGATATCAAAGTCATGGCACTATGTATAACAAACAATCATACATGTAAGAAAATTATACAATTAACTATCTAAATCATACAAATAAGATTTTTTTTTATAAAAAGGATAAGAACGAACAAGAGGCTCACGAAGGTGTGGTGACGGCGACGGGACGGTGCGGGCGATCGACGGTGGTTAGGACGGGGACGGGAAGGCACTAAGTAAACCACACCTACACATGCAAAGTAAGAAGTTAATTTGAGCTCAAATTGCATATAAATCAAATGAACTACTACCACATATAAATACTCCCAAACTAAAACCCACAAATCACTATACTTATAGAGCATTGCAAGAGCTAATCTAGCAATGAGAGATGAAAGGACAAAGTTGCTAACCTTTGTGAACACTTGGATGGATGGGGTGCCTCCAAATCTTGACAAATTTTGGCAAAAATGGAGGATGAGCTCGAGGAAGAGGGAAGAACAAAGGAGGGGAAGAAGGGGGAAAAAAGGGAGGAGTACTGTGATCGGGCTGGCCGAATTCATATAGGGGATCTTTAGTCCCGGTTGGTATCTCCAACCGGGACTAAAGGGGGGGCCTTTAGTCCCGGTTGGTGATACCAACCGGGACTAAAGGGGCTCGTGGGGGCCCCAGCTGACACCAGCCTGCCACCACCCTTTAGTCCCGGTTCGTGTTACGAACCGGGACTAAAGGGGGGCCCTGTAGTCCCGGTTGGTGATACCAACCGGGACTAAAGGGGCTCGTGGGGGCCCCAGCTGACACCAGCCTGCCACCACCACATTAGTCCCGGTTCGTGTTACGAACCGGGACTAAAGGTCCGGAACGAACCGCGACTATTGATGCCCGTCCTGAACCGGGACTAATGGTCACATTAGTGCCGGTTCAAAACCCGACCGGGACTAAAGCTGCGGACAAAAGGTCCGTTTTCTACTAGTGCATGTATCTTCTGCACCTCTAATCCTAGAGGGCAGACAACCTTCTTTGCTTCGTACGTACTGTCGGGCAATTCGTTATCCTTTGGAAGCGTCTTCTTTATCATTTTCAGCAACTTTTCAAATCCCTTGTCAGATACACCATTCTCTGCCTTCCATTGCAGCAATTCCAGTGTGGTACCCAGCTTTTTCTTGTCATCTTCGCAATTTGGGTACAACAATTTTTTGTGATCCTCTAATATGCGCTCCAATTTCAACCTCTCCTTTTCACTTTCGCAGTTTCTCTTTGCATCAACAATGGCCCAACCAAGATCATCAGCGGGCTCATCTGATGCCTCTTCTTCAGCTTCCCCCATTGTAGTACCATCGTATTCAGGGAACCTAGAATAGTTGTCATCATCCTCTTCTTCTTCATTGTCTTCCATTATAACCCCTCTTTCTCCGTGCTTGGTCCAACAGTTATAGCCGGACATGAAACCGGACTGAAGCAGGTGGCTGTGAAGGATTTTTGAGGTAGAGTAATCCTTATTATTCTTACAGACACCACATGGACAACACATAAAACCATTCCGCTTGTGTGCCTCAGCCACACACATAAAATTATGCAGGCCATTAATGAACTCGGGAGAGCGTCGGTCATCGTACATCCATTTACACAACATCGAAGTGACCAAATTAATACAAGTTCATCACATTAAAACCAAAGTAGAGTAGTGACCAAATGTTATTACTGCAAAAATATATACATAAAGTTCATACATACTTCTCATAAAACAACATACAACTATCTAAAGCATTTAAATGCAACAACAAATGCGATCAAAATCGCAACTAAGGTAATAATTGATCCAACAGCATAATGATACCAAGCCTCTTTATTAATGGCATATTTTCTAATCTTTCTAATCTTCAAGCGCATTACATCCATCTTGATCTTGTGATCATCAACGACATCGGCAACATACAACTCCAATTTCATCTTCTCTTCTTCAATTCTTTTTAATTTTTCTTTCAAATAATCGTTTTCTTTTTCAACTAAATTTAACTTCTCGACAAGAGGGTCGGTTGCAATTTCCGGTTCACATACCTCCTAGATAAAAATATCTATGTCAACTTGATGGGCATAATTGTCATAAACACGAAATGAAACAAATAGTTATAAAAGATAATATACCACATCCGAATCATAAACCGGACGAGGGCCGACGGGGATGGATATCAAAACCATGGAACTATATATAACAAACAATCATACAAGTAAGAAAATTATACAAGTAACTATCTAAATCATACAAATAAGATTTTTTTTTTACAAAAAGGATAAGAACAAGAGGCTCACCAAGGTGGTGCCGGCGACGGGACGGTGCGGGCGATCGACGGCGGTGAGGACGGGGACGGGAAGGCACTAAGTAAACCACACCTACACATATGCAAACTAAGAAGTTAATTTGAGCTCAAATTGCATATAAATCAAATAAACTCCCACATAATTACTCCCAAACTAAAACCCACAAATCACTATACTTATAGAGCATGAAACGAGCTAAACTAGCAATGAGAGATGAAAGGATGAAGTTGCTAACCTTTTAGAACCCTTGGATAGATGAGGTGCCTCAAATCTTGACAAATCTTGGCAAAAATGGAGGATGAACTCGAGCTTGGAAGGAAACAGAGAGGAGAGAAAGCTTGGACTCGGCCTGGACGAAACAGCTTTATATAGGGAAGACTTTAGTCCCGGTTGGTGATACCAATTGGGACTAAAGGTCTATTTTTAGTCCCGGTGGGTGATACCAACCGGGACTAAAGGGGCTCGCAGGGGCACCAGCTTGCCGCAACCCCTTTAGTCCCGGTTGGTATCACCAACCGGGACTATAGGTCCCATTTGAACCGGGACTAATCCTGGCCGTGCCCCCGTCCGCTCCTAGCCGTTGGAACCGGGACTAATGCTCACATTAGTCCCGGGCCCAAACCCGGCCGGGACTAGTGCTCCGGACGAAAGGTCAGTTTTCTACTAGTGAGACATGAGTAGTTCATTTAAAACAATGGTTTTATCCAATAAATATTCTGATGAGTAGTTCATTGATAAAATAATCAGTTTTGCTATTTCCGAGGCGACCCTATAACTGACTAACAGCTGAAACTATTAGTTCTTTCAACTTCCTGCCACCATCGTACCAAGCTTAACCCTGTCCTGGATTTACCTTTGTATGTGGATGTCCTCACTTTTGAGTTTTGACAAGTCTTATTCATGGAAATATGGAATGAAACATACAATGCAATCAAAGTTGAAGCTCTTGATGCAATATAGACGAGCTTGCGTAGTCCTTGATACATCTTCCTGGAAGTAGATATTGTTCTTGTTTTGCCTTTCGGCCATGTTGTAATAACTATACTGTTGGCTGAGTACATTGATCATATAGAAAGATGACATACCACATACTTCGGGTTGCATTGCTGTTATTTTATCAGGGCTAGTATATTTATCAGGGAACGCCTGAATAATTAAACCCCTGATACTATTATTTTTCTAGATGAGATATTATGTTGTTTTATTGGTTAATCACTTGCGTCGATCGATGCATACCCAGGAGTTCAGTGCTCT
Organism: Elymus sibiricus; assembly: GCA_039707655.1. Taxonomy (NCBI): domain Eukaryota; kingdom Viridiplantae; phylum Streptophyta; class Magnoliopsida; order Poales; family Poaceae; genus Elymus; species Elymus sibiricus. The sequence goes on along the minus strand of CM077672.1, from coordinate 481,025,609 downwards.
AGGGACAATTGGGTTTACTGTCCACCATCAGGCCTCGGATAGGACGTCCAAGGTAACATATAATACCCTTTCACGAAAAACAAAATGAGTTCATACTTAGTACTAATCAATTGTGCAAAGGGAGAACTTATTTATTTATTTATTATGATGCAAGGAGAGTGAAAAAAAAGGGATGCTAATTGTTCATCAGCAGGTGAAGGATATTTTCATGTTGGTCCATGACAGTGAGGACAAAGAGTATAAACAAAACCTCTATTCAGCTTCAGCACCCCTTCAGGATGGCGTCAAGAGAAAGGCGGATGATCACAACCACCCGGAGGCTCCACCGAGCGTCCGTCAGCTCCAAAGGACGGACACTAACCGCCGCGGTGTTGTTCCGGACAGGGCGTACATCAGTGAAATCGAGCACGTGCTACCACTTGATGTTGGCGGCTACCTGCAGGATCCCATGGAGTTCAGCTCTCTCCAGGAAATGGAGCCCGTGCTGCCCACCGACACAGTGCTGCCACTTGATGTTGGCGGCTACCTGCAGGATCCCATGGAGTTCGGCTCTCTCCAGGAAATGGATCCCGTGCTGCTCGCCGACACAGTGCTGCCACTTGATGTTGGCGGCTACCTGCAGGATCCCATGGAGTTCGACGCCGGCGGGGTGTGGGCCGCCAGCACATTTGGAGGTGAAGCCGGGGAGCACGCTGAGATGGCGGAGTGTAGCACTGCACCTCGCCGTGTTCCAGGGGAGGAATGGACGAAAATGAACCGCATCGCTGTCAAGACGAGCAGACTCTTTGGAGTCGACGACATCGGCGGGTGTGGTGATCCGCTGTACCGCTTCGGCGTCAACAGTGCACTTGGAGATGACGAGGCCCCGCTGGCGACAGCGAGCCAGCAGCAGCTTTGACGATAGACAGTAGCTTGGCGTGCCGAGATCTGCCGTCGACATGCCAATGTCCTGTTGCTTCCTCGTCTGAGACTGGGTGAGTTGTAGCCGAAACAGGATTACTGTCAGTGTGAGGCAGCTTGCTGCGCTCTTTGCATAACTGATGCAACTTTGATGATTGTTATTTTAGACCTTTCTTTTGAAGCCAGGTGTGCGTGAACCTTAAGTTTTTAATAAACGGATTTGCTATTTCTCAGAGAAATAAGTATAACTCAATCGATACTATTGTCATCGGAGGATTGCCGAGAAGGGACCTGCAGCACCTGGACGCCCCTTTCACCGAGCTAGAGCTGAAGGCGGCTGTCAATGAGGTGCACGGAGAGAAGGCGCCGGGGCCTGACGGTTTCACAGGGGCCTTTTTCAAGAGGTGTTGGATGGTGATCAAAGATGACCTGTTGGCCGCGGTAAACTGCGTGCACTCACTGCGTGGGCACAATTGGCACTTACTCAACACGGCTAACATCGTTCTGCTACCAAAGAGAGATGGTGCTCAGGAGGCTAGTGACTTTAGACCCATCAGCTTAATGCACTCGGTTCCTAAGCTTGTGAGCAAGATGTTGGCTTCCAGATTGGCCCTAGAGATTCACTGGCTTGTCACGAATAACCAGAGTGCGTTCATACGAGGACGAGCCATTCAAGACAACTTCCTTTATGTCAAGAACGTTATCAAGGCCGCTCACTCTGCCAAGTCCCCTCTGGTGTTTCTGAAGATTGATATGGCCACGGCCTTTGACTCGGTAGGGTGGGGGTATTTGCTTGAGGTGATGGAAGCAATGGGGTTTGGGCAGAGGTGGCGTGATATGGTGTCGCTGATTCTGTCATCTTCATCTTCAAGAGTTCTGTTGAATGGATCACCTGGATCTCCTTTTCATCATCGGAGGGGGCTGCGACAGGGAGACTCCCTGTCCCCGTTGCTCTTCATCATCGCTATGGAGCCTCTGCAACGACTATTCTGGCTAGCCACTGAGGGAAGAATTTTGTCACCTTTGAGATCTCGTGTTGCGCGGTTCCGGTCAAGTTTTTACGCCGATGACGTGGCGCTGTTCATCAACCCGTCCCAGGAGGATTTTATGGCTGTTCAACATATTCTCAAGCTCTTTGGTGACGCTTCGGGCCTCACAGCAAACATTGCGAAAACTGTAGCATAACCCATTGCTTGCACGAACTTGGATCTCACTCCATTGCTAGCACAGTTTGGTGTGTTGATGGGATCTTTCCCTTGTAAGTACCTGGGACTGCCACTTGGAGTTAGGAAGCCGAGAAGGGTCGAGGTTCAGCCGGTGCTCGACAAAATTGCTGGGAAGCTCTCTCCCCGAAAGGGTCGTCTCATGAATCGGATGGGCCGGTTGGTCTACATCAAATCTATTGTCACTGCCACAGCAACTTTTTTCTTGACGGCTTTTCAGCCCGATAAGTGGTTCATCAAGAGAGTGGACAAGCTTCGAAGGAACTTCCTTTGGGAGGCGGAGGATGCATCTGCCGGAGGAAAAAGTCTTGTTAATTGGGTGCTGGTCTGCTCTCCCAAGAGATTTGGTGGCCTTGGGGTGAAAAACATCGAATGCTTCAGTAGGGCACTCCGGCTGCGTTGGGAGTGGTTTCGTTGGGACGATGTTGATCGGCCTTGGAAGGGCTCTCCAACGCCATCTGACGCAACGGATAAACAGCTTTTCTCGAGCTGCTCCTCTATTCAGCTAGGTGATGGCCGTCTCGCTATCTTCTGGACGGATCGCTGGCTACACGGTGAGGCCCCCCGTTATGTCGCCCCGGAGATTTACAAGATCGCTCGGTTCAAGAAGCTCTCTGTCAGGGAGGCGCTCTCTGATGGCCGATGGATGCAAGGGCTTCACAGGATGAGCACTGAGGCCCAGCTGACGGACTTCGTTAGGCTATGGAACGCGGTGCAGACGGTGGTGTTAACTGTATCTAAGGATCAGATCAACTGGTCTCTCTCTGCAAATGCAAAATACTCTGCATCCTCGGCGTATGCAATTCAGTTCGCAGCAAGGATTCAGCAGCCAGGTTTGGCGAAGGTTTGGAAGTGCAGAATGGAAGGGAAGGTCAAGTTCTATCTATGGCTACTCCTGCAAAACAGAAATTGGACTGCGGATCGTTTGCGCGCTAGAGGCTGGCCACACAACAACAAGTGCAGTTTTTGCAATCAGGATGATGAAACAGCTGAGCATCTAACTCTGCAGTGCTGTTTCGCGAAGGAAACTTGGTTCCAATTCCATGGAACCCACGCCGAAATGTGCGCCGCGACTTCAGCAGCCTCCTCTATTGGGGATTGGTGGAGGAGACTTTGCTCTGCTCCTCGGCAGCGGGACAGGGTCCATAAGGTGATCACTTTGGCGGCGTACGTCGCCTGGCATTTGTGGAAGGAGCGGAATCGGCGGGTTTTTGAGCAAAAGGGAGCAACTGCTGTCGTGCTAGCAGCTATGATCAAGGAGGATGTGGCTCTGTTCCATGCCGCGAGAGATACTCCACCAATGCCTGAGATGTAATCTGTTTCTCGGTTTCCTTCCTTGGTTGTTTCTTGTTTGAGTGCTGGAGTGTGTGGGTTGCAGCCAGTTCTCCTTACTGGCTATAGATGATGTATGCTGTAAGACTTCTTTTCTACCTATAATGCAAAGGCAGAGCTCCTGCTATTCTCGTCAAAAAGATACTATTGTCATCGGATTATGCAGAGATTTGTGCAAAAGCTTTTTATTTTCAGTTGTTTTTCTTCTCTATTGTCTTTAGTCGGAACAGTTTCGCCCAACTTTATATAAAAGGCTAAAAGACCAAACCGATGCAAGGTGGCGAGGAGATTTCCATCTAAATATAAGGAGGCATATAAGGAGTTAAGATATAAGGGGTCGGCTAGAGATGCTCTTAGCCACCCACCTTGTGGACAGCTTCCGAGCAGGAACGGGAGGTGCGCCTCTGCTCACCCTTGCGTTTCTAGCCGGGCACGTCAAACTTGCTTCGCGACTAGATAGCCTCGAAGGGGTTACTCTGCACCATCGCGGCCCCACGCGCCTGCATGGCCACAATGGCCGGACTGTTTTTCCCCTTCATATTATTGTTTGATGATAATTTGCCACGCTGGATTTTCTATGAGCATGGGCCGGCCGGGCCATTTTTCTATGAATTTGGATCATGCACTTGCCTCATATCTCTATAGATTCTTTGGATTCTGGCAAATATCTTCATTGAGATCTACTCCATTTTGTTAGTTGTCACCATTGTATTCACCCTACTATATATTAGGCGAAAATAAAGGATATTTCTGTATTAGCTATTGTATTTTGTCCTAGTTTGCAAAATAACATAATAAAGTAAAACTTCTAAGTTAATTGAAATAGTGTGACACCCTGATTTTTGACACCTTTTCTTTTCAAAGATTCCCTTGGGTTTATTTGGAATTTGACAATGGATCTTATTTCTTTTTCTTTTCCCAAGTGATCTCAAACTTTCAAAACTTTTAAAAGGCCATGACATTTCCTTTCTAGACAATTTAATATTTTTATATTCCTTTTTACCTATTTTATAACACCTCCTTTTGGTATAGGTTGTGAAGCAATCTATATCTCTATGAGTCCAAAAATTCCCAAACAATTTTCATAAATCCTTTGGGCCATCTAAACCTAGAATATGCAAAAAAAAAAAAAAAATCAAGTGTCCAGTCAAAATAAATGGAGATTTACCATTTCTCTTTTCAGTTCTGCAGGAATAAACAATTCTTATCATAGGAAGTCAGGATCAACTATGTTACTAGTAGATAACTTAACCTACTACAGATTCCTTGTGTTGCACAAACCTGAATGCTAATATAGATATACACTGTATGCTCACTTCATCACATATAGCCTGATGTGTCTTAGCTCGTTTTCATTGAAGATAACGTCCACATTATCAGCGTACATCAAGATTATTTGTATAGGAGAATATAAGTACACTTTCACTATCCATAATGGCAATACTAAATTTATAACGCAACCTGTGAATTTATACACGCAGATATGGATGTATACATCAAATTCATTGTACAGAAAGATCGAAATTTACATATGATTAATTTCAAATTCATTATCCACGGCCAATCTATATGGTTTGTGTTGTAGACATCACCTCATGCTCAAATTGCACATTTTATGTGAACATTTAACCTAGCCTAATGTTTTCAAATATGACATGGGGTTTCATATGAACTTGTAATCCATCACAAGAAACTAAATTAAAGCAGAAATTCATCATCTATAGCAAAACCAAAAGGCAGATGTATAAAATTGCCATAGAATACAAATGATTAAAAGAAGCACCGGGACAACCTTTATCACATTCAAGGAAAGCAAGATAGAAAAAAATTCAGATGTACATTACCTTAGCCTTGATTAGATCTGCTACCACATCTTTGTCTACGCCTCCAATATGACCCGACAAAGGGAAACAGAGGACCGGATTATGTACAAAAATGCAAGATCTTGAACAACAATGTAAACTAAAGCTTTTGATTAGCCAGTGAGGCTAATAACATCAAAACCTGACAAAACAGACGGGTGACAAGATTAGCAATATATTTTGAAGGAGATATGATGAGCAATGGAAAGACTGAGAAGACTTTCTAGTTTTAGTTATTTTGTATGGAATCTATAAACCCATTTTGAATAATTCCTGTATTCCCACACAAAAAGTGTTTGAATAATTATTGCAAATTACTTTTAATAATAAGAACAAGTTAAGTAGTTAAACGGTGCGTCTTTAATGCATGTAGAACCGTGCCATCACTAGCTTCAATCCAGCAAAATATGGAATTTGCATTAACTTGCTCTATAAACCTAGCTTCACGGCCTTATTGCTCTGAGTGAACGTGTTAGTGGAAACATTTGGCACACAAAGGCACGGTCGTGCCTCTGATTAATAAAGGACCGTGCCTCTCGGGGCCTCACGGTCGTCCCTCTCTGAGCAAACGTGTCAGTGGAAACAATTGGAACACAGAGGCACAGTCGTGCCTCTGCTCTATGTACAAATGTGTCTCTCTAGCTGAACCTGTCAACGGAAACATTTGGAACACTAAGGCACGACCGTGCCTTTGCTGCATGTAGAACAGTGCTTCTAGTGGCATCACGGTTATGCCCCTGTAATGAATGAGTGACTGGAAACAATTGAAAAACAGAGAGGCACGCCCATGAACCTGCTTACATGCAACCGTGCATCTCATATCTTCATGGCCGTGCCTTTCTGAGCAAACGTGTCAGTGAAAACAATTGGAACACAGAGGCATGAAAACATTTGGAACACAAAGGCACGATCGTGCCTTTGCTGCATGTAGAACTGTGCTTCTCATGTCTACACGGGCCGTGCCCCTCTGATGAACGAGTGACTAGAAACAATTGAAAAACAGAGAGGCACGTCTGTGCCTTTGCTGCATGTAGAGCCGTGCTTCTCGTGGCCTCACGGCCATGCCCCTCTGATGAACGAGTGACTGGAAACAATTGAAAAACAGAGAGGCACGTCCGTGAATCTGCTTCACATGCAACCATGCATCTCATATCTTCATGGTCGTGCCTCTCTGAGAAACCGTACCAGTGGAAACAATTGGAACACAGAGGCACGGTCGTGCCTCTGCTCTACGTACAACCGTGCTTCTCCTAGCTTTAAGGTCGTGCCTCTCTGAGTGGAGCTATCGGCGCAAACAAAATGAACACAGATGCACGACTCCGTGACTCCATTAGCTTCATGGTTGTGCCTATCTGATTGAACGTGTTAGTGAAAACATTTCGAAAAGAGAGACACGACCGTGCCTCTCCCAAAAAACCGTTGGAGGGAAGCTCTAATCTGTGCCCTGAAGAAGCATTGCCTGTAGCGAGCGGGAGTCGTGCGCCGGATGCACCAGGTTATTACGACCGACACACTGTACGACCAACGCACTGTACGACCTATGCCCCCCTCCCCCCTTCAACATGTTTATGAAAATTTAACGAGCCGGAGGGGAGCAGGATGCACGAGGTTATTATGACCAACACACTTTACGACCAACGCGCTGTACGACCAACACACACTTCAACCTATGCCCCCCCTTCAAGATGTTTATGAAAATTTAACGAGCCGGAGGCGAGCAGGAGGCGCCGTAATATTACTACAAACTTCATTTTTCGTAGTTAAAAATTAACATTTGATAGTATTGGAAGCCCCCACCTGTAATTTCCCCATAAAACTTCATTTCCCGGAAATATAATGGGGAAAGAAAACGGAAAAACCCTGGGAAACAGGGAACCAACGTCACGCGTACGCGTGTTTTTTTCGCGTCATTTTTCAACATGTATTCCGTGGAAAGGAAGAAACGGAAAATACAGATAGTACGAGGGTCAAACTGCAAAAGGTACAATACCAGAAATTGGAAAGGGAAAACCGGGAACCAACCGCTTTGGTTGTTTTGCCCGCGCGTGATTGTCGCACAGAGCGCTCCCGAACCGTTCGCTGCTTTCCTTTGTAAGGAGCGCTCCTTTACTAGTTGCTCTCGAAAAAAAAATACATAGTACAATGGCTCAACAACACATGCACACGTTTGCGCTTTTCTCCACCATGCACATACTTGAAAAAAAATAAAAAAAATCATAGCCAACATAAACAACAGAGGCCCATATAACCCTACACATGAACACACAGGCCCAGGCGCGATGCACAACAGCCTGACAAGGAAAAACACAGACGACATAAGGGTACAGAGACACAGCAACACGATCAAACAATTTGCACGAATATTACAACACTTTGATCATGTGGTAAAGAATCTACATGTGACATAGCTCAAATCCCATAGATTTTATGTACTCCCTCTATAAAGAAATATAAGACTGTTTAGATCACTAAAAATCATTTGTGTTGTTGTGTCTTTATAGCAAACATGCCTGTGCGTTGCAACGGGAGAGAAAAAAGTCACCCCTCATACACACTCTCGAGACATCAGTAAATCACTTGAAATCTTTCACAATGTCACATAACAAACAACATGATAAGAGGTGTTGTGCAAAAACATAAAGATGAGATGATTTTTGATGTGTACTCAAGGTGTTTCCAATTTATTAGACAACAAAAATATCTACCTAGTTGCAGGTATCTCTTTACGCATTTTTTGTCATTCCTCCTTGATGACGCCCAACACATATTTGCAGTACGATGAAAATAGAAATGTACATTTTAGTAATTAATGATAGCATGTGCGTAAGTGCATTATTTTTTGTCTTGCTGATATAAGTGTTTGCATTTGTAACCTAAGTCAAATCTTAATTTGGTTGCAAATATATCAGACAGGTCCATCGAAAACAATCAATTTGTAAGGACATGCATACCAAATGATCAAGATTCCATATCAACATCGATATTCTTTAAAAAATCATTATGGAAACAATTTAAAACAATATGGAAATCAAAATTAAGCCATTGGTTTATGTAAAGCTTGTATCAGCATAGTGTAATCATCTTATAAGGGTTGGTTATTGTGGATAGTGCGAAATAGAGAGGATGATTATGTACCTGTTGTAACCTTTAGCATATGATAGCTGGTAGGAATGAACATCCCTATGGTGCCAATCATAGCTTTTGTGACATCATCAAACTATCATATCTACTCAATTTAAATGGGGTAGGATATATAATAGCATTTTCAAAATACCCCATATAAGGAGTATTAATTAAGGTTGACCCATAAAAATATATTAATTAAGGTTGAACCCTAAACGTAATTTTAGAAATGATCAACATGAAAGATAATAGCATATTTGGAAATCTATTAGATTTGGAGTGAGGGTTTGAAATATATGAATATTTTGAAAAGCATTCGAATCTTCCAAAAAAAGAAAGGTTAAACACATAGTAGCTGGGCTGAAATTGCAACATTATGCAGCCCATCTGCTAGGCGGCCTAGCTATATCCTATGCGAATGTTATATCTTGCTTATAGGGAGACTCGCTTCCGTCTCGCCTGAAGGGGTCGCGCGTATGGGCCGGCCCGTTAGAGCTGTCGCTCGATCCTAGTTCAGTCAGTTGCTCACCCGTTCTACATATGTGTTTCATCCTGTTTTTTTTTCTTTTTCTTTTTCTTTTATTATTTCTTTTGGTTTCCTTTTTTTCCTCATCAGTTATCTGTTTTTTAAACTTTATTTTGTTTCTTCCACAAAATTTTATTGGTCTTGTCTTTTCTCTATTTTTTGGAGTTTATTTTTCGGTTTTTTCTTTTTTTTGCTGTTCTTTTTTCGTTTCCTATGTTTTTCTTTGTTTTTTGTGTTTATTTTTCAGTTTTTGTTAGTTTTCTTTGTACATTTTTGTATACACCAGGAATATTTTTTATATATACATTTAACATTTCTCAAATATCTGATTAACATTTTTGACAACTTATATTTTTTATGTCTACTTTGCTCATACACATTGTACATTTTTTGTGTACAGCAAGAACATTTTTTAATATACATGTTTAACATTTTAAAAATGCATGATTAACATTTGGTAAAACATATATCTTTTTTCATTTCTACATTCTCCATAAACATTGTACATTTTTGTATACATCAGAAACATTTTATATATACACGTTTAACATTTTCCAATGTCATGGTCAACACTTTTTAAAACATATATTTTTTTATGTCTACTTTTTCTATACACATTCTATATTTTATACATCAGGATCATTTTTATATACATTTAACAATGCTGAAATACATGATTAATATTTTGGAAAACTTATAATTTCTTTTTTGTGTACTTTATTCCATACACATTGTATATTTTTTGTATACATTTTTCTTATACATCAGAAACATTTTTTTATACACATTTAACATTTTTTAAATGCATGATTAAAATTTTCCAAAAAAATGGAAACTTCTATTATTATTTTTCTAATTTTGTTTTCCATACGCACTGCGCATTTTTTGTATACAATGGAAACATTTTTTGTATACAAGTTTAATATTTCTTTAATGCATGACTAATATTTTTAAAAGAAGGCGAAGGAGGTGGAGGATACCGGCTTCAAGCTGTGGTACACGGGGACGGCTGCAAACAAAAATGGCGTAGGCATCTTGATCAACAAAAGCCTCAAGTATGGAGTCGTAGACGTCAAGAGACGTGGGGACCGGATTATCCTGGTCAAGCTGGTAGTTGGGAACTTAGTTCTCAATGTTATCAGCGCGTATGCCCCGCAAGGAGGCCACAATGAGAACACCAAGAGGGAGTTTTGGGAAGGCATGGATGACATGGTTAGGAGCGTATCGATTGGCGAGAAACTCTTCATAGGAGGAGACCTCAATGGCCACGTGGGTACATCTAACACAGGTTTTGAAGGGGGCATGGGGGCTTTGGCTATGGCATCAGGAATCAAGAAGGAGAAGATGTCTTAAGCTTTGCTCTAGCATACGACATGATCGTAGCTAACACCCTCTTTGAAAAGAGAGAATCACATCTAGTGACTTTTAGTAGTGGTCAACACTCTAGCCAGATTGATTTCATCCTCTCGAGAAGAGAAGATAGGCGTGTGTGCATAGATTGTAAGGTGATACCTGGAGAGAGTGTTGTCCCTCAGCATAAGCTGGTGGTAGCTGACTTCCGCTTCCGGATTCGTGTCCAGCGGGATAAGCGTGCCAAAGTTGCTAGAACGAAGTGGTGGAAGCTCAAGGGGGAGGTAGCTCAGGTGTTCAAGGAGAGGGTCATTAAGGAGGGCCCTTGGGAGGAAGGAGGGGATGCGGACAATGTGTGGATGAAGATGGCGACTTGCATTCGTAAGGTGGCCTCGGAGGAGTTTGGAGCGTCTAGGGGAAGGAGAAGCGAAGCTAAGGATACCTTGTGGTGGAATGATGTGACGCCCCCGGCCCGACCGTGCACTAATCATACACACAAATGCACACGATCAAGCTCAGGGACTCACGGGAAGATATCACAACACAACTCTAGACACAAAATAAAATAATACAAGCTTTATATTACAAGCCAGGGGCCTCGAGGGCTCGAATACATAAGCTCGAGTTACACAAGCATCAGCGGAAGCAATAGTATCTGAGTACAGACACAAAGTTAAACAAGTTTGCCTTAAGAAGGCTAGCACAAACAGCGACACTGATCGAAAAGGCGAAGGCCTCCTGCCTAGGGCCTCCGAACTACTCCTGGTCGGCGGGCTCAACGTAGTAGTAGGTGCCTCCGGGGATCTCCCTGCTCCTGGGCTCCGTCGTCTGATCGCAGCAACCGGGTATGGGGAAAAGAGATAGCAAAGCAACCGTGAGTACTCATCCAAAGTACTCGCAAGACTGACATCAGAACTATGCTAAGTATGCATCGGTATCAAAGGAATCGGGCTATATTTTTGGACTAAACTGCAGAAATGCCAGAACAGAGGGGGAAAGGCCTAGCCTATCGAAGACTAGCATCTTGAAGCAAACTTGCAGCATCAGAAGAGAGTAGAGTATAGTAACATCTAATAGCAGTTATATTTTAGTAATGCCCTGAGATCCTTCCTCGGCTACCCTGCAAGAAAGTGATCACGAGAGCAGTAGTAACAGTTTATCATTGTAACAGTATCCATTTGTAGTTGTAGCAGATCAGGATACAACTCCGAGCGTCCTGTTACCATGGACACGGCTATTCGAATAGATAACTTCCCTGTAGGGGTGCACTACTGTTACCCAACACGCTCGGTTAACTCTGGCCGGACACACTTTTCCGGGTCATGCCCGGCCTCGAATGATCGACACGACGTAGTCCTACCTAGGCTCAGCAGAGAGGTCCCCGCAGGTCTACAGCCTAAGTGCTCAGGGGTCTTGGGCCCATCGCCCTTTGCACTCCGGGTCGTTGCGAGCAGGGTGAATACCAGCGCCATCGGCACAATCCGACTGTGCCACAATGCTGAACTGGACGTCTGACAGAGCTTTCGGCTGATACATACGGCGCCGAGGGTCCCATAACCATTATCCCACGTGGTGGTAGTGCATATAGGCCAGCGGCCAACTCAGATCAAATACCCAAATCCGTTAGGCAAGTTTAGTAACTCGCGAAGACGAACAGGATCCCTGTCGCTCCGACTTGATAACACACGGACAACGACCAAGGACCAGGCCCACCTCTCTCCTAGGTGGTCTCCGCCTGCCCTGTCGTTCCACCACAATATCACTCGCGGGTGCTCTTGGAGCCGACCCGTCTTTAACATTATTCTCTTGCGGGCACTCTTGGAGCCGGCCCGACTTTAACAGTTTAAAGTATTGTACTAATGTAACATTTCCGTGATCATCACCCAGAGTGATCACGGCCCGATAACAAGCCTGGCAAACGGACAAGGGCGAAAGGCCAGGTGATGAAACATAGCATATCTAACTAAGCATCATAGGATAACAGGTAAGGTTTCAACAGCAGGCGACGAAATCAGGCTATGCATCAGAATAGGAGCTATCGGAGCAACAACAGAAGCAATTCTAATGCAAGCATAAGAGAGAAAGAATGGGCGATATCTGATGATCAAGGGGGTTTCGCTTGCTTGGAAGCTCTGCTGAAGGGGGTCTGGTCGTCGACGTCGTAGTCGTACTCAGCAGTGTCGTCGGCAGTCTCAGGGTCTATCGGGAGAGAAGGAGGGGGAAGAAACAATAAATACACGGCAAACAATGCAACAGAGATGCATGACATGTCAACATGCAGTGCTAGGGGTGTTCTAATGCAGCACTACGCAAGTTAGTCGGAGCGGGAAATTATCCGAGAGTGTTCTCCCAGCTCCGGGTGATTATCGGTACACTGAACCGGAGGGGACGGTTCCATGTTCAGTAGGTTAGAGGGGTGTGGCGGGTATGTGGGTGGCATATTCGGATTCGTCATATTTTTCTGATAATTTTTCATATATAAATTATTTTCATCCGAGTTACGGTTTATTTTATATGATTTTTTGAAGTTTAAATGATTTTCTGATTTTCTGGAATTAAATCAATTTCGATTTTAAATAGCAAAATGCTAAATGCACCCAGCACAGTGTACACTGAAGTGTACATAGTGGCTGACAAGTGGGGCCAGTCAACTGCCCAGTCAGCAGTTGACTGGACCGTTGACAGGTCAACTGGGTCCAGTCAGCAAAGGCTGACTGGTGGGTCCCAGTGCTGAGTCAGCGTGCTGACTGTGTAATTTTTATCCAAATGAACAGTGCACGTGGGTCCTATTTGTCAGCAGTTTAATTAGCTAAATAGATTTATTAGCCTGTTAATTAAGTGGTGGGGCCCGACTGTCATAGAGTGATTAGGGGGGGATTAGCCGCTAATGACGCCGCCACATCAGCACGTCATCGGCGACGAGGCCGAGCGCGCCGGCGATGGCCGTGCGCTCACCTCCGGTCGCCATTCGCGATGGGGTTTGGCCCTACGTGTTGCGCGCGTCGAGCCACACCCGATGGTGGTGGTAGCCAATGCGGGGACGGCCGGAGTCGACGACAGCAGCGAGCGGGCGGCGGCCGGAGTTCGGCAAGGCACGGGCGCGGGCCTGCGAGGCGCTAGCGCTCGAGCTAATTAGCTCACTGGCCTCCTGGGAGGGCCAGGAGCGCGATGCGGGGCTTGGCAGCGCCGGCCACAGACTATGGCCACGGCAGCAATTGATCACGGCGGCGGACGGAGCACGCGAGCTCGGCTACGGCGGCTACGACTCCAAAACGCGACAGAAAGAGGAGGGTTGCGAGGCGGCGCTCACATCGGTGAAGAGGAGCGGCTCGGGGAAGACAGGGGAGCTCGGGGCCGCGCAGATCGAAGCGGTGATGCGCCGGCGGCCGTGGCGGAGGAAAGGGGTCGATCCCGTCGCAGTGGGTCGCTCTGGCTCGTGCTGGTCCTCTCAAAGGATGAAGGAGTAGTCGGGGAGGCGGTTGGACACGGTGAGGAGGTCAGTGGCTGGCGTTGGCCTCGGGGACAGCAAGCGGCGACGACGTCAGTGCTCGAACGCGGCCATTTTCGAGGAGAGCGACGAGGTGGAGAGGGAAACGGAGGGTTAAGGTTGTCGCCGTGGTCGAGGGGGTCCTTATCTAGCGCGGGGCACCGCTAGATGATCGACAGCGGCTCATCTGGAGCGTGGACGGCGGCGCGCGCGTTCGGCCAGCGCCATGGCTGGCCCTGGCGAGAGGTTAGGGAAAAGGCCAGCCGTGGTGGGCTGGGCCTGCACTGTGCACTCGAGGCCCAGTGCGCCAGTGAGTCCTCCCCTTTTTCTTTTTCTTTTCTTCTGTTTTTATTTCTTTCTCTCATTTGAAAAATGTTTGGCCACCATTGCAATTTTGTAAAACATGAGACTTAGCCACACAAATACAGTGCAATATTTAGCACGGCCATAAAAAGGTTTGGGGTCCAGATGTTTTCATTTGAATTTTATTTAAATGAGAATGGATTAAATGGTGCTGTTTTGGTACTGTTTCATGATGTTAGAGTCATTTAAATAATTCAATTAATGTTGATTTTATTTTAATAATTGCCTTGGGAATATTTGCAATATTATGAACTATTTAGTTCTTGGATTTGAACAACTTTTATTTTAACTTTAAATTTGAATTTCAATTTGAACTGGAATTTGAAATGAGATATGATTCAAATGTGATCAAGACTTGTTAATCAAGTTGACTTGGCATTATCAAAAGGGTGATCACTGTAGCTTAATACATGGGGATGTTACAATTCTCCTCCTCTAAAAGAAATTCTCGTCCCAAGAATTAAGAGGTAGGCTGGAAGAGAGCGGGGTATTCTTCACGAAGACGATCCTCGCGTTCCCAAGTGGCTTCATCTTCTGAATGATTCGACCACTGAACTTTAAAGAACATGATTGCCTTCTGACGGGTTCGACGTTCAGATTGATCAAGAATACGGATCGAATGCTCCTTATAAGACAGGTCATCCTACAATTCAAGCACTTCATGATCCACTGCTCGGATCGGATCTTTGAAGCAACGACGGAGTTGTGACACATGGAAAACATCGTGAACCTGAGAAAGGTTCGACGGTAGTTCCAACTGATATTGACTTCTCCACGTCTGGCGAGAATACGGAATGGGCCAATGTAGCGAGGAGCTAGCTTGCCCTTGATTCCGAAACGGTGAGTGCCCTTCATCGGAGTAACACGAAGGTAAGCCTGTTCGCCAGGTTGATAGACCATTACCTTGTGTTTACGGTCATAGTTGCTCTTCTAACGAGACTGAGCAGTCTTCAGATGTTCCCGTACGATATGGACTTGCTCTTCAGCTTGTTGGATAATGTCCGGACCGAAGAGTGGCCGTTCCCCAGTTTCTGACAAATTCAGAGGGGTTCGGCACTTACGTCCATAGAGAACTTTAAAGGGTGCCATCTTCAAACTAGCCTGATAGCTATTGTTGTATGAGAATTCAGCATATGGGAGAGATTCCTCCCATTTCTTACCGAATGAGATGACACAAGCTCGAAGCATATCTTCAAGCACTTGATTGACTCGTTCAACTTGTCCCTGGGACTGGGGGTGAAAAGCGGTGCTGAAGGACAAATGGGTTCCCATAGCTTCTTGGAAACTGTTCCAAAACCTTGAGGTAAAAAGGCTGCCACGGTCTGAACTGATCTCTAACGGAACACCGTGGAGTGACACGATTCTGGAAACATACAAGTCTGCTAACTAACTAGCAGTGATTGTCTCCTTGACTCGCAGAAAGTGAGCAACCTTTGAGAATCGGTCAATGACGACAAAGATAGCATCATGACCCTTCTGCGATATGGGAAAACTAGTGATGAAGTCCATTTCGACTTTGTCCCATTTCCATTTAGGAATAGCAAGTGGTTGCAGAGTTCCAGCAGGTCTTTGATGTTCTGCTTTGATGCGACGGCAAACGTCACACTCAGCAACATAACGAGCAATGTCTCGCTTCATATCAGGCCACCAGTACCGTTGACGAATGTCTTGGTACATCTTGGTACTACCAGGGTGAATTGAAAGAGGTGTATCATGAGCTTCTTTCATGACATCCGAACGCGAGTCCAGATTATGCTTTCTAGGAACCACTAGGCGGCCTTTGAAGAACAAGGTACCATCATCATCAACATGGTATAACGAAGAATTTCCCTTGGAGAGGTAGTTCTTAATCTTCTCGACTTCAGAGTCAAATTTGTGCCTTGTCTTGATGTTGCGCTCGAGTTCTGGTTCAACAACCAAGGTATTTAGATATCCTTGAGGAACTATCTCGATGTTCAGCTTTCGAAGCTCTTCATACAGAAGTGGTTGCTGTAGTTGAACCTCAAGTTCACAACAGTAAGATTTACGGCTCAAAGCATCAGGCATTACATTAGCCTTGCCAGGGGTGTAAGAAATACCCAAATCATAGTCTGTAATGGCCTCCATCCATCTTTGCTGACGGAGGTTCAGAGATGGTTGAGTGAACAAGTACTTTAGACTTTGATGATCCGTGTAGATCTCACAACGATTACCAAGTAGGTAATGTCGCCATAACTTCAATGCATAAATAACTGCTGCCTGTTCGAGATCATGCGTTGGATAGTTCTCTTCATGAGGACACAACTGTCGAGAGCCATAAGCAATTACCTTGCGCTCTTGCATTAGGACACAGCCTAATCCCTGACGAGACGCGTCACAGTAGATCACAAAGTCCTTGCGAGAATCTGGAGGAGCAAGCACTGGTGCAGATGTCAGCTTGTCCTTGAGTGCTTGAAAACTTTCCTGACATTTTTTTGTCCACTCAAATTTAACGCCTTTGTGAAGCAGATCAGTCAGAGGCTTGGCAATCTTGGAAAAGTTCTCGACAAAACGGCGGCAGTAGCTGGCGAGTCCGAGAAAACTCCTGACGTGCTTGACATTCTTCGGGGGAGTCCAGTCAAGAATAGCCTGAACTCGCTCTGGGTTAATAGCAATGCCATTTTTGGAAATTACGTGGCTGAGATATGTCACTTCAGTTAACCAGAATTCACACTTGAAATACTTGGCATACAGTTGATGTTCATGCAGCTTTTCCAGTACAAGACAAAGATGTTCAACATGCTCTTCTTCATTCTTGAAATAGACAAGGATATCATCTAGATAAACCACGACGAATTTGTCGAGGTAATCCATGAATATGTAGTTCATTAACCGAGAGAAGGTTGCTGGAGCGTTGGTTAAGCCAAAGGACATGACAGTGTACTCGTAAGAACCATAGCGAGTAACGAAGGTTGTCTTCGGAATATCCTCTTTACGAACTCGGATCTAGTGGTAATCCAATCTCAAATCAAGTTTAGAGAATACTGAGGAACCAACAAGTTGATCATACAGATCGTTGATTCTGGGAAGCGGATACTTGTTCTGAATTGTTGCTTGGTTGATAGGTCGGTAATCTTGAACCAACCAATTTGTTCCATCCTTCTTCTTAACAAAGAGCGAAGGTGCTCCCCAAGCAGAAGAACTGGGGCGGATGAAACCCTTTTGAAGTGACTTGTCGATTTCCTCCTTAAGTTCAAGGAGTTCATGCGGCAGCATCTTGTATGGGCGCTTGGCAATAGGAGTGGTGCCTGGTTTCAGGTTGATAACAAATTCGACAGCCCTAGCAGGTGGTACACCTGGGAGTTCTTCTGGAAAGACATCTTGAAAATCCCAAACGACTGGAACATTCTCAATTCCTTCAAGAGGTGAAGCATTCAACGCATTCAGGGCATATATCTAGCTCTCGGCATCTTGGATTAATTGGGCTGAGTAGTTGATCACCTGGCCAGAAGGGTGTGTGAGATGGACTGACTTGGCGGCACAGTCGATCAAAGCACTATGGGCTGTCAACCATTCCATGCCAAGAATGATGTCTATGTTGGAAGGTCCGAGCACAGTGAGAGAAGCCGGAAAAAGTAGACCTCCAATTTCAATTTGGTTGCGAGGGCTTACCATTGTGGTTTGCCACTTGGCCCCCGGAGATTGAACCGCCAAAGGAGTGGGTAATTTTTCCATGCCTAACCCATGTAACTGTGCAAATTGTTGGGACACAAAGGCATGCGATGCTCCTGAATCAAAGAGAACAGAGGCTGGCACTGAATTAACGCGAAGGGTACCCATCATGATTTTTGGGGCCTCACGAGCTTCTTCAATCTTGACATGGGTGACTTGACCACGGCTTACAGCAGACGGCCTGGCCTGACAGCCTCTGAGATGACGGTTTCGACTGCTCTTCTCACGAGCAACAGGAGGATGTGGTACATTCTGAGGCTGATCCGGGCGACAGTTGATAGTAAGGTGTCCTGGCTGTCCACACTTGCGGCATAAATCATCATTATGGGGAGGAGCCATCGCATTGGGCTGTCCACCCTGAACCGTTAGCTGTCTCGGCAGTGAAGGCAGACGAGGTGCGACATAAGACGGCCTCGGTGTTGGAGCAGGTCG
Source organism: Elymus sibiricus (assembly GCA_039707655.1). NCBI lineage: Eukaryota > Viridiplantae > Streptophyta > Magnoliopsida > Poales > Poaceae > Elymus > Elymus sibiricus. The sequence goes on along the minus strand of CM077672.1, from coordinate 481,007,321 downwards.
GTGATAAACATTATGGGGGATCCAGACTTGACGTTTCCGAGCAGGCTGACCCGAGGATGAGCCAACATCTCGAGTACGCTTGAGCGACTCCTGGTACTCAGTCAGACTAGTTTCAGTTCAGAAAGCTTGGCTGACAAGTGTTGCAAAGTCTGCGCAATCATGGGCAATAAGTGCTAGCTTTATATCGGGATGCAATCCTTCACGGAATTTCTCCTGCTTGCGCGCGTCAGTGCAGACGTCATCCTCAGTATAGCGGGATAAGTCAAGAAATTTCCTCTGATATTCATCCACAGACATTTTTCCCTGTGTGAGTTTGCGGAATTCCTTCTTCTTCTGGTACATCAGACCTTGTGGAATGTGTCGTGCACGGAAGGCTGACTGAAATTCTATCCAGGTGGTGGCTGTCCCAGCAGGCAGCATACGCCTGTGGCTTTCCCACCATTGAGCAGCTGAACCCCTCAGGTGATATGTCGCATAGGTGACGTAATTGTCAGGGAGAACTTTAGCCGACTCCATCTGAAAGGCGATGTCACGGATCCAATCATCAGCATCCATTGGATCAGTCGAGTTGCGGAAGGTGGACGGATTGAGGCGCACGAATTCTAGCAGAGTTATTGGGGCAGACTGTTGCTGAGCATTCTGAGTTGGTAACTGAGCCATTACTCCAGTCATAAACTGACGGTTCAGCTCAAACTGATGCATCATTACGGCAATATAAGGTGGAGGTGGAGGATCGTCAGCCATCCTGCCAAATCATCAGGGACAGTTTAGCAAGAACAACTACAAATGTACGGAGTCATTCATGACGTAACATGAACAATGAACAAGAAGTGCATTAGATACATAATAGTAGTCATTAAAGACATACCAATCTATGCACAGAGTTGGATACTAACGGATCACATGAGTTCGGAAACACTCGCAACTAGACAACTAGGCGGCACACAGCACGCGGTGGAGAGATACAACAACGAGACATAGCAAAGTCTACACCAACGTCGGAGAAAACTACTGGAGCAAGGAATCTGCAGGGGACGACGCAGGGTGCCCTCGATAAAAGGATCCTGCGGTCCGTGAATACTGTGAAGTAGAACCTGACCCAGAATTCAAAGAAGGTTGATTCGAATCTCCGGGTGGATGTGATCACGAGAACTTAATGTTAGAGTTAGCAAAAAATTTAATCCGAAAGGAAGAGAGATCAGAATCCCAGAGTAAAGAAGAGGAATAAAAGATCCTAATACCACCCATTGGCGACGTGGGCCCGTAAGCCACACAACCATGTTAGTAAAACAATTTTTGGAGACTAGACTCAACTTCGGCCAAGGAGTTGGAAAGGGGGTTTCCTCTAGGCAGTCGGCTCTGATACCAACTTGTGACGCCCCCGGCCCGACCGTGCACTAATCATACACGCAAATGCACACGATCAAGCCCAGGGACTCACGGGAAGATATCACAACACAACTCTAGACACAAAATAAAATAATACAAGCTTTATATTACAAGCCAGGGGCCTCGAGGGCTCGAATACATAAGCTCGAGTTACACAAGCATCAGCGGAAGCAATAGTATCTGAGTACAGACACAAAGTTAAACAAGTTTGCCTTAAGAAGACTAGCACAAACAGCGACACTGATCAAAAAGGCGAAGGCCTCCTGCCTAGGGCCTCCGAATTACTCCTGGTCGGCGGGCTCAATGTAGTAGTAGGTGCCTCCGGGGATCTCCTGCTCCTGGGCTCCGTCGTCTGATCGCAGCAACTGGGTATGGGGAAAAGAGATAGCAAAGCAACCGTGAGTACTCATCCAAAGTACTCGCAAGACTGACATCAGAACTATGCTAAGTATGCATCGATATCAAAGGAATGGGGCTATATCTTTGGACTAAACTGTAGAAATGCCAGAACAGAGGGGGAAAGACCTAGCCTATCGAAGACTAGCATCTTGAAGCAATCTTGCAGCATCAGAAGAGAGTAGAGTATAGTAACATATAATAGCAGTTATATTTTAGTAATGCCCTGAGATCCTTCCCCGGCTACCCTGCGAGAAAGTGATCATGAGAGCAGTAGTAACAGTTTATCATTGTAACAGTATCCATTTGTAGTTGTAGCAGATCAGGATACAACTCCGAGCGTCCTGTTACCGTGGACACGGCTATTTGAATAGATAACTTCCCTGCAGGGGTGCACTACTCTTACCCAACACGCTCGATTAACTCTGGCCGGACACACTTTTCCGGGTCATGCCCGGCCTCGGATGATCGACATGTAACATCCCCAGATCCTAACCCTGTCATTAAGCTAATTAGATTGCCATGCATCATGATCATCTTAATTAAATTGTATTTAGAAAATAATCCAACTCAAATTCAAATTTAAAATGCAAGTCAAATTAATATTTCTTCAAAATACAAAACTAAAGTGTTCATTATTTTGAAAATAATCATTAAGTAATTTAAAAATAGAAACTAATATTAATTGAAATATTTAGATGACCTTAATTAATTAAAACAGTACCCAAAATAGCTCATTAAACCCCTTTTCTTTTAATACAAAATTCTAATGAAATGTTATTGCCTCCAAACTTTTTGTGGCAGTACTATATATTACAGAGTATTTAAATTGACCAATTGCATATTTTATAAAAGTTAAATTGTGGCCTAACAATTTACAGACCAGAGAAAGAAGAAACAGAAAAGAATTAGAAAAGAAAAAGGGAGAAGGCACTGTACCTTTGGGCTCTGAATTAGCATAGATGAAGGCCCAGCCCAGCCGCGGCCTATATGGCCCCAACCCCCGAACCCCTAACCTCCCCATTCCCTCCCCCGAGCGTCTCTCTCCCTCACCTTCCCCTGTTCTGGGCGCCGCCTCGCCGTCGCCGTCGCCTCCCCACGGCCAGCCAAGGCGCCCAGCAGGGCCGCCGAGGTCGACCTCATCCTCTCCCTGCCTCAAGTCGAGCGGAGGCGCCGCTACGCCGTCGCCATCGTCCATCTCATCACCCACGGTCGCCGCGCCCCCCCGCCGCCCGATTCGCTCCTCCCCGACAAGCTCCGGCCTCCCCAAGCCTACCCCGAGCACCGATGTGAGCATCGGCTCCTCCTGGGCTTCCCCTCGCCCTCTCTCGTGCGCCGAAGCGCAGTTGGCCGCAACAACCCGAGCGTGCACCGCCGCCATTGCCGGCGTGGACCTCAACTCCGGCCGCCTCCGTACCTGCTGCCACCACCATCCGACGCGTCGTGTCGCGCTGAACTCGTAGAGCCCATCGGTGCAGCAGCCCGCCGTCTGTAGACGAAATCCGAGCAAGCCCATAGCCGTGCCGCCGCGTAGCTCGACGTCCGGTCAACTCCGGCGTCCCCTCGTCCGGCCGTTGCCCCCACTGGATGCGCGGCTCTGCGCCCGTCCGAATGGGCCTAGCAGCGTCGCTAACCGCCGCCTGTAGCGCGTTCCGGCGAGTCGCCGCCGCGTGCTGTGACGCCGGCGTTTGGCGCCGATGGTCACTGTTCACCGGACCCACTGTCAGCTAATTAGTTTAGTGTTAATCACCGGTTAGATTAAATCATCTGCTAACAGACATTTACAGGTGGACCCCCCCCTCTCTAAATAACCCTTTGATTAAAATAAGCACTGGTTAAGTACACAGTGTATGACATGCGGGCCCCACCCCATTAAACGTTTTAAATAAATAAATAAAACACTAATTAATCTGTTAATCCTAATTAAGTAGGCCCCACTAGCTAATTAACCTATTTAATTAAGACTAAAACCTGTTTAATTATGCTGAGTCACTGACCAGTGGGACCCACTGGTCAGGTTTGACTCTGGTCAGTCAGAGTTGACTGCTGACGTCAGAGTGACGTCATGCTGACGTCAGCAAACACTGTTTCGGATAATTCTAATTTAATAAATAAAATAATTCTAGAAATTGTTTAAAACTTTGAAAATTAATATAAAATAAATCGTAACTCGGATGAAAATAATTTATATATGAAAAACGATCAGAAAAATATGAAGAATCAGATTATGCCATCCACATACCTGTCAGATGCCTCCAGCACTGCAAACATGGAACCTTCCCCTCCGGTTCATCTGTCTGACAGATGTCCAAAACCGGGAAAACGTTCCAGTTAATTTCCCCCTTCGCCGGTAATGTGTAGTACTGTGATAGGGCAACCCTAACACTGCGTGTTGTCATGTCGTGCGTCTGTGTTACATCTGTGTGCTTTATATTTATTGTTTCTTCCCCCCTCTTCTCTCCGGTAGACCCCGAGACCGACGCTGCCCCTGAGATCGACTACGTCACCGACGACCCTTCCTCCTTTGCCGCAGAGCAACCAGGCAAGCAAAACCCCCTTGATCATTCCTATATCGCATATTCCTTGTCCCTCATGCTTGCATTAGATTTTGCTACTGTAATTGATTGCTCCTATTCTGATGCATAGCCTGCTTTTGTAACCTGCTGTTGTTACTTTACTTGTCATCCTAAACTGCTTATAATAGGTTGGTTAGTGATCCATCAGTGACCCCACCCCCTTGTCCTTGTTGCCCCGCTTTATTACTAGTGCCTCGATCTCTGTGATCGATGTGCCGAGACCGACACAGCACCGCACACCCCCTAAGTTGTTCGACTCTACAGAGTTATCCTCAAGTGACGAGGGTGACACCTCTTAACTCACTCCCGACGATGCCTTTGTAGCACAGCTAGTCGGACGTGGATTACCGAGGGTGATTCCTCTTCCTCCACCTCCGATGGAGCTTCTGTCGTGCAACCCCTCAAGTGTGGACCATCGAGGGTGATTCCTCCTGGTTCTCCTTGATGAATTACATCGGGAACGAACCCATAGAGGGTGATTCCTCGGATTCCTCCTTGATGTGATGAACATACGGATACCCTACTTTTACTACAGACCCCGGCTAAAGTCGGGTCGACCCCGAGGGGTACCCGCGAGAGATGTGAAGTTGGGTTGACCGTGAGGGTACCCGCGAGATAATTACGAGGCGCAGCCGGGCAGGCAGAGACCGCCCTAGAGAGGGATGGGCCTGGCCCTTGTTGCACTTCCTCGAGACGGGACGAGAGGAGTACTGATCATCACCGCGAGCTCCTAATAATGCGATAACGGATTTGGGTATTGATCTGAGATGGCCACTGGCCTATACGCACTACCACCACGTGGGATAATGGTTTAATGGGGCCCTCTACGCCGTATGTATCAGCCGAAAGCTCTGTCAGACGTCCAGTTCAGCATTGCGGCCGGGACGGACCGGCGCCATCCAGTAGGGTGGTGCCTGGCTTCACCCTGCACGCAACGACCCGGAGTGCTAAGGGCGATGGCCCAAGACCCCTGAGCGCTTAGGATTTAGACCGGCGGGGACCTCTCTGCTTAGCTCTAGGTAGGGTTACGGTGTGTCGATCATCCGAGGTCGGGCATGACCCGATAAAAGTGTGTCCGGCCATAGTTAATCGAGCGTGTTGGGTAACAGTAGTGCACCCCTGCAGGGAAGTGATCTATTCGAATAGCCGTGTCCACGGTAACAGGACGCTCGGTGTTGTATCCCGATCTATTACAACTTGAACTGGATACATGATTAATTAATTGTAAGCTCCGGGATTGCTTTCTCGCATGGAGTCGAGAAAGGATCTCTAGGCTTCGCTACAACATGATTGCCACTTTGATTAATGCTAATCTGCACTCTTCTAATGCTGCAAGACCGCTGGAGATGCTAGTCTTCGATAGGCTAGGTTTTTCCCCCCTATTCTGGTATTTCTGCAGTTTAGTCCAAAGATATAGCCCCGTTCCTTTGATACCGATGCATACTTAGCATAGTTCTGGTGTCAGTCTTGTGAGTACTTTGGATGAGTACTCACGGTTGCTTTGCTACTTCTTTTCCCCATACCCGTTTGCTGCGACCAGATGCCGGATCCCAGGAGCCAGCTGCTACAGCCGACGAATGCTACTACACTTCCGGTGGAGCCTACTACTACGTGGAGATCGACGACCAGGAGTAGATTCGGAGGCTCCCAGGCAGGAGGCCTTGCCTCTTTCGATCAGAGCCGTTGTTTGTTTTCGCCTTCTTAAGGCAGGCTTGTTTAACTTTTATATCTGTACTCAGATATCTAATGCTTTCGCTGATGCTTGAATGTCTCAAGCTTATGTATTCGAGCCCTCGAGGCCCCTGGCTTGTAATATAAAGCTTGTATGCTTTTATTTGTGTTTAGAGTTGTGTTGTGATATCTTCAAGTGAGTCCCTAGGCTTGATCGTGTGCATTTGCGTGTATGATTAGTGCACGATTAAGTCGGGGGCGTCACACGACACGACATAGTCCTACCTAGGCTCACCAGAGAGGTCCCCGCCGGTCTACATCCTAAGCGCTCAGGGGTCTTGGGCCCATCGCCCTTTGCACTCCGGGTCGTTGCTAGCAGGGTGAATACCAGCGCCATCGGCACGATTCGACCGTGCCACAATGCTGAACTGGACGTCTGACAGAGTTTCCGGCTGATACATGCGGCGCCGAGGGTCCCATAACCATTATCCCACGTGGTGGTAGTGCGTATAGGCCAGCGGCCAGCTCAGATCAAATACCCAAATCCGTTAGGCGTGTTTAGTAACTCGCGAAGATGAACAGGATCCCTGTCGCTCCGACTTGATAACACACGGACCACGACCAAGGACCGGGCCCACCTCTCTCCTAGGTGGTCTCCCCTTGCCCTGTCGTTCCGCCACAATATCACTCGCGGGTGCTCTTGGAGCCGACCCGTCTTTAACATTATTCTCTCGCGGGCACTCTTGGAGCCGGCCCGACTTTAACAGTTTAAAGTATTGCAGTAATGTAACATTTCCGTGATCATCACCCAGAGTGATCACGGCCCGATAACAAGCCTGGCAAACGGACAAGGGTGAAAGGCCAGGTGATGAAACATAGCATATCTAACTAAGCATCATAGGATAACAGGTAAGGTTTCAATAGCAGGCGACGAAATCAGGCTATGCATCAGAATAGGAGCTATCGGAGCAACAACAGAAGCAATTCTAATGCAAGCATAAGAGAGAAAGAATGGGCGATATCTGATGATCAAGGGGGTTTTGCTTGCCTTGAAGCTCTGCTGAAGGGGGTCTGGTCGTCGACGTCGTAGTCGTACTCAGCAGTGTCGTCGGCAGTCTCAGGGTCTATCGGGAGAGAAGGAGGGGGAAGAAACAATAAATACACGGCAAACAATGCAACAGACATGCATGACATGTCAACATGCAGTGCTAGGGATGTTCTAATGCAGCACTACGCAAGTTAGTCGGAGCGGGAAATTATCCGGGTGTGTTCTCCCAGCTCCGGGTGATTATCGATACACTGAACCGGAGGGGACAGTTCCATGTTCAGTAGGTTAGAGGGGTGTGGCAGGTATGTGGGTGGCATATTCGGATTCGTCATATTTTTCTGATCATTTTTCATATATAAATTATTTTCATTTGAGTTACGGTTTATTTTATATGATTTTTTGAAGTTTAAATGATTTTCTGAATTTCTGGAATTAAATCAATTTCGATTTTAAATAGCAAAATGCTAAATGCACCCAGCACAGTGTACACTGAAGTGTACACAGTGGCTGACAGGTGGGGCCAGTCAACTGCCCAGTCAGCAGTTGACTGGACCGTTGACAGGTCAACTGGGTCCAGTCAGCAGAGGCTGACTGGTGGGTCCCAGTGCTGAGTCAGCGTGCTGACTGTGTAATTTTTATCCAAATGAACAGTGCACGTGGGTCCCATTTGTCAGCAGTTTAATTAGCTAAATAGATTTATTAGCCTGTTAATTAAGTGGTGGGGCCCGGCTGTCATAGAGTGATTAGGGGGGGATTAGCTGCTAATGACGGCGCCACATCAGCACGTCATCGGCGACGAGGCCGAGCGCGCCGACGATGGCCGTGCGCTCACCTCCGGTGGCCATTCACGACGGGGTTTGGCCCTACGTGTTGCGCGCGTCGAGCCGCACCCGATGGTGGTGGTAGCCAGTGCGGGGACGGCCGGAGTGGACGACAGCAGCGAGCGGGGCGGCGGCCGGAGTTCGGCAAGGCACGGGCGCGGGCCTGCGAGGCGCTAGCCCTCGAGCTAATTAGCTCGCTGGCCTCCTGGGAGGGACAGGAGCGCGATGCGGGGCTTGGCAGCGCCGGCCATAGGCTATGGCCACGGCAGCGACTGATCATGGCGGCGGACGGAGCACGCGAGCTCGGCTACGGCGGCTACGGCTCCAAAACGCGACAGAGAGAGGAGGGTTGCGAGGCGGCGCTCACATCGGTGACGAGGAGCGGCTCGGGGAAGACAGGGGAGCTCGGGGCGGCGCAGATCGAAGCGGTGATGTGCCGGCGGCCATGGCGGAGGAAAGGGATCGATCCCGTCGCAGTGGGTCGCTCCGGCTCGTGCTGGTCCTCTCAGAGGACAAAGTAGTAGTCGGGGAGAGCGGTTGGACACGGTGAGGAGGTCAGTGGCTGGCGTTGGCCGCGGGGACAGCAAGCGGCAATGACGTCAGTGCTCGGACGCGACCATTTTCGAGGAGAGCGATGAGGTGGAGAGGGAAACGGAGGGTTAGGGTTGTCGCCGTGGTCAAGAGGGTCCTTATCTAGCGCGGGGCACTGCTAGATGATCGACATCGGCTCATCTGGAGCGTGGACGGCTGCGCGCGCGTTCGGCCAGCGCCATGGCTGGCCCTGGCGAGAGGTTAGGGAAAAGGCCAGCCATGGTGGGCTGGGCCTGCACTGTGCACTCGAGGCCCAGTGCGCCAGTGAGTCCTACCCTTTTTCTTTTTCTTTTCTTCTGTTTTTATTTCTTTCTCTCATTTGAAAAATGTTTGGCCACCATTGCAATTTTGTAAAACATGAGACTTAGCCACACTAATACAGTGCAATATTTAGCACTGCCATAAAAAGGTTTGGGGTCCAGATGTTTTCATTTGAATTTTATTTAAATGAGAATGGATTAAATGGTGATGTTTTGGTACTGTTTCATGATGTTAGAGTCATTTAAATAATTCAATTAATGTTGATTTTATTTTTATAATTGCCTTGGGAACATTTGCAATATTATGAACTATTTAGTTCCTGGATTTGAACAACTTTTATTTTAACTTTAAATTTGAATTTCAATTTGAACTGGAATTTGAAATGAGATATGATTCAAATGTGATCAAGACTTGTTAATCATGGTGACTTGGCATTATCAAAAGGGTGATCACTGTAGCTTAATACATGGGGATGTTACAAATGATGATGTCTAAAAGGCTATTATGGAGAAGAAAGATTGTTTCAGACGCCTATACATGGATAGGAGTGCAAACAACATGGAGAAGTACAAGATGGCGAAGAAGGCCGCAAAGCGAGCTGTCAGTGAAGCAAGGGGTCGGGCGTATGAGGACCCCTACCAGCGGTTAAGGAAGGCGAAAGGGACATCTATAAGACGACCAAGATCCGAGAGAGGAAGATGAGGGATGTTGGCCAAGTCAAATGCATCAAGGACGAAGCAGACCAACTCCTGGTGAAGGACGAGGAGATTAAGCATAGATGGCGGGAGTACTTTGACAAGTTGTTCAATGGGGAGAATGAGAGTTCTACCATTGAACTGGACGACTCCTTTGATGATACCAGCATGCGTTTTGTGCGGCGAATCCAGGAGTCTGAGGTCAAGGAGGCTTTAAAAGGGATGAAATGAGGCAAGGTGATGGGCCCTGATTTTATCCCCATTGAGGTTTGGAAAGGCCTCGGGGACATAGCGATAGTATGGCTAACCAAGCTTTTCAACCTCATTTTTCGGGCAAACAAGATGCCAGAAGAATGGAGATGGAGTATATTAGTACCAATCTTCAAGAACATGGGTGATGTTCAGAGTTGTACTAATTACCGTGGAATTAAGCTGATGAGCCATACAATGAAGCTATGTGAGAGAGTCATTGAGCACCGCTTAAGAAGAATGACAAGCGTGACCAAAAATCAGTTTGGTTTCATGCCTCGGAGGTCGACCATGGAAGCCATTTTCTTGGTGCGACAACTTATGGAGAGATATATGGAGCAAAAGAAGGACCTGCATATGGTGTTCATTGACTTGGAGAAGGCCTATGATAAGATACCGCGGAATGTCATGTGGTGGGCCTTGGAGAAACACAAAGTCCCAGCAAAAGTACATTACCCTCATCAAGGACATGTCGATAATGTTGTGACACGTGTTCGAACAAGTGATATCGACACTGATGACTTCCCAATTAAGATAGGACTGCATCAGGGGTCTGCTTTGAGCCCTTATGCTCTTGGGGATGGATGAGGTCACAAGGGATATACAAGGACATATCCCATGGTGTATGCTCTTTGCGGATGATGTGGTGCTAGTTGACGATAGTCGGACGGGGGTCAATAGGAAGTTAGAGTTATGGAGACAAACCTTGGAATCCAAAAGTTTTAGGCTTAGTAGAACTAAAACCGAGTACATGAGGTGCGGTTTCAGTACAACTAGGCGCGAGGAGGAGGAGGTTAGCCTTGATGGGCAGGTGGTGCCTCAGAAGGACACCTTTCGATATTTGGGGTCAATGCTGCAGAAGGATGGGGGTATTGATGAAGATGTGAACCATCGAATCAAAGCCGTATGGGTGAAGTGGCGCCAAGCTTCTGGCATTCTCTGTGACAAGAGAGTGCCACAAAAGCTAAAAGACAAGTTCTATAGGACGGCGGTTCGACCCGCAATGATGTATGGCGCTGAATGTTGGCCGACTAAAAGGTGACATGTTGAACAGTTAGGTGTGGCGGAGATGCGCATGTTGAGATGGATGTGCGGCCACATGAGGAAGGATCGAGTCCGAAATGATGATATACGAGATAGGGTTGGGGTAGCACCAATTGAAGAGAAGTTGGTCCAACATTGTTTGAGATGGTTTGGGCGTATTCAGCGCAGGCCTACAGAAGCTCCAGTGCATAGCGGACGGCTAAAGCGTGCGGATAATGTCAAGAGAGGGCAGGGTAGACCGAATTTGACATGGGAGGAGTCCGTAAAGAGAGATCTGAAGGATTGGAGTATCACCAAAGAACTAGCCGTGGACAGAGGTGCGTGGAAGCTTGCTATTCATGTGTCAGAACCATGAGTTGGTCACGAGATCTTATGGGTTTCACCTCTAACCTACCCCAACTTGTTTGCGACTAAGGACTTTGTTGTTGTTGTTGTTGTTGGATATAAGCGATTTTTATAATAGAAATATTCAAAGTATTATTAATCCAGAAGAAAAAAAACCGAGTGTAAAAAAGTGAAAAAATAATAGCTGAAGGCCGCGCTGGGCCGGCCGAATCGGGCAGTTGTCTCAATTCAGGCGAGACGTAGGTGCGCCCGCACACGGGTAGAAGAACTGGAAGCCAGCATCAGGTATTGGACACATGAATCTCTCCTGCTCTGTACCAATCCAAAGAAACAACCAGGGGTCAAAGAAGCAGTTGTGTGGCAGAAACCAACAGGTGACACACTAAAAATCAATGTAGATGGGGCCTTGAGTGCACACGAGAGAAGTGGTGGATGGGGCTTCGTGGTTCGTGATCTGCATGGAGATGTGATGGATGGGACCAGGCGCTGGGATGTTGCAGTTTGTCGGCAGTGCAATTCAGGCGGAAGCAACAGCGTGTATGGAGGCTTTGCATGCGGCAGCGAGGTGGGGCATGATGAATGTGCAGGTGGAGACTGATTGCCAAAATCTGGTCCAAGCTCTGAAAGGAAATGAATACGAGCTCGCTCCCGAGGGAACCATCCATCTTTAAGGAGATTAAAGTCTTTATACTAGACAGAACTTTAATAATTTCAGTTTTACCTTTGCCCCAAGGGGTTGTAATAAGCTAGCACATACTATAGCTGCTGTAGGTGCTCGAGGTCCGGCTGCTAGGCAGCTTTGGACTGAAGCCCTACCAGACGATGCTTGTGTTCTTTTCACAGGGCCAGCGTCTCTGCTCTGCTGAGCCGGTTTAAGGTATGGATGGAATCACATACTCCCTCCGACCCATATTAGTTGGCCCCCATTTGTCTAGATACGGATGTATTTAGACATTAAATACATCCGTATCTAGACAAATGGGGGCCAACTAATATGGGTCGGAGGGAGTATTTTATTTTTTAAAGGAGGGAAAAAAGGGAAGAACGTGGGATCGAACCTGGGTCTGGGCTCCCAGGTGGAAGAGCGAGCGTCTAGCACTTGTGTGTTTACGCCGTTGACTCCACACCCAGGAGAAATCCTCACCGTCCGCTGAGCCTACGGCCAGCACACACTCACTCGAGCCCACCGGAAGCTACACCGGAGAACCCGACGGAAAAAATCCACCGAGAAGACGAAACCGAACTCAGCAACCTCCACCATGTCCATGGCCACCACCGCCCTCCTCCGGCTCGCGCCACTGCCGCCGCACCCCAGGCTCCTCGCCCCGAGCTCCAGCAAGCCCGCCTTCCTCGCGCCCCTCGGCAGCGGCCGCCGCGCCGCGGGCGCCCTGCGGCTCGCCAGGGCCGCTGGCGACGGGCTCGCGGACCAGACCGTCTACAACGGCGTGTACGGGCCCTGGTCCGTGGACGACACCGACGTGCGCGAGGTGCTGCTGTACAGGGCCGGGTTGGTCACGGCCGCCGCGTCCTTTCTGGTGGCCGCCTCCGGGGCGTTCCTGCCCGAGGGGAACGCGGTCGGCGACGCCGTCAGGCAGGGCGCCGACCTCTTCTACGCCGCCGGGGCCGGGGGGCTCGGGCTGTCGCTGGTGCTGATCCACATCTATGTTACTCCCATCAAGCGGTTCCTCCAGGCGCTCTGGGCGGTCGGCGTACTCGGGTCCGTCGGCACCTACGCCCTCGCCGCGCGGCCGCTCGACGAGGGGCTCGTCCGGTACGTGCTCGAGAACCCCGGGGCGATGTGGTTCGTCGGCCCGACCTTCGCCGCGCTCACAGGCCTCGTCTTCAAGGAAGGTACTCCCGCAGTTACTGTCTCTGCTTATGACTGAACTGTCCAACTGTCGAACTGACTGGTTCATCTTGATTCCTTCTACTACTTGCGTGAGCTGATTTCATCAATGGCAGAGATCTTTGTGGTGTTCACTGGATGCATTCTGATTGATTAGTTCATTGGCTGAATCCTTGCAAGTTGCAATGAATGATCGAACAGTTCAATTTGTGAAATGTGTCTGATAAAAAATGCACTCTCACAGGTCTCTGCTATGGAAAATTAGAAGCTGGTATCTTAACGTTCGTTATCCCCATCCTTCTTCTTGGACACCTGGTAAATTAGACGCATGAGATTTAGCATCTCAACTGAATCAGACCAGACGGAATGCAAAGATTCACCTCAATTTTCTTACACTTGTTCTCTGAACATATTTGCAGTCTGGCTTGATGGACGATGGGGCAAAATTGAGCCTCTTAGGAGTGTGGATGGTGCTCTTCACCGTGTTTGCAGCAAGGAAATTCCAGCAGCCCATTAAGGTATGGCCTAATTGCCTTCCAGTGACAAGTATTCATCATTAGCTATAGCTGTTACAGATATTCTTGGTTGAATCTTATAATTCTGTTCTGTTCTGTTGCTGACAACGAAGGACGACATCGGCGACAAGTCCGTTTTCATATTCAACGCCCTCCCCGAAGAGGAAAAGAAGGCTCTGCTGCAGAGGCTCGAGGCACCAACTGAGCAGAAGTTTGATTAGCAGGTACTAGGGACAGTGTCAATACCTAGTCGATGGATGTCCGGATCAGCGCTTCCATGAAGAAGAATGGAAACTTTGCTACCAAAGCTTGAGGGCGACGAACTGAGCAGAATCATGAATAGCTGTAGGTAGCACAATGCAGATAGCTAGTTGCGACCGATGGAATTATGTGACTTGTACATGATGTTCTGGAGACGAGGGTTTGCCAGTATATATAGATGAGAACCTTGGGTATCTGTTTGGATGGCAGCCGGGAGCTGCCATACCAAAATTTTGGCGTTGACCACCAGCCTGGGAGGGCGTTTGGATTGGTGCCAACTTTTCCTTCCGATGCCAATTTTTTGGTCCCTGGTTCACAGCCTCTTCACTTTTGCGCCCATGCTTTGGCTCGCCAGTTGAATTGCCTTTGGTTGTCCCACCCATTTTGGAGATCTTAGGGCTGTTTGGTTTGCGCCAGCGCCGGCCATGCCAAATCAAGGGCTTGCCAAATAATTGCTGTACAATTTGCCAACCCATGCCTTGACAAAAAGTTGGCTGGAAATTGCCGGACCTGCTATGAAGGTGTAGGCGCACCAATTATTTGGCCTCCATCCAAATGAGCACCAAGGCTGGTTCAACGACCAATATTTCGGCATGGCGTCTCAAGGCAATGATCCAAACAGTCCCTTATTCTAACCTGGTATTTCATAGTGCTAGACCTCATTCTCTTTGAAACACTTATTCAATTGTTTCTTACGAAACCTCAAGTTACTTTAATTCAATGAGGAGGATGGGACTAAGGAGCGCGTACAGGAGCTTGACCAGGAAAAGATAACGTGAAGTGGATTTGCCTGGGGGCGGCAGATTGCTCAAAAAATTGGCACGCCCTGATTAGGCAGGGCAGTCTGGGCGGTAATCAAACAGCCCCTGGAACTCTAGCTGAATATCTTTTACTCGATAGCCAACCCCTGGGTTCAGGAAATTTCCGAACAAGAGGCTACAACTTGCACCACTGAAACTAAAACACCTTGCTGAACTGTCGCTACTCGCTACTCTGTGAATTTGCATATGTTGAGTGAAAAATCGATGGAGGGAGAGGAAATTGGTGTTAATAAGTACCCCTTTTTTTGTCAGCCCACGTCCCGCAGGCTGCAGAAAGAAAATGACACGGGTAATTCTCTAGACGCAGCTACGCTAATTCAAGACGCAGAATTGCAGATACACATCACCCGCAAAAAAAAAAAAATGTGTTTGTTCACATCTGGCACAGGTAACAGGTTCGAATTCGCGGCAGTTGTCTTTGCAGATCCAGATCAAGTGAGCAGCAGATATTAGGGACCAAAGGTCGTATGTAGGGTCATTACTGCAATTTCCGAGTTTCCGAGTGTTAGGAAAACTCGGCGAAAGCCAATTCCCACTTGGCAACGTTATTGCCGAGTGTAGTTCTCGGCTCAGGGTACTCAGCCCGAACTCTTCAGGCAAAGCCTACTTCGTCGAGAGCCGCCCATCGGGGACTCGACAAACCTTTTGCCGAGCCCTAGGTGGGGTACTCGGCAAAAAAAGGCACTTGACGGGTCGTACGGAGACGCTGATGTATCAAAATATCAAATAGGCAATGTGCTCCTTTTCCCGAAAACAAAAGACCAGTCAGTTTTTGATGCCCGGGACGCTGATGTATCAAATATCAAATAGGCAATGTGCCAGTAATTAGATCAGCATTTTATTCATATTCGTAAACGAGATAAATACACTATTGGTCACACAACTGTCGCGAGATGTGCAGTTTGGTCACTCATCTAACGAAATGTGAAAAACTGGTCACTGCACTCTGTTTTATGAGCAAAGTGGGCACTTTGCCGTTCTCTGCCGTAACGGACGCTTACATGGCATGCTGACTAGCAGGGGCGAATCTACTGGGCTATGTTCTTGTAGTTTGATGATGTTCATGTACTGAATTATGTAACCGTGATGTAACTCAATTCGATGATGTACTGGCTACTTCTGTACCACTGTCAAATGATGTACTGAATTATGTTTATGTACTGGCAACTTTTGTACCATTGTCTACTGATGTTTTGAATTGAAATCATTTGAACATCAAATATATGTGAACAGAGATAGACTTTCAACATCAGTACTACTGTTCCATTCATGTTTCACAGCCATAAGTAGTTGTCCATGATGTAACACATAATTTAAGAACTACAAATACTTGCTGTTCTTTAGTATCACAGCCATGACAAAATATGTGTGAGCAAATTGAGAATTTCATGTATCACACAAACTAAGGGCACAAAAGATCAGATTTTCACAACACCTAACATGATCTACTCCTGTGACATGTCAAATGGTGCACTCTGAGTGCTGTTCATTTCAGTAGGAGCAGTATTATGCCTTTCTCCATCACCAAACAACAGGTGTTCCCAGCCTCTTGCAGCAGCACCTCTCCCTCTTGCAGCAGCCCCTCTTCCTCTTGCACCAGCCCTTCTTCCTCTTGCACCAGCCCCTCTGCCTCTGGTTGTGCTACTGCTAGCACCAGCAGCAGCTGCGGCAGCACCTCTCCTTCCTCTAGTTGTGCTACTGCTAGCACCACCAGCAGCAGCTGCAGCAGCAGCACCTCTCCTTCTCCCAGATCTGTTCCTCCCCCTACCTCTTAATGCTGCTAATCCTTCTCTTGTTGCAGTTGTGACCCTAGCTGCTGGTATAGAAGATCTATTAGCAACAACAAATGCAGACTCTGTTGGGAAAGGAGTGTCTTCTTCAATCTGAAAATTTGGTTCCTGCAGTTAAGTTGCAAAATGTATGAGCACCAACACAACACATAAGAAAGAGCTTGAAAATAAAGAGAAAATAAATGTCTTGATTATTTATACCTGTTGCCCAAGCTGTGAAACCATACTTGATCTGTCATTCAATGGATCTAGCCTAGGATCCAGGTAAACCTCTTCAATGTGCTAAATGAAAACACCTATGTGAGATCTTGATCTGTACAAAAAGAAGAGAAAGAAGGACTTGGAAAAAGTGTACCTGAAGTATCTCTGGTATGTCTGCATCTCCATTTTCATCTAATGTTGTGGGCCCTTTATTAATATTAATAGTTGACATGCCCACTTGCTCATGCACTGTTCTCCTTCTTTTCCTCCTTGGTCTTGCTTCTGGCTGTGTTTCATCCCCTTGAGCTTGTTCTTGTGCATTCCCTTGAGCTTGTTCTTGTGCATTCCCTTGAGCTTGTTCCTCTTCATGCCTCTGAGCTGCTGCTTCAGCCTGTGCAATGGCCTTGAGTCTAGGACACCCAGCCCTGTTATGGTTAGGGCCTCTACAGTACCCACAGTGTATTGCCACTCCATGTTTGCTCAATTTTGTCCCACCTGCTTTTTCCTCAGGAGCTTTTCTTCTACTCTTAGGTGGCCTACCTACTTTCTTCTCATAAGATGGAGGCAAAACTGTTGGCCCATTTACATGCTGCCACTCTGTCTGGTCTCTCAGGGGCATAATATTTGCACCATATGCTTGCATATAGGAATGTATTGAATAACAGTTGTTAACCATCTGCTTTGGTTTAATCCTCTCAGATCTCAAGCATGCTATGGAGTGGCTACATGGAATGCCAGTTAGCTGCCATCTATGACAGGAGCAAGCTAGGAGGTTCAGCTCCACTATGTATGTCATGTCAATGCTTTTAACAGAAAAAGTTGCTCTACCATATCCTTCTGCACGACAGTTAGCAGCATATTCAGTGTTTTTCTCTATTTTCTGCCTAATTTTAGGACATATCTGTCCTGCCCACTGCTCTGTGGCCTCTCTTTGCTTCTTGTAATATCTGTTCCCAATTTTACATGATATGTGCTCTAACATGGACAGAACAGGCAATTCCCTAACCTCTAAAATCCACCTAATATATATTCAGAGAGCAGTACTTGTTAAATACTGAGATATGTTATATACTGAGAGCAGAACAAATGCAAGTAGTATAAATATAGAGGAGAGAGAATTACTTGTTAAATACTTCACAGCTATTATTTGTCAGAACATCACACTTCACAAAGTCTGAAAAATGCTCTACACCATTCATTGGGGGGCTTTTCTTCTCACCATGCATAAGCATCTGGAAAATCATCCTTGAATGCATCCATGTTGGCCCTCCATTTTGTTTCATTGCTTGACCTTGCACATTTCCACAAGTGATTTTTCACCACTTCTCCCTTGTGTAGCTGGTTCATGTTCTGGTACAAATGCCTGACACAATACCTGTGCTCAGAATCTGAAAATGCTTCATTAACTGCTCTGATCAGCCCCTGCATGCAACATATCTCATACATAATTATTGTGTACTTCACAACATAAAGAAATTTCCAGCATAAACAAACACAAGTTTATTTCATAAATAACACACCTTTTGTTTGTCACTCATAATGCAGAAAGGGAATGTACTTATGATGTTCAAATCATTTTTCAATGTTGTTAAGAACCACAACTAGCTGCTATAGCACTCCACCTCCACAATTGCAATAGCAATAGGATAGATACAATCATTTGGATATATTCCTATTGCTGTCAGAATTTGGCCACCATATTTAGTTCTAATGTGGGTTCCATCAAGGCAGATAATGGGCCTACATGCACTCAACCAACCTTTTTTGCAAGCAGCCAAGCAAAAGTACAATGAACTGAATGTTTCACCCATCCTTTTCAAAAAGAATGTTGTGCCTGGGTTTGCTCTCCTCAGCTCCTGACCATAGTCCCATAATTTGCCATATTGTGCCTCCTCATCTCCTCTAAGTCTTTTCAAACAAGCTAATCTTGCCCTTGCCAATTTGAACCTGTTCACTTTCATGTTGTACTTTGTCTCAACCTTGTTAGAAAAAGCCATCAAACTCATGTGGGGGTCATCTCTGAAATCCTCAAGATATTTTTCTGCTAGCAAAGTTGCTGTCATTTCTTTCACTTCCCAAACCTTCTGACAAGTGTGCACATCCACTAGTGTTTTAATGAGAAAGCAACCAGTTCTTGAGTCTTTAACAACAATGATTTTCCAAGGGCAGTCCTCAACACACATGGCTTCTAGCCTTTTTGCATTGTTCCTTGTTTTCCTAACATTCACTCTGTTCTTCACAATGTAGCTTGCCAATTCCTTTCTCAATTCTCCTGGGTTTGAAAATGTCATCCCAAGTGTAAAAGTGGGGTTTTCCATGTCTGTCATTCGGTTGAATGACTTGAAATTGAACTTTAGTGCTGATTCTGACTCTGGCAGCTCCAACTCATCCATATCTACCACATCTTCCTCTTGTGCTTCTTCTTCTGACACCTTTTTCCCTTTCCTCTTTTCAGCTACAAGCTCATCCTTCAAACCTTTGTCGACATTTGTATCAAATAGTGCATCATCTCCATCCTCAAAGTCATAGTCTGAATCTGCAAAATCTGAGTCAGAGCTGGTATCTGTTTCACCATAATATTCCTCCTCCTTACTGCCATCTTCTTCTGCATAATATTCCTCATCACCACCAGCTTCATAAAACTGCTCATCATCACCATCACCATATACCTCATCATCTGAGCAATCATCCTTTTCTTTCCCCTTCCTTCCCAATCCAGCATCAACATTGCAAGTATTTGGGAAAATATTTCTTCTTACAGGAGTTTCCTTCTCACCTGCATCTTCTACATGAGGACCAGGATACATGCTGAACAAGTGCTCACTAAAAATGGGCAACATATGATCTGATGACCCACCCCTCTGCTCATGCACATAAGTGTTTTTCACTGGACTAATTACTTTAGGTAGCTCAACTTGTTACAATAGAACATCATCCCACAACTGCTTCTCCAGCATATTGTTGTGATCAATGAACAAAATCAGTACTTTGTTTTGTTGACTAGCTGCTACCATAGCCCTAGCATGAATTTCCAAACTAACTACTTGCAAACCATCAGCTATAGTTTTTCCAGGGATGCACCAATACATTGCAAAACCTCTTTTGGGTGTTGCATATCCTAGATGATGGGCCATCCAGTCCAGTAAAGCACAACAGAAAGTTTCCCTAAGGCAGCCGTCAAATGTGTCAACTTGTTTGTCCATGTAGCTACGATTTATGCCAACACCAAGAACCATCCATTGTGGTGAACTTCCATGCTAAATTCTTGGGAATCATCACCTGCATTGCAAACAATTCGATCAAAATTCAATTTTGATTCGGCCAAACCCTAACCCTATCACCCCCAAATGTCCAGAGTTCAATATTCTGTCTGGAGATCTCTTCTGTCTGTATTCTTCAAAATTGTAACAACCAAACATTTGAAAACGACATAACTACCAACTAATCACAAATAATCAAACAACCAAACATTTGAAAACTTCTAATTTAACAGAGAATCCCAAATTTGCGGCTTACCATAAACCGGCGCTTCGTCCCAAGGAAATCGACGGCGAGGAAGCATCGCATCGGCCGCAGCAGCATCTCTTCCGGCGCCGACGACGGGGTCACCGCTTCCTGTCCCCGCCGTGCCGCTGCCTTTGCCACCATCGGTCGCATCCTTCCCGCCGCCAGCAACCACACCAACGGCAGGGGGATGATCGCCACCGCCGCCACAGACTGCGTCTCCATCTCCTTGGCCTCCGGCGCCGCCGCCATCGTCGACCGCGGCGCAACGATCGGCCCCCTGCATTTCCACACTGTATTTTTTTTGGAATTTTTTGAAAAACAAATGTTAGACCTTTCTAGCAAAACCACTAACACCAGCCACTGCTAACAGCTAGCTACTATGAATCAGTAATGAAATAGCAAATGGTAGCTAAACAATTTACTATACATTCTACTGTCTGCAGCTAGGCAGCTAGCTACTGAAAGTAAAGACTGAAACTGAATCAACCTTGAGGCTTCAGCAGAGCAGCGGCAGTGGTCGGAACGCGCCGAAGGCCGGCCCCACTAATTCACGGCTGCGCAAGCCCCCCTTATTTGGTCCAGCCGGCGAGCAAGAGGCCGATCAAGCCCTCCTAATCGACGGCCGCGCCGCATCCGACGGATCAGATGGGGATGCCACCGAGCGCCGCGTTGGGGAGGGGACGAGCACCAGGGAAGGTCCAGTCGTTGAGGACTTGGGATTGGTCGAGGACGGCGAGAAGAAGCGATTCCGGCGGCCGGCGGCGGCTAGGTCACCGGAGACATTGCGCGGCAGCTCGCGTGCGTGCTCTCTGGCCCTGCCTCTCTCTCTCTGGAACGATGGAAAGCAGTAGCAGCCTCGTGCGAGCGAGCGAACAAGTGGTGTCGGCCTGTCGGGCTGGGCTGGAAAGATGCAACGTTTGGCTGGGCTGGGCCTTAAGAGTAGTAGTAAAAATAAATTTGGACAGTGCTGGAGGGCAGGCTTGAGCCTGCTAAAGCCTGCCCAGTAGATTCGCCAGTAGTCAGCATGCCACGTAAGCGTCCGTTACGGCAGAGAACGGCAAAGTGCCCACTTTGCTCATAAAACAGAGTGCAGTGACCAGTTTTTCACATTTCGTTAGATGAGTGACCAAACTGCACATCTCGCGACAGTTGTGTGACCAATAGTGTATTTATCTCTTCGTAAACACATGAACCAAATAAGAAATGGTAGCAACTGCCTACCAAATCACCACTGGAACTTGCTCAAAAATTTAAACCACTCCCTTCGATCCATATTAATTGTCGCTGGTTTAGTACAAAGTTATAGTACTCTCCTCGCCAGACAAGGCAAGATCTTTTTAACAATTGGGTTATTCATGAGACACCAGACAAGGGGTCGACACCATAAATGGATTCGCTTGAATCCTAGACATTGTAGATTCTTATTTTCCATTACTCCATGGAAGGTTGTTTGGCAAACAATCTTGCCAAACGAGCAACAAGCCAAAACACGACCACTGCGATAAGCAATCTAAAAAGAGGAGCAGCATGCCCATCATCTCTTTCTATTCGCATGCACCGCCTGCGGGATGGCGATTGAATGGCGAAGCCGTGACGTACCCAGGCAGGCATCCCACTGATCCCAGCCGTCTCCGGAGGCGTTGGTATGGCGGCGGTCGTAGGCATTTCGCATCGTCGCCTGAAACCTCTTCTGTCTACGTTCGATCTCCTCCTTACACGTCTACCGCCGACCTCGTCGCACATAATTATTCCATTTTGCACCGCTGTCCAACAGCTTTGCCAACTCCAGTCGTCGCTAACACTAATTCTGTTGAATATCCTGGCCGCCACGCCGACGTTGTTGCCTCCGACGGGCACCGGGTCGTTGTCGGTCAGCAACCTTCTCTCGATTTCCCGCAGAGCACTATTGCCCGTGTTGCCTGACATTTCCTCCAGACGGCGATCCACCACTTCCGGAACACTGCCATTCTCCGCCGCCACAACGAGTCCTTGCTGCTCGTCTTCCACTTCATGTGTGCCGGGGAGGCACCTGGCCAAATCCCCGCCGTCAACGGCAACGGGCACCTGCAAGTAATCGTCAACATCAAGTGGCATACCGGCGGGTTGAGCCATGGCTGGCACAAAGAACTCATTCCGATCGCGGACGGGCGTCAGATGGTTGTTGGGGAACGTCGCGCGCTCGGTTTCCTGGACAACACTACTGGTGGTATCCCTGTACGCCTTTCTCTTGTCGCTGGAGCTGGCTGTTGCCACGGGTGAGTTCTCTGGCACTTGCACCGGGGAGCCGTTATGCTCAAAGAATGCCGAATGGAAGGCTTGCACGCAAAGTACTGCCTCGCTGTTATCCACCATGAAGGAAATTTTCATCACCTGCTTATTAATAATCAACATCGTCATTTCCATATATAATCACAAATTATTCGAGGATCACACTACAAAGCGGCACAACATTTTTTGTCTTTTCATGCAGGGGCTCACTCCCATCCCTCTCTTCAATGCAGTGGCGGAGCTTGGGCCGAAATTCGCGGGCAGGTGGCAAACAATATGTGTTTTGAGCTGATTTTCCTTGACAGGGTCAAATACCAAGGGTTCTTTTGATTTTCCTTGTATGCACGGAACAACACATAAATATGACATCAGCAAATATTCTTTTGATTTTATGTTTTATTTTTTATGTCCAAAATAGTTATATGGATCGATGATCCTCTTTCACCGTTGGCTTTCTTGTGACAAGATCTTTGAAACAAGATCCCATGTAGGCCGTTTCGACAATTTGTTTTTGTTGGTACTTGTCAGATTACTCACATACTTGCCCCCATACTTAACCACTTAGTTGTTAGATTAAATTAACTTGGCTGTCAGATTGATATACATCGATGTACGCCACTAGATGACTTGATCCATAGTATTTGTTGCATTTTTTACTTATTGTTTAGTTTACACTTGAATACCCACTCTCTAGCTTCATATAACATTGCAATGTTTAAAAACATACTACTCCGTAACTTAATATAAGACCTTTTTTGGCACTGTCATAGTGTCAAAAAACATCTTGTATTAAGTTACGGAGGGAGTACAAAAATATAGTCTGATAACTATATACCATCTTTATGGCATATGTATATGCTTAAGATAACAACTATGATGACATAATCTGGCAATTGGTAATGACGAAAAAAAATCTTTGAAACATGTCAACATGAGACCTTGTTTGAAGCTGCATTGACCGAACCTACCGGTGAAGATGGATCGCTAATCTAATTTCCAGTGAGATAAATTATTTTAAAATTCAACATAGCAATTACGGTGTGAGCTTGAGGTGGGAGATTCTTAGATGCATGCATGTGCTCTCTCTATATTGTCAAAATCCCATTGGAATGCCGCGGGAGTGCATGCATGCATACATATGTAAAGTAGAATTTCCCATTATTCAATTAGACAACTTATTTTGCACTAATGCATGAACATGGAAGCCCATGTCTAATACTGTTGGATGCATCATTCAATGCACAGAAGTTAGTGAGCTCCATCCTTCTCGGGGAAAAAAAAGTACTACACAGATTAAAAATCATGTTTTTTTTTGTGGAAGTAGGATACCTTGGATGAACCATGCGAGATCTTCTGGACATTAACACTAATGTTCCGTAAAATGCTGAACGCCTGATCGCATGCAGCAGTAGATAAGAATCATAAGATAGAAAATGATCATGGTAATAAATAAGTGTCAAATGATAGTGTGTTATATACCGTGACAATAATGCAAAATCAAAACGTAACATCCTACCCCAAATTTACTTGATGCCTAGTCCCATACGTAAAAGACTTCACATGTACTCCCTCCATATTCTGAATTATAAGACGTTCTAACCATTTTAAAAAATCGAATGCATATAGACACGTTTTTGTGTGTTTGTTCACTCACTTCATTCCATATGTAATCCATATTAAAATACCCAACATGTGTTCTAATTCGGAACAGAGGTGATAGATAGTACTATTAGATAGTATCTGTCTTACACTTCCCTTTCCCGCTTCATGTAAAGAATTTTTGTCTAAAAAGACCACCTGCGGAGTGGTATTGTCAAAAAAGACCACCTGCGAGTGGCATTGTCAAAAAAGACCCCCCTGCCGCCAGCAGCGGAGGCGGCTGGCCGGCCCGGTGGGACCTGCCGCCACCACCCCTGGCGGCCGGCCGGTGTGTGGGACCTGCCGCCACTGCCGCTGGCGGCAGGGGGGAATCCCGTTGCGCGTCGTGCTGCGCCGTAACGGACGGCAGGTGGTGGGCCCTGCCGCCAGCAGCCTCGGCGGCAGCGCGGGCCCGGCCGCCACCAGCCCCGGCGGCAGCTGCCGCTAGCCGACGCCAGGCGCTGAAAACGAGGCGGCGCTGCTGCTGATTCCCAGGCGCTGCGCGACGCGATGACGGCGCTGATTCCCAGGCGCTGCTGTGCGGGAAACGGCCGACTGCTTTCTCTTCTTTACTGGATGCTGATTCCTGCTGTCTACGTGCGACACTGATTGCGAAATTTGCGTGATTGCTAGACACTGCTGCTGATTGGTATATACTGCCGACCGACACTACAGTGCTAGATGGTGCTGCTTTATATGTGAGGCCGCTGCTCTGCGTGCCTGCTCTCTCCCGACACACGACTGCTGCCTCTCTCGTTCTAAGTCTGAAGGACACAGCTTGGTATAGACTTTTAGTCGCGATTTAGGACGGTTTAGAGTAAGATTTTGAAGATGTTGTAGTTGACGAAACGAAAGATCAAGGTAAGAGCAGTCCATTTTTGTTGGTTGTGTTCGCATGCATGATGTTTTTACTTTGTTTCATTAGTTTTTAAGTATGTATTATCTGTTGTTTTAGGTAGTATTTCAACACTTTGTGAAGTAATTTGGAGCTTCAGGAGTACGATTTGCCGTGGGAAGTGAAGTACTTAGTGGAGTAATTTGATCAAGGTATGATCTTTTCAATGCATGAATTTTTTTGTGCATGCACGTTGGAAATTAGTTAGCATTTTAGCCCGTTATTAGCTATGCGATGTTTATTTCTTGAAAGTTATAAACGTTTTCATATGAGATATTTTTTAGCCCGTCATTTGCATTTATAGTAATATTTGTTAGAATAGTATGTTGAAGATGTTATACATCAATGTTAGCTATGTCCATTAGTACTATTTTTGAACATGCAAGATGTTGTTATTGTTCTTAGTAAGGCGTAATTAGGACTTATGTTAAACGTTTTGGTTGCGTTAGAGCCGGAATCTTGATAACAAATATTTGACTGTATTGTCAGTCAGCGTTAAGCCTTTAAGATGCATCATTTTAGTTAGACATGCAAGAAGTTCTTAAAATTTTAATTAAGAAAATGAATGTACTATAATTAATTTGTGTTGTTATTTCATGTGTCATGTTTTTTAATAAGTGTTGTAGTAAGGAAATCATACGTAGACTTTATTAGCTAATTTGATAGAGTAGGAAACCGTACATGAAATGCAAGATAAATGCTAATATCCTTGATGATGTATGTAATTAGGTAAAGAAAATATCGTCTGGGTAGCAAACTAGGAGGAGATGACGTGATTGATGAAATTGTTTTTCGGTCTTCGGTTTCTCTTTATATGTGATGACCACATGCATGCTACTGCTATTTTGAAACTGTTGGCAGCAGAAAAAATTTATGCGTCTAATTTTTTTTTCATGTGATCATAGGTCGACCCCGTTGATATATTACCGGTGATATATTCACGGTAACGGATTTTTCTATTCGGAAGGATATCCTTATTGAACAAGAGGTATAAATGTTGTGGTGTAATTTTCTGAACATTTTTTTTGTGTTGATGTACTGCTGTGAATGATGTTACTGTTGTGTTGTGAATATTAGTCGGATTATTATATGTAAATAAACGATTATTACCGTAAGTTATTAGAATATAAATTGACTAACGATGTAAATATTGCTGCTCGTTAGGTACTATGGAAAATTTGTTAGTGTTCTATGCGGACATCGTACGCGACGGTCCTTCCGGTGTGGATGTATCTAGGTGCGGGATGACTACGGTTGTAGTGAGAGACATGGTTAATGTAGGGTATGCGGCAGTTAGAAGGTGCATCCGATCGGTGTTTGGTTCAGCGATGGATGGGAAAAAAATGACCTTGGAGGCTTTCGTGGTTGACGGAGGAAATTATGGGACAGTTTCCCGTTGGGTTCTGCGGCGGGTTACTGGTAAAAAAGCCAGGGCGTCGTACATGGGGTTTGCAAGCAATCCCAATAACTCCATGTTTGGACAGCCCATGGTGTATGTGGAGTTCATTTCTGTCACTGATGTCGCCGAGTGCAGTAGCGGGGCTCGTGAGGCCGAGTTGGCAATCACTGTAGCCCCCAGCGCCGGTCCATCGGAACCGACAGGCGGCCAACAAGTGTATGACACAGGATACTGGTCTGCGGTCGTTGACATGAGCGAACACGTGGAGGGATTGCCGGAGGCGCTAGATGATGACGATGATGGTCATTCTTCTGCCTCTTCGGAATCAGATGATGATGAAGTTGTTCCTCCCGAGAAGGCGGTCGCTCCACCAATGAACCCTGAGTTTTTACAGGTTATGAGCATCACCAATGAATTTCACTCTGTTTCTGGCCTGGAAGCGGGAAGTCTGGCCGTTGGGTAGATTTTCCCAGATAAGAAATCTGCTTACCAAGCAATGAATAGCTATGCAATTGCCATACACCGGCAGCATAAAGTGATGCAGTCTGATAAAAAGGAGTTGAAGGTCATATGCATCCATCGCGAGTCGAATGGTTGCCGCGGAAGAGTTATTGCTCGCCGGAAGCCTGGGGTATGTCAGCCATGGCATGTCACAAAAATAGTGGAACATGGCTGTGAGCAAACCGGCACTCTTCCAGACCACCGCAATGTGACTGCAGAATTTGTGTCACAGATCATGCAAACGACTGTGCAGGAAAGTCTTAATATTAGTATTAGGGCTTTGCAAAAAACTGCAGCTGATCAGATTGGCTTCGGTGTCAGCTACAGCAAGGCAAGGCATGCAAAGGAAAAGATATTCCAGAGGTTGTATGGAACCTATGAGGAGGCGTATTCTTTTGCCCCCAGAATGCTGCATCAGATAGCAACTGCTAACAGGGGGACTCAAGTTTTCCGGAAACAACGTCCAAACCCAATGAACCGGGACGAGCTAATCCTGGACCGCTTATTCTGGGCATTCGCCCAGACTATACAAGCATTCAAGCATTGTCGTCCGGTTTTATCAATCGATGGTACATTTCTCACTAGAAAGTACAAGGGCACACTCTTGGTGGCAATTGCTGCAGATGCAAATAATCAACTTCTACCTATTGCGTATGCAATAGTCGAGAGCGAGAACAAACATAGCTGGCTGTGGTTCCTGAGTTGCCTGAAGATGGGGGTCGTCAAAGATCGCAAAGGGGTTTGCATCATCTCTGATCGCAACACTGGGCTATTAAGCGCGCTCGACATAATTAAGGCTTTAGAAGATCCAGACTGGAATTGGCCCGATCTGGAGACAAGGTGGTGCATGCGGCATTTGGCAGCTAATTTTTATTCCAAATTCAAAAACAAAGATTGGTTCAAGCTATTCAAGAGGATGTGCATGCAGAAAACTGAAGCCAAAATGAATGCTATCTGGGCAGGTATCAATGGTGAGATCGAGCGCGCATCCCTGCCGGAGAGAGAAGACCGGAGGGGCCGTCGGACAGCAATAAATTTGAGCCAGTGGATCAACGAGAATTGTTCCGATTTGTACAAGTGGGCGCAGTCTCACGACTGTGGGGCTCGGTACGGTATAATGACAAGCAACATGTCAGAGGTGTACAATGGTGTTCTTAAAGGGGTGAGGGCCCTACCTATCACAGCCCTAATCGATGAAACTTGGAACCGGACTGTGTCATACTTTGCAGACAGAGTCACAGTCGCCAAGGCACTGGTTGATTTGAACAAGCCATGGTCTGAGAAGATGCAACGACATCTTGATGAGAAAGCAAAGAAGTCGCAAAGCCATGGTTGCAGGAAGGTAGATGCACTTAGGAATAAATGGGAAGTCAATGTGCGAGCCAAGTATGTTAAGGGTCACCACAGAGGATAAAAAAAACAAGCTGTGACCCTTGGCACAACCTCTTGTGAGTGCACTTGCAACAAGCCTAAGCTTCTGGGATACCCTTGCAGTCACGTACTCCGGGCAGCTGCCGATCAAAAAATCAGTGTCGAACCTTACGTATCGCTGTTCTTTAACATGCACAATTTATACAACACTTGGAACGGTGAGTTCTGGGCATGGGGCATTGATATGAACTACAAGCTATTGTGGCCAGACGGGTCCAAATGGGTTCCTGATCCCGAGTTGATGAGAACCACCTCGGGACGGCGTCAGTCTAGGCGTCATCGCAATGACATGGACCATAGCCAGTCGGGAGAAGAAAGGCGATGTCGCGTTTGCAGGTGCCCTGGACACTCGCGTAGGGAATGTCCGTATCGTACCAACAACACCGCATGATATTTAATCATGCTATGTATTTTTCGGATATTTAATTTCATTTCATCGTGATGTAATCTTCGGATATTTAATTACATTTAATCGTTATGTAATGTAATCTTCGGATATTTAATTTCATTTCATCGTGATTTAATCTTCGGATATTTAATTACATTTAATCTTCATGTAATGTAATCTTTGAATATTTAATTTCATTTCATCGTGATTTAATCTTCGGATATTTAATTACATTTAATCTTGATGTAATCTTCGGATATTTAATTTCATTTAATCGTGATTGCAGGTTATGGCCGAAATGCCAGCGCTTTTGCAGCTGCATCACGACGCCCACCACCGTTGCCACCATTTCTTAAACCCGAATCATGAAAATCCTCCTCAGACCTTCAGGCTTCGAACCGTAAAGAACACATGGCCAATACACAATTATTTCCGTGAACACCTTCAGGCTTATGGACTCCTTCATTTTGCTAACCTCGCAACTCGTCCAGGCACTTTCACTTCTGACCCATCGCTTTTGACATCCCTCGTTGACCGTTGAAGTTCTTTCCGTATCTCCTCAAATGTCCTGGGAGGCCACCCACTCCTAGCTAATGAGTGAGCCAACTCATTCATTATGGTGTCACTACTGATGAGTTCCTCCCATGGAAATACTCTATCATCCATCTTGAAATTGGCGGCTAGTTTGAGAAGACGATCGGACATACCAGTGTGAAAACTACGATCAAAAGGATAATGGGACATCTCCACGAAACTACACTTGCCTACTCACCCACCTTACTGCCGAGGGGGTTTTATAGGTTCAGAAGAGAAGATGGCGGGAAAGAAAATGGCGGGAAAGTAGGGCGGGAAATGAAATGGCGGGAAAGTAGGGCGGGAAATAAAATGGCGGGAAAGTAGGGCGGGAAATAAAAAAAAATTGAAAATAACATGCATAAAATAAGATACATTAAACTGTTGAAATTAAGATGCATCGAAAATAACATGCATAAAATAAGATACATTAAACTGTTGAAATTAAGATGCATCGAAAATAACATACATAAAATAAGATACATAAAAATTAAGATACAACTTGCTGCGAATTTTAAGATACAACTTGCTGCAATGCGAATTTTAGGATACAATAACATAAATCTGCTGAGTCCAACGTGGATATTTTCCTTTTCCATCACCAGCTTCTTCTGCTGCCTTGGCTGCACGAGCCCTTTCTTTCTTTATCTGCCTCTCAGCCTCACGGGCCTCCTCTCGCTGTCGGTAAACCTCCGCCAGTCGAAGTCCCTCTTCTCGGTTTTTCTTCTTCATCTCATCAAGAAAAGCCCTCTGCTTCACACAATACTCTTGCCACTCTCTCTCCTGCTCTGCTTTCTCCTCTGCTGCCGCCTTCGCGCGGCGCTCTTCCACGTCCAAATTTGCCCATGCACGACGACTTCTTTCACGAATCTCGGTCACCGCCCAGTCTGGTTTTTTCGTGTCAATCCAACGATAGTACATGCACAGAGGCGGAGGAGACTACAACAAAAATAGAAATAGAAATATCAAATCAATAATAATATCAACAACGTCTTTATTCTTGATGACTGAAACATACCGGAGGCCTGACGTACGGTGAAATAGCAACGGGTGGATCTTCCTCATAATTGGCGCACATGAAAAACTTCATGCCCAACCAATCTGAAAAATCCGTCACCTCCCTCACCTTGCAGAGATCGCCACACCAACAACGAAGTACTTCCATCCCCCGAGGCAAAGTCGCACTCTTCATTTTCTTAGGCCTAATGCTTTGATCCGAGAAAGGCAAACTCATGCTGACTATTAAAAAAATGACACATGAAATAACAACACATTTAATCATGCCTGTTAAAAAACGTTTAATCTTGCATGTAAAAAAACATGACACATTAAATAACAACACATGAAATAACAACACATTTAAAACCAAAACGTTTAACATAAATCCTAATAACAACATCTTCAACATACTGTTCTAACAAATATTACTATAAATGCAAATGACGGGCTATAAAATATCTCATATGAAAACGTTTATAACTTTCAAAAGTAAACATCGCATAGCTAATAACGGGCTAAAATACTAACTACTTTCCAACGTGCATGCACAAAAAAATTCATGTATTGCAAAGATCATACCTTGATCAAATTACTCCACTTAGTGTGTGCGCGAGAGAGAGTAGGCAGTGTGTCTGTGTGAGAGAGCAGACAGGGTGTGTGTGCGAGAGAGCGCTGGCATCGTGTATAAAAAGAGTACGGGCACTGTAGTGTCGGCACACCGCGTTAGAATTTGCTCTCGCGTCCGCCGCAGCAACAGCAACGCTATCTCGAACAAGCAGCGGGAATCGGCATCCTTTATAAAAGCAGCGTTCTCGCGCGTGCATTTCAGCCTCGTTATCAGCGCCGTCCTGCGTCGCTTTCGGCGCCTGCATGCACAGTACCTGCTGCAGTGTAGTGTTTAGCACTGTAGTGTCGGTCGGCAGTGTCTAGCAATCAGCAGCAGCACGCAAATTTTGCAATCAGATAAAGCTCAGACAGCAGGAATCAGCATCTCGTCGGCCGTTTCCCGCGCATCCGTGCCTTGTTTTCAGTGTGGTTAACCTCGTTTTCAGCGCAGGGAGGCGCGTCGGCTAGCGACGGCGCACAGTGCCTGCCGCCGAGGCTGCTGGCGGCAGGGCCCACCACCTGCCGTCCGTTACGGCGCAGCACAACGCGCAACGGGATTCCCCCCTGCCGCCAGCGGCAGTGGCGGCAGGTCCCACACACCGGCCGGCCGCCAGGGGTGGTGGCGGCAGGTCCCACCGGGCCGGCCAGCCGCCTCCGCTGCTGGCGGCAGGGGGTCTTTTTTGACAATGCCACTCGCAGGTGGTCTTTTTTGACAATAACACTCCGCAGGTGGTCTTTTTAGACAAAAAATCTCATGTAAAAGGAACAACTCGGGAAGGCGATACACCTTTTTTTTTAAACTAACACACGCTTTATTACTCAATAATCCACCTGAATACATCGCTGTATATACTAGTCCTATTGCATCTAAACTCTCCATACGAGACTTAATCCTACCAAAAATATACACATGGCCCACATGCGCCTCCACTAATGGGCCGAGTGATCATCAACATTGTCCCGACAAATTGGGTTCCCTCTTGTACAAAACTGCACACTTTCATTTTCTAAAAAGGTATATCTATGGTTCTTACCATTTCAAGAATGAAAGGCGACATCTGTCTGTTACCGACTAGAGATATGACTGATCTGTCTTGTAGTAGACAAACATCTGCAAATTTCTGAAACTCTTCGACTACATTACCTAGCTCCTGCCATATCATCAGAAAAAAGGGATGAGCCAGGAAGTACATTTGTTTTACTCCCTCCGTCCCAAAATAAGTAACTCAACTTTGTACTAACTTTAGTACAAAGTTAAGTCACTTATTTTGGGACGGAGGGAGTATTAAAAATACAGTATTAGAATAAGTAAAATAAAGAGAATGATATTTTACTCTTGGGTGTACCCACACCTCTAGTGAACAGTAAATTCAGAAGAAATAGAAAAAAATAAATTTTGTGACATCAAATATGCTCATACGTTTTAGGTGCCTGCAAAATTTTGTTCAGAAATAACATTCGAGGAGCTCTACACAAAAAATATATTCAAATTCACTGCTCAAAGTTTTGAGCACTAACTTTTTGTATATTGTGTAGAGCTCCATGATGAAATGTTGTAAGTACCCACAACATTTGAGCTTATTTGATCTCACCAAATTTCAAAATTTTTTAATTTTGTTTTCTGTGTTTTTTCAAATTTACTATTTATGAGGGTGTGGGTACACCCGGGAGTAACCACAACTTTTCGTAAAATATATTGGTTGTATAATCATGTAACATAATATAAAATGGATATGATTCAAAAGTTAACCTCCTTGACGCATTTCAGACTCCACAATTCTGATGGAACTAGTGTGATCGAAATGTTGCCTTCACTAGTGTCCACACAATCCACACAGATACCCAAATCTTCAAAATCGTTCAAGACCGAAAACACCTGAACATATATAACATAAGAAGGCAACCGACATAACTCATGAAATTTATAAAAGGAGACATTAGTCTATTGCAGCAGCACCTTCGCTACAAAATGATACTGGCTGAGCATACTTGTCCGCTTTACATCCATCATGGTAACATTGGATTTCAACACAATATTGGTTAATAGTATACTCTGAAAAATAAAGTGTAGTCAAGGGCAATAAATTAATAATTATTGCACCTAGAATAATAAATCAGATAATATAGCGATGTAGTTATACAACAAACCTTGCTTGTATATCTTGTTTTAGTAATCACAGTACCAGGTGCTTGAGGGTTGTACGAGTTTTTAACTGTAACTTGTATGCCACCTTCCATAGCTATTTGCATTGACTGGAATGCAAAGGTTTATAAATATATATATGTAAGTAACTAAGTATCACATGTAACTCAGCAAGGTAAACCAGCATGAAAGTATCACGAGTAACTCATCACGGCAGTATCACAAGCAACTCCAGGGGCACATACAACACGAGAAGTTAATTACGCTCTCATTGTTCCCCCAGGCACCCTCCGTACCACTAATAAGGGCTTTCCTTTGGTATGGATCGGACAAGACAACCGGAGTGAAATGCAAGGTGAACTGGGATATGGTTTGCCGGCCGTATGAGCGGGGAGGCCTCAGGGTGATCAACACTGTGAAGTTTGCACGGGCTTTGAGCCTTAGATGGCCATGGTTTGAATGGAAAGAGTCTTCTAAACTTTGGGTTGGCATGGACAATCCTTGCGATGAGCTTGATCTCGACCTCTTCTACGAATCCATCACTATCTCCGTCGGAGATGGAGCAAAACCCCCTTTTTGGGACGCTCCTTGGATAAATGATCGGAAGCCTAAAGAGATTGCGCCACTCATCTTCGAGGCATCATCGCGTAAAAACTGGAAGGTCAAAGAAGCGTTGAAAAATGATGTTTGGGTTGGCAAGGTAAAAGTTTCTGCCAACTTCACTTTCGAGCACATCCGCAATTTGTGGCCCTATGGACGAGTATTCAAGGATTTCATCTTGACGAACATGTCGAGGACGACATTGTGTGGAAACACACGGCTAGTGGGCACTACTCGACGACCTCCTCTTATGCAGCCAATTCTTCAGAACTCTCTACTCTCCCATGGAGCACATGGTATGGAAGGCTTGGCCCCCCAAGTTCAACTTCTTCACTTGGTTAGCTACCCATGATTGAATATGGACCGCCGACAGACTGGCCAAACGCGAATGGCCTAATTGTGATCTTTATCCTCTATGCAAGAAAATTCAGGAATCCAGGCCACACCTCTTCCTCAAATGCCGCTTCACCTTGCGCCTTTGGAACATGGTTAATGATTGGTTGCACTTACTTTGCTTCGATTCTTCGACTTGGCACCTCGAGGATTCAGTAAAGGATTGGTGGACCAAAAGATCCGATGCCAGCACTCCCAATAGAATGGCCATGGCACCCCTTACAATGCTTGTGGGTTGGACAATTTGGAATGAAAGGAACGCCCGAGTCTTCAAACACAAGAATACGCCAACGACGATCTTGCTTAACAACATAAAATGTGAGGCTAAGCTTTGGATTTCCACGGAGCAAAAAAAATTGGGAACCATTGTACCGGGAGAGTGATGCTTATGTAACATGGGGCTTGTAACACAAATTATATCCTCTTCTTAATTAATATATGAGGCAAATATTTTGCCTCCGTTTCAAAAATATATATGCCATATAAAGTTCACAGCCTAGCCAAGAACTGATCTACAAAACAAATAGGAACTGGAAAGCCAGTGAGAATACCTGTGAATCAAAGAAACCAGGTTCAACTGCCTCATCAAAAGTCAAGTAGGGTACAAGTATAGCATTTTTACAAACTTTAGGATCACACGTCAACACACCATCTACATCCTTCCAAACCTGTTGCATATCATGAAAGTCAGTTATACTAGCATGAAATGAATTGCATTGTGCGAAATGTAAAGGAGTACAAAGACACCGCTCAACCATTCAATTGCAGCAGCTCTCATGGCAGTTTTGTAGCATGCACAGTGCATAGCACGCATCTCAGATTGGCTGACTTAGAGTGGCTAAGTCACAGCTACAGTACGCTGACTTGGTCACTCTGACCAACGGGGTCTGAAACGAGTGGCCAAGATCATTTTACTGTACATGAGCCTGTTCGACAGGCAATTTTGTAGCTATGCACTGTAGTATCGAATCTGGATCGTTGGTCTGTAATCTGACGACTCATAAATGGGCAAGTTAGTTTCGTTGACCTGGCCACATCCAGTCAGCGAATCCTGAGCGCCACACAACCGTGTTTGAGGCACAACCTCCGCATGATGGGTGCTCTGGTTGTCTTCTTCGTTAAATTATACTGCACATAGTTGGCACGTCGCTCTGTATGCATGCCATCACGTTATATTAAGCATTGTAATAGATTGTGTCTATTTCTAAGTTGACTTATAATCTATTAGCCCCAGGCCGACGATCTTAAACTCTTAATTTTGTGTGTGAAAAATACCGACATCTTTACAGAATCAAACCTGACCCAATTCCTGTTATGTCAGTCTATGCGCGTGAATGTAGGCTGGCGAATCCAAGAGTTCACAGCCGTTTGATATAGTGAGTTGTGGTCTAATGAGTGGTACATTGCAACTCCAACTGGCAAATCAAGGGCTTGGATTACACCAAAGGTGCATTGCCAGGAAGGCTATAGAAGTAAGTGGGAACCCAAATTCAAAAAATAGTGTACTATGTAATGGCATAGATATAGACATATAAAATTAATGCTAGCGGGAGCTAGTCTTGGTCTAGTTTTTTTGCTCAACAATAAACAACCTAGGCACCAGAGGAGTCTTATTGAGCAACGAGTTTTCAACAAGTAATTTGTACAACATTACATAACATGCCTGTATTTCCGTTGATCCCAATTCTCTGCCAATGGTAGCCGCAGTCAAGTAGCTACCAGCCCTTCCGGAAGTTGTGACATCGTACATTTCCCATTCCTGAAATTGTATAGGCATTTTCACCATTTCACCCTCCAAGTTACTCGCTGATTTAACCAATTACAAATTTTAAGCCTATACTTTCTATACAATATGTTGAAATATATTGTCACTCTCTCAATCGGTTCAAACTTTTGGAGTAGCTGACTGAAGCATGAACTCAATATGATATCAGAGACAAAAGATCTTAAGTTCAAGACACTGCCAATGCGGTATTAAAAAAAGATTTTGCAGCCTATATCGATCCCATGTCTAAGGACAAAAAAGGCCTAAAAGTGAGGGGGAGTGTTGAAATATATTGCACGCCTCTCTCCATCAGTTCGGACTTTTAGAGTAGCTGGCTGGAGCATGAATTCAATACAAAAAATATGAAAAAAAATATCAAAGCAAAAAATCCAGAATTATCAACATTATTCCTATCATCTTGAAATAAAACGAACATATTCATGTAACCTATTGATCAATTTTCTGTGCTAGTAAGATATTGATAAACCTTTCTGGAGATCATCTACCTAAACTCACTATCTTTCGATGATCAATACATAAATTTTGAGACTACGACAACAATTAGGATGAGAAATGGGTCTCCATACTCCAGATAAAAAAAATGCTAAGGTATGTACCTGGAGTGTCTCTTTCCCAAGTTTCTTTAAATACTCAAAAAACATTTTTGTAGACAGTTGTTCACCAAAAGAAACAAGGTAATCTCGTGTCCTAGGAGCCAGTGTTTTGGTTGTGGCAAGATCCTGAACATGTTGTGCCAACTCATGCAATGAACCTATTGAGTTTGACACAATGAGAAAAGGCAATGCTTGTGCTAGAAATATATTTTCACTGAAGATAGAGGAATTCAAGTGCTGAATTAATTAGTTCACAACAAATAAAATATATGTTGAGGAATGAGTGATCACATTCTGGAGATATTGTTATGACCAAGGGAGCTCGCGTATATACAATGGTATTGGTACGTGGTTTGCACGTTCAAGGATCAAACTGTAGACTGCCCACAATTCATTAACAAATCGTCCATATATAATATGATATGCTTGTAGACACCTTTTTTTGCCAATATAGGCAAACTATTTTTGGAGTACATTAGTACGGTTTGGCTTCTTTATTGCCAACTTGGATTTATGTAAGATTCTTGATGAAAAAGAGCTTTCCCCGCTTTATATTATACTCCCTCCATTCCATAATGTAGTGCATATAGATTTTTTGAAAATTCAAACCTCATAAACTTTGACCAAGTTTGTGGAGAAAAACATTTACATCTAGAATACAAAACACATATCATTAGATTCATCATAAGATGTAGTTTCATATTTTACATTTTTGGTATTGTAGGTACAAATAGTTTTCTTTATAAACTTGGTCAAAGTTTGCATGGTTTGACATTTCAAAAAATCTATACGCACTACATTATGGAACGAAGGGAGTGTAAACCAACTATCACCGCAATACATCCTAGCAAACCGATACAAACAACCACCCCCGCGCACAACACACACACCCAAGGCAAGATACAAAGGTGTCGGGCACCGTCACAACACCGCACCGACTACCAAGCTAACTACAGATGCGCGAAGAAGACCGCTTGGAGCCAACGGAGACCTCCATCATGATCAATCCACAACGGAGAGGTGAGACGGACTACGATGAAGCCAGGACTCCAAAACGGTGCCTCCTAGAAGGGTACGACCACGGATAGCCGCCACTGCCCGATCCCGCGGATCAAGTTTTCACTCGGAGCAAGACAAAAGAAGTGGGAATGCCGCGACGAAGCCTTCAGGAAGGATACGATGTCAACGGACGCCGCCACCGTCGGCCAGACAAGAATTGGGCAAGTGAAGTACCCCGACGCTCAAACCCCTTCGTCGCACCCTGGCTCCGCCAACCACCCGCAACCAAGCCACCCGTGTGGCCATGGATGCCCGCCCGCACCTGAGACGCACGCTCCGCCCATGAATGCCGCGCCTCCCGCTGCCAGGACCGCCGCCCTGCATTCAAACACCCCCAAGACCAGCCAAAGTGACCGGCTTTGGTCCTAGGGGGCCCCCGACCGACGAAACCGAACCCACGTCCTGCCTTGACGCGCAAGCGATCGGGGAAAGGGGGAGGTGCGGGAGCGGACGCATCCACGACCGGCACACCCTTGTGCCGGCGATGGGCAGCCTGAGCCGCCCATCCCTCCATCCATCCTCCCCACCGAAAACCCCTGTGCCGCCCCACCGCGGCGGCCGATGCAGATCAACGCTAGGCCACAGGGGTCCCGCAGCCCGCGCCAACCCCAGCCCGCCCCGCCTGTGCCCATATCTGACAGTTCCTCTCCATCCCCGTCCCTGGCGCCCCAGGTGCGCCCGCCACCAGCTGCCTATCGTGTCGCTGCAGATGAGCAGAGACGCCGCGCTGCACCCTCCCACAGCGCCATCGTGGCGCCCAACACAGCACTACGCCCTAGCCCGGAGCACTGACCCGCGCCGATCCCTTGCGAGCGAGAGGACCCTGAGGTCCCGCCGCCGCCGGCGACGGGCTTCGCCCGGCCGCGCGCTCAGGCGGCGGCGAGGGAGGTGGAGGAAGGTGGGAGGGGAGGGGAGGGGAGGCGGCCGATCTAGGGTTTCTCCCCAGTCGCCTTGCGGGGGTGACGCGGGAGGAAAGGGTTTTCTTGGAATTGACTTCCATAACATGTTGGTTTTTTAGGTAAGATTCTTGGATGATATGCACTGAAGTTTGCAGACCAAGAATTAATTTTGTTCAGAGGGATGGAAAACGGCAGTAACATACCTGAAATAATTGACTTATCTAATCCAAGCTCAGCAATTGTCCTGATCAGAGCAAAACGAAACAGAGGAACCATCATGAATGCATGTGCACTACAGAAACGAAAGAGGTCACCGAGGGAAGAAAACAAAACACAACACACGTAAGATGGAGCTCCGTTATGGTCTTGAACTCGTCGATTTCGCTCGCCTTTTGGGCGCCGCATCTGAGAGCCTTCCATGCGGCCTACGGAGTCACATGTGCACATTCCTAAGCATGGAATGGATTAATTGAGCTAATAACCCAGACGGAGAGTGTGAAAAATTACCAGCAGAATGTTGGTGGTGGTGTCCCCCATGGCGGACAGAACAACCACAGGATTGTCAACGCTGAGGACGAGCTTGGCCATCTTCTTCATCCGCTCAGCCGATGGTATTGATGACCCACCCAACTTCAACACGACGGTCGCCGCCGGTGTCTCCCCCGCCACCCACGGCCTCGCATGAGACTTCTTCACAATAGCCATCGCAGTGGGAACTTCCCCTCCCAGCCTACATTCTGTTACCTGCTGGTTATCGTACGTCGACAACGCTGAACATGGCATAACGCCTCCGGGCGCCTCCTTGGCTGAGTC
The DNA here is from genome assembly GCA_039707655.1 of Elymus sibiricus. Lineage (NCBI taxonomy): Eukaryota > Viridiplantae > Streptophyta > Magnoliopsida > Poales > Poaceae > Elymus > Elymus sibiricus. The sequence goes on along the minus strand of CM077672.1, from coordinate 480,968,310 downwards.
AACGCGTCCGTGCTGCCCGTTACGGGGAGCCGGACAGACGTCCTCTGCGCCGGCGCGGGTGGAGCTGGCTTCCGTGGATTTTTGTGGACCCGTGAGAGGCGATTTGTACACCTTACAGAGCACGAGCTTCTGGTCGGCGCCGTCGTCGTCCTGCTGCTCGAGCCCAATCTCGAGCATGATCCAACCAAGACTTTCCTTTCTGAATGATTTTGCCGCACCCGCTCCAGGCGGTTTCGTGATCTTCAACACGTAGGAGAGCGTGCGCTTGTACGCCCCAATAGATTTCTTATCGGGACCAAGGATTAGCACGCGCCTCTCCGGGTACCAGAATGTCTTTCCGGTGTCGACGCCACCACCATCGCCACAGCTGCCGCCACCTCCACCGACCTCGCGCTTTCGCTTACCCGTGGTCTCGTGGTAATTGGCGGGGCTGCAAAAGTACCACGCGAACCCTTTCCCGTCGCCTCGGTCGGTGCCTGGAGCGTGCTCCCGCCCGAGGACGAGCTCCTCAGGGGGAAGCGAGCAGACGTCCGCCTCATGGATGAAGCTGTGGGGGAAGGGCTCTCCGGCGACCCTGCACCGGAGAAGCCTGGCCAGCTCGACATCATCCAGCCGGGTTTGCAGCTCGCAGCTGGTAGACATTGACATGCCACCGGCCGATGGTTGACCGACGATGGAGGTGTTTCTTTCTTGCGTTTTGTGTTGGATGGCTGACCGGCGAGTGGGTGGGGCGGCTCTCGGGCGGGGTTTAAATACGCGCGGTGTGATGCTCTCCGGTTGGTCCAAGTTTGATGCCCGAGAATGCTACCTCTCGGGCTCGGGCACAATGGCTTGTCCGAGAGCTGACCGAGAGGGAGCCCGAAGCATACCGCGTGAAATTCCTTCCCGTCAACCAGCAGAACCCAGGGATGGGAGAAAAACCTGGCGCTGGAGCGTCCGAGAGGGATCAAATGCGGGGAATCCTATTTCGCGCGGACAGCACGTACCTTCTGTATGTCACCGTTACGCACAGTTGGCCGGCCAAACTCCATTTTCTGGTTTTCCGGCTTTCTACTTTTTTCTCATTAATTATATATATATTTCTTTTCTTTTTATATTTGTTTTTATTTCCGTTTTCGTTTTTATTTTTAAATTCATGAACACTTTTTTATTTTGCAAACATTTTCTGAATTCATGAATATTTTTTCCATACCGTGAACATTTTTGGATTTCAGAAACATTTTTTTTATTCCATGAAAAAATCAATTTCAAAAACATTATCAGAATTCGCGAACAATTTTTGATTTCAAAACATTTTTTTCAAATTAGTGAATTTTTTTCAATTCTAAACATTTTTTAATTTCATGACTTTTTTTGAATTCGGACACTTTTTTTTATTTCATGAACTTTTTTGAATTCATGATTTTTTCTGAATTCATGAACATTTTTTTTATTTTCATGAACATTTTCACGAGTAAGTTTTCAGTTTTGCGAACATTTTTCGAAATCGCGAACATATTTTGAATCTCGTGAATATTTTTAAATTACACAAATTTGATTTGAAGTTTTGAACATTTTTTAGATTTACGAACATTTTCTTAATGTCGCAAACATTTTTTTAAATCGATAAAAAAATTAGATTCCTGAAATTCTAAAAAAGGATGAAAAAATCATTCAAAGAAAACTAACGCAGTCTGGTTTGATGGATGACGGGGCAAAATTGAGTCTCTTAGGGCATCTCCAACGGCAACCCGCAAATTTCCTCCCGCATCCGTCCGCGGACAGGGGGGAATCAATCCGCGGACACGGATGCGGGAGGACGCCATCCAACCGTAGCCGCATACATTTCAAACTCCTTTTCAACAAACCAGATGAGATTCGTGCAAACAAGACCGGATTTCATATAAACACGTCCGAATTTCATATAAACATGGCGAATTTCATTACATTTACATCAAGTAAGCGGTGCTAGTCCGGCACTGGAGGTATAATTAATACCTAATCTAAATGGCCGCCCGCGGATCCCTATGTCTTCCTCATGTCCGGTAGCCCGATCACCGGACTGCCGGGAGCCCCAGAGGAATATGCTTCAGCGCAAAGGACGGCTTGCTTCCCCACCACTACTGGAATTTTCATATACGCCGGGTGCCAGGGTCTTCGCCGAGAGCCAAAGCACGGGCACTCGGCAAACTCACAGACGCCGAGAGTACCTGTCGGCAACAGGCGTACCTTGGCAAACACAACATATTGCCGAGAGTAGCACTCGGCAAAAGGGGCAGACTCGGCAAAGGCACTCTTTGCCGAGAGCCAAGCAGCCGTCGCACGGCAAAGTGTTACCACGTGGCTCATCCGGCGGCGAATGACGGCACGGTCACGGTGGCACTACTTTACCGAGAGCCGCTCTCGGCAAAGCTCCGGCTCTCATTACACTCTTATTAAGAATATTTCCGGACAGATAATGTTCATAGTGGCCATTCATATTCTAATGAATGGATGACGAAGCTTTTTATTAATCTATGATCCAACAGCACCATTACCGAGCGCCGCTCTCGGTAGGGTAAGCTTTGCCGAGGGCCGCTCTCGGCAAAGCTCCGGCTCTCAGTAAACTTTTAGTACCACCTCGCCCAGAGACAAGCAACATGACCAGTTTAAATAGTCGGATAATCCAGACGCAGTAAGCTGCGGTCTTCATTACACTCCTGTTAAGGAGATGGACCATTACTGTGAATCTTCACCCCTTCCGGGCACTGAAGATTCACAGTGATAGGCCATCTTCCTAATGATGGATGCCGGTGCTTTTTATTAATTCAATTATTATTATTTTTGAGTTTGCCGTCTGTGTGAGAGCAATGATCTAACCGTTTAAATCCAATCCTTGGGAGCTGGCACGGCGTCATCACATGGCCCCTGTAGGGTGTGGTAAGATTTTAGGCACGTTTCAAATAAGCCTCCCCTAAGGCCGCTTGTAAACCGCACCATCTCCGAGCTAGTCTCTGGGTATCGAGAGGGAACGTGTCCGGTTTGTGCAGGAAGTGCGGGTCTTGTTGCTTCATTGGCCTCGAAACTTTTCGTGCTCACAAAGGAGGCCATCGCATGACACGTGCCATGCCCCCGCATTTTTCGGACCCGCATGCAATATTCGAGAAATTTATTGCTCTGCTAGGGTTTCATCGCCGGAAATTGCAGATCTGCAAGGCGGCACATGAAATCATGCCCAGAAGCGGCATGGAAAATGCTTTGTGGTGTCCTTGGGGCATGCATATGCCTTGTGCAGAGGAGGGAGGGGCATGCCCTGCCACCGGGGGCCGAAAGTACCTCAGTGGCATGCCTGATGCAACCGTTGAAATCCTCGGAAAATTGTACGATGCCGGAATTCCTCGAGAGCTGGCCCGGTGTCATCATGTAGGAGATATGCCCTAGAGGCAATAATAAATGCTATTATTTATCTCCATGTTCATAATTATGTTTATGTTCCATGCTATAACTGCTATGGTTCTCGAGTCTACAATAACCACGAGGCTCGGAGGAAAACTCATATGCACGTGTGGAATAATAAACGGTAAAATGTATTCCTAGTCTGACCTCTAAGACTAACTCAAGTGTTGCATGATGATTCTGTTTTCCTAATCATGGGCATGACTATGCCGGCAACTTTGAGGGCACAATGTTAGGAGAACACTTGTGTTGAATCGACCCGATTAGTGTTATGCTATGAGATACATTTGTCACAAGTTAATGGTTGATAACACAGAGGAAGTTAACGTTTGCATAATTCCTTAGACCATGGGAGTGTCGAGTTTCTTCATGCTTGCTTCATGAACTTTGGGGTTTGTTAAACGTCATCCGTAAATGGGTGGCTATTACGGCGGCTTACGGGTTCATGGAAAAGTATGACAAGGGACTTGATAGCTCAAGATTGGGATTTGCTCCTCCGACGATGGAGAGATATTCTTTGGGGCCTCTCGGTGTTACGGTATCCATCATCGTCTGGCCAGACACATTGTGATTTGATCACAGGGATGCCGGAACACGGGAACGAGAAAAGAGAACAAAACCGGTAACGAGGTAACTGGCATAGTGGACAAGTTGTTGATCCACGGGGATGCCGATAAATCTCACCTCGGGTTTTTGTAACATATCGCGAAGCAACAGGAATAGCACACGGCACTGGAGGTTCACTCGAATATTTATTCGTGTGGGTATAGGGGTCAATATGTGTGTCCACGGCTCCGATGTTGATCATTGATCGGAAAGTGTTCCGGTCATGTCTATAGTTCACCGAACCTATAGGGTCACACGCTTAAGGGTCATCTATCTGCTGAATACTAGACAGGGAGTCTGAGAGAAATCACCGAAAAAGTTTCGGAGACAGCGGAAAAGTTCCGGAGAAATCGGAAGAGTTTCGGTAAAACTGAAAAGTTCTTTCGGAGTATACCATTAAATCAAAATGGTTTCGGCACACGCCTGGAAATTCTTGGAGGGTGCCAGAATTGTTCTGGGAACTTCTGGGATTTTTCCGGAGAAAAAACCAGAAATGTTCCGGAGCTGCCGGAACCGCTTTGGTTGCTTTTCGCAGATGAAAATCACTAATCCGGAATTGTCTCGGAACGCGTCCAAAATTATTTTGGTGGGTACTGGAAATGTTCTAAGACCTACAGAAATATTTTCGGATTTAACGGCCGCGGAAAAATGTTTCCGTGAATAGTAAAAAGCACTTTATGGTTACTTTATGGAAAGCCACCTTTTTGGGCTTTGTCCCAAAATATTTTGGGGATGACATGGATGGATGAGAGCCACCCTACCCCTTGGGTTTTCCTATAAATAGAGGTGGAGAGGCACTCTCCACACTCACTCTTTCTCACATACAAATGCTATGCATGATCTGGCCTTCTCTCTCCCTCCCCGCGAAATAGTTTCGTAGAGCCGAAAGGCTGTGTGGGTTCCGGTGGGAACTAGTTCTGGACGGCGAAGCCCTGCCAGATAGATGACACCGTATGTGTGCAACCCCGTAGAGAGGTCGTAGGTTCGATCTTTTTTGCCCGAGGGGCTGTTCGAGAGTGCCTCTCGAAGGGCTGTCCGAGTGACCGTCCGAGTTTCTGTGAGTGCCTCCCGAAGGGCTATCCGTGGCACCGTCCGGGGGACTGTCCGACCGCCTCCCGAAGGGCTGTCCGAGGGGCTGACGAGGGAGTACATCCTCGCGGCTGGGAGGTTGTAAATCCTAGCTGCGGGGATCTGCACCAACGATCTACATCGACTCTACTTCCGCTGCGCTACGAGTCGGTAACGATCAGATCCAAACCTTGTATGCATCTCCATAGTGATCCTGGGCTGGTGCGTAGGTCAGAAATTTTTTGTTTTCTGTCGCGTTCCCCAACACATCACATGGGCCCTGTAGGGTGTGGTAAAAGTTTGGGCGCGTTTCGAATAAGCCTCCCCTAAGGCCACTTGTAAACAGCACCGTCTCCGAGCTAGTCTCTGGGTATCGAGAGGGAACGTGTCCGGTTTGTGCAGGAAGTGCGGGTCCTGTTGCTCCGTTGGCCTCGAAACTTCTCGTGCTCTCAAATGAGGCAATCGCATGACACGTGCCACGCCCCTGCATTTTTCGGACACGCGTGCAATATTCGAGAAATTTATTGCTCTGCTAGGGTTTCATCGCCGGAAATTGCAGATCAGCAACGCGGCACATGAAATCATGCCCGGTAGCGGCATGAGAAATCCTTTGTGATGTCCTTACGGCATGCTTAGGATGGTAATCAATCATATTACCGAGAGTGGCGCTCGGTACTCGAGTAATTACCGAGAAGGGCTCTCGGCAACAGTGGAAAACCTAGATCTAGTTGTGACGTTTTTCAAGAGCTACTCTCGGTAAAGGAAAACCTAGATCTAGGTTTGATTACATTTCTGAGTGCTGCGCCGACAAGCACTCGGTAAAGGTAGCGTCCGGCACTTAAACTTATTTCCCGGTTGTTTTCTTTTCCCCGCGCCTCTCTCCCCTCCTCTGCTCCTCCCTCACCCGACCGGCGCCCCCCCGTCGACCGACCGGCGCCCCCCCGTCGACCGGCCGGCGCCCCCTCCCTTCCGGCCGGCGCCCCCCCCCCCCCCCGCGCCCCCCCACGTCCGCGCCCCCCGACCCCGCGCCCCCCCAACACCGAGCTCCTCCCCTTCGGTGAGCTCCCCCCCCCACTTCCCTCTCATGTGGATGTATTGATAGATGGATGGAGGGATGCATGGATAGATGGATGCATAGATAGATGGATGGATTGATGCTTGGATAGATGGATGAATGGATAGATGGATGCATAGATGGATGGATGGATGGATGCATAGATGGATGGATGGATGCATGGATAGATGGATGCATAGATAGATAGATGGATGGATTGATAGATGGATGGATGATATGTAGATAATTTTTTATAATATTGTATGCATGGATGCTATGTGTGCTATGTAGATAATTTTTTTGCATTAGTTTTTATGTAGTAGTTTTATCTATTAGTGGGACTAGTATTTTTTTGTAGTAGTTTTTTGTAATAGTTTTTTGTAGTAGCTTTTATGTACTAGTTTTTATCTTGAGTGAGTGACGATCATATTTGACAAATGCGAGATGTTTTCAGAGGAATGGTACCGATTGTTGTCGTAGGGGGTCGCGCTTCCTCTGCTCCTCCTCTGTGATCTTTGTATAGCAGGAGGAGCAGAGGAAGAGCGACCATCACCAACAGTCGATAAAAGTTGTTCTTGGAGGAAGAAAATCGACTTTTGACGATGGCGGTCGATCTGGGCCAGTTCGTCCTGTGATATACCTTTGTCACGCACGATGGACTGGCCCAGCTCGACCATCACCAAAAGTCAAAATACCCGTGAGAGAGTGTCCACCATATATATACCACCACCAGAGAGAGTGTCCACCATATATACGTGAGAGAGTGTCGATGAGAGTTGTTCTTGGAGGAAGAAAATCGACTTTTGACGATAGCGGTCGATCTGGGCTAGTTCGTCCTGTGATATATCTTTGTCACGCACGATGGACTGGCCCAGCTCGACCATCACCGAAAGTCGAAATATCCGTCAGAGTGTCACCATGATTAATTTGCTTAGAAGTAATCTTTGATGTTTGATTCTTATGTTATTTTTCATTGTGTGATGAAAGGTGTTAGCACCGATCGATTTCGTGGCTATGGCTTCCTCCAACGACGCAGCTTCCATTAGGGAGAAGCGCGCCGAGGACCGCTTGGCGGCGCTCATTGAGAAGAACCCGCAGCTGATCCTAATAAAGTATTTTAAGGATCTGGCCAAGAAGAATCCCCCAGCTAAGGAGGGCAAGGCCCCACCACGTAAGGAGAGTGACGACCCGGTGCCATTGAGTCCACCGACCATCATTCCCGACGACGCTTGGTCCTCCACTGCGGGGGATGCCCCCACGTGCTCTGACTACACGACCACTGGTTTCACCGACTACATCTCGGCGTAGTCACCTAGATAGTTTGATTTTGATTTAGTGATATAGTTGTGTAGCTGCTAATATGGACTTGGATGGCCATTTGCGATACTTTTGATTGTATGAGTGCTGAATGCTTACGTAGATTATGTATGATGTAACCTTGCATTATTTCTCTGCCTCTTTTTCTCTTTCTTTGTAGATGAAGTGGTATGCGGTGTACAGAGGTAGGTGTCCAGGAGTCTACGATTCATGGTCTGAATGCAATGAACAAGTGCTTCGTTACGAAGGCAGCTCCCACGACTCGTTCAATAGCAGAGAGAAGGCAGAGTATCATTATAATCAGTATGTGCTTAACCAGAAGAGAAAATCTGAATTAGTGGGTTCAGTGGATGGGTTCAGTGGATGTGCTAGCCAGAAACGGCTTATTGGGTTCAGTGGATGGAAGAACTTGATAATCCTTCAGTTCGTGATAATTGTGGTGTTGCTTTTATCATGTGGTCGCATGTAGACATGCATTAACCACTTTATTGTTTAGTAAGTAGGCACTTGTAACAAAGAGCTACTTTGTGATTTCAAATGAAGCTTGTGCGAACTATTTATATAATGCTTATGTGAGTTTGTTGTTAGACTTTGAGACTTCAAATGCATGTTTGTGTATTGTATATCTATTTTTGCTACAGCGATCCGAGGGAAAAGCAGGAGAAACAGTACTGGGAACGGATCTTTACCGAGTGTGGCTCTCGCTAAAGTGGCATGCGCTGGGAGCAGGTGGCAGTTGGCTGGGTAGTTTTGCCGAGCGTGGCTCTCGGCAAAGTGTCATGCGCTGGGAGCAGATGGCAGTTGGCTGGGGCAGTTTTGCCGAGCGTGGCTCTCGGCAAAGAGATGACGGAACCAGCGGACATGAAGTCACTTTATTTTGCCGAGAGGCACTGTTTGGCTCTCGGCAAACTCTTTGCCAAGTGTCCGTGTCCTGGCTCTTGGCAAATTCCTGTTTGCCTGGGAGGTGTACGCCGGGTGGCCTTTGCCGAGTGCAACTCTCGGCAAAGGCTTTGCCGGCGGTTATTGGCCCTTTGCCGAGTGTCCGTGGCACTCGGTGGACGGTGATATTCCAGTAGTGCACCGCTCAACAGAGCGGAACCCACGGCTGATGCTTCAGCGGGAGGGGAAGGAGGGGCCTCCGCTTCCCCGGAGCCCATGCGGGAGCGACGAAGGTCCTCGAAAGAGAAGAACCGGGCAAGACACCTGCTGTGTACGCCGGTGTCGCCTCGGCGGTGGCCTTCATGGGACCCAAGCGGCGGCGGCCTCCCGTGTTCTACTTCTCCTCGACGATGGCGGCGGACCTGGAGGCGCTGGCCACTGACTCGTTGTTCTCCGCACACCCGGCTTCTGTCTCTGCCTGCATGACGCGGTCGCAGGCGCGGTACGACGTGGCTTCGTCGACGGCCTTGCCGCCGTGCTTCCCGCCGTGCCGGCCGTGCCAGCGTCGAGCTGGCCTGGAGCGGCCATTTGCTGAACCACGCGCTGGCTTGGGCCGGCAACTAGCTCCGTCGGGCTACGCGAGGGAGGTGGCGCCGTGAGCTGCCTCTCTCGTATCCGGCCGGCTCGGCAGGCCACCAAGCCGGCTTGTATGCCGGAGAACTGCTCTTCGGAAGCCATCGGAAGAGTGGAGGAGGAGATGGGGGAGGGGGGAGGGGTGCTATTCTTGCCCGGCACCTGGCCTCGTTTAAATAGAGGGTGGAGGGGAGGAGCTCGGCCGGCGTTGCGTTTAATGTCGGCCCGTTGATGAACGGATGTATGGCCGGAGTAGGTTTCTCGGCTTCCACACATGTTTAATGGAGTCGTTTGAATGCGGCGAGGAGGCGTGTTCAGCCGGGCATGCAGTGGACGGTGCCCTCGGTCGGCGTGCCGCTTCAATGGCGGAGGCAGTGAGAGGTCGCGTCCGCCCTGAGCCGTCTTCAATGCGGAGCGGCGCGCTCTACAGCCGCATGAATGCAGGCAGATGACGCCGGACGGGAACACGCGCGGGCGAGGGGGGAGGGGTTTTGGTGGGCCAGGGCGGTCAAAAGCGGGCTTGGGATCGGTCCGGACTCCCGCAAACCTCCCACACTTTTGTCTCCGGTTTGCGGGAGAAATTGCGTCCGGACCGCTCCGTGGACCGATATAGATCGGCGTTAGATGACTCACGCGATCCGGACGGATGCGGACAGTTTGTGGGTCAGCCTTGGAGATGCCCTTAGGGGTGTGGATGGCGCTCTTCACCGTGTTCGCCGCAAGGAAATTCCAGCAGCCCATTGGTAGTAATAATCTAGTTGCCTTCTAGTGACAAATACTTACCATCAGTTGGCGCTCTCTGCCTAATCTTACAATTCTGTTCTGTTCCTGACAATGAAGGACGACATTGGCGACAAGTCGGTCTTCATGTTCAACGCCCTCCCCGAAGAGGAAAAGAACGCTCTGCTGTAGAGGCTCGAACCGCTGACTGGGCAGAAGTTTGAGTAGCAGGTTTTGTCAGTCAATCAATCAGGATTTTCCAACTGAGCAGAATCTTGAATAGATGTAGCCAGCACAATGCATGTAGTTACGACTGTAACCGTTGTATATGTTAGTTTGGGGTTAATTAAAAAAGAAAACATGCTAGGGCATGTTCTTTTTTGAAAAGGAGGATGGCCCCTAGCCTCTGCATCCGGGCGATGCATGCAGCCATTTTATTAACTGTTCATATAAAATCTTATAAAGTAATTCATCAGTAAGTCTAAAGCCACCATCTTGGCAACATCTGTCGCTACTCCTATCCACTTGACGAAGGGGTGCCGAATGTCCGAGCCGAATACCAAACAGACCTCGCACCAAAGCCTAACATCTAAAGCCGGAGGCCCCATCCAAGCCGCATTGTCGGGTCTAGGGCATACACCGGTCCGGCGCACTCTTAGAGGCCGCCGCCACCGTCTTCCACCGATCCATCTTCAGAGCAGGTACTGACGCGTCAGCCTTGCCAGGCCTACCGTCGACGCCACCACGCGCTAGACAACGCCACCTCCCTACGCGCGTCCATCATGACACATCCGTCGGCGAGACTCCACGCCGTCGATGCGTCACATGGAACGCCGCTCCACCGCTGTAACCGTCCACTGATCCCTCAGGCCAATGCACACCTCCAAGAATGACGCCCCCACGAGGGGAACGACACCAGAGTGCCGCCATCATCTGATCGATTGATCAAAGGTTTCCCCCGAAGGTAGCGGAAGGAGGCGGGAACTTTACCTCGATGATGCCTCCAAGAAGGAAACCGCCAAGGGTGTCACCATCACTGGCTCCGGCCACCGGCCGTAGACAAGGTTTTCACCCGGATCTTGTCCCACGAGCATCCATCCGACATCATGTGCATCGGCCAGACCACTTTCAAAGCCCCAGATCTGGCCTCCCAGATCTAGCGACCACCCATAGCAGCACTGCCACCGTGGGAGCCCTGGCACACCGGCCACTGCCTGCGTGTGCCACCACTAGCGTTCGGGGGAGGGTTGCCACCCCACCTCGCCAAACCGCGAGAGCCGCCCCGGGGGGGAGGGGGTATCCCACGCGCGCTCGTCACCATCACTGATCCGATCTAATCCAGAGCAAAAGCCACCAGATCACCGTCGGATTTCCACCCTGGCCAGGGACATCACCACGCCATGCCGCCGCGGGTCACCTGAGCTTCACCCACCGCCACCTTCCAGGGCCGCCGCCCCAGGATCCCGATCTGGCCAACCCGAACCTCCACGGCGTCCTCTCCACTTCGCCGCCACCAGGCAGCCACGTCACCGCCCAAGGCCGATGCCCGGAGCACGCTGTCGCGCTGCCATGGATCAGATCGCGGCAGCGCTATCACGCGCGAGGAGGTCCCGCCCCACCCCCACCTACGCGAGTCAGGGAGGAGAACTCTGCCACTGCCGTCGGCCGTCGGGCTTAGCCCAGCGGCGTCCTCCGGCAGCGGCGGCGGGTAGGGAGGGAGGTGGTGGTGACCCTGGCGGCTAGGGCTGAGGAGCCACCCGAATCGCCCGAGACGGGGGCGACGCGAGGGCACGGCCGGCTGCAGGGCATGTGCTGGTATATAACTATATATAGATGAGAATCTTGTAACTGTGATGTCGCTCCAAAATCTGTTACTGGATGTGGAATTGTGGATGGCCAACCAATTCGCCAGGGGCAGAAAGCTGAGAACAAACCCCTTAAACTGAAACACTTTTTTTTTGGAAAAGGAGGTTAAGACCCCCGGCCTCTGCATCAATCGATGCATACGGCTATCTTTATTTATTATTCAACAAAGGTCTAGCAAAAGCATACATCAAGCCACCCGAAGCCACCACTCACACCTACAAAACTCGATAATGTGGAGTGCTCTCACTCCCCATATCTAAACCCGGTCTCGTCGACGATCCATCCACATAACGTATCGAAACGAACAGCCGGTGCAGCAGACCTAAAGCGTACACCACATGCACACGTTTTAGACGCCGCCATCTTCATCGGACCGCTGACCCATCTTCAGGAGAGAGATCCGCATCATCCTTGCCAGTCCGTCCATCCGTCGACGCCACCACGGCGCCCAATGGCGCCACCGCCCCGCGCTCGTTCGTCCAGACGCGAAGATTCTGGAAGATCTGTCGTGCGTAGCACCTGCCGACCAGGCATGACATAGCGTAGCACCTGTCGGCCAGGCATGACTTGACATCTCCACCGAAAGCTCCGTGCAAGACAAAGCCGCTCCACCTCCTGCCTCTGTCTTCCAGCGCTGCTCCACAAACGATGCTCCCAAAAGAGAAAACGACACCGCAGTACCGCCATCGTCCGATCTGGAAGACCAGATCCTAGGGTTTCCCCCGGAGCAGCACGAGTGGGTCGACAGTAGTTACACGACGATGCCTTCATCAAGGTAACGACGCAGAACGCTGCCATCGCCTGCCATAGGCTCAGTTTTCACCGGCAACTATGTCTTCCCGACTCGCAGCCGGAGCTAGATGACGGATCACGAGATCTGACCATCCAGCGTCAGGCCGACCACCTCCGACGGAGGAGATGGCCACCACCGCCGGCTGCACCGGCCAGATCAGATCTGACCGGAGGCGCCGCCGATCAGTCCACCATGGCCTCCACGCCGTCGCCGCCGATCCGACGCCCGATGGCGCGCCGACCGCAGCCGCCGCCTTCCTTGTACAGGGCTGCGCTGCGCTGCGCTAGCAGCTGCCGCCGCCCGAGACAGGGCCGGCCACCACGCCGCCACAGCCATCGCCGCCGTGCCTCATAGATTGGATCGGCCGCCGAGCTCGCATCGAACCCGCCGCCGCCGCGCCGCGCACGACGCCGCCAAGAGTTGCCGCCCGCCGCGCCGCCGGACCCCGCGTTAGCCCGGCGCCTCCTCGCGATCTGGCCGTCCCGTGCCGGCCGTGATGCTCGAAGGGTGGAGAAGCCCCGCCGCCGCCCTGCCAGCCAGGCTTTGCCTGGTGGCGCTGCGAGGAGGGGGGAGAGGCGGGTGGGTTTACCCCCGGGTCGCCCACGGGGGCGACACGAGGGAGGCAGGGGCGAATTGGCCAAAGTGTATATTTATAAACTGAAACACTTGACCTACATACTGTATCATTTAGTGTTGCTGTGCCGTGAGTTTGCATATGTTTAGCAACAGGTAAAAACACGGGCTGCGTATGTTGTTTTGGTTTGGATGGTTGTGCATTTCTTAGGAGTTAAGACGCATGTACACTACCCTGGCATCTGTTGCCATTTTGTAGGTCGGTTTCGGGCTGGGCACTTTGATTAGCACTGAAATACTCCCTCCGTTCATAAATATAAGATGTTTTGGATATTTCAAAATAAACTACATACCGACTGAAATGAATGAACAAACACATTAAAACTCATCTACATACACCCCATTCAGAAAAAAGTTAGAACATCTTATATTTATGAACGAAGGGAGTAAAATCTACTCCCTCCGCTTCAAAATAAGTGTCGTGGAGTACTCGGCTTAGCTGCGTGGAGAGTAGGGGAATGTGTAACAAGAAGAGTAAGTTGCCGCCGAGCAGTACATCATTTTAATCCCATTTGGTGCCAGTAATCAATTATTCATCGCACATGAAACAAGGGCTGTGACTAAGAATCAACTTCCTCGTATGCACCTGATAACCCCCCTCTAAACTTTCTTTTTAAGGTGGCATCCCTCTTCCTGCATGTTGCCCAACAGCAGCAGCCTGCGAGCGATCTTATTGCCGCGACGAAATCTTCTGCGAGGGATCCCACGAGAAACTACTTTAAGCTTTTCTTGTGGCGCCGTGGCGGTGCATTAGCCCTGAAGTTGGGGCCGTCCAGACAAGTGTAGTCTGCACAACGCCGCATGAAGCCGCAAGAAGCCGATGAAGAAAATGTCGTCGTTCACCAACGGATAATCGTTGTCGGACAGCAGCATGGGCTCCATTTCCTCCAGAGTGATGCCATTGGTGTCCGTCCTTTCCGCGAGCCCCTGCGCCCCATTGGCTTCAACTTGACGCATCCAGGACAGAAATTCGTCATCTTCAAGCGCACCGGTGGCCATGGCCGGAATCAGATCATTGCCAGTCTGCACCACAACAATGCTGCCACTCGGGTCAGTAATTTCCGCCCTTTCCGGACGCACACGCCGTGCAGCCTCACACACGGCTTTTCTCTTGAGGCCGGAGCTGGACACCGCCGGGGATGAATTTGCTGGGATTGCACACTCCTCTGCTCCATGGACTTCTTCTTTTTTTCTTCGAAATGGCAGAATTTCTGCATTCATTAAGAAGAAAAGAGTTGCTCAGTTAATTGGGGAAAACCGAACGAAAACCAGATTGCCCGGTTAATTATGAAGAACCAAGCGAAAACCATCACAACCGCTGAGTGGCACATATAAGATACCCCCACACACCACGCCAACGAGGGCCTCGTCGAGACAGCACACAGGCGTCATCGTCATCACTCCTCCCCTAGAGGCGTCATCACCATCCCAAAACCCTGAGCAAACAACTCCGACTTCGCCGTAAGCGATCGTCGACCCAGCCCACACTGAAGAGGCCGTGTGGAGATGCATGAAGACCGTGCCAAAACTCAGCCACCAGCGACTAGGCAGCGCAGCTCTGACTCTGACGGAGAACCATGAAGTAGAACTAGATACGGCTGGCGCCGCAGAAGATCATCGAACGAACCACCTGCTGCCCGTCATCGTACGCCACCGGGGCCCCACCACCGCAGCTTCTACTTCGCAGCAACAAACCAGCCGAGACAATCCTGCGGACACACCGGAGAAGAGCCGACTACCTCAACCATAGCCACGGCTCCGACATTGCTCCCCTCATCATCGTTGCCACAGAAGCCTCGACGCCAACACCACCATCTTCCGCTGGTCCCGCTCGTCAATACCCAGCTCCAAAGACGAAGCCCCCAGGAGGGAATACAACACCAAGGCGATGTCATCGCCCGATCAAACAAGATCAAGGGCTTCCCCCGGAGCTGCAACGATCCATACGGGAGGGGTGCGGCAACAATACATCGATGCCTCCAAGAAGGTATGCGACGGCCACGGCCACCGCCATCGCTGGTCACGGCCACGACCATGACAGGGTTTTCACCGAAGCACCCGACACCACCTCATCCGCACATCATCTCACAACAACGTCCACCTAGCACCACCACCGAGCCAGCTCACAGATGAAGAAGCCCCTCGTCGGAGCGACCAACCGCACCTTGCGGAGGCCACCGACCGGCACCAGCCGCTGGATCATCTAACCGCTGACCGAAAGCCGGATCACCGGACGCAGCATGAACCGCCAATCCTTGCCGAGCACCACGCCGACAGGACCTGAGAAATGCCGCCCGAGGCCATGAACCACCTCGGTTCCCAGCCGCGACCAAGCCCCCACGCGCACACGCACCACGCGCGCATGCCGGAGAACGGAGAAGATTCAGCAGTCACCGGCGCGCTCCTGCACCCTCACAGCGAAGCCGCTCCACCATGCCGCCCGAGCAGCAACCCCTCGCTGCGCTACCGCATAGCCTCCCGGCGGCAGATCTGCGCGGCCGGACCCCTTGTGCTGCACCTCCCCGCGCAGCAGCACCTCGACCCAACTCCGCCCCCTCGTCGCTGCTCTTCCCACCCAACACACCCGTGGCAAGGAGCAGAGCATCCGAGCAGTAGAGCACTGCCCGAGCCCCCACGCATGCCCAGCATGGCCGCGCCCTCGCCGCGGCGCCCCTGCAGGACGGCCGCGTCCTCCTCGCGGCACCCATGCAGCATGGCCGCGCCCTCGCCGCGGCACCCCTGCAGCATGGCCACACCACCATGCCCCTTCCCGCTCAGATCCGCGCGCCTCCCCTCCGCGTGCCCGCGCCAAGCACCGCCTTGCGTAGATCCGCGCCAGCCGGCCTCGATGCGCCCGCCCTGCCCTTGCGCTGCCCCGCCGCGCCGCCTCGAGCCAGCGTAGCTGCCGCCCGAGCTCCCGCCGAAGAAGACGGCCCGCGCCGCGCCACCTCGAGCGGAAGGAGGAAAAGGCCCCGCCGCCGCCGAGCCGCACGGGCTTTGCCCGGCGGCGGCGAGGTGAGGCGTGGGTGGTGGGTGCGGCGCTCCTGGCGGCTAGGGTTCGCTGCCGGCCGCCCACGGGAGCGACCAGGAAGCGAGAGCTGTCCATGGACTTCTGGTATGAAGCGCTTCTCATGCAATTCCGAACGGAGGGCCTGAACGCAATCTTCTGCCACACTGGCAGGCACCACCAACGAAACATGCGCCACCTGCCCATGAACAAATAGCGTCGTTGCTCTCTCTCGTTGCATGATCGATCACAAGATTCTGTTTTCTTTTTCTTTTTAAGTGGGAAGAATCGATCACAAGACTCCGAATCCCTAGTTTGCGCAGCTTGTCTTGAACATTGCACAAAAAGAAGAGGAAAAAGACCATTTTTCATCTTTGTGCAAGTGGAATACAGTACCTTGGATGAATCTTGCAGGCTCTTCTGGACATTAACGTTAATGCTCCGTAGAACACTGAGCGCCTGACATGAAGCAACACATACGGCCAGAATTATCAACCACGGCCAGCTAATGTACAGTGTAACGAACGTTCACTAATACAGGCATGTAAATTGCGATAACAATCTAAAGCAAAATCACTAGTGATCTCCATTCAACGTTGAGAGCGTGTCACAAAGTTTTAGTTGCTCAGTGTATCTCTACTTGTTACCTTTCCGAGAATGAATGAAGACATCTGTGCGTTCCCTGTGAGGTAGATGACTGATCTGCCCTCTAGTCGATTAACACCTGCATATTTTTGGAGCTCTTCCACTGCGTGATCAATAGCCTGGTACGTCACCAGTACAACAGAGTGAATCCGGAGCACAATTTATTTATTAAGATGAAAACACAATATATAGCAGGATAGATGAAAAAAAAAACGTATTGCGTTGTTGGCACCTAGCTAACTGGATAAAACCAATGGTAGTATAAGATTGAAATGCTTACCAGCTTGATCAATTTCCCAGTCAAAAGTTCAGATGGAAGTAATGCAAACGACATCTTGCCTTCGCCTTCACTAGTGGTTATACAATCGACGGGGATGCCCAAATCTTCAAAGATTGATAAGGTCTGCTCAAGCAAAAATGACGTAATCAGATAACCATTACTCCCTCCGATCGAAAATAAGTGTCGTGGTTTTAGTTCAAATTTGAACTACGACCATAACACTTAATTTGGATCGGAGGGAGTAATATATAACTGAAGATACAAATGGAGAGACAGAAAATTGTTGCTGGTATAGTACATTGTTCGTACCTTGCATATAAAAAAGTTGTGGCCAAGCTTACTTGTATTCTCTATCTCCATCATGGTAATATTTGATTTCAGTACAATGTCAGTGCTGGTGGTTAATAATATACTCTGAAAAATAATGCACATCCAGCAATAGTTATTACACATGGAAGAATTAACCACAATAGTTAGTATTAGCTTCCCCACCAGAACGAAACATAGCCACTCCTTCACCATAGCCACCCTACTAAGTACTCTAGATTTCCCCTGATCCGGGGCCAACCAGCAGAGCTCGTTACCTCGTTATCGCGCGACGAAGAAGCAGGTGGCGGCGTTGGACATGTATTGTCGCCACCGGACATGCCCCTGTGATTGGCCGAGTCTTCTACTCCAGATGTACCGGTACGGGCAGCCGCATAGACGTCCTCGCCGGCGGCGGCGGGACTGCGAGGCAAGGGCGACCTGTACACCTTGCAGATCTCCCACTGCTGGCCGGTGCTGCCGTCCTACTGCTGGAGCCCAAACTCGAGCATGCACCAGCCCAGCCGTTCGTTTCTGAACGGTTTTGCAGCAGCAGGCGGATTCATGGTCTTCTGCACGTACGAGAGCGTGCGCCAATACGCCCCAACGGTTTTCCCGTCCGGGCCTCGAATAGGAATCTTGCCCCCCTCCGGTGCCAGAACCTCCTCTCTCGGCCGCCGCCCACCTGGCGGTTCCGCGGTTCCGCCTCGGTGCGCCACCCGCGCCTTGCTGGAAATTGGGGGCGCTGCTGAAGTACCACTTCATCCCTTTGCCGTCGGTCCCCGGAGCGGGGTCACGGCCGCGGACGAGGTCCTCGGGGTCAGCGGAGTAGGCGCTCACCTCGTGGATGAAGCTGTACGGGAACGGTTCTCCGGCCACCCTGCGCCGGAGAAGCCCGGCCAGCTCGAGGAAATCCAGCTTGGGCGGCAGGGATTGCGGCTCGCCGGTGGCGGACATGTCGCCGGAGGTTCTTGACCGAGGAAGGGAGTGTGAACTCTCTGTGGACTGGGGGTTGGAAAAGAGGATTTTCTTTGGTGCTTATAACATGCGGTTGACAGGAGTAGTACGTCCGAGCCCGACTGTACGGAGCCCGAGCGTACGGATCGGTGCCCGGATCCGAGAGCTATGGTCCGATCTCCATTTTGTGCGTGGAAGGCCCGAGTCCTGCCCAAACCCCATGTGGAGCGTCGGGTCGGAGCAAATCCACAGTAGAAATGCGTTTCTGACTCCTCTGCCGCGTCGCGGAAAGTGGATTCACGAGGGGGCACGGGGCCAGAAACTCAAATTCTTTTCAACATGCTCACTAAGTCATGCATTTAAGTCTTCTGCCCCACTAAGGGCCAGTTCTTTTGAGTTATGCTGTGAAAATAAGCTCGTGTGAAAATAAGCTTTAGATAAGCTCCTGTGAAAATAAGCTCCAGATAATAAGCTAGCGAGTTCTTTTTAGTGCCTGTTTTTTCAGCTTATCTATGGTATGGTCAGTGAAAAATCTATAATGCCCTTGGACTATATTGTTGTTTGGATTAAATGATATCACACTCTTTGTTATCATTTTGCTACCCATATGAACATAAATCTGACTTCCAAACACCACAATATGTTATAATCAAACATGAGGAAGGTCATTGTCTGACATACGAATATCATACGTGCATCATTAGCTCACGTACGAGTACACGAGTAATTGAGAAGAAGACATGAATAGAGAAGATCTTGACATTATTACATGGTTCTCCCAACAAAAGCATACACCCTAGAGCTAACCATCATGGGAAGACACTTGTAGCAATAGCATCACGGATGGACCCCATAGTACCGTCATCGATGGGTGCAAAGTGATGAGAAAGACTCTCCTCATGAGCATAAGATCCATTCTCAACCAGGTCGAAATGTTGATCACTTAGTCTTGAAATGCCGGATGATTTTTGGGTTAATGTCTTCCAAACAACATACTCTTTTTTCATCACATCCCATTTATTCTTGAATTTCTTTTTGGTATATTCTCTCCTCGTGCGCTCAAAAAATTTCTTATCAAATTGTCGCAACCAAGGTTTGTCAATGTTCCTTCTTTGCCACGGTTATTGACCTTCATTTCTTCTACACAAATACTCCCCCTGTTCCTAAATATAAGTCTTTCTAGAGATTTCAATATGGACTACATACGGATGTATATATACGTACTTTAGAGTGTAGATTCACTCATTTTACTCCGTGTGTAGTCCATATTGGAATATCTAGAAAGACTTATATTTAGGAACGGAGGGAGTATCATTGAAAGTTGTAAGACCCACATTATCCCACTGTGCTTTCATCTTGTTTTCATCATGGCAATACAAAATAATAGCAAAAGTTAATATAGAGGATAGATAGGCCATCAATTTTTGTTCTACTGCAAATACAATGGTAGCATACACATAGGTCATCAATTTTTCTTCTATGCAAATACAGTGGCGGCAACCAGATGGGCAACAATCTTGTAGTACTACTTGCCAGCACATCAATATAAAAATTAGTTGAAACTTTTGTACTACTACATGGCACAATTAGCACATCCACAATCAGCACATCTACATCTTGTACTACTAATTGTGCACAATCACCACATCCATATCATAGCAAATCTAGATGAAAATTTTGCCCCAAAAAAATCACAGGAGCTGCTCACCTTGGCGGACGACATGCTCACAACCACGGATTGGGAGGAGGTGAGGGGGAACGGGGGTCCTTCGCCGAATCAGCACGTCGGCCGGCGTGGGCGCCGTCCGACGGAGTGGAGCCCTGGCCGAACCGGGCCAGGAGCTGCTGCTGGACAGGGGGGAGGCAGCCAGGCAGGGGACGCGCCCGAGGGAGCTGGGGCGGGAGATGTAGGCCTAGCCGCTGGCCATGTTGCCGGAGATGGGCTCGTCGAGGAGCAGAGGACCAGCGGCGACGGCGGCGGCGGGTTCGCTCGAGGAACCCTAGGCGGGAGCGAGAGACCTGTGGTCGTGTGCGGGAGGGAGGGGATCGAGTGCGAGTTTCTGGTGCGGGACTAGGCAGTGGCATTTTTGGCGTAATAAGGGCAACTCCAACGCACACGACCCCAAACGGACGAAAATCGTCCGTTTGGGGGGTGGCAATGGGGCGTGTCCGCCCGGATTTCTGTTTGCGCCGGCCGGGCGCCCAACGCGCGGCCGCATCTTCGGCCGCATCTCGTCCGCCGGAGGCCATGTACAATGAAATCAAGCATAGCAAATAGTTCAAATCAAACATAGCAAATAGTTCCACGTCCGAAATAATCTTTTATTACAACCCAATCAAAATTTAAAAAATATCAAATAGTCTTATAAAACCACTCAAAGTTTGTGTGCATGAAAAAAGATTAAACCGATAGATCTACTGGTTGCCAATGTGAGTCCACATGTTCTCAACCAAGTCATCCTGGAGCTGCGTATGAGTCTGCCAATCACGCATCTCACGATGAAATTGGACGAACTGTTGAAAGGTTGTAGGAGGTGGGTGCTCAGGCTCAACATTCTCACCCTGGAAATCAAACCCTTGGTCGTAGATGCTGTCATCACGCTCATCCTCCACAATCATGTTGTGCATGATCACACAAGCAGTCATCACCTCCCAAAGATTCTGAATGCTCCATGTCAATGCACGGTTTCGAATGATACCCCAACGAGATTGAAGCACACCAAAAGCACGCTCCGCATCCTTCCTAGCACTCTCCTGCATTTGGGCAAATCTCTGTCCCTTCTCTCCTTGCGGATTGGGTATGGTCTTCACAAGAGTTGACCACTGAGAAGAGATACCATCAGCTAGGTAATATCCCTTGTTGTAATGGTGGCCATTGATCTCAAAGTTGACCTCTGGGGAGTGGCCTTCTGCAATCCTTGCGAACACTGGAGATCGCTGAAGCACGTTGATATCATTGTGAGAACCAGGCATGCCAAAGAAAGAATGCCATATCCACAGATCTTGTGAAGCCTGCACCGCTTCAAGTATGACAGTGGCACCTTTCACATGGCCCTTGTACTGCCCCTGCCAAGCAAATGGATAGTTCTTCCACTTCCAGTGCGTACAATCTATACTACCAAGCATGCCCGGAAAGCCCCTATCGGCATTGATCGCCAACAGCCTCTCTGTATCAGCGGCAGTTGGCTCTCTCAGGTACTCAGGGTCGAACACTGCTACCACAGCCTTGCAGAAACTATACATTGAGAGGAGACATGTGGACTCACTCATGCGCACATACTCATCCACAAGATCACCAGGAATTCCATATGCAAGCATGCGAATAGCCGCAGTGCATTTCTGGTAAGAGAAGCCAAGCTTGCCAAGGGCATCCTCTTTGCACTCAAAGTATGGGTCATATGATACCACTCCCTCCCGAATACGATTGAACACATGTCTCCTCATTCGAAATCGGCGACGAAATTGATGTGGTTTGAAGAGTGCGGTATTCTCAAAGTAATCGGAATAGAGAAGGGCGTGACCTTTCTCCCTGTTGCAGTTCAAGGCTGGAGCATGGCCGGGGATTGATCCCCTATACCGAGGGCGCATCCTACTAATGTGGTCATGGACGACCAATGCAGCCACCACTATCTCCTCATCGTCCGAGGATGAATCATCCGATGAACAAATAAAGTTGTGAAAGAAATACTCATCCCCGCTATCCATGGTACCTTGAGAGCAAAGCGTCGAACACCTTGCGGTCGTGGTGGAGACGCGGCCGGAAAGAGCACGTTGAGCCCCCCTCGCAGGCAGCAGAGCAAGGTGGATGACAGCGGGTGTCCTGCGGGAATGCTGCTCCTACCGGAAGTTGTTGGAGTAGACAGGCGGTGCCGGCGGCCGTAGCTTCTCTCCCATCGGCAAAAAGGAACCACGAACGCCGGCAAAAAGCTCCTCCGAAACGCAGGCGTGGGCCGGCTATGCCGTGGCGTGGTCGTGGTTCGGACGGCCTGGATAGAAGGCGGCGCGGTCGGCCGGGAACGTGGGTGGCGGCGGTGATGGCGAGGGGCGAAGGGCGGAGCGAGGGCAGGGGAGGAGAAAAGGGGCTGTGCCACCGACGGGAGGGCCAGGGGAGGACAAGGGTACGCGTCCCGCCCGTCCGTGTGCGTCCATTTCGAAGCAAACGCGGCCCAAAGTTGAGCCGGGAATGGGTAGAAAGCGGACCGAAAACGGACATTGGTCCGTTTGCTCCCGCGCGTTGGGCCGCGATTTCTGTCCATTTACCCCCAAACGGACGCGGCCGGACCATTGCTAACTTTTTTAAATAATACACTTTTTTTATTAATTTTCAGAAATATTACGCCGTTTTATTTTTTTAAAAAAATAATACATTGTCGGCCTTCTGGTGGCCGACTGGATCCTGTCGGCCAGGAGGAAGCCGATTGGTGCCCTTTCGGCTATAGGGTGGCCGATTGGCCTCCTGTCAGCCTAGGGGTGGTCGATAGCCCTCTCGGCTGCTGGTGTTGGATCCTGTCGGCTTCCCGTAGGCCGACTGGAACTAATCGTCTTCCCGTAGGCCGACTGGAACTTATTGTCTTCCCGTAGGCCGACTGGAACTAATTGTCCACCCCTAAGCCGATAGGTGCATGGGACCCCCTACGTTTTCCGCTTCTGGGTTCCCTCTTATATCTCGGGCCGCCGTTTCCGCCAGTATCTCCCGCCACATTTTCCCGCTTTCTAGTTCCGGCCACATTTTCCCGCTTTCTAATTCCGGCCACATTTTCCCACTTTCTAATTCCCGCCATATTTTCCCGCTTTCTAGTTCCCGCCATATTTTCCCGCATTCTAGTTCCGGCCACATTTTCCCGCTTTCTAATTCCCGCCATATTTTCCCGCTTTCTAGTTCCCGCCATATTTTCCCCTAAGCCGATAGGTGCATGGGACCCCCTACGTTTTCTGCTTCTGGCTTCCCTCTTATATCTCGGGCCGCCGTTTCCGCCAGTATCTCCCGCCACATTTTCTCGCTTTCTAATTCCGGCCACATTTTCCCGCTTTCTAATTCCCGCCATATTTTCCCGCTTTCTAGTTCCCGCCATATTTTCCCGCTTTCTAGTTCCGGCCACATTTTCCCGCTTTTTAATTCCCGCCATATTTTCCCGCTTTCTAGTTCCCGCCATATTTTCCCCTAAGCCGATAGGTGCATGGGACCCCCTACGTTTTCCGCTTCTGGGTTCCCTCTTATATCTCGGGCCGCCGTTTCCACCAGTATCTCCCGCCACATTTTCCCGCTTTCTAGTTCCGGCCACATTTTCCCGCTTTCTAATTCCGGCCACATTTTCCCGCTTTCTAATTCCCGCCATATTTTCCCGCTTTCTAGTTCCCGCCATATTTTCCCGCTTTCTAGTTCCCGCCATATTTTTCCCGCTTTCTAGTTGCCGCCATATTTTCCCGCTTTCTAGTTGCCGCCTATATCTCCCGCCATATTTCCCCGCTTCCGAGTTCCCGCCTATTGTTGTCTTCTCAACCTATAAAACACCCTCGGCAGTAAGGTGGGTAAGCAATCTAGTGTAGTGTCGTAGTCTCGCAAAGATGTCCGGATATCCTTTTGATCGTAGTTTTCACACTGGTATGTCCAAATGCCTTCTGCGTTTAGCCGCCGATTTCAGCGTTGACAACATATTAGTTCCGTGGGACGAACTCATCAGTAGTGACACACTACTGAATGAGCTGGCTCACGCATTAAGTAGGTGCGGGTGGCCTTCCAGGACATTTGAGGTGGTACGGAAAGAACTTCTCAGGTTGCATGGAAGATGGAAGAAGCAACAGCATAAGGGTGAATCCTACTTAAAGTTTGCAGCAGAAAATACTTTTCTATGGACTGCCGACATCGAGGATGAAGACGATATCTTCATGCCGAGCACCAAGGCCAAGAGTAGCGCATCGTCGAAGGGCAAGAGTTTTGCATCGTCGAAGGGCAAGCGTTCTTCATCGTCGAAGGGCAAGAGTTCTGCATCGACGGAGGATGACGATGATGACTTCATGTAGTTTTTACGTTGTATGTTGTAAGTTCAGTCCTACCTACCGTTTAATTCAGATGTAGTTGTATCCAGTTGTTTGTACTGTCTTATTGTAAGAGAAGTATGTTCTATCTAATTATGATGCTGTAGTTGGCGCACGACGTTGGATAACAGAGTACTAAAACAGAGTAGGCATATGTCTCATACATAAGTACATAGTCATTTGGCTCATACATAGAATAAACATAAGTCTCATACATAAGTAGATAGTCATGTCTCTACTGATAGATAGAAGCGTCACTGACGACGTCTGCCATGGTGCTCAGGCTGTGCATCAGGCGTCGACCATCCAAACCTGTGGGGTGCCCTAATGTTACGAGGAGGAATCTCAGACTCGTCCTGGTCATACTGTGTATCCTGTGTGGGGCCTGGTGGAGGAGTTGAATACATGTTCATCCACTGGGTGTGCTGCCACATGTGATCCTGTATGTTCTCCTCAGGATCTTGATCACTCCCCCACGTGGATCCGGATATGGACGCCTGATATCCGTAGGCTCCTGCAGGAGGGAACGTTAAGTCATGAAGAACTAGGTCGCCTCAATTCATATTGAAAACAGTAAATATGAAGAGACATACCAGCTGGCTGTGGCTGAAACACGAAGCTCGATGTGGGACCCTGCTACTGTGGCTGTGGCTGAAACACGAAGCTCGACGTGGGACCCCGGTGCTGTGGGTGCTGCCACGTCGAACTGCCAGGTTGGTCAGGAGGGGGTGGCCTGGTCGTCGGCGTATGT
Source organism: Elymus sibiricus (assembly GCA_039707655.1). Taxonomy (NCBI): domain Eukaryota; kingdom Viridiplantae; phylum Streptophyta; class Magnoliopsida; order Poales; family Poaceae; genus Elymus; species Elymus sibiricus. The sequence continues at coordinate 480,943,345 of CM077672.1, read as the reverse complement.
GCTAGACGTGGACGTGGCTGCTGTCGGTGGGTGGAGGGACGCGGCTGGTGGTGGTGGTGGTGGTGCTGCTGAACAACGTATCGCGAGCTTTGTTAATATAGTTGGATCATATGGTGTTTCTTCCCTCTCTATCTTTGTTGTGATGAATCGAATCTTTTCCCTTTGAGATTTCGTTATTGTCGGATTGAATATTTCAGATTTGAGAACACTTGATGTATGTCTTGCATATGAATACCCGTGGTGACAATGGGGTATTATATTGATTCACTTGATATATGTTTTGGCATTCAACTCGCGGATTCCCGCGGTGATATTGGGGTAATCTATGCATAGGGGTTGATGCACGTTTTCATTATCTTTTCTCCGATAGAAACTTTGGGGTGCTCCTTGGAGTTCTTTGTGTGGATTGAATATTATGATTATGAAGTTGTTTGATGCATATTGTATAATCAACTCATGGATACTTGTGGTGACATTGGAGTATGTAGGTGACATTAGAGTTGGTTGATGTGTATCATATGGTGTTATTTTAGTACGAACTCTAGGGCTGTTTGTGACACTTATAGGAATAGCTCAATAGATCGATCGGAAATGATAACTTTGAGGTGGTTTCGTACCCTACAAACAATTTCTATCTTATGTTCTCCGCTAATAGGAACTTGGGAGTGATTCTTTATCACACGTTGAGGGATGGTTATATGATCCAATTATGTTAGCATTGTTGAGAGATTGCACTAGTGAAAGTATGAACACTAGGCTTTGTTTTTGAGCATTGCAATACCGTTTATGCTCTCTTTTGTTACTTGCTACCTTACTGTTTTTATATTTTCAGATTACAAAAACCTATATCTACTATCCATACTACACTTTTATCACCATCTCTTCGCCGAACTAGTGCACCTATACAATTTACCATTGTATTGGGTGTGTTGGGGACACAAGAGATTTCTTGTATTTGGTTGCAGGGTTGTTTGAGAGATACCATCTTCAACCTACGCCTCCCACGGATTGATAAACCTTAGGTCATCCACTTGAAGGAAAATTGCTACTGTCCTACAAAACTCTGCGCTTGGAGGCCCAACACGAGTCTACAAGAATAAGTTGTGTAGTAGACATCAATCATATCTGCATTGCCCTTTTGTCTGCGAAATTTCATCTTTCTTTTAACTATGGTGGAATTCAAATAATTTCATCTTGCATTGCCAGAACTTTGAAACTCAACCATGCCGTTATCAAGATCAGAAATACGCAAATTTCAGGGAAGCAACAAGAACATCGGGTAACAGATTTTATCTGCTACGCGCACAAATAATTTTCAGCAATAGAACTCATCTACTACAAAATTATATTGTGCAACACCCATACATCTCTATGTATTCTAGATCATAACCTGCATCTACGCATAGCACGGCTCTTGATGCCACTGTAGGGGAACGCAGCAGAAAACAAAAAATTTCGGTACTGCGAGCACGCCCAGGAACCCTATGGAGATGCATACAAGGTTTGGATCTGATCGTTACCGACTCGTAGCACTGCGGAAGTAGTCGGTGTAGATCGTTGGTGCAGATCCCCGCAGCTAGTATTTACAACCTTCCATCCACGAGGATGTACTCCCTCGTCAGCCCCTCGGACAGCCCTTCGGGAGGCGGTCGGACAGTCCCCCGGACGGTGTCACGGACAGCCCTTCGGGAGGCACTCACAGAAACTCGGACGGTCACTCGGATAGCCCTTCGGGAGGCACTCTCGAACAGCCCCTCGGGCAAAAAGATCGAACCTACGACCTCTCTACGGGGTTGCACACATACGGTGTCACCTATCCGGCAGGGCTTCGCCGTCCAGAACTAGTTCCCACTGGAACCCAGACAGCCTTTCGGCTCTACGAAATTATTTCACGGGGAGGGAGAGAGAAGGCCAGATCATGCATGGCATTTGTATGTGAGAAAGAGTGAGTGTGGAGAGTGCCTCTCCACCTCTATTTATAGGAAAATCCAAGGGGTAGGGTGGCTCTCATCCATCCATGTCATCCCTAAGATATTTTGGGACAAAGCCCAAAAAGGTGGCTTTCCATAAAGTAACCATAAAGCGATTTTCACTATTCATAGAAACATTTTTCTGTGACTGTTAAATCCGAAAATATTTCTATAGGTCTTAGAACATTTCCAATACCCACTAAAATTATTTTGGACGCGTTCTGAAACAATTCCTGATTAGTGATTTTCATCTGCGAAAGGCAACCAAAGCGGTTCCGGCAGCTCCGGAACATTTCTGGGTTTTTTCTCCGAAAAAATCCTAGAAGTTCCCAGAACAATTCTGGCACCCTCCAAGAATTTCCAGGCATGTGCCGAAACCAATTTGACTTAATGGTATACCCCGAAAAAACTTTTCAGTTTTACCGAAACTCTTCCGGTGTTCTCTCTCCGGAACTCTTTCGTTGTCTCCGAAACTTTTCCGGTGACTTTCTCTCAGACTCCCTGTCTAGCATTCAGCAGATAGATGACCCTTAAGCGTGTGACCCTATAGGTTCGGTGAAGTATAGACATGACCGGAACACTTTCCGATCAATGATCAACATCGGAGCCGTGGACACCCATATTGACCCCTATACCCACACGAATAAATATTCGAGTGAACCTCTGTTGCCGTGTGCTATTCCTTTTACGTCGCGATATGTTACAAACACCTGAGGTGAGATTTATCGGCATCCCCGTGAATCAACAACTTGTCCACTATGCCAGTTACCTCGTTACCGATTTTGTTCTCTTTTCTCATTCCCGTGTTCCGGCATCCCTGTGATCAAATCACAATGTGTCTGGCCAGACGATGATGGATACCGTAACACCGAGAGGGCCCAAAGAATATCTCGCCATCGACGGAGGAGCAAATCCCAATCTTGAGCTATCAAGTCCCTTGTCATACTTTTCCATGAACCCGTAAGCCGCCGTAATAGCCACCCATTTACGGATGACGTTTAACAAACCACAAAGTTCATGAAGCAAGCATGAAGAAACTCGATACTCTCATGGTCTAAGGAATCATGCAAACGTTAACTTTCTCTGTGTTATTAACCATTAATTTGTGACGATTGTATCTCATAGCATAACATCAAATCGGGTTGATTCAACACAAATGTTCTTCTAACATTGTGCCCTCAAAGTTGCCGGCATAGACATGCCCATGATCCGGAAAACATAATCATCATGCAATCACTTGAGTCAGTCTTAGAGGCTTGACCAGGAATACTTTTTACCATTTATTATTCCACACGTGCATATGAGTTTTCCTCCGAGTCTCGTGGTTATTGCAGACTCGAGAACCATAGCAGTTATAGCATGGAATATAAACATAATTAGGAACATGGGGATAAATAATAACATTTATTATTGCCTCTAGGGCATATCTCCTACACTTAACTCTTTGGATAAAGGATTCTACCAAACCATTTTGAGTCTCGACATATTGGACAAAGTGCTAAACTTCAATCCTAGGGCCATAGTGAAGGCACGCAAGGAGAATTCTGCAACGTTGTCCCTTCGATTTTGATTGAAATCGATGTTCAGGATAATGAGCCAATGGTTTCGTGTGGATAAAGCATACTCGAGACTATCATGTAGATGTGTCTTTCAAAAACCATGGATACCTGAATAGTCCAGTCAATGGTCGGGAAGAGCCACTTACCTCGACTTGATGTTTTCAAGGAGTCTGAGTGGTTCAGCATAGACTTTAAGGTGCGCGAGCCTTAAAATTAGCTTCCCTACGTCACATGATACTGTTAGAATTTAGCATCATAATAGTCATAAACCAGTGGAATTGCTGATAGTTTCTGTTTCAACCCAATGTCATGATGACCAAGGCAAGAATGCCAAGTTTGTCATGCAAAAGACATTCTGGAAAACTATCTTGTACGCAACATGTGCTACGGGTTTTGTAGTATGTGTAGTACAATCCAGACGATAAGGGGATAATGTGTTTGCCATATCCGTATATGGTGAAGAGAAAATATTCCCCTTTGTTGTCATCATAAGTTTCGCTATGGAAACTATTTTGACGGATATCTCCATGGTTCGGTAGGGTACGAGTTGAACCAAGACACAATTAAGCATCCTTGATGGCACTCGAGTACCCATAGGGATAGTAATATTGACCCGAGTTGAGTCAACAATTACCTCATCGCGTCTAGCGATTTTTAAAATATCCCCTTTCTCTTAGTAAGAGTGGAAACATTTCCCTAAGTATGGAGTTTGTGGTGCATATGTCCACAACGCACATATCCTTTCATCAGATTGACCCCCGTAGAAATCTATATATAGACTTGAAGATTGTCAGTATGAAAATCTTTGTCAAATATATAGAATACATACTAATGTATTTGTACCAAAGTGCTGATACTATATATTGTGATATACAATATACGATGACAACAATACTTATGTGCTTATTACAACATCAGAAATGGACATAAATTATATTGACCACTCAGGAGATTGAGAGACTATTCATAGTCTCCAAACATGTCGGTTGAGGCATATTCAACCATCACGTTCTCCCTGCCTATAGGGTCCCATCACCGCTGGTGATGTCAGGTTGAAGATTGAAGTGAGCTTCAAACCTTTGCCCTTGAGGTCCTTTGTGTCCTAGGGAATGCTAACACAGAACAGTCAGATGCTGAGATCTGGACCGATATAATGCCTTATGATGTATAAGGCAACATATTCATTCTGTTAGCGGTGTGACTCCAACCGTAGGTGAATCCGACGGGTCTTGCATTGCACACATTATCCCACGAGACACAAGAGCGATCATGATGTCCATGGCCCATGTAGGGTAGTGGTGGCCATTGATGACGAATATTAATGCCTCAAATTCTATAGCCATCGGTTACCAGAGATAATTAATTTATGGGCGGTAAATTAAAGACCATCATGGTTATGTTATAATAAGAATGCAAAAATTTGATACTCAGGTGAATAACTTGAAAAATTCTCAACCACAATTGTGTGAACATAACACATTGAAGATGACATAGATCTCACAGTAATAGACTGCATAATCTGACAATGTCAGTAGATGCACATGTTTCTATTACCTTGTGTATGTTACTAATTTAAATATAAGGAAATTCACGTTGGAAGTCATCGTTTGTCGAGATTGACAAAACGTAGACCTCGCAGTAAGAGGGGATAGTCTGCAAATGAGCAGTAGATCCAACTCATTACCTTGTGATTCCAAATATAATGAGGGAGATATAACTCAAAAATTTGCAAGTTTGATATGCGAGAGAAAATAATCTCAACCGCGAAAAACATGTTCTATAGAATTTGATATGTGGTAAACACATGGAACATGTCAAGTATCAACATACACATATTTCTGGAATTTTAAAACTCAACAGAAAATGGGTTAAATGCATATCAAATCTTCCTCATATTAAGCCAAAAGCCTCAATTAAGATGAATTGATTTTTATTTTCTATTTGCAAGAAATTAAAAATCTCAATTGCAATTAGTGGACATAATTAATCTCAACATGTAGGAAACATGGAAATATATTACACCACACATATGTTCTGGAATACAAGGTACTCTACAGAAACATAGTACTGATAAAACATGTTACAGGAATTGCTAAAAGAGCAAATACATTGAACATGTTAAGCATTAACAGCCACACATTTCTGGAATTTTAAAACTCAACAGAAAAATAGGCTACACTGCGTGAGAGAACTGCAGAAAGTTAATTGTGATTATAGGAAACCACAAGGTCTGAAGTGAAAACTGCCGAAGAGATAAGGTTCTATTTTTTTTTTCTCGTGCAGTTACGCCGGGAGACGGTCGCTCCGTGCGTCGCCGAGCCGTGCGCTACCAGATGGAGCAGCGCTGCGTCGCCAGCATGTACGGATCCGCTCCGCCGTGCGCCGGAGGGTCAGGTCACGTCGCGCGCGCCTAAGGGCATCGCTGTCTGCCCGTCCCATCTCCTTCGCGGGAGGGGCCGTGGCCCCGAGCAGCCACGCCGGAGGGCGCCGCTCGTCGGGGGTTTGAAGCTCTGCAGCCGCGCCATGGTCCACCGCCGCTGCTCCGCGCCTCTCTATAAATCGAGGGTGCAGCGGCGTGTGCCATGAGCCGTGGTCGCGGGCACCGCCATGCGCTGGTTCCGTCGGTTGGAGCCGCGCCGGAGGGAGCGTCGCCGTGCCTAGCGTTGGAGGGCCGAGGAGCATCACCGGCGCTGGGCGCCGCGCGCCGGAGGGCGCTGCCCCGCAGGAGCCGCCTCCGACGTCGTGCGCCCAGGCGACGCCGACCGCTGCCGCTGGCGTGGGCTCGAGCGCCAGGCATGGGAAGGGCCTCGCCGGGGCAAGACTTGCTTCGTGGCTTCCTGTTCATGGTAAAGCAAATATTTTGTGGCCATGAACAAAATTAGTAAAGTAGCACCTTGTTTGTCCGTAGCAATTAGATGAAGACACTGATATTTGCGTGGTGCTTGACTTCGATTCAGTTCTTCTTCCCCTCTGGATTTTCCTCTCGTGGAGTTCGTTGTAGTTGAAAATCGCTGGAGTTGCCACCGCTCTCCGCCAAGGACGCTGCTATTCGTCCGTTCTTCAGGTGTGGCCGCCTCCGACGTCGGGTGCCAAGGTGACGCCGACCGCCGCTCTGCAGCGGGTTCGAGCACCGCGCGTGGAAGGTGCCTTGCCTGGGGGCCGAGGGTTCCACACGGGAGCCACTCTGTCTTGGGCGGATGCGACGCCGAGTCGCTCCGGGTTTCACCGTCGGCGATCGATTTGGATCGAATCTCTTCGATTTGTTTTTCGTCTGTTCGCCGGAGTCGCTCAGGGAAGAGTAAGGTGTTTTGACTAGAGAACGAGAGACAATCGAGACAGATGTAAAAGTGAACAGTTGTTTTTATCGATGATGGGATTATATATATATATATATATATATATATATATATATATATATATATATAGCCCCGGAAGGGATGCGTCCGTAGGGACGTGATGCAACCGCCTCGGTTAGGAAAAGCAGGGATTATTAGAATTAATTAAATCCTAACAAAAAGGGCGCAAAAATGAACAATGATAGTACAAAGACATCCGTATATGCTCGGTGCTCTTCAGCCACTAACTAGGAAGGTTCGAACGCCGGCGGCGCCGGACATGACATCTCCCCCGTGTACGGCCCAAGCAACTCCTCAGGGCTAAATTCCTCCAGCAGGGCCTCGGTCCCTGTACGAAGTCCACCGGCACCCTCCGCCGCCTCATCGAGCACCTGCTGCTGCTGGGGTTGCTCTAGCAGACGAGCCCATTCCTCAGCAGGATACTCGCCGTAGTCGCCTACGACGTGCATCAGAGCTTTGTCGGAGAACAACGTGTGCCCGAAGTCCGCAAGAGCGATGCCGTTAGCCTCCTCAGCGAGTCCAGTGCCGGCGTCGACTCTGATGGGCTCAATGTTAGTGTCGTATATACTGTCGAAGAAGTCGCTCAAGGCCCCTTCATGGTCGCCTCCAGTGGGGGGCGCCGGGTAGTCGCCCTCAACACCTGGTGTCTGCTCGGGCTGAACTTCAGTTACTGATCTGATGGGCTCAATGGTATCTTCTTCTATAGTGTCGTAGAACTCGGCCGGGTCCCCGGCCTTGTCATCAGAGAGCGCCATGCGCTCTGTTTCGTCCAAAACACTGCTGCGGCCAGTGTCAGGCTTTTCCTGACGGACAGCAGAAGGAGCCTCCGGGTGGTCCTCATCCGCCTTTCTCTTCTCGCCGGAGTCGGAAGCCGAGTTCACTGGCATTGAGCACTTGCTCTCTGCTCCCTCGACCTTGGACAAGAAGCCAACCTCAAGGAACGCTGCATGGAGGACTTGTAGACGGTGTTTTGCCTCACTCTCATGGACCAACGATGAATCATTCGCCGCCTGCTTATGAACAATTATCATCATTATATCACTCCCATAGCATAATCACAAATAATTAATTATCATTTTGCATAATTCATTTTATTTTTGGTGGAGGGGGTTATGTTAGGGCATTTCTAACCGATCCCCTATCCGGCGTTAGAGGAGTAAAACGTAACTGATCCCCAAAAACAGTTAGTGAGGAAAAATTATCCTCCGGCGCCTCTCCCTCCCCTAAATATATACTCGGCCGCTACGGCTCGGAGTAAAAGCCGAGCCTCTCCCTCGCCACAGCATCTTCGCCGGCGTGCCTCCCGGCGACCAGCCACCGGCCCCGCCGCTACCTCGTTGCCTTCATTGGCCCCCGCCGCCCTTCTGCCCGACGTCGAGCCCGTTTGGCCCCCGTCGCCGTCGCCGGAATAAAGGTGAAACGCCGCCGCCATCGCCATAGCCGATTCGTCGGATTGCTTCGAATCTTCTTCATTTTCTGTCGGCCGCCACATCTCACCTTGCTTGCACACCGCTGCAGGTCATTCGCACGCGTCGCCGCCCGCCGGTTTGGTCTAAACGACGCCGGCCGGTGCACCACCACCGCACCGCAAGTGTTCGACGAATTGCGTAGGTGAGTTTTATTGTTCGTTTCTTTTTGAATTGAGCCATTTGGATTGAACCTAGCCATTTGAATTGTAGATGAAGAGGTTGAGGGAGACGGTCTTCGAGGACTCATCGTCATCCGAAGAGGAAGAAGACGACGACGACTTTGAAACCGTTTTAGGCATGATTTTTAATGATGATGTTCGGTGGCCTAGGAAATGATCACAGTTTGGCCGCATACACATCAACCGTGATAGAGCGGAGGGTCATGCCAAGATCATGAGAGACTACTTTGATCCAAAGCCAACCTATTCGGAGAAGTACTTTCGCTGGCGCTTTTGGATGCACACAAGTCTTTTTCTGACCATTGCAAAAGCCGTTGAGATGTATGATGACTAGTTCAAGTTCCGGAGAAATGCAAGTGGAGAGATAAATGCAAGCCCTCTGATGAAGTGCATTGCGGCTATTCGAATCTTGGCATATGGGTGTTCGGCCAATGCAGTTGACGACTATGTCTGCATTGGTGAAGACACAATCTTGGAGGCCGTTCGAAGGTTCACTAAAGCAGTGATCGTTGTCTTTGGCCCAGAGTACTTGAGAGCACCCAACGAGGAAGATACCTAGAGGCTGATGACAGAGAGTGAAGCAAGAGGATGGCGATGGATGCTTGGATCACTTGACTGTATGCACTGGACATGGAAGAATTGTCTTGCAGGGTGGAAGGGTCAGTACAAAGGCCACTGCAACGGTCCAACGATCATTCTTGAGGCAGTTGCAACGAAGGATCTTTGGATATGTCATTCATTCCTTGGTTTGCCTGGTTCTCACAATGACTTGAATGTGCTATCGAGATCACCACTGTTTTCTAGGCTTATTGCAGGAGATGCTCCTGCTTGCAACTACTCGGTCAATGGGCACAACTACTTGATGGGTTACTACCTTGCAGATGGTATCTATCCACCATGGGCCACCTTGCTCAAAATAATTACGCGTCCAAAAGGTAACAAAAATATTCACTTTGTCAAGAAGCTGCTAGGAAAGTTGCGGAGAGAGCCTTCGGTGTCACTACTAGAAAAAACCCTATAGGGAACCACCTAATAGCAGCACCGGGTAAAGGACCGACGCTGCTGGTAAGTAGCAGTAGTGCTGGTTAAATAACCGTGCTACAGGTAAACATTAGCCATAGCATGGTACCGTGACCCCGCGCTACTTCTAAGCGGTCCCCACAGTGCCCCCGGGACAGGCCACGGCTGCAGTGTTGGGTCTAAAACCCACGCTACAGCTAACGAGATAGTAGCAACGCAGGCCCTAGGCCCAGCGCTACTGCTATGGATACACGGGGCCAGCTGGTGGGCCCCACTTAGCAGCAGCGCGGCCCACGCGCCCAGCGCTACAGCTACTGGTCATAGCAATAGCGCTTGTCCCTGGCCCGCGCTGCTGCTAAGCGGAGCACCCTCAACTCCCCTGCCCGCACAGCTCACTCCCTATCCTCACTCTCTCGCCGCCGGCCCGCCCGCTCCTCCTCCCGCCGCCGCCATGGTTGCCGCATTGCCGCCGTCACCGTAAGCCTCCTCCCTCCTCCCTCCTCCAGCCGCTGCCCCTCTTTGCTGCCTCCTCCTCCCTCCTTCCGCCGCCGCCCCACTTTGCTGCCTCTTCCTCCCGCCGCCGCCCCTCTTTCCTGCCTCTCCTCCTCCCTCCTCCCTCCACACTTGTTTCTTTGCTGCCCTAGTTTATTTCCCACTTTGCAGCAAAATTTTAGTTAGCAGAAAAAGGCATTGGGCACTTTGATTTAACTAAATTTTAGGACATACTAAGTTAACTGAATTTTAGTTAGTAGAAAAAGGCATTGGAAGTTTAGGCAGAGTTTTATTATGACAGTAGTAAATTTTATTTTGGTAGAGTTTTAACATCGTTTAGGCATTTTGTCTAATTCAAATAAATTCAACCATGCCTCATATGACAAAGTGTTATATATGAAAGTTGATCAACATCATGTGTACTTTCTGTTTATGCAACTTTCAACTATAACTAATATTGCCAACCCACTGTTTTCATCCAGTTTAAAAGTGCATGATGATGTTGTAGGCAGAAAAGTATAAAACTTGTATAGCTTGTAAAATCTTGAACCTTAGCTCCATTTTAAACAAGTTATATATGTAAATTGCTCTAAATTATGTCTACTATTTGAATATGTAACTTGCTGCCATTGTAAAACTTGATAACTTGCTGATATGTTGCATGTAGTGCATATGGCAATTGTGGCATTGATTATATGACTTGAAACTTGGATAAATTCATATATTAATTTCATATTTTGTTTTGAACCAAAGAAACTAGTGTGAAGAAGCGAGGAGGTGCACGCAAAAGGATAACCAGAGCCTCAAGAACATGCTACAGAAGACCACCAAGGTATATATGTTTCTAACTTAAAGATGAAGAGCTTGTACTTGATTAACAATGATGGATATTTGGACATGTGTTGCTGTGGAGAAGATGGATATTTGGACATGTGTTGTTTGTCTATTTGGACATGTGTATGATTTTGCAGGGAACACCTCCGAGTGGCCTATGTTTTGCCGGAATGTTGATTCATTTCCTTTTCTGCAAATTTCAGGCGCTCGATATGTCCTATTTTAGTAAAGGTCATGCCAAAAAAATTCGTGGATTTCGGCATGACTTGTGCTAGAAAGTAGGAAATATCGAGTGTCCTACCCTAGGAGTAACTAGGAGTAGTTCTAGTATGTATAGGAGTACCTATACTAGGAAAACGATAACAGAAAGAATACGCTGCCACCTTAACGAAAAATGATGATCTATGAAAACACTGCCACGACAGCGAAAAATGATGGTCCATTTGTTTTGCGTGCATTCTATTATATGTATGCTTAGGGTTGACTTTCAGTCTGATGGGGCTTCCTGTGTGATAGATTGATGTTCTTGAGGGAAAGATCTCTACTGTTGTCGTGGGGGTCGCTTCTCCTTCTTCTCCTTGTGCTAGACCTTCGCAATGCACTAGGGGAAGGAGGAGTAGCGACCATCACCGACGGTCAAAATATCAGTGAGGGAGTGTCCACCATATACACCACCAGAGATGAGAGTTGTTGAAGGAAGAGTCGACATACCGAAAGTTAACCCGTGGTGAATAGTGATCTGTGTGTTGACTTTCTAGTATTTGCCGTCGATTTTTAATCTTTTCTATTATGAATACAACAAATGGATGACGACGATAGGATCCCCGAGTGCGATGACTGTACCGACGATGGGGGTATGTGTGACAATCCTCACTTGGAAAACGATAGGTGCTTCTCCCTCACGCTTAAGGAGGCCTTCGAATATTTTATGGTATATAACTTCAGCGGCACGTATTTCTTCTTAATTAAGCAAGGCTTAAGATTTTTTGCTTTAACATGTAATTTCTGTTTTTTTTTATAATTTGACTAGTGCATCCCCTGCTATGCAAGACCTTATATCCTAGAGAACCTCTCTTTCGATGAGATGGAAAAGGTAGATATGAAGAAAGCTCACCTTAAGACTAAACATGGTTTCATTTTTGTGGTTAAGATCTTAAATGAAGTAGGTCACACACATTTTGGTTGTGCAAATTGGAGAGGATTATGCAATGCTTACCGATTTGAGGAGGGTATGAAAATAACCTTTGATATTGGCATTCCTCAAGATGATCCTGAACATGATAAAGACATTTGGGTGGATCTAGACATGATTCCAATTCTACCTCCGTGTGAGTTGTTAAACAAATTTGTTAAATAATCTATATTGCTTATTTAAAAATAGTTGTTATTCACCCCTACTTAACTTGCTTATTTGTAATTCACAGCTTATTTCCTTTCTTCGAGGGATACACGGAAGATAGTAGACGAGACCTATTACACTGCTGGCTCAGAGCTAACTTGGGAGGAGAAGAATTATCTTGTCTCCTTTGTTAGTGATGTTCTATCTTTTAAGAGCATTTATGGAGCTGGCCGAAATTGTACAGGATACTTGCCACTAGTCCACAAGTTGAGTGATGCTAACATTCATAGAAATATCATGGTAAGATTTTTAACTATTGTGTCACTAGTCCATCTTTTTCATACATTCTTCTTACGTAAACTACGTTGCTAACTATGTTACTATTATGTTCTTCAACAGAAGGTCCCAAATGTTGTTGTTCCTCCGCTGATGGATGTCGAAGGTGAGATGACAATTGTTTGCATATGACCATGGACAAGTTTCAGATATACATACTCGACTGAATGTCAAACAAATGGATGCCTCAAAATCGAAGGATGGAGCCAAATAGTGAATGAGCGCATGCCACAAATTGGAGACCGGTGGATCTCTGTGCTCCATCATGGAGATGGAGGGGTTTTCCTGTTTTATTCTATTTTACCTAAGAGAGAGGAGCAGGTCCTAGTACTTGTCATGTGCTCAGAAGTTATTTACCTAGGATGATAACAATTAGCTAGTAGTGGTTAACTTATGATGATGGTGATGATGATGAGACATTGTTATATCATTATTATGATGATGAGTTGTTATATCACTATGATGATGATGAGTTGTTATATCGTTTTGATGATGATGAGTTGTTATATCACTACGATGATGATGAGTTGTTATATCATTGCTAGTGTATAAAAACCTGTATAAGGTTGTATAAGTACAGTATAAATATGCAGAAATGAAATAAACATATTTAGTAGTGGCGCAGGGTACTACTCAGCGCTACAGCTAGTTAGTAGTAGTGTGGGTCAAACCCCACGCTGCTGCTAGCATAAGAAGTAGTAGCACGGGGCCACGCCCGCGCTACTACTAACCAGTTAGGTGTAGCGCGCTAGCAGTAGAGCGGCCCCGCGCTACTACTAGGCTTTTACCCTGCGCCACTACTAGGCTTATCCCTAGTAGTGTGTGTGCTTCAGAAGTGCTTTGCAATTGTTCGTGGCCCTGCCAAGTAGTGGAGCTGGAAGGTTCTATGGCAGATCATGACTTGTTGCATCATATTGCATAACATGATCATTGAACACGAGAGAGATATGCCTAAGAACTTTCGGTACATCATCAACGGGACTCCGGTTGAGCCAGAGTATGATACGATCATGATGCTGGCATTCCTTGAAGAGCATCGCAAGATCGAGAACCGAGAAGCTCATGCTCAGCTCCAACAAGATCTTATTGAGCATCACTGGCAACGTCTTAGCGAGTCCTAGTTGTTCTATCACATGTTATTTGCTACATTTGGACCTTTCGGTGTGTTCAAATTTGAATAATTTGGTTTGTAAACTTTAAATTCGGTGTGTAAACTATATTCATGATTTGCTTGATCATTCATATTATATTTAGTTTCTATATGTGTGCTAATATGTAGTTGCAATGCATACTAGAATTGCAAAGTTAGAAAAAAAATTTAATTTTACTCCGTTATATATAGGGGATCGGCTAGGTCAGGACAAATCTTAGTGGAGTAAAAATACTCCACTAAGGGTTTACTCCACCGAATCCTCTGTTATATATAGGGGATCAGTTAGAAATGCCCTTACCTTGGTTTCCCTTTCCCAGACATGATCGTGGACATTAAGCCCAATCCTATATAGTGCACTGAAATCCTGGCATGCAGAAAACAATGTAAATGGTTAGAATGCATGTCTTCTTTTTGTAGAGAATTTACGCGCAGGAAAAAAACAATAAGAATGTCTAATACCAGGATGGATAATGTAAAATTCATTGGGTATCTCAAAACTTGATAAACAGACTTTTTGTCAACCATGTGGACATCCACATATATCCAGTAGCGTAAGTCTAGGATATAGTTAAGCTCGGTATGTTCAAAAGAACCAACAGTTTTAACGAAGTACTCATGAGAATGTACAAGTTAAGTGTAATTTTCATCATTTCCCTACCAGTAAGTATGGCTTTACAGATTTCACCGAACATAAAATTAAGTTCACAATCTTGACGAGACAGGAAAACACATTCTTCTCCATAAATCAAACAAGCAAAAACCATAGAAGCAAAACTCCAATATTGCTAACTTTGCCGCCTAGCCTGTTATCTATGGTAGCATGAAAATGGTGTAAATGACATAGAGCCACCACAATTGCAGTTAGGCTTCCAAAAACCACCACTATGAAATATTTCGCAAAAACCTACCGATATTGCGCCCAATTTTCACAAAAGACACTGATCACTCACTTGGTTAAAATTAAGTACAATTATGACAGGTTGGGACGGCATGTACGCTCTGACATGGCACCAAATATCTTTAGAGGTCCATAAATTATTTTTAGCACAATAATAAAGAAGATGATCAGAAAAGGGTCTTAAAACTATAGAACTAAGGCTAGATAACAAATGTTTAGTCAAACAACTACTAGAAGTATGTATACCTGCTGTGCCCTTTTCCCGAGTTCATTTAAATATGCAGAAACTATTGTTGCAGACATGTCTTCACCACAGGAAACAATGTGATCTCGTTCTGTAGGAGTTAGAATTTTGTCCATAGCAACGTGCTGAAGACGCAATTCCAACTTACGCAATGAACCTGTTACGAAGCAAAAATCATGATCAAGGCTAAAATGCTACAGAATGAGTGATTATACATCTCGTAGTATATTGATATCACTAAATATCCAGTGCTTCACATTCCAGACGTATTTAAACGAACTGTGTTGATTGTGTGCACATTACCCTTGAGTGTCCCTTCGTCAGACAGATTTGACATATTTTTAGCTGCTCTTACCCAAGGAGGGCCTGTTTTGCTACTAGGGATAATTCTGTGGGAGGATGGTGACATTGTTTGTTGAAATGGGCAATGTCAATAGGGAGAACTTAAAGAAGGGTGATGACGCACTAGTAGAAAAAGGGCCTTTAGTCCCGGTTCCAGAGGGCCTTTAGTCCCGGTTCTGGAACCGGGACTAAAGGGTCGGGACTAAAGCCCAAAACCTTTAGTCCCGGTTCGTAAGCCCAAAGGGGCTCCACGTGGCCGCTGCGGGAAGCCCAGGCAGGAGGACCTTTAGTCCCGGTTGGTAACACCAACCGGGACCAAAAGGCATCCACGTGGCCGCTGCGGGGAGCCCAGGCAGGAGAACCTTTAGTCCCGGTTGGTCACACCAACTGGGACCAAAGGTCATCCACGCGTGAGCATCTGGCAGCAGCTGGGGTTTTTGTTTTTTTTTTGAAGGGGGGGGGGGGTTGGGGGGTTTTGGAGGGTTAATTTAGGGGTTTCATATTGTGTTAGCTAGCTAATAGGGAGAAGTGTCCTCTCTTTCTCCGTGCTCGGTCGACGGTAGCTACTATACATATAGAGATAACTCGATGCTAGCTAATAAGAAAATGAAGGAAACCATTAATTACACAAGATCGTCATGCTGAACATATATAGAGAGAAGTGACATCTCTTTCTCCGTGCTTGGTCGAACAACAAGTTTTCGTATATCTATCCGACGGTACTACCTATATACGATATAACATCTTTTACAATCCCTAACATCATCTACCTAAGATCCAATCACAAATCTGCATGGTATTCCCCGTCTTTAGGTATGACGTGGTCAAGAAAGAATCCCGCCAATTCCTCTTGAATTGCTCGTATGCGATCATGTGGTAGGAGTTCATCCCGCATCTGCCAGATCTAATTTAAAGAAGGGGGTCAATACATGCATATATATGAATAAAACTCAACACAATTGATGGTAATATATAAAATAAAATTGTGAATATTATTTACGTACTTCAAATTGTTTGTCAGAGAAGCCCCGCTCAGAGGTCGAGTGGCGAATGAACTCGCATACGTAGTATGCACATAAAACAGTCCCTTCTTTCTGGTACAAGCACTTTACGAGAATAGAGTTCAATCAAACTGATAAGCAAGCATGGTAATGATATATTGATGAAAATTTGAATCAATTAGAGATGCGCGGAACTAGCTAGTACTACTTACTTTGGGGTGCGTAAATCGCAACTCTTTGTTTAGACCGGGAACCTTTCGGGTGAACTTCTTCCAAACCCTGTCAGGCAAAGAAAATGATTACTTGATATCAGGAAATTAACGAAAGTTGCATGCCGATATGGTCCCGGTATTGACTGAACTTACTTCTTGAGCATTGCAGTCATGTCCGCATAATTCTCGGGATCTTTACGTCTCGAGTCTAAGACAGTTACTAATGCCCCGTCAAGCTTAATGGATAGCAGAATAAAGTGGAAACTGCGCACGCATATATAACTCATCAATTACATTACTTAACCTCGAGTAAGCGAAACTGAGTATACAGAGAAGATAGCAATACTCACTTGAAGTTGTAAGGAAAGAGTATTTCCCTTTTGTTTTGATGTATAAGGAACGACTGTAGCAAGTTCTCCTCGGTCTCTTTGATTGAGTTTTGTACCGTCCATTCATTTACGGCATCTGGGCTAATGAACCCAACGTCGAAGATTCCTACTTTTTTGCATTCGAAGATCTTTAATCTGCATAATATAGTGAGGATAATTATATATACATGCAATGAACGAGCTGAGCTAGAGACTTAACTATAGAAGTAATATTTACAGACAGTAGGAAGTCATGAGTTGTTTGTCGAGGGCCAGTTGATTGTATAACTGAAATAACTCCACAAATTCAATAGGCATCACGGGAAGTCCAATGAATTCGTGCTCTGGTTTCACTGCCATATACATAGTGTCTCTCCCAGACTCCCTGCAGGTTTTCATGTACCACTCATGCAATTTGTACATCATCGTTGTTAGAGGAGGATGATCAGGTTTGACGAGAGGCTTCCCGTGCACGTATTTATATTCTTCTTTTGTTACTTCAGCCGTTTGAAAAATTACATCATCCCCCAAGTAATCACCAGGATTGGTACCAGGCACCATCCCCGGTTGATTAGCGACGATATCGCTAGACACCTTGAGCGGGGGGCACGATTTCTTCTCCTGTTCGCCGAGCTGGGGAATTGTTTTCCCACTTCTTCGTTCTGCTAACCTTGCATCACTGGAAGTACTTCCCGACCGCCGCGCTTCTTCATATGTCTTTTTAAGAATGCGGACATAGTTGGAATCCGGCGGAGGCGGTGGTGGTCGCTTCAGGGCATTGATAGTGCGCTTCACTTTCACCGGATCTAGCTTCTCCTTCGGAGGTGGAGTTTTCTTTGCAAAATGGTCCCTCACTTGGGCACGACATATGTCCTCGTTTTCCTGCTCGGTCCTCTCATATGGTAACTTTTCCACAGGCTTGAGAGATGGACCGTATCTGAATTGCCTCCCGCCTCTGCTTGTACTGCTAGCCGCCGGAGCGGCGGCGTCTCTCTTCCGTCGTTGCTGACGAGGCGGAGAAGGAGGCGGAGTGCTCCGACGCGCCGGAGTAGGCGAAGGAGGAGGCGGAGTGCCCTCACGCGTCGGAGGAGCCGGAGAAGGAGGCGGAGTGCCCTCACGCGTCGGAGGAGCCGGAGAAGGAGGCGGAGTGCCCTGATCACTCGCCGGAGGAGGAGGAGGAGGAGGAGGAGCAGGCGGAGTGCCCTGACTCGCCGGAGGAGGAGGAGGAGGCGGAGGCGTCCAGTTTGGAAGGTTGATGTACTCCTTCTGCCATAGACATGTACTCCTCAGAGCACGAACCAGCTGATTCTCCCCTTCACCTGTAGAGTGGTAAAGCTCGATCTCCTCAAATCCCTCCATTACTTCATCCACCATCACAACAGCATAGCCATGTGGAATCGGAAGGCAGTGAAAAGTTCCGTTGGGTTGAAGAGGTGCAACAGAGCCGAGAGCCGCCTTGAAAGTGAGGTTATGGCATTTCGTCATAAGCTCGCAATTTTGAGCCTCCGTGATAGTATCCACGGGGTAGATAGGCTCCGTGAAGTCAGTCTGAACGGGCTCCGTGGAAGCCACGCTGCTTCTCCGGTGAGATGGCGGGGTAGCTTCTGGGGTAGCTTCGTGCCGCTGAGATAGTTGGCCGGCAGCTCGCTGGCTCTCAGCTTCCTCTAGCTTTTGTAGTCTTGCACTCATCTTCTGCATGTCGCTCAGCTCCGCTTTCCTCTTTCTCTCCCGGCTTCTGTAACCGCCTGCGTCGGGAAACCCAAACTTCCACGGAACGGAGCCTGGTGTGCCTCGTGTTCGTCCAGGGTGCTCAGCATTCCCTAGGGAGTCAGCTCGTCCTTCTCTCTGTCGGGAATGAACATCCCTTCCTGCGCTGCGGTGATATACTTCTGAAGCTTTGTCACGGGTATTGCAAGTTGCTCGTCCGTCCAACGGCACTTCCCTGTTTCAGGGTCCAAAGTTCCCCCAACCCCGAAGAACCAAGTCCTTGAACGGTCTGGCCAGTTCAATGTCTCTGGTTCGACCCCTTTAGCAATCAGGTCATTCTTAGCTTTGTCCCACAACGGCCGGGCTTTGAGGTAGCCACCTGACCCCGTGTGATGGTGATACTTCTTCTTTGCAGCGTTGTTCTTGTTTGTCTCTGACATTTTCTTACTCTTGTCTGATGTCTTGTAGGCCACAAATGCGGGCCAGTGATCTCTTATCTTCTCAAATCGACCGATGAATTCTGGAGTCTCACCTTTGTCGACAAACTTTGATTTCAACTCCTTCTTCCACCTCCTGAATAGATCTGCCATCTTCTTAAGAGCACACGCCTTGACCAGTGGCTCTATAACGGGCTTATTCGGATCCTCCTCTGGCGGTAGGGTGAAATTTGCCTTCAGCAAGGTCCAAAGATCATCTTTCTGTCTATCGGTGACATAATCACCTTCAGGGGCGTCGTCCTTAGGCTTATTCCATTGCTTGATGCTGATCGGAATGTTATCCCTAACAATAGCTCCGCACTGAGCAGAAAATGCGTCCTTGGTCCGCTTGGGTTCAATCGGTAGGCCATCGTCCGCGAGTGCTGTGATCGTGAACCTTTCATCCTTGCGCAACCTCTTCTTCGGGCCTCGTCTCGTTACCGAAGTTTGGCTCGATCCGGAGGGCTATAAAAGAAGAAAGAAGAGTTAATATATGTACATACCAAAACAATTAATGCATCAATTAGCTAGTCAGCACCTCCGGAGCCATCATGATCATGTCACCGGAGCCATCATGATCATGTCCTTCCTCCTCCATTGTTCCATCGGTGTCGTTGAGAAACGACAAGACAGCATCACCTCCGGCGAGGATTATCTCCCCCAACAACTGTTCTTGTTCCAAGTCTCTTTGATCCATAGTTTCTGCAAATATAGAAGAATATATATATAGATGAGATCAGAAAAGAATTGGATCAACTTGTGCACATCCATAATGGGGGTATTCTTGATAAATCTATGTTACCGGAGTTATCTATGTTACCGGAGGGGGTAGACGACAACGACGCTCACCCCTCATGTCATGTCCGACGTCCCTCCTCATGTCGAAGTTATCGGGGAGGGGGTAGACGACAACGACGCTCACCCCTCATGTCCGACGTCCCCCCTCATGTCGAAGTTATCGGGGAGGGGGTATAGGTGGCCTCGAGAGTTGGTCGGGCGAGCGGACCAGGAGTAAGTAACTTTTAACTCATTTTAACTCATTTTGAATATATGAACATTTTAACTATTACGGGTAGGGACGGGAGGGGGTTGATCGACGTCTCCCCCCCTCATGTCGAAGTTACCGGAGTTTTCTATATGAACAAAAAAAATCCACATGACATGTCCGACGAGCGGACCGCCTCTCTCTCATGCATGTCCGACGTCCCCCCTCATGACAAAAACTTTCTATAAAAAAAAGCATACATCTATGAACAAAAAAAATTCTATGAACAAAAATAAAATTGTATCAATGCATATATAAAAACTTTCTATGGATCATCATTGCTCATATATCAATGCATATATAAAAACTTTCTATGGATCATCATTGCTCATATATAAAAACTTTCTATAAACAAAAAAAAACATACATCTATGAACAAAAAAAAATCTATGAACAAAAATAAAATTGTATCAATGCATATATAAAAACTTTCTATGGATCATCCATCCATACATACATACTGCATATACATACATACATACATACATACAGCATCCATCCATACATACATACATACTGCATATACATACAAAAAAAGGCAGATCCGGCCGGGGCGGCGGTGGCGGCGGCGGCGCGGCAAGCAGAGAAGGGGCACGGCGCGGCAAGCAGAGCAGTGGCGGCGGCGCGGGGGAAGGGGGGGGCTCACTGGGGGCGGCGTCGGGGCAGGGGCAGGAGGGCACGGCGGGCGGCGTCGGGGCAGCAGGGGCGCGGGGAGCGGCGCCGGCGTCGGGGCAGAGGGCGTCGAGGGCGTCGGGGCAGCGGGGGCTCGGCGGCGATGGCGACGAGGAGCAGCCTGACGGCGTCGACGGGGCAGAGGGCGGCGAGGGCGTCGACGGCGAGCTCGGGCAGCCTGGCGGCGTCGATGTGCTCGGCGTCGTCGGGGGAAACTGGCAAATTTTCCCAACTCCCGCTTATATAGGGAGACCTTTGGTCCCGGTTGGTGCCACCAACCGGGACCAATGCCCACCTTTACTCCCGGTTGGTGCCACCAACCGGGACTAAAGGTCTCTTTTCGTCAGCCCAAAGGGCGGGAAGCAGAGACCTTTGGTCCCGGTTGGTGGAACCAACCGGGACCAAAGGTGGGCATTGGTCCCGGTTGGTGCCACGAACCGGGACCAAAGGGCTCTACGGCGTCGGGGCGTGGAAGTTTAGTCCCACCTCGCTAGTTGACTAGCGCCCGCACTGGTTTATAAGCGCGGCTGCGGCCACCGTTTCGAGCTCCTCTCTAAAGCAGGCCTACGGGCCTAAACGAACTCTCTCTGCCGTGGGCCTACTGGGCCTTCTGCGGGCCTGCATCCTGGCCCAACTAGCGGGTTTCTAGTCGTATGCAGGCCGTGGTGGCCCAGTAGCCGGCATTTTTTTTTTTGCTTTATTTTTTTTCTTTTATTTTTTTTGATTTATTTATTTTCTTTTATTTTTTTTGCTTTATTTATTTTCTTTTGTTTTTTTTGCTTTTTTTTTGCTTTATTTATTTTCTTTTGTTTTTTTTGCTTTATTTATTTTCTTTTGTTTCTACTTACAACTAAATACTTAGAGTTTTTGAGTGATTCTTTTTGCTATTAATGTTTTGAACAAAAAATACTTTGATAACTTTAGTTGCATAAATTTTATATAATTTTAGTTTCATAAATACTAGAGGTTTATAAAATATTTTTAGTTGATTCCTTTTGCTATTAGAGTTTTATAAAAGTTTTTTAGTTGATTCTTTTTGGTATTGAAGAATATTATAGTTTTATTTTAGTTGATCATAACAGAATTTTTTAATTGATTATTTTTAGTTCATTATTTTCGCTATTAGAGTTTCATAAAGGTTTTCTAGTTCATCCATTGCCGGTCCATCTGCGTGCGTTATATAGTTCTTATTATTGAACAACATATAACTCTCTAGAGCATCTAATTAGAACACACAAGTAAGAACTTTTTTCTTTTAGAAAGAAGATAAGAAGAAGAGGCTAACCACGGTGTTGCCGGCACCGAGATGGGCGCGGGCGATCGACGGCGGTGAGGACGGGGACGGGACAGGACGGACCGCCAAACCTAGACAAATCTTGAGGAAAATGGAGCTTGGACAAGGAGCTTCGAGAGGAGAAAGCTTAAGTGTGGCTCGGGCATTTCATCGAACACCTCATGTGCATAGGAGGTGAGCTAGAGCACCACAAAAGCTCTCCCACGGCCGGGCAAAAAAACAGAGCAATGCATTGCTCTGCTCGCGGGCGGGGGCTATATATAGGCCAACCATTGGTCCCGGTTCCAGCCACAAACCGGGACCAATGGTTGTGGGCCAGGAGCGAGGCGCATTGGTCCCGGTTCGTGGCTAGAACCGGGACAAAAGGGGTCACCTTTAGTCCCGGTTCCAGCCACAAACCGGGACCAATGGTTGTGGGCCAGGAGCGAGGCGCATTGGTCCCTGTTCGTGTCTAGAACCGGGACAAAAGGGGTCAGACGAACCGGGACCAATGGCCCACGAGGCCCGGCCGGCGCCCTGGCCTCACGAACCGGGACCGATGCCCCCATGGGTCCCGGTTCGTGAGTGAACCGGGACTAATGGGCTTCTCAGGGGTGGACCGATGCCCTGTTTTGTACTAGTGACGACTGCCGTCTATATTGTGTGGAATATCTAGAAAGAATGGAATAGAAGAATTTTCTAAGACAAAAGTGGACAAGATCATAGCTTTGATGGTAAGAGATGATTGACCCTCCTGCTGGGGTCTCTTCAAGTTAATTAGCTGTGCCTTTGTTTTGCCGCTTCCTTTTTCATGCCTCTAAGCTGGGCTTCAGCTTTTTTTTTTGCGGGGTAAAGAGAGATTTCATTACTTAAGGTGGACGTTCAGGCATACACAAACATACAATGCCGTTCAAACCCGACCCCAACCACCGCGCAGTGCGAGGGTTACTACGTAAATAAGCGACAAGACCTGGGCTTCAGCTTCCCTGTATAGTATTTCCCTCATATAATGCAATGGCTTCCCTCCAGGAAAAAAAAAGTTGTGCGCATTTTTCTCTTGATGTTATTGGGATTCCACTCTCAGGACTAATCATATCAAACTAGATGAACACACACGCACAAAAAACATATAGCCAAAGGCCTGTATCATGCCCTTTGTTTTCTTTATTTTTTTTCACGGTTTACGAAGTCACACAACACCCTGTGTCTATATATAGTACCACTAAAAAATAGCATGCTATAATGCTACTAATAGCACACTATAGCGTCTGAGAAATGTCTCGTTAAATAAATCAATGTACAATTTTTCGCTAATAACATGCTATAGCACGATATAGATATACTAATAGTGTATTTTAAATGTGGCTCTATTTTGCTATGCATGCTATTTTTTTCATTGATATACACACACAGCCAGGCGACCCAAATCCTACACGACTCAGAACTCCTTGCCAACTTAAATTATGACACGGACACTACTTAATCTAATCACCGGCCACCTGATCACCCGCGTCCTAATCATGACACGACCTAGCCAAGTACACAGATTACACGCCCTAGCACAACTCGTACATGCACACACTAGTACACCACTAGTACATGCACCACAAACTCAAATTATCGCTAATAGATGTGATATCATTAAAAAAATTCTAGAAACACATACCAAAAATGAAAATCTTGGTTTGTGAATGTGCTGGGAACATAATGTACATGTATGACACATCTACATGTTTAAATTAGTAAGCATGTGACATTCATTTTTCTATATACACATCTACATATTCAAATTAGTTCAGGGAACATGTAATGGATTTTTTTCTGGGTGGGGGGGGGGGGGGGGGGGGGGGGGGGGGAGGGGGATACAAAACGAGGAGTTGTTATTTATTCTCAAAGAAGAAATGGTAAGGGGGATGAGAAACCTTGGCCGGACATAAAATAGCAAAGCAAAACATAAGGTAATGAACATCAAAGTTAAATGCAGCAGGCGTTGTAGGTCATTTGCACTAGCCCTAACCCAAAG
Source organism: Elymus sibiricus (assembly GCA_039707655.1). Taxonomy (NCBI): domain Eukaryota; kingdom Viridiplantae; phylum Streptophyta; class Magnoliopsida; order Poales; family Poaceae; genus Elymus; species Elymus sibiricus. The sequence continues at coordinate 480,919,377 of CM077672.1, read as the reverse complement.
ACAGCCATCACGCTGTCATGCATGAGAGAGAAGCATGAGAGAGATGAGCTCCGCCCTGGCTCCGACACACCAGCTGCTCCGAGACTATGCTGCTAGAACATCTCCGGTTACTTTCTTTCCAGATTTCCCAAGAGATTAGAACTGCAGGGACATCACTATATGTCAATAACCAATTTGTTCAACTTGTCTTGTGAGATCAACCAAGTGCCATTGAACTATTAATGTCATCTGTTTTAGGGAGAAAATTTGTTAAACCAACTAGAATGAAGCTGCTAACATATATTACGATAAAAAAGTTGTACCAGCAGAAAACACACACAAGAGGTGATTGATATCTCATGAAAAGGATATGGATGGATGATGAAGACCAATAAATTTGTGAAAATACGGTACGACCAGCAGGTAAATAATGGTATTAATCACCTGAAGGCTTTAGTACTAAAATAAGGGCTCCTTTGATTCAAAGGTATTTCATTGGATTTTTGGAGCATTTTGATCCTTAGGAAATTTTTTCCTAGATAGGTTGTTTCATTCAAAAGAATGAAATCCTTGGGAAAATTTCTAAGGAATGATTTGCACACTGTTTTGGATGAATTTTTTGATACACCCAAACCCCTTTATACAATTCTTTTGTTTTTTCTATGGAATCAAGCACTCTTTGTTCCTAGGCGCCTACCGAGTCCTCTGCCCGTGAGTCGTTTCTTTCTTCCTCTGGAAGAAAAAGGGCGATCTCACCAGCGTCTCTCCCAAGGAGAGTTCCTCCGCCGCCGCCGACGACCTCGGTCGTCGGTGGTGAGGGGGGGGGGGGGGGTCGCCGGATCCACGTGTGTGGATAGTTTTAGGCTAAAGTAGATTCATTTTTAGGCTGTTCATCGTCTTGGCTTCGGTGGCGGCGATGGCGGCGCTGAATAAAGATTCTGCAGATCCTTCCCCGACAAAGCGATCGGCCCTATGGTTGGGGATGGTTTTGGAAACCAGTCTATTCAAGCAAGGATGGTGTGGCGGCGGCGGCATCCTCGTGGTGGACATGTGTCCTCGGGCTCCGCCGTTGTGACGGCGTCTGCTCCAACGTCGACGCGGAGCTTGGGAGGCAGTGCAGGAGCGGATGCAGATTGTGGTTTGCATCGACGACATCTGGAAGACGGAACATGTGCTGGGTTCGTGGTTGATGGATGGCAGGTGTGATTTCCTCCTTCGGCGTCTTAGTCGTGGTGGGGTGCCAGATCTAGAGTTCGATGGCGTGTCCGGGGTGTTGCTCCGGTCTGATTCGTTCAACGGCAATGGCTTCGCTTTTGGTGAGCCACCATGGAGGTCCGCAAAGCTGCATATCAGCGATGGAGCCGCGTCGAGCTCGGGTGAGGAGGTGATCCGTTATTCTTTTCTTCGGTGGCTTCTGTGGTGGTGCTGGAGGCAGGTGACGGGCGTTGTTGTCAAGCTCAGAGATGTTCTGCTATCTTTTCAGTTTTGTCATGTCGGTCCTTACGTGACTTGTACTTTGATCTTTATGATATGAACGAGACACATATTACCATGCAAAAAAAAAAAGCACTCTTTGATCCAGATTCTTTGGGCTTTTCTCTTCCTATAGGATTCAAGTTGACATGTCAGTCCTATCATGTATTCTTCCTATTACTGCATTTTGAGAATCCTGCTGTGAATCAAAGAGGCTAGTAAGGGGAGTATATTGTCCACTATCCCTAGGTAGCAAGCATGTTTTCAGACGACTTTTGAATACGAACTAGTGTGACATGAAATTCTATTTGCGATTATTGGAACTGAGACCTTGTTTAGCCCTTTACGTATTGTTCTATGATGATGGATGCTTGTATGCAATAACACGACAATGATACAGAGGCCGTGAGTAGAATTGTTATATATGTGTGTAATTATTGGAGGATTTCTTGTAGAAGGAACGTTGACCCAGGAAATACCACTCTTTGGCATGGTATGCTAGAGAAGATCCAAAACCTATGGTAGGAAAACATGGTCCCTTCTTTTTTTTGTAGAAGAAACATTAAAACAGAAGTAACAAACAGTACCTGAAATAATTGGTCTCTCCAATCCAAGCTGATCAATTGTCCTGAGCAAAGGAAAAGAACCATGCATCAGTATTGCATGTACAGCCACACTCAGAAAAGAAGTGGGGTGGGGAGGCAACAAATTAACCTCAGATGCCGCTCCTTGAAGTCTACGAACTCCTTGATTTCACACACGTTTTCGAAGTGGCAGCTCGCGGCCTTCTCCGCGGCCTGCACATTTAGCTTGTGATATGGATGCAGCAAACCAGATCCAAGCACCTCAATAGCATAGCTAAAAAAGTGTTACCTGCTGGAGGAGAATTTTGGTTGTACGGGCCGTATCGATGGATGGAGCTGGCTTCGGCACCGCTGGTATGTCACCGCCGGAAAAGCCCACCGACTCATGTACACTCGCCTCCCCATCGCATCCGGGTGCAGCGGCTGCCATGGATGTGTCTGGGTACTTCTTCTTCGACTTGTACACCACGCAGAGCACCATGTGGTCGGCGCCGCCGGTCTGCTTGTCGAGCGAGATCTCGACCATGATCCAGCCGGTACGCTGTCTTGATCCTGTTTCCATCGCAGGCCGACTCTTAACAGTGTAGGAGAAGGTTCTCTTGTACGCCACAGCGGAAATGGATTTCCTGCCAGCCTCCGGGTGCCAGGTGCCGTCCTCTTCGCCGCCGACCTTGCGGTTCCGCTTCCCCTCCTTGCCAGGGGCCGGTTGGCTGTGGAAGTACCACGAGCTTTCTTTCCCGTGACCCGTGCCCGGGGCGTGGCGGCGGCCGTTGACGAGGTCTTGGGGAGCAGTGGCGTAGGCGTTGGCCTTGTGGACGTATGCGGGTAAGGGCTTCTCTCCGGCGTTCAAGCTCGTCAGAAGCTTGGACAGCTGGAGCTCGGTGGGCGACTTGCTGCCGTCCCACGCTTCAACCACCACCGCCGCCTCCCACTTCTCCGGGGTAGCGGCCACCACATTCTCCGGCCGAAGAACAACCCCGATCTTAAAGGCCATGGCGTCGGGCGTCAACGTTGTTGCGTCGGGGTGGCTGGCACGGGGAATTCTTTCTTCGGCGAGGAGGACGAGGCGGAGGCGGGGTTTCGTGGCGGCGCGGGTGGCGGAAAGGACAAGGGGTCTGGGTTTATTGAACTAGCCTCTGAGTGAGGGATAATAAAGCACGGCAGCTAAAACCCTAATACCCGCAAAGAAAAAGAAAAAGGTACAACCCTAGTGGCCCGTATTATGTCCGAACAGCTTCCGAAAATGGAAAGCGCGTTCCAACTGTTTCGGACAATATTGTCCGATAGAATTTCCCTTCCAGTGATGGTTTGCTCTTTTTCTAAGGTGTGATGGATATCAATCCGAGTGCTTTAATCGTCGGCTCAGAAATGTCTCGAAACTATTTCTTGCCACGTGGCACACGCGAACTGAGACGGGGCAGCGCTCTGACCAGGTGAATAAGGGCATCTCCAACGTCGACCCGCAAACCTTCCGCAACTGTCCGGACAGCGGAAGCCATCCAAGACAGTCCTGTATCGGTCTGCGGGGCGGTCCGGACGCGATTTCTCCCGCAAACCGGAGACAAACGTGGGGGGCTTTGCGGCAGTCCGGACCGCTACTTCGCCCGATTCTGACTGTCCTGTCCCACCCCCCCCCCCCCCCCCCCACACACACACACACTCGCCCTTCCCGTGATTTCCATCCCACGCGCCGCACCACTTGCCGCGCCGCATTCATCCCGGCCCAGAGCATGCAGCGGTCGTCATTAAAACCACGATTTGACCGGACGGGAAGGCGGCGCAGACGGACGCGATCTCTCGGGCGTTGTCGCTTCAATGCGGACGCCGCGTCTCGAGAAACCAACTTCGGGCTGACCGCCCCTCCGCCTGGCCTGGCCGCGGCTATTTAAGCCGCGCTCCGGTGCCGTCCAGATCCACACCCCTCCTCCCGAGCACCGCACCATCCTCCTCCCCCTCCCCGAGTCTTTCCTTCTCTCCGAGCCCTTAATCCTCTCCGAGCCAAGCCAGCGGGGATGCCGAAGTCCTAGTTCTCCGCGCCGGCAGGCGGCACCGGTGGGAGCTCGTCGTCTGGCGGATCGTGGCGCCGCCGCCCTCGCTCACCGGGGCCATCGGCATCCACGGCGGCGAGCTCCTCCGGCAAGGAGGAGATAGTCATCTCCTCCGGTGACGAGGAGCAGCCGCAGCAGCGGCCACGTCTCCTGTCGGAGGCGGCTCTGACGGACGAAGAATTCGTCTGTCAGATGAATTCGTCCATCAGATGGAGATCATGACGGTGCGTTCGCTCCGTCAGATGGGATCGGCGCCAGCATCACCGGCGCGCATGAAGGAGGAGCCACCGTCCCCGCTGCGGGTCCGCGTGAAGCACGAGCCGGCATCCCCGCTCTCGCAGGCGAAGGACGAGCCGGCGTCCCCGCCGTGCAACCGCGGTCTCCACATTGGCGGCCGCGTAAAGCAGGAGCCGTCGTCCCCCCAGCGCCTCCGACGCGTGAAGCCGGAGCCGGCGTCGCCCCCGCCGCACAACCGCTACGCGCGGATCGACGGGCCATCCTCGCCACCTCGACGCCACCGCCGCCAGATAAAGGAGGAGGTGCCGCCCGTGATCGCCAAGGCGCGTGGCCGCATCCTCCACTACGTTGGAGGCGGCGGTTACGGCGGTGCCTCCGGCTCTCGGGCCGTGGTGACCGAGGCCGAGCGCGCGGCGCGGCAGCAGGCGAGGTATGACCGGCACAATGCCGGACGCCGCTCCGCGTTCGCCATGATGGGCGTGGCGCCGGAATGGGTCCGCAACGACCTGGACCTCGCCGCGACGTGGGCGCTCGACGGCTCTGTCACCACTGTGGAGACGGCCGTCAAGCGCCGCCGCCGGCTTGACAGTGAGCTCGCCAAGATCGGAAAGGAGTGGTCGCTTAGTGACTGCTCCGCCAACGCCGGTAGGGGCAAGGCCGCCGCCACCTCCTTCGGCAGTGGCCAGGGCGGCCCTTCGCACCGCGCAGCAGGAGGCGGAGCGGATCCTCCGCGAGCGTCACACAGCCGACGAACAGGGCTTCCGCAGCCCTCCGGCATCGTTGCGACTCTGGAGGGACGACGACGCCGACGGCGACATGGACGCCGACGGCGGTGTGGCAGGACAGGGCGGTCACGCCTACGAGGTGGTCGTCCGATATAGGGTTTAGTTTTTTTTAATAGTTTTTTAGTAAAACGGTGGAAGTATCGTCCGTTTATGTAAATTATATCCGAATTTGACTAAAATCCACCGGGCTTGATCGAATTTCGTTCGGTTGATACGAGTTGTTGTCAAAATGTATGCGGTTAATTAGCATTGGATGGCGTCCTCCCGTATCTGTGTCCACAGACTGATCCCCTCTATCTGTGGACTGATGCGGGAGGAAATTTGCGGGTTGCCGTTGGAGATGCCCTAACCGGGCAGGGGCCGTGGGTCTCCATCTACAAGCACACGTAGCAAAAGTAAGCCCCAAACGCTTGAAAGATGCTTCCTGTCGCATCCACGAAAAGCGTCTGGTCGCCCGAAGTGAAAAAACTAGCGCGCTATACAAAATAGCACCGTCTCTTACATTACGCTATTAGCGTGCAATATCGTGCTATGGCATGCTATTAGCAAGTCATTATACACTGATTTATTTAACGAGACATTGTGCACTGATTTATTTAGCAAGACAGTTCTCTACACGTTATAGCGTGCTATTAGCGGTGCTATAGCGCGCTATTTTTTTTCAGTGGGTCACCCCTCATATTTCACCTATCACAACCACGCTCCTCATTTTCACTAAAAAAAGAACGCACACTCCTCATTTGGCAATCTCCATTTTCATACAAAGACATGCAACATACATGATCTACGTACATAGAACGTATCAAACTATCACCTACACTACTTGTCATCAGATATGTCAATGACGTTCGTGCCGGAGCAGCTGGCCTCGTGGTCATTGGTGGCATTGAGAAACTCTGGCGCATCCTCCTCGTCCTCCTCGTCAGCAAAGAGCTTCTCACACTCCATGTCCGCTTCGTGGGGGAAGCGGCGGTTGGCCCTCACCTCCCCCTCAGGGTGGATGGAGTCAAGGATGGCCAGCTGCTCCGCCGCCTCCTCCGCTTGACGAGTTCGAACTCTGCGAGCGCGTTCCCCATCCCAAACTCAGGCGTTGGTACCTCCTCCTCGTCTGATAGCGGCTCCTCCGACTCCTCCTGCCCCGGCGCTACCTTGTCCACCCCCACCGCCACCTTGCGTGCGCTACGCGCAGCACGGACCTCCTCCACGGCGCGCATCTCCGTATGGATCTCTGACGGTGCAAAATACCGTCAGATCCCTCGGTAGGGGTCCAAGCGCAGCTGGAAGTCATGGATCGAAGGTCACACGAGGGGTTTATCTAGGTTCGGGCCTCCGGAGAGTAATACCCTATGTCCTGTTGGTTTTGATGATTCATAATGGAGGGATACCTCGTGCGAGGGGTTACAATGATGAATGAGGACCCTAGACCTCCCTTTATATAGGCAGGAGAGGTCTAGGTTTTACATGGCAGATGCGATCTGGGGCACCGCCGCCCTCTAGTCTTGGAGACCATGAAGGTCGTCTTCGCCTCCTAGGGTTTGCTCCTTGCTCTGGGCCTAGTGTCCCCCGTAGTAAATGAGGCCGGCCTCCTTGGCATGAGCCACCCCTGGTAGTGGGTCATAAGAGCGGTAGGGAGGAGGAGTGGGATTCATTCTGACTCTGTCTCCCTCCTCGCGCCCTCGCTCCACTTGCCCCACTCCCTTCTGTTGCCACCATTGCGACATTCATCGTCCTCGGGCCCCTCATTCCCTCCCTAGAGCGATGAGAGATGGGTCGGCCGAGCTCCTCGACCGGCGACCGGGGCATGCAGGCGACCAAGGACGCAGAGAAGAAGCGGAAAGCGGGGAGACGGGGTTTATCCAAGTTCGGGCCTCCAGAGAGTAATACCCTACGTCCTCCTGGTTTTGATGATTCATAATGATGGGATACCTCGTGCGAGGGGTTACAATGGTGAATGAGATTGCTACCGAGAGTTTTCCTATCTGTGGATAGATGATGAATGAGGACCCTAGACCTCCCTTTATATAGGAAGGAGAGGTCTAGATTTTACATGGCAGATGTGATCTGGGGCACCGCCGCCCTCTAGTCTTGGAGACCACGAAGGTCGTCTTTGCCTCCTAGGGTTTGCTCCTTGCTCTGGGCCTAGTGTGGCCCCCGTAGTAGATGAGGCCGGGCTCCTTGGCGTGAGCCACCCCTGGTACATGACCCCGTCAATCTCCGCCCGGTGCTTCGGTGTGAGCAGCTTGTTCTAGGTCATCTTACTGCAGACCATGGCGGCGTTGGCGTCGGTGGACCTTGGATTCCAAGTGGAATTGGGAGAGGAGGGCGCAGCAACGGCACAGACAGGAGGGATGAAAGAATGGGACGGCGCTAGGGTTGTCTCATCGTCTGGCTTAAATAGACGCACTTGGTCCCTCGGGCGGCGACATGAATGCGTCCTTACCAAACCAGAGGAGGTGCCCGTCGGAAGCATGGCCTTTCATGTGGGTCCCTCTCGCCAGTCTGACGTGATGGACTCGTCCGGACGTCCGCATATCCCCCCGCATATGGACTGGGTATGGGGGGTGCCGGTCAGCTCAGACATTTCACTACAGGAAACAGGAGATTTGCCGTCAGTACTGGTCTTTGCCGTCAACATTTCGTCGGGGCAGACGGCAAAGAATTTTTTTGCCGACAGCGGCTGACGGCAAAGAACGGCTGACGGCAAAGACATACTTTACCGTCTGTAAAAAAACCGAGATGGCAAAGAGTCTTTGCCGTCTGCATTTTTTTTACAGACGGTAAATAGCTCACTTTGCCGTCTGTAGAAAAAAATCTAGACCGCAAAGAGAAAACACAGCCCACGGATCGATCCCATGGATCGATGACGTGGCATGAATCCGCGGCGCCCACACCCGCCTCTCTCTCACCACGCGCACCCCCACCCACCCCGGCTGTCCCACCACCCACTCCACCTCGCCTTATCCTTTGCCCACCCCACTCTCTCTCGCAACGCACAGAGCCACCCGCCTCTCTCTCTCACCTAGAGCGCCGCCCGCATCCGGACGCCGCTACGCGCCCCCGCCTCTGCCGCGTCTGCCAGCCGGAGCCCACCCACCGGAGCTCACTAGACACTAGGCCCGCCGGGAGGAGGCGGGGGCACGCGGCGGCGTCCGGACGCGGGCAGTGCTCGGGGTGAGAGACAGAGGCGGGTGGCTCTGTCCGTTGCGAGCGAGAGTGGGGTGGGCAGAGGATAAGGCGATGTGGAGTGGGTGGTGGGCCCAACCGGGGAGGGTGGGGGTGCGCGTGGTGAGAGAGAGGTGGGTGTGGGCGCCGTGGATTCGTGCCACGTCATCGATCCGTGGGCTGTGTTTTCTCTTTGCCGTCTGTGATTTTTTATACAGACGGCAAAGAACTCACTTTGCCGTCTGGTTTTTTTTCTACAGACGGCAAAGTGAACTCTTTGCCGTCTGTAAAAAAAATGCAGACGGCAAAGACTCTTTGCCGTCTGGGTTTTTTTACAGACGGCAAAGTATGTCTTTGCCGTTAGCCATTCTTCGCCGTCAGCCGTTGTCGGCAAAAAATTTCTTTGCCGTCTGCCCCGACAAAATGCTGACGGCAAAGACCAGTACTGACGGTAAATCTCCTGTTTCCTGTAGTGAAGGTAAGGCCAATCACATTGCTACACCATGTACTACATTTTAGTTGTGCCAACTAAGTAAAAAATTTGATGTGGCATCCTACTTAATTAATAAAGAGAAACCAAACATATCTCAATCTAGGTATGGATCTTAGCACCAAATCTAGGACATCTCATAATTTTTCTTAAAAAAATAATTAAATGAGGGTTGTTTTTGGTACTTCCTCCATTCGAATTTATTGTCCCCCCTCATATTCTGGATCAAGTTTGACCATAAATTTGACTAATACAATATAAAGTATATGTCACAAAACTTATACGTATACGTCATATTTTGTCATTAAATTGTCAAATTTTGATCAAAAAATACAAAATGGCCTAATAAATCTGGACGAAAAAAGTAAAACACTAAGATATGCTAGCTATTTCTAAACATCTATTTAATACCATTAGATATAGTTGAACATGGTAGAGTGGACTGGAATGCTATATCTCATGTCCTTGCTCGTCTACCAGACCACCACATGGCCCCTTCCGCACGCTCATCTATACTACACGTCCGCTCCTCCATCAATTCCCTTTGTTTTCCGAAATCACTATAAATTTGACGTTAATTTTTTGGGTTTTTATCATTTATGCCACTGGTTATGACCCACTACTCAGTTTTGCCACCAGGAATTTCAACTGCTCAAAAATGCTATCGCTTCGTTAGGCGCATGCTCAAAAATGCCATTGGACACCATTACTGTCACCTCAAATCTAGTTTACCATGTTATAGTGAACAAAATACCTATGGACCAACATGTGAGCTCTCCCTCTATCTCACTACAATAAAATGCGGGTCCCACTTGATCCCAACAACGTTCTTATTTTACTCTAAAATTATTCGCTTGCTTACTCCTGACAACTAGGGCCCACACTTATCATCGTGAGATAGAGAGAGCTGACATGTGGGTCTAGGGGTATTTTTGTCATATAACAAGGTCAACGGGTTTGACCTGGCAATAACGATGTCAAATGACATTTTTGAGCAAACGTCTAATGGAATGATGGCATTTTTGGGATATCTAATGGCATTTTTGAGCAAGCATCTCATGGAACGATGCATTTTTGAGCAGTTGTAACTTCTAATGGCAAAACTGAGTAGTGAGACACAACTAGTGGCATAAATGATAAAAAAACCCTTTTAGTTTTTTAGAGGGCTAGAGCACGTTGCGAACACCATTGGATTATATTCACGAATCTTGGCGCGGGTGTGTGGCCAAATCACACTTTTGCAAGCGTTCGGTTTCACTCCCCACTTGCTATCGCTCCCTTCCACTCGATCCTTCCACCCGATCCCCATTTTCTTCTCACACACGTGCTAGGGCGGTTCCGGCGACGAATGGTGGCGGTGTGAAGAGCATAACGACGGGGAGCACGGCGGCGGCGGACATGGCCATGGCGACCTCCACCCACCCCTCCACCCCCGCCCCACCTGCTCTTGCTTTGGGGAGGCCCATCGAGATGCTGCTCAGGCCAGCGGAGGTTGATCTCTCCCCTGCCACGTCCAATGGATTGGCCGCCGCTACCTCTGCTCTGGTCGCCCTAACAAATTTCCCCATGGGCTTCGCGGGCCAAATCCGAGGCTTCTCCTCCGAGGGTACATCGACGACAAGAACAACCATGGGAGGTCCCCGTCGGCATCCGCATGCACGGCTGCAGGAACCATCTCTTCTAACCTCGCAGCCGTTCCCCTTCTCCTCCCCACTTCTCTCTTCTCGAGTCTGATTTGTGCACGTGCGCATAAGCTGGTTCTGCTGGGCGACGAGGGCGCCCTGGCTGAGATGACGGAGGAGGTGCGGCGCTGCGGGGCATGAGGGGTGGCGGAAGTAGCGGTGGTGGGGCTCGAATTCACGGCCTGCGACGAGGCGGTTGTCGGCGACATGGTGGAGGCGCCGTGCCGCTGCTTCGCGGGCGTCAGCCTTGACGCCCTGGTCAACACACTGCTTGGCGTGTAATGTAGGTATTTGGTTGCCACTATTCTGCTAGAGCTATACAGAGAATTCTGCCTAATTCATGCTCTCCCAAAGACTGAAATGTGAATGATGTTTTTGATGCATAGAAGAGGAGATGATACTACAGTGAAATTTGGTTTGTAATCACCATTTTGATAATACGTGGCAAACCATTCATATAAATGTCTATGCCTTTTTCCCACACATTTGTTGCAAATTCCTGTGTTTGTGTGTTTTGTACAATGTGCTTGCTTAGTTGGCAATATCATATACAACCTCTATTCCTTAATGTAGTGTGTATAGATTTTTTTGAAAAGTCAAACTTTACAAACCTTGACCAAGTTTATAGAGAAAACTATGTATATGTACAATATCAAATATACAAAATATGAAACTACATCTTATGATGTATCTAATGATATATGTTTGGCATTCTACATGTAAATATTTTTCTCTCCAAACTTGGTCAAAGTATGTGAGCTTTGACTTCTCAAAAAATCTATATGCAATACATTATGGAATGGAGGGAGTATTACCTACTTGATGTACTGCATGTTTTTGCCATGGCAAATTTTCTGTTTTTGCCATAGTAAAATACAAATCATGGCAAGTATTTACATGTTTTTGCCATGGCAAATTTTCTGTTCTTGCCATGGTAGAAAACAAACCATGGCAAGTACTCAAGTTAGCTTTTGTGGCAAATCTGTTACTATTAGCACCAGAATTTTTCGTCCATGGAAAATTGTTCAATTTTTATTTCCATGGCAAATCCCTGTGTTTTTCCTTGAAAAACAGACTATGGCAAATACTCAAGTTAGTGCATGGAAAATCCTTTACTGTTAGCATGTCAACTTTTGTATATTGCAAATTGGTCAAATTTGTTGCCATGGCAAATTTATTATGTTCTTTTTTTATACGTACGACCGCAACCACCGGCAAGTTAACTGCATACACCCTAGCATCTATACTTTTCCCCACATTTTTGCCATGACCCATATAGATTATTATTTTCAAAAATTTGGTATGTCACTTTTTCGTACTTTTTATTCCCCTACATCTGCCATGAACTAGAGAACAATTGTTTCCAAAGGATTTTTATGCATTTCCTGTTGGAAATATGCCCTAGAGGCAATAATAAATTGGTTATTATTATATTTCCTTGTTCATGATAATCGTTTATTATCCATGCTATAATTGTATTGATTGGAAACTCAAATACATGTGTGGGTACATAGACAACACTGTGTCCCTAGTAAGCCTCTAGTTGACTAGCTTGTTGATCAAAGATGGTTAAGGTTTCCTAGCCATGGACATGAGATGTCATTTGATAACGGGATCACATCATTAGGAGAATGATGTGATGGACAAGACCCAAACTGTAAACGTAGCATTTGATCGTGTCAGTTTATTGCTATTGTTTTCTGCATGTCAAGTATCTGTTCCTTTGACCATGAGATCATGCAACTCACTAACACCGGAGGAATACCTTGTGTGTATCAAACGTCGCAACGTAACTGGGTGACTATAAAGGTGCTCTACAGGTATCTCCGAGGGTGTCTGTTGGGTTGGCATGGATCAAGACTGGGATTTGTTACTCCGTATGACGGAGAGGTATCTCAGGGCCCACTCGGTAATACAACATCACAATGAGCCTTGCAAGCAATGTGACTAAAGTGTTAGCCACGAGATCTTGTATTACGGAACGAGTAAAGAGACTTGCCGGTAACGAGATTGAACTAGGTATAGTGATACCGACGATCGAATCTCGGGCAAGTAACATACCGAAGAACAAAGGGAACATCATACGGGATTAACTGAATCCTTGACATAGAGGTTCGACCGATAAAGATCTTCGTAGAATATGTAGGAGCCAATATGGGCATCCAGGTCCCGCTATTGGTTATTGGCCGTAGAGGTGTCTCGGTCATGTCTACATAGTTCTCGAACCCGCAGGGTCTACACACTTAACGTTTGGTGACGATTAGTATAATTGAGTTATTATGTTGGTGACCGAAAGTTGTTCGGAGTCCCGGATAAGATCCCGGACATGACGAGGATCTCCGGAATAGTCCGGAGGTAAAGATTGATATATGTGATAATAGTGTTTTGATCTCTGGAAGGGTTCCGGAGTTCACCGGAAGGGGTTCCGGATGTTTACCGAAGTGTTCGGGTGCAGCAACACTTTATATGAGCCAAAGGGATAAAGCCCACAAGGTATTGGAAAGTGCAAAAGTAGTTTTGCTGCCGCGTAAGCGGTACTACCGCTTGGTGAAGCGGTACTACCGCCGGAGCGGTACTACCGCTTGTGTGAAGCGGTACTACCGCCCAAGCGGTACTACCGCTTGTGAGAAGCGGTACTACCGCTTGTGCGCGGCTGTGCACGGTTCGGCAGGGATCCGAGTTGGACTCTTTCCCTGCGGGCCAAACCAACCTTGTGCGGGCAAAACCGACCTAGAGGAGGCTTTTACTCCAAGTTTAGACCCCAAGGCTCAACATATAAATAGAGGGGCAGGGCTAGCACACGGGACACATCAGGATTTCCCAAGCCGTGTGCCGGCAACCCTAGCCCTCTAGTTCCTCCGTCATAATCTCCGTAGTGCTTGGCGAAGCCCTGCAGAGATTGTTCCTCACCACCATCACCACGCCGTCGTGCTGCTGGAACTCAACCACTACTTCACCATCGCTCGCTGGATCGAGGAGGTGAAGGCGTCATCAAGCCGTACGTGTGTTGAACGCGGAGGTGCCGTCCGTTCGGCACTAGATCGGAAGGATCGTGATTGGATCGCGGGACGCTCGGCGATTTGGATCGCGAAGACGTTCGACTACATCAACCGCGTTTATTAACGCTTCCGCTTAGCGATCTACAAGGGTATGTAGATTCACTCTCCCTCTCGTAGATGCTCATCACCATGGATAGATCTTATGTGTGCGTAGGAAAATTTTTGTTTCCCATGCAACGTTCCCAACAGTGGCATCATGAGCTAGGTCTATGCGTAGATGAGATCTCGAGTAGAACACAAACGAGTTGTGGGCGTGGGTGTATACATATTGCTTGCCGTTACTAGTTGATACTTGATTCAGCGGTATTGTGAGATGAAGCGGCCTGGACCGACATTACGCGTACGCTTACGCGAGACTGGTTTTACCGCTGCGTGCACTTGTTGCATAAAGGTGACTGGCGGGTGTCTGTCTCTCTCACTTTAGTTGAATCGGTTCAATGAAGAGGGTTCTTTTAGAAGATCAAAAAGCAATCACTACACCACGTTGTGGTTTTGCGTAGGTAAGAACGGTTCTTGCAAACCCGTAGCAGCCACGTAAAAATTTGCAACAACAATTAGAGGACGTCTAACTTGTTTTTGCAGGGTATGTTGTGATGTGATATGGCCAATTACATGATGAGATATATGTGATGTATGAGATGATCATGTTTTGTATAGAATATCACGACTTGCATGTCGATGAGTACGGCAACTGGCAGGAGCCATAGAGTTGTCTTTAATTATTGTATGACCTGCGTGTCAATCATTAAGCGCTATGTAATGCTTTACTTTATCGCTAAACGTTAGCTATAGTCGTGGAAGCAACAGTCGGCGCGACAACCTTATGGAGACACGTTGATGGAGATCAAGATGATGGAGATCATGGTGTCATGCCGGTGACGATGGAGATCATGCCGGTGCTTTGGAGATGGAGATCAAAAGCACAAGTTCATGGCCATATCATGTCACTTATGATTTGCATGTGATGTTAATCCTTTTATGCATCTTATTTTGCTTAGGACGACGGTAGCATTATAAGGTGATCCCTCACTTAAATTTCAAGATAAATTGTGTTCTCCCCAAGTGTGCACCGTTGCGAAAGTTCGTCGTTTCGAGACACGCCGTGATGATCGGGTGTGATAGACTCTACGTTCGCATACAACGGGTGTAAGCCATGTTACACGTGCGGAACACTCGGGTTAAACTTGACGAGCCTAGCATGTACAGACATGGCCTCGGAACACAAGAGACCGAAAGGTCGAACATGAGTCATATAGTAGATATGATCAACATGAAGATGTTCACCATTGAAACCACCTCAACTCACGTGATGATCGGACTTGAGTTGGTGGATTTGGATCATGTTACACTCGAATGATCGGAGGGATGTCAATTTGAGTGGGAGTTTTTTAAAATATGATTAACTAAACTCATTATCTAAGAACAATAGTCTAAGTTGTCTTTGCTATATTTATGTTGTAGATCATGGCTCGCGCAGTAGCACCCCTGAATTTTAATGCGTTCCTAGAGAAAGCTAAGTTGAAAGATGATGGAAGTAACTTTGTGGACTGGGCCCGTAATCTAAGGATTATCCTTACGGCTTCCCAGAAGGCTTATGTCCTTGATGCACCGCTTGGTGATCCACCCGCTCCAGTTGAGTCTCTAGACGTTGTGAACGCCTGGCAGGCTCGTTCTGATGATTACTCAATAGTTCAATGTGCAATGTTGTATGGCTTAGAACCGGGACTTCAAAGACGTTTTGAACGTCATGGAGCATATGAGATGTTCCAGGAGTTGAAGTTTATCTTTCAGAAGAATGACCGGATCGAGAGATATGAGATCTCCGATAAGTTCTATGCTTGCAAGATGGAGGAGAACGGGTCTATCAGTGATCACGTGCTCAGAATGTCTGGGTACTCCACCCGTCTGGCTGAGTTAGGGATGCCCCTCCCGCCAGAGGCTATCACTGACAGAGTTCTTCAATCATTGCCACCTAGCTACAAGAGCTTCGTGTTGAACTATAACATGCACGGGATGAACAAGTCAGTCGCCGAGCTGTTTGCGATGCTGAAAGCCGCTGAGTCTGAAATTCAGAAGGAGCATCAAGTGTTGATGGTCAATAAAACCACTAGTTTCAAGAAAAATGGCAAGGGTAAGAAGGGTAACTCCAAGCAGAGTGGCAAAGCAGTTGCTCCTCTCGTGAAGAAACCCAAGGCTGGACCCAAACCAGAAACTGTGTGTTTTCATTGCAAGGGAACTGGACACTGGA
This sequence comes from Elymus sibiricus, assembly GCA_039707655.1. Taxonomy (NCBI): domain Eukaryota; kingdom Viridiplantae; phylum Streptophyta; class Magnoliopsida; order Poales; family Poaceae; genus Elymus; species Elymus sibiricus. The sequence continues at coordinate 480,903,630 of CM077672.1, read as the reverse complement.
AGCGGAATTGCCCCAAGTATTTGGCTGACAAGAAGGCGGCCAACAACAAACAAGGTATATATGATATACATGTTATTGATGTGTACCTTACCAACTCTCGTTGTAGTGCCTGGGTATTTGATACCGGTGCGGTTGCTCATATTTGCAACTCAAAACAGGAACTGCGGAATAGACGGAGGCTGGCAAAGGACGAAGTGACGATGCGCGTGGGAAATGGTTCCAAGGTTGATGTGATCGCCGTCGGCACGCTCGCTCTTCGATTACCGTCGGGATTAGTGATGAACCTAAATAAGTGTTATTTGGTGCCTGCGTTAAGCATGAACATTATATCTGGATCTTGTTTATTGCGAGACGGTTACTCATTTAAATCAGAGAATAATGGTTGTTCTATTTATATGAGTAATATCTTTTATGGTCATGCACCCGATGTGAGGGGTTTATTCTTATTGAATCTCGATAGTAATGATACACATGTTCATAACATTGATGCCAAAAGATGTAGAATTGATAATGATAATACCACTTTCTTGTGGCACTGCCGTTTAGGTCATATTGGCGTAAAACGCATGAGGAAGCTCCATACTGATGGACTTTTGGAGTCACTTGATTTTGAATCACTTGACACATGTGAGCCATGCCTCATGGGCAAGATGACTAAAACGCCGTTCTCTGGAACAATGGAACGGGCAACTGACTTATTGGAAATCATACATACTGATGTGTGCGGTCCGATGAGTATTGAGGCGCGCGGTGGTTATCGTTACTTTCTCACCTTCACTGATGACTTAAGTAGATATGGAGTTGAGAATCATCGTAACAAGAAGATTAAATTCCTACGATCTGATCGAGGAGGAGAATATCTGAGTTATGAGTTTGGCAGTCACTTAAGACAGTGTGGAATTGTTTCACAATTGACACCGCCTGGAACACCACAGCGTAATGGTGTGTCCGAACGTCGTAATCGAACCATATTGGATATGGTGCGATCTATGATGTCTCTTGCCGATTTGCCACTATCGTTTTGGGGTTATGCATTAGAGACAGCTGCATTCACTTTAAATAGGGCACCATCGAAATCCGTTGAGACGACGCCATATGAACTTTGGTTTGGCAAGAAGCCAAAACTGTCGTTTCTTAAAGTTTGGGGATGTGATGCTTATGTCAAAAAGCTTCAGCCTGAAAAGCTGGAACCCAAAGCGGAGAAATGCGTCTTCATAGGATACCCAAAAGAGACAATTGGGTATACCTTCTACCTCAGATCCGAGGGCAAAGTGTTTGTCGCTAAAAACGGAACATTTCTTGAGAAAGAGTTTCTCTCGAAAGAATTGAGTGGGAGGAAGATAGAACTTGATGAGGTTGTTGAACCTTTACTTCAACCTGAGAGTAGCGCAGCGCAGAAAGTTGTTTCTGTGGAGCCTACATTAGCTGAAGAGGAAGTTAATGATGATGATCATGAAGCTTTGGATCAAGTTGCTATCGAACCTCGTAGGTCGACAAGGACGCGTACTACTCCTGAGTGGTACGGCAACCCTGTCTTAGAGGTCATGTTGTTAGACAACGATGAACCTACGAGCTATGGAGAAGCGATGATGGGCCCGGATTCCGAGAAGTGGTTAGAGGCCATGAAATCCGAGATGGGATCCATGTATGAAAACAAAGTCTGGACTTTGGAAGTATTACCTGAAGGGCGTAAGGCCATTCAGAACAAATGGATCTTTAAGAGGAAGACGGACGCGGACGGTAATGTCACCGTCTATAAAGCTCGACTTGTGGCAAAGGGTTTTTCACAAGTTCAAGGAGTTGACTACGATGAGACCTTCTCACCCGTAGCGATGCTTAAGTCCGTCAGAATCATGTTAGCAATAGCTGCCTTTTTCGATTATGAAATTTGGCAGATGGATGTCAAAACAGCGTTCCTTAACGGTTACCTTAAGGAAGAGTTGTATATGATGCAACCAGAAGGTTTTGTCGATCCAGAGAATGCTGACAAAGTTTGCAAACTCCAGCGATCCATTTATGGACTGGTGCAAGCATCTCGGAGTTGGAATCTTCGTTTTGATGAGGTGATCAAAGCGTTCGAGTTTATACAAGTTTACGGAGAAGCTTGTATTTACAAGAAAGTGAGTGGGAGCTCTATAGCGTTTCTAATCTTATATGTGGATGACATATTGCTGATTGGAAACAATATAGAAATGCTGGAAAGCGTAAAGGAATATTTGAACAAGAGTTTTTCAATGAAGGACCTAGGAGAAGCTGCTTTCATATTAGGCATCAAGATCTATAGAGATAGATCAAGACGCTTAATAGGACTTTCACAAAGCACATACCTTGATAAGATTTTGAAGAAGTTCAAAATGGATCAGTCCAAGAAGGGGTTCTTGCCTGTTTTGCAAGGTGTGAAGTTGAGTAAGACTCAATGCCCAGTGACTGCAGAAGATAGAGAAAAGATGAGTGTCATCCCCTATGCTTCGGCCATAGGCTCTATCATGTATGCAATGCTGTGCACAAGACCCGATGTCAGCCTTGCCATAAGTATGGTCGGAAGGTTTCAAAGTGATCCAGGAATGGAACACTGGACGGCGGTCAAGAATATCCTGAAGTACCTGAAAAGGACTAAGGACATGTTTCTCGTTTATGGAGGTGATCAAGAGCTCGTCGTAAAGGGTTACGTCGATGCAAGCTTTGACACTGATCCGGATGACTCTAAGTCGCAAACCGGATACGTATTTATTCTTAATGGGGGTGCGGTTAGCTGGTGCAGTTCCAAGCAAAGCGTGGTAGCAGATTCTACATGCGAAGCAGAGTACATCGCTGCCTCGGAGGCGGCGAAGGAAGGTGTCTGGATGAAGGAGTTCATGACAGATCTTGGAGTAGTGCCTGGTGCACTTAACCCAATGACTCTGTTTTGTGATAATACTGGTGCCATTGCTCTAGCCAAGGAACCAAGATTTCACAAGAGGACCAGACACATAAAACGACGTTTCAATTCCATCCGCGATTACATCAAGGAGGACGACATAAATATTTGCAAAGTACACACGGATCTAAATGTTGCAGATCCGATGACTAAACCTCTTCCAAGGGCTAAACATGAACAACACCAGAACTGCATGGGTGTTCGATTCATTACAATGTAAATCACATAGTGATGTGAACTAGATTATTGACTCTAGTGCAAGTGGGAGACTGTTGGAAATATGCCCTAGAGGCAATAATAAATTGGTTATTATTATATTTCCTTGTTCATGATAATCGTTTATTATCCATGCTATAATTGTATTGATTGGAAACTCAAATACATGTGTGGGTACATAGACAACACTGTGTCCCTAGTAAGCCTCTAGTTGACTAGCTTGTTGATCAAAGATGGTTAAGGTTTCCTAGCCATGGACATGAGATGTCATTTGATAACGGGATCACATCATTAGGAGAATGATGTGATGGACAAGACCCAAACTGTAAACGTAGCATTTGATCGTGTCAGTTTATTGCTATTGTTTTCTGCATGTCAAGTATCTGTTCCTTTGACCATGAGATCATGCAACTCACTAACACCGGAGGAATACCTTGTGTGTATCAAACGTCGCAACGTAACTGGGTGACTATAAAGGTGCTCTACAGGTATCTCCGAGGGTGTCTGTTGGGTTGGCATGGATCAAGACTGGGATTTGTTACTCCGTATGACGGAGAGGTATCTCAGGGCCCACTCGGTAATACAACATCACAATGAGCCTTGCAAGCAATGTGACTAAAGTGTTAGCCACGAGATCTTGTATTACGGAACGAGTAAAGAGACTTGCCGGTAACGAGATTGAACTAGGTATAGTGATACCGACGATCGAATCTCGGGCAAGTAACATACCGAAGAACAAAGGGAACAGCATACGGGATTAACTGAATCCTTGACATAGAGGTTCGACCGATAAAGATCTTCGTAGAATATGTAGGAGCCAATATGGGCATCCAGGTCCCGCTATTGGTTATTGGCCGTAGAGGTGTCTCGGTCATGTCTACATAGTTCTCGAACCCGCAGGGTCTACACACTTAACGTTTGGTGACGATTAGTATAATTGAGTTATTATGTTGGTGACCGAAAGTTGTTCGGAGTCCCGGATAAGATCCCGGACATGACGAGGATCTCCGGAATAGTCCGGAGGTAAAGATTGATATATGTGATAATAGTGTTTTGATCTCTGGAAGGGTTCCGGAGTTCACCGGAAGGGGTTCCGGATGTTTACCGAAGTGTTCGGGTGCAGCAACACTTTATATGAGCCAAAGGGATAAAGCCCACAAGGTATTGGAAAGTGCAAAAGTAGTTTTGCTGCCGCGTAAGCGGTACTACCGCTTGGTGAAGCGGTACTACCGCCGGAGCGGTACTACCGCTTGTGTGAAGCGGTACTACCGCCCAAGCGGTACTACCGCTTGTGAGAAGCGGTACTACCGCTTGTGCGCGGCTGTGCACGGTTCGGCAGGGATCCGAGTTGGACTCTTTCCCTGCGGGCCAAACCAACCTTGTGCGGGCAAAACCGACCTAGAGGAGGCTTTTACTCCAAGTTTAGACCCCAAGGCTCAACATATAAATAGAGGGGCAGGGCTAGCACACGGGACACATCAGGATTTCCCAAGCCGTGTGCCGGCAACCCTAGCCCTCTAGTTCCTCCGTCATAATCTCCGTAGTGCTTGGCGAAGCCCTGCAGAGATTGTTCCTCACCACCATCACCACGCCGTCGTGCTGCTGGAACTCAACCACTACTTCACCATCGCTCGCTGGATCGAGGAGGTGAAGGCGTCATCAAGCCGTACGTGTGTTGAACGCGGAGGTGCCGTCCGTTCGGCACTAGATCGGAAGGATCGTGATTGGATCGCGGGACGCTCGGCGATTTGGATCGCGAAGACGTTCGACTACATCAACCGCGTTTATTAACGCTTCCGCTTAGCGATCTACAAGGGTATGTAGATTCACTCTCCCTCTCGTAGATGCTCATCACCATGGATAGATCTTATGTGTGCGTAGGAAAATTTTTGTTTCCCATGCAACGTTCCCAACATTTCCATGACCCATAGATAAATTTTCTCCAATCACTTTTGCCATGTCACCGAAAAATAGCATGACAAACTCTTTTTCTTCCAAATGGCATGGAAAACTCTTCTCTTCATAATGGCATGGCAAACTCTTTTTTTGTAGATAATGGCAAATTTCTTTCTCTTGCAACATGAAGAAAGCACTTTTTATGGGAGCATGGTACTTTAAGTTCATAAAGCATGGCAAATGTGTCTATGGATCATGGCAAATTCCTTTTGTTTTACAACAATGGCACAAAAATACTTTCTAAATGGAACATGTCAATTTAAGTGCATGGAGCATGGCAAGTAGTTTATGGGCCATGGCAACTTTATACTATATGAATACATACATGGCATTTTTTTCTTGTTCAACGCATGACAATTATAATTAAAACACAATGGAAAATTTTAATATGCATCTGCCATGAAAATTTTGTTCATAATTTGTGTTATTTTACATACACGAGTGATTTCGATGGTGGTGCTTAGATTTCGTTTGTGTCCAGAATTTGTGTTATTTTACATACATAATTTGTGTTATTCCTTTTGTGCCCCTGTTCCGGTCATCTCGGCCCTTGGGCAGATGGGCCTAGATAGGGCTTTCTCCTGCGAGATGGTAGTCGGCGGTGGAGATGGTGTGCTTAGTTGTCAGTGTTGGTCATTGTGATGACCGCTACGGCCTGTGGCGGCGGCCTCGCTGTGGATTGCGGTGGCTACCGAAAGGTCTTCATGAGGGTTCCTCTTTGCAGATCCGGTGGCTGACTTTGCCGTTGGCATGCTGACTATGGACGACGGCTTGACGAAGAGAGATGGTTGTGCAGCGGTGGCGTCACATCGCATGTAGGCTTTGAGAAAAGTGATGGTGACAACACACGAGTGACTTTGATGGTGGTGCCACTCAAGCGTCCGGTCTTGAGCTACAGGGTGAAAGCCTAGGTCTGACTCGAGTTGGTTATACCCGGCAATGGCGATGGTTTTATATATTTACCTTGTTCAAGGCGTTGCTCGGATGTGTTCAGACTGATTCTTCAGGATGAAAACCTAGATTCTACCATTGGTGGTTGGGACCGGTAACGACGGCGCTTGAGCGTCGCTCTCTTCCTGAAGACGTTGCTGTTGAAAAAACTCGTCATCCGTGTGGTGTAATGATATGGTTGGTGTAGATATGGTCATTGATATAGTTTGCTGATCATGTATCTGACCGCTTTGGGGTTATTTTATTTTTCCTCATCTACGCATAGTTTTGATCTTATATGGCTTGCTATTTGTCGGTGCTTTTTTGGTGCATGTGCGTTGGTATTGACTGTGTGCGTCGTAACTATGCAGAGGACGGATGTGTACTCATTGTATTTGTATCCTCTTGATGCTTCATTTTAAACCAATAAATTCACTCTTTGTCGAAAACCTTGCTTTGGCACACGGTGAGACGCAGCATAGTGACTCCTGATAGGGTCCAGCCAGCCAATTTCACGTTTGCCGATGGGGGGCAGATTTCAATTTTGAGATAGATCATAGGAGCCATCAGGGGGCGCGAGGTGTATTAAGTCTTCATCTAGGAGGCGTTGAGAATTGTAGAAGGTGGAGAAGAAGCTAGCTGCTGATGGGATCTGCAACCACGATTGTTAAATGTGACACTATACGTCCACAGAAGCGTCCGGTCATGTTCATGAATGATGACCGACCACCTGTTATCTGTGCTCGCCTGTAGCCGTGCACCTCAAATGCCCGGCCCAAGATCCATCTATGTCATGTAGTATATGGTTATGAAAATTTCCCTGAACGTGTTATATATGTATTTGTGTACGTAAATTTTTTCTGAATTTTTTATGTAGAACTATGTTTTTTTAAAGTCCTCAATGGAGCCCGCCCTCTGTTGGCATTTTTCGATGTTACTATATATTGGGTAGTAACATATGTGTGATAGCAATCCTTCATTTATTAGATGTAGACTCAGTTTTTTTCTTGGAGTGTGTTATGTCTCCCAAGAAAAAAATTGAGTCTACATCTCTCTCTCCTCATTAACAACTTGTCATATAAGCAAATTTACTTATTTGGCATGCATGTTACTAGCTAAAGTTACTCCCATTGTGACCAGCCTTAGATATACAACAAGTAAGATATAGTGCGTTGGGTATAACTAAATATCTATTTAATGAAATTAAGTATAGCCTAAGATATACTGCACTGCACTGGGAGTGCCCTACATTGATCCGTTGTGAAATCCGGACCATGAGGTGTGCAGGCGGACAGTCGTGCACGTTCATGTGCTTGTCCGGATGCAGTCGCAAGTTTGTATCGCGACTTCCTCCAAGAATTTTGCATCTGACGGATCATGTATACCAAGAACAAGCGCCGATCTAGACGTGCAATGTTTGGAGGAAAACCGATCTAGACATGCAATATTTTGATCGGTGAGGATCATGATGATGATCATCGTACCTTAAATTCCATAATTTTAATGCAAGATAGTTCAATGCAATGTACTCAATCATCCCAGCGAGTGGGGAGGGGTCAACGTCTTCGGGCTTAGCACCAAGGTAGTTGAGAGATGAAGACGACGATGGAGTGTAAAAGCAAGTACAATAGTACCCAATCAGCAGGCTATAAGCAGTTCCATGTCATCAAAATCATAGCAGGCTATAAGCAGGCTATTATAAAGGCTTCAAGTGACATGGCATTGGTATATAGCCAGCAATAGGCTTTCTTATTAACCATGCTCTAACCCAGAAAGCGATGGGAGTGCATTATTGTTTCATTGAGTTCTTTTTTTTGTTTCAAAATGTATAATAATGTGTACCAACAAAATTAGAGTGCGCCTCCAACTCAAAAAAAAAAAGAAGAGTGCGCCTGTTTCACATCAGATTTAGTGTTACACTTTGAAACAAGAAAAGAAAAAAAAAATCCTAATGTAACACTCTGAAAAGAAAACAAAATTTGTCAAAACCAGAAAAGTAGCACGAATCTCAAAACAACGGTGGACGGTGGATCCTCACACTGTATATACGTGCATGGTATAATATCATTTCTCCCCGTACGTCGCCCTACAGGTATGTCGCCGCTTAATAATTGTACAAACCTCAATTTATTTGGACGCTCGGAGGTTGGTGGCGTGTTCTGTGTTCATAGCCTATGGACTATTCCACGGAGCAGAGCAGACAGCCATGGCCGAGCTGTGGATCGTGGTCCACGCCGGCGGCCCGGGCGGCCTGAAACGTGAACGTGAGCGACAGCGAGTGCGGTGTTATGTAGATAGTCGCAGGCTCGCACGCAGCAGGCAAGACGACGAGCGGCGGCGGGACGTATATACAGAAAAAAAAAAGCGTTGTTTCGATTCCGGCAACGATATATATCTCGAATTAAAAGCCTGAGCAGTCCCGTAATTAACTGGCAGGGTGAACTTACTCGTTGTTTTGGCCGGGGAAATCCACGCCGAGGCAGGAGCGCAGCGTCGGCGGCAGTTTTGGTCGTGCTTGAGGAGGACAACGGCACCGGCCGCTCTCTCCGCGGTGCCCGGAGCTTCTGACCCAACGGGTAGGGGTGATGTCAGCGCCTCACCGGACGGGGAGAACGGCATCGGGGCCGGGCGAGGCAGACGAAGGGGACGCTGCGATCTCAGACTGTTTAGGCTCATCAGCAAGTTGCTACTGGTTTTGTGTGCAGGGCAAGCGCGGAGGCATACTGGGTGCTCATGGTGGTGGAGTTTTTAAGCGGCGGATCGAGGCGACCAAAATGCGGACACTGGCCGGGGTGCTGCAGATCGCCGTGGTAGTGGTAGCTGGAGGAGATAACCGTGTGAAATGGACTAGGACTGAGGTCTGAGGGAGACTCTCAAGTCGTCTGCCAACTGTGCCGCCTCCCTGTAGTACGTGCTTGCTTCTGGCCCACCAGCACACAGCGGATTTGATGTTCTGGGCCGATAAACGCGCTGGACCGTCTTCCGTTGTCTCCGGCACAGTCCATCATTTAATACCCCCACCAACTTTCAGAATTATGGAGTAACTAACAATTTAATACCCCCACGGTCCCAAAACAATCTTCTTGCACCGAATCCTGGTTAAATTCGCAAGTTAAATACACTGCAGGTGCCCCAACTTGTCCGGCACGGTCAGTTTGGTGCCCAAATTTGAAAAATACACAAAAATGGTGTCGTAACTTGTCCGGGCGTTCAAATACGGTGCCTCTGAAGGTATGCCGCCGTATCTAGTGCCCGCGTGGCACGCCAGCGCATCGCTGGGCCACATGTCAGTGGCTGCGGATGCTGGACGCGCGCTGTGAGCCGTGCGAGCTTTTTTTTATGGGAACACCCCTGGACTTTAATTAATTCTCACAAAAAATACCCCCTAGACTTTAATTAATTGTCGCAAAAATACCGACGAAGCCGATGTGGAAAGAATTCGAACAAGTGATCTCCTCGTCGACTGACAATCGAGCATACCACGCGGACATGCTTTGGTTTGCGTTACCAGCAGGCAATTTATATAGACGATTCCACATTTCGTTCTGCACATGTTTCTACTACTCTCTCTGTTCACTTTTATAAGATGTTTTAGATAGTTCAGACAGCTCCCAAAATAGTTCAAATCAGCTGTCTAGAATGTCTTATAAAAAGGAATGGAGGAAGTAATTTTCTTTTTAGTTTTTCCAAGTTACTATTTGTTTTTTTAGTGAAGTTTCTGTTTAGTTTTCATGATACATAATTTTTTCCATATGAAAAAAATAAAATGATTATCAATTATCGATATGCAATTATTGATTATTTTATATCTCTATTCTATTTTCATTATTGTCTACTTTGAAGAGATAAACATGACTTTTTCTAAAATTTATGTGGATTTAAAAAGTTGAACATATACTGAAAACACGGAGCATTTTTGAAATACACATTCAAGTTCATGTTCATTTTTCATTTTCATATTATTCTAGAAAATGCAAACCATGTTTTCAGAAAATGTTGAACGTGTATTAAAAAAAATTGTGTAAAATTATTCTTACTTTCTACAAACACACTTAACATGTTAGTAAATTTCTAGAATTATCCTTAAGTCTTCTGCCAACTGGCCGCCTCCATGTAGTACGTAGTACGAACTTGCTTCTGGCCCACCAGTACACAGCGGATTTTATGTTCTGGGCCGATAAACGTGCTGGACCGTCCTCCGTTGTCTCCGGCACAGTCCATCATTTAATACCCCCACCAACGCTCAAAATTATGGAGTAAATAACAATTTAATACCCCACCCTCCCAAAACAATCTTCTTGCACCGAATCCTGGTTAATTCGCCTACAAACAAGGTCAATCTCCCTTGCTGTTACAACTGATTTAACTAGACAATACCCCGCGCGTTGCAGCGGGATGGTAGTGTAATAAATAATTTGAAAGAGAGGGGCACACAGTAAGGAGAAAAGGAGTAAGAAAATAAAAATGAGAAATATTTTGCAGTAGAATATGGCGTGGATTTAATGTGTTCTCTAACCAAATTTGTAGAGGATCTTACCTTTAATCATCTCAATGGAAAGAAGACAATACATCTGATGTACTGCTAATAAAAAAGTAGCAATTAATACTGCAATACAAATTACATCTCTGCACCTTGAATGAACTCCCAACGCTAATCTTACGTGACTTCGCTGAACTTACATAGTGCTATATGTATGTATAGCATCTAGATCAAAAAATAGATGTCGTGGCAGTTTATGGTAGAAACAAGTACAAAGGAAGCACGAGATTTAAGAGCCATACCTGAAGGTTGTTTCTCCCCTTTACAACAACTGGATGTGCTGCAGTTGAATCAACAAATGTTGTGAGGAGTATGTGGAGCGTGCAGGCGGAGGCCAACCAGGTATCCTAGTGGCGATGACGCAATGCAATGACCTGCTCGTGTAGCGGATCGAAATAAGACTAATGATTAGTGGTGGAGAAACAGTAAGAGATGTGAGACACGCGCATGCCTAACCCTGTTGGGCTGCATGACACTGCGAGAGAAGGCGAGCCAGATGGCCTGATCGAGGTGGCTTCATGGTGTTGCCTGCGGCAACATCCTCAGCGGCCGTGCGCCCCACGACCACGGCACCCCCGTCCGATTTGGCCGGCATGGTCGATGACATGTAGCGCTTCGCCCTCTCGTCCCGCCTTGTGTAGGGGAACGCAGCAGAAAACAAAAATTTCCGGTACTGCGAGCATGCCCAGGATCACTATGGAGATGTATACAAGGTTTTTGATCTGATCGTTACCGACTCGTAGCGCAGCGTAAGTAGAGTCGATGTAGATCGTTGGTGCAGATCCCCGCAGCTAGGATTTACAACCTCCCAACCGCGAGGATGTACTGTAACACCCCCTTGTAAATATGCTACAGTGATCATCTTCTAATCATGCCAAGTCATCTTCATTTGCAGTGTTAAATCATCATTTGTTCATATCTCATTTCAAATTCCAGTTTAAACAAAATTCAAAATGCAAGTTAAAATAAAAGTTGATCAAATTTTAAAACAGAATAGTTCACAATGTTGCAAATATTCCCAAAGCAATTATAAAAATAAAATCAACATTTATAATTTTTTTTAAATAACTCTAACATCATGAAACAGTATTAAAACAGCACCATTTAATTCCATTTTATTTAAATAAAATTTAAATGAAAACATCTGGACTCTAAACCTTTTTATGGCAGTGCTTGATATTGCACTGTATTTATGTGGCTAAGTCACATATTTTGCAAAAGTCAATTTGTGGCTAAGCCAAATACAAAGAAAAGAATAAAAGAAAACAGAAAACTAAAAAAGAGAAAAGGCCTAACACTACTGTGCGGCTGGGCCTAAGTCAAATAGTGCGGCCCAGCCCACCACCGCGCTCGTCCCCTACCTCTCTCCCTCTCTCCTATGCGTGTCGCTGTGCGCGCGCGCGGCCGCGGATGCGCACGCGTCGGCCATCCCCGCCGCCCTAGCCGCCGCGAGGTGGATAAGAGCACCTCCCGCGACCCTCTGGCGAACCCTAGCCACTCCTTCCCCCTCTCTCTCGCGCTCGCTCACTCTCTCCCCCTCGCACCCGAACGCTGCCGTCGCCGTCGTTCGTCTCCGCCGCGGCCAACGTCGTTCCCGAGCCACACCGCCTTGTCCACGCGCTCCGCCGTGCTCGACCACGTCCTCTGTAACGAGCCATTCGAGCCGGGGAGCCCTGCATCGAGCGGATCGAGCCGCCCCCTTCTTCTCGGGCACCGGCGAACTCCGGCCATCCCCGACCTCTCCGACAGCTCCTAAGCCCTCGACGGCCTTTCTTGTCCCGCTAGGTGAGCCGCTCCTCCTCTCCCCTCGCTCCCCTGTCCTCTTACGCTCCGGTAGCCACCGCGCCCGCCATGGCCGAGCTCAGCTCCGCCGAGCTGCTCGTCGCCGTCGCTCCCGTCGTCGTCATGGCCATCCGAGCACGCCATCGTGCTCGGGGCACTCCTGTAGTGCGGCCTAGCCCCTCAAAGCGCTCGCGCGCGCGCGCCGTTTAGCAGTTCCCACGAGCCACCCGAGAACGCCGCCGCTCGCCGTCGCCGCCTCCGGCCGTTTCCGGTCAAACCGCCGCCACCAGACGACGCGCGGGCGAATGCTCGTTCGAACGAGCCTAGCCGCGCGCGAAACGGCCGCCGGAGAGCATTTTCCGGCGAGGTCCGAGCCGCGCCGCCGCTTTTTCCGTCGCCGCCGACTCGTCGCCGGCCACCGCCTCGCTGGCGCCCCCTGGGTCACAGCCAGTGGGCCCAGGGGCCCCAGTTGACCGAGTTGACTTGGTCAACTCGGCTGACTGGGCAGCCATTGCCACTGACATGCGGGCCCCACCATTTTGATTAAAATTAATTTGAATTTAATTTAATCTGTTAATTATATTAGCCACTGACAGCTGGGTCTCGCTAGTTAATTAGGATTAGTTAGTTAAATTAATCTCTGTTAGTTTAATTAGTCACTGACCAGTGGGACCCACTGGTCAGGTTTGACTCTGGTCAGCCGGGTTTGACCGCTGACGCCATGCTGACGTCATGCTGACGTCACTGGCTACTGTTTTGGATAATTCGAATTAAATAATTTGAGAAATTCCGGAAAATGATTAAAACTTTGAAAAATCATATAAATTAAACCGTAACTCGGATGAAAATAATTTATATATGAAAAATGATCAGAAAAATATGAAGCTTCCGAATATGTGGTCAAAATGCTTGACCATCACTCCTATCTAGGTGAACATGGAACTTTTTGCTAGTTTCCGGTAGATGAATAGTGCACGACCTCCGGTAAATAATTCCAAATTAATTCCTAACTTAACTAAAATAGTTAGAGGTGCAATATATCACCCCTATGTATCATTTAGGCATGTCAGGCATAGTGATTGCATTTGAATGCTTGTATTTATCTGTTTCCTCCCCCTCTTCTCTCCGGTAGACTCCGAGACCGCTGGCGACCCGGGGATCGACTACACCATTGAGGATTCCTTTTCACCTGCATAGCAACCAGGCAAGCAAACCCCCTTGAGCATGCCTATATCACCTATTCCTTCTCCCTCCTGCTTGCATTAGAATTTGCTACTGATTTTGATTGATCCTATTCTGATGCATAGTCTGTTTTGTAGACTACTATTGATACCTTACCTATTATCCTAAATTGCTTAGTATAGGTTGGTATTGAACCATCTGTGGCCCCTCTTCCTTGTCCTAGTTCCCCCGCTTAGATACCAGTGCCCTGATCGATGTGATCGACGGGCGGAGACCAGCACAGCACCCCACACCCCCTCAAGTTGCTCGACTCTGTAGAGCTAATATCGAGTGACGAGGGTGATACCTCTTATCTCACTCCTGATGTTGCCTCTGTGGCGTAGCTAGTCGGTTGTGGGTTACCGAGGGTGATTCCTCTTTCACCACCTCCGACGAAGCTTCTGTCGTGCAACCCCTCAAGTGTGAATTCAACGAGGGTGATTCCTCAGATTCCTTCTTGATGCTATGGACACCCGGGTACTTTGACTTTAATATTGATACTTGTTAAAGTCGGGTCGACCTCGAGGGGTACCCATGAGAGATACACATGAAAGTCGGGCGGGCCCGGAGAGCACCCGCGAGATTTACTGTGGCGGCTGGCTATTTAGCGGTACCACCCAGGTTGTGGTGGTAGCTCCGGACTTGTCCCGACAGCCGTCACTAATATTAATAATGCACTAACAGATTTGGGTATTGATCTGAGTTGGACACTGGCCTATACGCACTACCACCATGCGGGATAATGGTTTAATGGGGCCCTCGGCGCCGTATGTATCAGCCAAAAGCACTGTCAGACGTCCAGTTCAGCATTGCGGCCGGGCCGGGTCAGCGCCATCCATGACAGAGGTGGTGCCTGGATCGCCCTGCTCGCAACGATCCGGAGTGCAAAGGGCGATGGGCCCAAGACCCCTGAGCACTTAGGATGTAGACCGGCGGGGACCTCTCTGCTGAGCTCTAGGTAGGGCTGTGGTTTGTCGATCAGCCGAGGCCGGGCATGACCCAGGAAAGTGTGTCCGGCCAGAGTTAATCGAGCGTGTTGGGTAACAGTAGTGCACCCCTGCAGGGAAGATTATCTATTCGAATAGCCGTGTCCACGGTAACAGGACGCTCAGTGTTGTATCCCGATCTATTACAACTTGAACCGAATACATGTTACTTTAACTGTAAGCTCCGGGATCGCTTTCTCTCAGGGAGTCGAGGAAGGATCTCTGGGCTTTGCTTCTACAAGCTTCTTAATTATAATATACTAATCTGCACTCTTCTAATGCCGCAAGACGCTGAAGATGCTAGTCTTCGATAGGCTAGGCCTTCCCCTCTATTCTGGCATTTCTGCAGTATAGTCCACAGATACAGCCCCTTCCTTTGATACCAATGCATAATTAGTATAGTTCTGATGTCAGTCTTGCGAGTACTTTGGATGAGTACTCACGGTTGCTTTGCTCCCTCTTTTTTTTCCTATATCCGATTGCTGCGACCAGATGACGGAGCCCCGGAGCTAGCTGCCCCAGTCGACGACAACTTCAACCCCTAACGGTGGAGCTTACTACTACATGGAGGCCGACGGCTAGGAGTAGTTTAGGAGGCCCCCAGGCAGGAGGCCTGCGCCTTTTCGATCAGAGCCGTTGTTTGTTTTCGCCTTCATAAGGCATAATTGTTTAACTTTGGGTCTGTACTCAGATACTGTTGTATGCGAGCTTTTGTATTCGGGCCCCCGAGGCCCCTGGCTTGTAATATAAAGCTTGTATTATTTTATTTGGTGTCTAGAGTTGTGTTGTGATATCTTCCCGTGAGTCTCTGATCTCGATCGTGTGCATTTGCGTGTATGATTAGTGCGCGGTCGAGTCGGGGGCGTCACATGTACTCCCTCGTCAGCCCCTCGGACAGTCCCACGGACAGCCCTTCGGGAGGCGGTCGGACAGTCCCCCAGACGGTGTCACGGACAGCCCTTCGGGAGGACCCTCGAAACTCGGACGGTACCTCGGACAGCCCTTCGGGAGGACCCTCGAATAGCCCCTCGGGCAAAAGATCGAACCTACGACCTCTCTACGGGGTTGCACACATACGGTGTCATCTATCCGGCAGGGCTTCGCCGTCCAGAACTAGTGCCCACCGGAATCCAGACAACCTTTCGGCTCTACGAAACTATTTCGCGGGGAGGGAGAGAAGAAGCCAGATCATTGCAATGGCATGTGTATGTGAGAAAGAGTGAGTGTGGAGAGTGCCTCTCCACCTCTATTTATAGGAAAACCCAAGGGGTAGGGTGGCACTTTGAAAATACTCAAAATGTCCTTGCTTTATGTCCCACATAAAGGGCAAGATGGGGAGGCTTCCAAATAGTGTTGCCTGCATCACCATGCCTGCATCATCCCCTAATAGTGTTTCCACTATATATAATAGTGTTTCCACTATTTACATATAGTGTTTTCACTATTTAGAATAGTGTTTCCACTATTCATGAAACATTTTTCCGCGATCGATTAATCCGAAAATATTTCTGTAGGTCTTAGAACATTTTCAGTACCCACTAAAATAATTTTGAACGCGTTCCGAAACAATTCCGGATCAGTGATTTTCATCAGCGAAAAGCAACCAAAGCGGTTCCGGCAGCTCCGGAACATTTCCGGTTTTTTCCCCGGAAAAATCTCAGAAGTTCCCAGAACAATTCTGGCACCCTCCAAGAATTTCCAGGCATATGCCGAAACCATTTTGACTTAATGGTATACTCCGAAACAACTTTTCGGTTTTACCGAAACTCTTCCGGTGTTCTCTCTCCGGAACTCTTCCGCTGTCTCCGAAACTTTTCCGGTGACTTTCTCTCAGACTCCCTGTCTAGTATTCAACAGATAGATGACCCTTAAGCGTGTGACCCTATAGGTTCGGTGAAGTGTAGATATGATCGGAACACTTTCCGATCAATGATCAACATCGGAGCCGTGGACACCCATATTGACCCCTATACCCACACGAATAAATATTCGAGTGAACCTCCAGTTGCCGTGTGCTATTCCTATTGCTTCGCGATATGTTACAAATACCCGAGGTGAGATTTATCGGCATTCCCGTGGATCAACAACTTGTCCACTATGCCAGGTACCTCGTTACCGGTTTTGTTCTCTTTTCTCGTTCCCGTGTTCCGGCATCCCTGTGATCAAATCACATTGTGTCTGGCCAGACGATGGTGGATACCGTAACACCGAGAGGGCCCAGAGATATCTCTCCATCGTGGAAGGAGCAAGTCCCAAGCTTGAGCTATCAAGTTACTTGACATACTTTCCCATGAACCCGTAAGCCGCCGTAATAGCCACCCAGTTAGGGATGACGTTTAACAAACCCCAAAGTTCATGAATCAAGCATGAAGAAACTTGATACTCTCATGGTCTAAGGAATTATGCAAACGTAAACTTCCTCTGTGTTATTAACCATTAACTTGTGACGAATGTATCTCATAGCATAACATCAATTCGGGTCGATTCAACCACAAGTGTTCTACTAACATTGTGCCCTCAAAGTTGCCGGCATAGTCATGCCCATGATTTGGAAAACAGAACCATCATGCAACACTTGAGCTAGTCTTAGAGGCTAGACTAGGAATAAATTTTACCGTTTATTATTCCACACGTGCATATGAGTCTTCCTCCGAGCCTCGTGGTTATTGTAGACTCGAGAACCATAGCAGTTATAGCACGGAATATAAACTTAATTACGAACATGGGGATAAATAATAACATTTATTATTGCCTCTAGGGCATATCTCCTACAGACTCCCACTTGCACTAGAGTCAATAATCTAGTCAATGCTAAAACACTTTACACCTATGGCATACCGGTGTAAAATATGATTCGCTTGTGGTATAGCCTGATGTCCAACGGATCTGACATCTTCAGTTCCGTGTGTATCTTTGCATCTCCACATGTTTTCACGCTTTAACAAAATTCATATTTTGTGTGGACTTGGCTTTGTATATATGTGAATCACAGGTCAAACCTTGATTCCTCAGACTGAGCTATGGAACAACTATCTACAATAGTGTCCCATTGACCAAAGCCATCTTGGAACCATACTAAATTCATGAATGAACTATATGATTCAACATCTTCTTTGTCGCTTCCAAAGCGTCAACATACTTAGCCTTTGTTATAGAAATCGCCACAGTATCCTGTTTGGAACAATTTCCAACTACCGTGCCACCATATCGTGTTTTACATAAAACCCTTAACTTAAACCGAAAATCGCATGGAGCATTGATGAAGACTGTATCGATGTAATTACTTACAACGAGCACTTCATAATCTCTGCTTGCGAGAAAACATGTCATCAGTGCTACTTTAGTACTTAACGACAATTTTCACTGTTGTCCCATGATCAGTACTTTGATCATTTTGGTATCTATACTCGCAACAGCTTGGGAGTATCGGACATATCTGGTTGTCTTACATACCATGGAATACATGATTAATTCAAACACGAAAGTGTGTGGAATCTCCATCATGTATTTTCCTCATTAGTGTTTTGGGACACCGAGTCTTGCAAAACTCTTTCCATGTGACTTCGGCAAGAATCACTCCTTGGCATTTTAATGCTAAACTGTTTTAGCATCTTGTCAATATGTATTTAGGCTTAGCCCTATCAGGCAATTCTATCTCATAGATAATTATGCCTAATATCGAGACTATCTATCCTAAGCACTTCATCGAAAAACTATTTTCAATGAAGTCCTAGTTCGTGTCAAGAAATTTATATTATTTCCAATCAAGAATGTGTCAGGCACACAAGGTTTTTAGAAATATTATTATGCTCCCACTTACTTTCTTGTAATCACAAGCATCTTCGTTGTCCATTGATGAAATCAAACTCTTTTGACTATTTCATCAAAAACGAAGATTCCAACTCCATTTTGCTCTCTTCTGTCCATTGCTGGAACTCTGAAGTTGCATACTCACTAGCATCCTCTGGACCGACAAAATACCTTGGAATATATCACATGCAAGTCTACGTTGCATTTCCATCTTATGGAAATCCTTTTGGCATCCATGTATCAAATCTTATGATTGAAATATGTATTAATTGCTAGTTTAACCCGAACTGACTTTAAGCATCGCTATGGACAGACAATCTCGCCGTAGTCAACTCCTTGAATTTGTTATAAGCAACAAGTCGAGCTTTATGGATAAAACATTTTTATCCTCATCAGTTTATAGTTCCATTAATATTTGTTAGACTCTAAGTCTTTCGAAGGGTTTATCAAGATATAATCTTGAATTATTTATATGGAAACTATCTTGGATTATATTGGCATTTAGCCAATTCCGGAGTCAGGGTCCATCATCGCTTCCTTGTGTATCGTAGGTATACTGTTGTCTAACAACAATATCTCGTTTGCGCACCTGAGAGGTTTGCACGAGTTTTGCCTACGTGGTTCAGCTGCAAGTTCGACCGAAGTCCATACATCTCATGTAGAGGCTTCCGTATCAGTTGCAGTAGGAAACTCTGAAATCACTTCCAAGGTTCCTTTCCTTTGATCTGATGACGAAGATACTATTATCTCGTTGAGTTGCACTGTCCTCCCACTCACCCTTTTGCAAGAACCATTCTCTTTAAAAGCATACCGTTCTTTGTGGCAAACTTTTGCCTCGGTACAGTGAGGGAGGAATACCCAATTACTTGGGATAACCTATAAAGTAGCACTTGTCTGATTTGGAATAGGTTTGTAAACATTTTACACAAGCCCCATATTCCAAATGTTAAGAAAAGATAAAACATAGTTGGGCGTACCATACCATGGCGTCATTTCAACAGACCCGATGGAGCTCTTTTCAGTGTAAAAGCCGCAGTCTCTAAAGCATTACTTTTAAAAGGGATAATGGCAAATTGATTTATGTCATCTTTGATCTTACCATGTCATAAATGGTTTGATTACATCTTCACGGACATGACACTCACAGTGGTGTTCCGGGAGTTGTAAGTTATGAAACTCTTTTCACAACTCATCAGACATTCGCTAAACTTGTAACTCAAATATTCCTTTCAGCAATCTAATTGCAGAAACATAATTTTCTTATTAAAATAATTTCTACTTCATATTGAGAACCTTTCGAATGATTTCAAAAGATCCAGACTTACGCCTCATCAAGCAAATATCCATATATCTACTTGACTCAATTTTTGAAGATAGACAAATCCACTGCTAGCAACAACATTTATCGGACTACATACATCAAAATGTATGATTACCAATAAGTTCGTTGCTCGTTCCTTATGGCCTGTGAACGGTTTTTCAGTCACTTCACCTTTTGGAGGAAAGTTGCAAGTGTCAGATGATTCATAATCAAACGACTTCAAAATCCATCATTATGGAATTTCTCCATGCGGGTTTCTCCAATGTGACCAAATGCAGTGCCACACATATGTGGTATTCCTCTAGTCTTGCGACATTTAGCGTCAGTGTTATGGATGTATCATATTACCATCAATATTCATAACATACATCCCATCCTGATGGAAGTACGGCCCTTATGTTATTCATAATACTGAACAACAATTATTCTTTTATGAACAACACTCTTGCAACAAACATTATGCAAAAGGGTTAGAGTGTATAAATCTCTAAAATGAATTATGAAAGTAAAAAAACAGAGGTAATGTATTATTATCAAAATTCAAAACATACATCTCATTCATAATGAAAGTATGGCCCTTATGTTATTCATAACACCGAACATCAAAAGTTCTCTTATGAACAACTTTCTTGCAAGATACCTTATGCAATGGGCTAGAGTGTACGAAACTCCAAAAATGAATTATGAAAATAAATACATAGGGAATACACCGATGGAAGGTATAGTAACATTTACTATGTTCCCAGCGCGCATCTAAACCTCATTCCCGGCAAGTCTTTTAGGCCATAGCAGTTCTTGCATCGAGTCACAACAGAATGCAATCGAGCGGGTATCTCTGTGATCAACTCACAATACCCAAGAATCAGTGATTAACATGTTTAATCATAATTCCCAAGAACAATTTCTTTGACCAGCCTTCTATACATCAATAGCTTGTACGACTTTCATACACAAGATGGACATTCCAGTCTTCTCACTTTTTTCCTTTATACTTCTAACAGTTTTACTTCCAATATTTCTTCTACTCTCAGAAAAAGCACCCAACTCAAGAGTGGTGTTAGCCCCGGACTTCCTAGGCGTTCTTCTGGATCCCTCTCTTATCAGTCCAATGCATAGTAAACACTTTACTAATGTTTTGCAAACAAACATTGCTTCGGATATCTCATATCTTTTAGCCTTTGTCTGTCTCTGAAAACAATTTTCAGTTCCATGAATATCACATAACTATCCGAAAATTTTAAGTTCGGGTTTTATGGAAGCAAACATATTGCACTTGACCGTAACGGAATTCTAGCTTTTGTATCGAAGGACGAGAGTCACATCTTCCATAGCATCAGCGGGAGAATACCGAAAAGCATGCGATAGGACAAAATCCTTCTCGGCACTCTTGAGGACAATCCTCACATTACGCTACCAATCGTAAAGTTTTAACCAGATATTTAACAGCTTATTCAATTTCAATAGGTAAGGTGGAAACAGGAGCCATTCTTCTATAACTATTATGCATATAACACTTAGACAGTGTCCATAATTAATTGCACTGAGAATTAAACAAGTTAATTCTACAATGCGCTCCCACTCAAATCAATATCTCTCATAATTGATTGTGAGTGATACAAGACCCATATTACAATTCAACGCCAAGGATGCATCCATCTCAAGTGACGAGAATTGCAATCGGTAGGCCAATGATGACCCACAAGTATAGGGGATCAATCGTAGTCCTTTCGATAAGTAAGAGTGTCGAACCCAACGAGGAGCAGAAGGAAATGACAAGCGGCTTTCAGCAAGGTGTTTTCTGCAAGCACTGAAATTATCGGTAACGAGTAGTTTGATAGCAAGATAATTGGTAACAAGTGACAAGTAGCAATAGTAACAAAGAGTGCAGCAAGTTGGCCCAATCCTTTTTGTAGCAAAGGACAAGCCGGAACGATCTCTTATAGTAAGTAAAGTGTTCTCGAGGACACATGGGAATTTCATCTAGTCACTTTCATCATGTTTGTTTGATTCGCGTTCGCTACTTTGATAATTTGATATGTGGGTGGACCGGTGCTTGGGTGTTGTTTTTACTTGAACAAGCCTCCCACTTATGATTACCCCCTCTCTCAAGCATCCGCAACTACGAAAGAAGAATTAAGATAACTCTAACCATAGCATTAAACATATGGATCCAAATCAGCCCCTTACGGAATAGCGCATAAACTAGGGTTTAAGCTTCTGTCACTCTAGCAACCCATCATCTAATTACTACTCCACAATGCATTCCCTTAGGCCCAAAAATGGTGAACTGTCATGTAGTCGACGTTCACACGACACCACTAAGGGAATCAACAACATACACATCATCAAAATATCGAACGAATACCAAATTCACATGATTACTTATGACAAGAATTCTCCCATGTCCTCAAGAACAAAAGTAACTACTCACAAATCATGTTCATATCCAAGATCAGAGAGGTATTGAATAGCATAATAGATCTGAAGATATAATCTTCCACCAAATAAACTAACTAGCATCAACTACAAGATGTAATCAACACTACTAGCAACCCACAGGTACCAATCTGAGGTTTTGAGACAAAGATTGAATACAAGAGATGAACTAGGGTTTGAGATGAGATGGTGCTGGTGAAGATGTTGATGAAGATTAGTCCTCCCATGATGAGAGGATCGCTGGTGATGTCGATGGCGACGATTTCCCCCTCTCCGAGGGAAGTATCCCCGACAGAATCTCTCCGCCGGAGAGCAAAAGTGCTCCTGCCCAAGTTCCGCCTCGAGACGGCGGCGCACCGTCCCAAAAGTCTTCTCTCTATTTTTTCTAGGGCAAAATGACTTATATACCAGAAAATGGGGGCCAGAGGCTGGCCAGGGGCCCCACGAGGTACCAGGGCGCGCCTGGGGAGTGGCGCGCCCTGGTGCCTCGTGGGCACCTGGGTGGCCCTCTCTGGTACTTCTTGATTCCAGTATTTTTTATATATTCCAAAATAATTCTCCGTGAAATTTCAGCTCATTTGGAGATGTGCAGAATAGGTATCTCTGACATAGCTTTTTCAGTTCCAGAATTCCAGCTACCGGCATTCTCCCTCTTTGTGTGAATCTTGCATATTAAGAGAGAAAAGGCATTAGAATTGCTCTACAAAGTGTTATATTGATCAAAAACACTATAAATAACAGTAGCAAAACATGATGCAAAATGGACGTATCAACACCCCCAAGCTTAAACCTCGCTTGTCCTCAAGCGAAAGCCGATATCGATAATCATGTCCACATGTTTAGAGAGAGAGGTGTCGATAAAAACAAAATACGGACATAGTAGCATCATGATCATTATTATAACAGCTATATTTATTATCATAAACTTCTCATGAGCATGTAACAATTCATCACAACAATGGAGTATAAGGCATAGACTTTCTTGAAAACTAACAAACTATATTCTCAGTCAACAATGCAATTGCAATTCATCATATTTTCAGGAAGGGTCTCATGTACGAGCTGTTTAGCAAGTCCACATACTCAACCATCATTTAGTCTTCTATGATTGCTAACACTCACGACATATATATGGAGCAAAAAGTTTCAGCCAGACACATAGAAAGATAGGGGCTTGTGATTTCGCCTCCCAACTTATTCACCTCAAGGGTGATGTCAACAATAATAACTCATGATTACTCATATGCAACTGGATATATGTGCCTAGATCTTTCCCCACCACATGATGCTTACAAAAGAGAAAAATAAAAAGGAAGTAGAGGAGAACACTATTGACTCTTGCATAAAAAGTAAATACATAAAAGTAAAGGATAGGCCCTTCACAGAGGGAAGCAGAGGTTGCCATGCGCTTTTTGTTGTTGGATGCATAAGCTCTTAATGCAAAGAAACGTCACTTTATATTGCCCCTTATGATAGCAACCTTTATTATGCAGTCCGTCGCTTTTATTTCTTTGCCATCACAAGTTCGTACAAAGCTTATTTTCCCTTACAATAAAAGTTTCATACATATTTAGAGGCAATTTTTATTGCTTTTTGCACCGATGACAACTTACTTGAAGGATCTTATTCAATCCATAGGTAGATATAGTAGACTCTCATGGCATGAAACTGGGTTTAAGGGCTTTGGATGCACAAGTAGTATCTCTACTTAGTGCGGATTTTTGGCTAGCAAAGATATTGGGCAAGCACCACATGTTGGAGGATCCATAACAATATAACTTCTATGTCAATATGAACAAACATAATTCATTACGTTGTCTTCCTTGTCCAACGTCAACAATTTGGCATAAAATACTTAATGGGGGCTCACAATCATAAAAGATGTCCAGGATAGTATATTTGCATGTGAATCTTCTCTTCCCTTATTAACTTTTTCATGAATTGCATCATTGACTAATGCTATGTTTGTTAACTTCCAATAAATTTTACAACTTATACTTTTCTTTATGTAATGTCATTACTTTCCATAAGATTAGCATATGATCTTTTTCATTGTTTTCATTGCTAGGATTGGAACATGAAACTAAAGAAGCAAAAACTCAAACTACTCTTTATTATATAACTCTTAACTCGATTACATAGATAGATAGATCACGAAGCTAACACTCGAAAATAGATCATACTAAACTTTTATTCAACTAGATCACGAAATAACTAAGGATCGAACTAAAAATAGGTAAAGATAGCAAAAGTGATGGTGATACGATACCGGGGCACCTCCCCCAAGCTTGGCACAAGCCAAGGGGAGTGCCCATACCCATGTACTCAAGTTTCCTTCTTCGATGATGGTGGTGATGATGAAGTGGCAAGCTTGTCCTTTAGCTCAAGCAGATACATCAACCTGCGGTTGATGCTCCGAAGGGCCATGTTTTGCTCTTCCAGCAAAATAACTTCACGAGTGAGAGATGTATTCTGAACAGAAACTATTTCAAAGACTCTTAAGGCTTCAATTACGGATGGGGAGAGATGATCATATAAGGGTTGAAGTATATCTCCCTTCTCTGCGGTCTCCTCCATGGGAACCGCTTGCCCCTCTCCCACAGCCGGAGCTCCTTCAACTTCCTCGACCTTGTCCTCCTTGCCATTGTCTTCTTCTCCCGACGACAACTCGTAGTAGACCTCACTGTAGGGGCGTTTGCCCGGCGATGGTTGCACAATGCAGTGCTTGGCATGGAGCTTTTGGGGAGCCATGGCGATCTAAATCTGTCAGAAAAATAGCACGAAACAAGAACAAAGGAGATTTCTGCGATACGGTGGTCAAAACGTCTGGGAGTATATATAAAGATTTTTTATCTTGCAAAACAAGCAATCCAGAAGAAAATGGAGTCGGGAAGGCCCACGTGGGGCCCATGAGGTACCAGGGCACGCCTGGGGGGGGGGGGGCGCGCCCTGGTGCCTCGTGGGCACCAGGTGGGTCCCCCCGGCTGTTTCTTATTTTTGTATTTTTCTAAATATTCCAAAACTAACAGAAAATATTTTTATGGAATTTTTGGAGTCGGTTTACTTACCGTATCACATACCTCTTCCTTTTCAGGGTTCTGGAGTGTTCCGGGAGGTCTCTCTTATGTATTCCTCCGGTGTAATTGTTTCAATAATAGTAGTTTCAACATTAATGGGGGTACCTGAAATATAGTGCTTAATTCTTTGCCCATTCACCACTCTCGGATTAGTGCCTTCGGAGTTATTTATTTTGATGGCTCCGGAGCGATAAACTTCTTCGATGATATACGGTCCTTCCCATTTAGAGAGAAGTTTTCCTGCAAAGAATCTCAAATGAGAATTGTACAATAGAACTTGCTCACCTACTTTAAATTTCCGTTTTTGAATTCTTCTATCATGCCATCTTTTAACTTTTTCTTTAACCAATTTGGCATTTTCGTAAGCTTGGGTTCTCCATTCATCTAATGAGCTAATATCAAATAACCTCTTTTCACCGGCAAGTTTAAAATCATAATTCAGTTCTTTAATTGCCCAATATGCTTTATGTTCTAATTCAAGGGGTAAATGACATGCTTTTCCATAAACCATTTTATAAGGAGACATACCCATAGGATTTTTATAAGCAGTTCTATAAGCCCATAATGCATCGTCAAGTTTCTTAGACCAATTCTTTCTAGATCTATTGGCGGTTTTTTGCAAAATTAATTTTATTTCTCTATTGCTCAATTCAACTTGACCACTAGTTTGAGGGTGATAAGGGGATGCAATTCTATGGTTGACATCATATTTAGCAAGCAATTTACGGAATGCACCATGAATAAAATGTGAACCACCATCAGTCACCAAATATCTAGGGACTCCGAACCTTGGGAAAATAACTTCTTTAAGCATTTTAATAGAAGTGTTATGATCAACACTACTAGTTGGAATAGCTTCTACCCACTTAGTAACGTAATCAATAGCAACTAAAATATGAGTATACCCATTGGACTTAGGAAAAGGTTCCATATAATCAAATCCCCAAAAATCAAATGGTTCAACAGCAAGTGAATAATTCATAGGCATTGCCTGACGTCTACCAACATTATCAATTCTTTGACATTCATCACAAGATAGGACAAACTTACGAGCATCCTTGAAAAGAGTAGGCCAATAAAACCAGATTGTAATACCTTGTGTGCAGTTCTGTCTCCCGCATGGTGTCCTCCGTAAGCTTCGGAATGACACTTCCGTAGGATTTGTTCCTGTTCATGCTCAGGTATACAACGTCTAATAATACCATCTACTCCTTCTTTATAAAGATGTGGGTCATCCCAGAAGTAATGTCTTAAATCAAAGAAGAACTTTTTCTTTTGTTGGTATGTGAAACTAGGTGGTATGTATTTAGCAACAATGTAATTAGCATAGTCTGCTTACCAAGGAGTATTACGAGAGGCATTTATGACAGCTAATTGTTCATCAGGAAAATCGTCATTGATAGGTAGTGGGTCATCAAGAACATTTTCCATTCTAGACACATTATCTGCTACGGGATTCTCAGCTCCCTTTCTATCAGTAATATGCAAGTCAAATTCTTGTAGCAATAAAACCCACCTAATGAGTCTAGGTTTAGCATCTTTATTTTCCATAAGATATTTAATAGCAGCATGATCGGTGTGAACAGTTACTTTAGAATCAACTATGTAAGATCTGAATTTATTACATACAAACACAGCTGCTAGAAATTCTTTTTCAGTAGTAGCATAATTTCTTTGGGCACTGTCTAGAGTTTTACTAGCATAATCAATAACATTTAATTTTTTATCAACTCTTTGTCCTAGAACAGCACCAACAGCATAATCACTAGCATCACACATAATTTCAAAAGGCAAGTTCCAATCAGGTGGTTGAACAATAGGTGCAGTGGTTAAGGCTTTCTTAAGTGTTTCAAAGGCTTCTAGACAATCATCATCAAAAACGAATGGAACATCTTTTTGCAAAAGATTGGTAAGAGGCCTAGAAATTTTAGAGAAGTCTTTATTAAATCTCCTATAGAAACCAGCATGACCATGGAAACTTCTTATACCTTTAATATCTTTAGGACATGGCATTTTCTCAATAGCATCAACCTTAGCTTTATCAACTTCAATACCTCTTTCAGAAATTTTATGCCCCAAGACAATTCCTTCATTCACCATAAAGTGGCACTTCTTCCAATTCAAGACAAGATTAGTTTCTTCACATCTCTGCAAAAATCGATCAAGGTTGCTTAAGAAATCATCAAAAGAAGGTCCGTAAACGAAAAAATCATCCATGAACACCTCAACAATCTTTTCACAAAAGTCAGAGAATATAGCAGTCATACATCTTTGAAAGGTAGCAGGTGCATTGCATAAACCAAAAGGCATACGTCTATAAGCATAGGTTCCAAAAGGACAAGTGAAGGTGGTTTTCTCTTGATCGGGTTGTGATACGGGTATTTGAGAAAAACCAGAATAACCATCTAGAAAACAAAAGTGTGTATGCTTAGATAATCTTTCTAACATTTAATCAATAAAAGGTAAGGGGTAATGATCTTTTCTAGTAGCTTTGTTTAATTTTCTAAAATCAATTACCATCCTATAACCAGTTACAATTCTTTGAGGAATGAGTTCATTTTTATCATTAGGAACAACGGTAATACCTCCTTTCTTAGGGACACAATGAACGGGACTTACCCATCTACTATCAGCTATGGGATAGATTATACCTGCTTCCAGAAATTTTAATATTTCAGTTCTTACCACCTCTTTCATCTTAGGATTTAATCGTCGTTGGTGGTCGACAACTGGTTTAGCATCAGGCTCCATATTAATTTTGTGCTGACATAGAGTGGGACTAATGCCCTTAAGATCATAAAGAGTATATCCAATGGCAGCTCGGTGATTCCATAGAGTTTTTAGTAATCTCTTTTCTTCATGCGCTGAAAGGTTAGCACTAATAATAACAGGATATATCTTCTTTTCATCAAGATAAGCATATTTCAATGTGTCGGGCAATTGCTTCAATTCAAACACAGGGCCACCTTTAGGCGGAGGAGGGCCTCGAAGAGTTTCAACAGGCAAATTATGTTTAAGGATAGGTGGTTGATCAAAGAACATCTTATCTATTTCGTTTCTTTCATTCATATGCATATCGTTTTCATGGTCTAGCAAATAGTGTTCTAACGGATCAGTAGGAGGTACGGCAATTGAAGCAAGACCAATAATTTCATCTTTACTAGGCAATTCTTTATCATGAGGTTGTCTACGAAACTTGGAGAAATTAAACTCATGAGATATATCACCAAACTTAACTCGAACCTTTTCTTTAACACAATCAATTTCAGCATTAACGGTATTCAAGAAAGGTCTACTAAATATAATGGGACATAAATTATCTTGTTGTGAGCCAAGTACAAAGAAATCAGTAGGGTATTTGATTTTGCCACACAAGACTTCAACATCTCTAACAATCCCAAGTGGTGCAATAGTATCTCTATTAGCAAGCTTAATAGTAACATCAATATCTTCAATCTCAACAGGTGCAATATCATGCATTACTTCTTGATATAGAGAAAATGGAATAGCACTCACACTAGCACCCATATCACACAAACCATGATAGCAATGATCTCCAATTTTAACAGAAACAACAGGCATACCAACTACGGGCTTGTTCTTGTCTAACTTATCCTGTTCATTTCTAACAGGTTTAGCAATTCTAGTGGCCTCCTCACAAAAGTAAATAACATGCCCATCTATATTATCAACTAAGAGATCTTTAACCATAGCAACATCAGGTTCAACTTTAATTTGTTCAGAGGGTCTAGGTGCTCTAATATTACTTTTGTTAACCACAGTTGAAGCTTTAGCATGTTCCTTAATCCTAACAGGAAAAGGTGGTTTCTCAATATAAGCAGTAGGCACAACTGGATCAACATGGTAAACAATTGTTTCTTATTTAACACTAGCGGGTTCCTCAATCTTTTCCTTAACAGGGGGATGATATTTAAACCACTTCTCCTTAGGGAGATCAACATGGGTAGCAAATGATTCACAAAAGGAAGCTACTATCTCAGAGTCAAGTATTATACCTGACTCATTACCTTTGTCGAGTTCCCAATCTTCAGAGTTGCGTTTAATTCTTTCCAGAAGATCCCATCTGAATTCAATAGTTTTCTTCATAAAGGAGCCAACCGAAGAAGAATCGAGCGTAGTTCGATTATCATGAGAAAGCCGAGCATAAAAAATTTGTAAGATAATTTCTTTTGAGAGCTCATGATTGGGGCATGTGTACATCATGTACTTAAGCCTCCCCCAAGCTTGAGCGATGCTTTCTCCTTCACGAGGCCAAAAGTTGTATATATAATTCCGATCACGATGAACCAAATGCATAGGATAAAATTTCTGATGGAATTCTAGTTTCAATCGGTTCCAGTCCCATGTATCAGTATCATCACATAGCCTATACCACATTAATGCTTTTCCCTCCAAAGATAAAGGGAATACTTTCTTCTTAACTCCATCTCCAGATATACCTGCAAGCTTAAACAATCCACAAATTTCATCCACATAGATCAAGTGCATATCAGGATGTACCGTTCCATCTCCTGCGTAAGGATTAGCTAGCAGTTTCTCTATCATTCCCGGAGGGATCTCATAATAAATATTTTCAGTAGGTGCAGTAGGTTGAGGAGCAACTATTTGTGTTTCTGGTCGAGGTGAAGATACCCCGAACAAACTCCTCAAAGGATTACTTTCCATAGTGACAAGTGACAGTAAATTTCAGCACGTAATATAAATGTTTCCTTACCAAATTCCACTCACCAAAGGCGCTTCACTCCCCGACAACGGCGCCAGAAAAGAGTCTTGATGACCCACAAGTATAGGGGATCAATCGTAGTCCTTTCGATAAGTAAGAGTGTCGAACCCAACGAGGAGCAGAAGGAAATGACAAGCGGTTTTCAGCAAGGTGTTTTCTGCAAGCAATGTAATTATCGGTAACGAGTAGTTTGATAGAAAGACAATTTGTAACAAGTGACAAGTAGCAATAGTAACAAAGAGTGCAGCAAGTTGGCCCAATCCTTTTTGTAGCAACGGACAAGCCGGAACGATCTCTTATAGTAAGTAAAGCGTTCTCGAGGACACATGGGAATTTCATCTAGTCACTTTCATCATGTTTGTTTGATTCGCGTTCGCTACTTTGATAATTTGATATGGGGGTGGACCGGTGCTTGGGTGCTGTTCTTACTTGAACAAGCCTCCCACTTATGATTACCCCCTCTCGCAAGCATCTGCAACTACGAAAGAAGAATTAAGATAACTCTAACCATAGCATTAAACATATGGATCCAAATCAGCCCCTTACGGAATAGCGCGTAAACTAGGGTTTAAGCTTCTGTCACTCTAGCAACCCATCATCTAATTACTACTCCACAATGCATTCCCTTAGGCCCAAAAATGGTGAAGTGTCATGTAGTCGACATTCACACGACACCACTAAGGGAATCAACAACATACACATCATCAAAATATCGAAAGAATACCAAATTCACATGATTACTTATGACAAGACTTCTCCCATGTCCTCAAGAACAAAAGTAACTACTCACAAATCATGGTCATATCCAAGATCAGAGAGGTATTGAATAGCATAATAGATCTGAACATATAATCTTTCACCAAATAAACTAACTAGCATCAACTACAAGATGTAATCAACACTACTAGCAACCCACAGGTACCAATCTGAGGTTTAGAGACAAAGATTGAATACAAGAGATGAACTAGGGTTTGAGATGAGATGGTGCTGGTGAAGATGTTGATGAAGATTAGTCCTCCCATGATGAGAGGATCGCTGGTGATGTCGATGGCGACGATTTCCCCCTCCCGGAGGGAAGTATCCCCGGTAGAATTTCTCCGCTGGAGAGCAAAAGTGCTCCTGCCCAAGTTCCGCCTTGAGACGGCGGCGACCGTCCCAAAAGTCTTCTCTCTATTTTTTCTAGGGCAAAATGACTTATATACCAGAAAATGGGGGCCAAAGGCTAGCCAGGGGCCCCACGAGGTACCAGGGCGCGCCTGGGGGGGGGGGGTGGCGCGCCCTGGTGCCTCGTGGGCACCTGGGTGGCCCCCTCTAGTACTTCTTGATTCCAGTATTTTTTATATATTCCAAAATAATTCTCCGTGAAATTTCAGCTCATTTGGAGATGTGCAGAATAGGTATCTCTGACATAGCTTTTTCAGGTCCAGAATTCCAGCTGCCGGCATTCTCCCTCTTTGTGTGAATCTTGCATATTAAGAGAGAAAAGGCATTAGAATTGGTCTACAAAGTGTTATATTGATCAAAAACACTATAAATAACAGTAGCAAAACATGATGCAAAATGGACGTATCAGCCAACTTGCCAATCACATCTCTATGTGACTCTTGTTCATCTTTCGATGGGCGTGTTCCGTGCTCAGGACGATCAAGCCAGAATGCCAAGACAAACAAGTGATCTCGCTGCGAGGTCTCAACTCACCCGCCTCACACTTCTCTAATCGTTCGTACCCATGCATCCATGTGATACCCCGAAGAGATAGGTGCTGTGACGGTGTTACACTTGGGAGAACACTAACTACTTGATATTTTAAGTGAGAGATCACCCTAATAAAAAGCGACTACCGCGCAATCAAGAAGGGTGCATCATAAGGGATAAACATCTCAGGCAATTCATAATAGCATGATATGGTATAGCCCTTTCTGACGGAGAAGTCTTTAATTTCTTTGTCTTCGGCATTCGCGTCGGTGTTCACCTTTGCGAAGATTGCCACCACCTTGTCGATGCACCAGATAATATTGCTATCTCTATAGCTAATAAAATAAGTGCATTACGTAAGGTTGACACGCAGGTCATTAAAGTGATAATCATATGGCTCCAGCCATCATGCCGAATCATGACACGCAGGTCATGTTAATTTATTTACATCATATAGTCATCTCATACATAATCAAATAATATGAGCACTGCTATACCACATCACATGCACATCCTGCAAAAACCAAGTTAGACGCCTCTAATCGGTTTCTGCAAAATTTTATTTTACGTGGCTTCTAAGGTTTCGAAACAAACCGAAGCTACCAACGTTCATCATCAAGCATGATTATTCAAGTCGCTAGATTTACTTTGCGGGGTGTATGAAACACGAGATAATAAAATCTCGAGCCCCATACTGAACTTCGTCATACACATGACCCCCGTGCAGATCATATCTGCATTGCCCTTTTGTCTGCGAAATTTCATCTTTCTTTTTAACTATGGTGGAATTCAACGAACTGTTAGCACTTCGTTGATCAATCAGGATCGCGGATTGCCAGAATTTTGAAACTCCACCATGCTGTTATCAAGATCAGAAATATGCAAATTCCAGGGAAGCAACAAGAACATCGGGTAACAGATTTCATCTGCTACCCACACAAATAATTTTCAGCAATAGATCTCATCTACTACAAAATTATATTATGCAATACCCATACATCTCTATGTATTCTAGATCGTAACCTGCATCTACGCATAGCACGGCTCTTGATGCCACTATAGGGGAACACAGCAGAAAACAAAAATTTCCGGTACTGCGAGCACGCCCAGGATCACTATGGAGATGCATACAAGGTTTTTGATCTGATCGTTACCGACTCGTAGCGCAGCGGAAGTAGAGTCGGTGTAGATCGTCGGTGTAGATCCCCGCAGTTAGGATTTACAACCTCCCAACCGCGAGGATGTACTCCCTCGTCAACCCCTCGGACAGTCCCACGGACAGCCCTTCGGGAGGCGGTCGGACAGTCCCCCAGACGGTGTCACGGACAGCCCTTCGGGAGGACCCTCGAAACTCGGACGGTACCTCGGACAGCCCTTCGGGAGGACCCTCGAACAGCCCCTCGGGCAAAAGATCGAACCTACAACCTCTCTACGGGGTTGCACACATAAGGTGTCATCTATCCGGCAGGGCTTCGCCGTCCAGAATTAGTTCCCACCGGAACCCAGACAGCCTTTCGGCTCTACGAAACTATTTCGCGGGGAGGGAGAGAAGAAGCCAGATCATTGCAATGGCATGTGTATGTGAGAAAGAGTGAGTGTGGAGAGTGCCTCTCCACCTCTATTTATAGGAAAACCCAAGGGGTAGGGTGGCACTTTGAAAATACCCAAAATGCCCATGCTTTATGTCCCACATAAAGGGCAAGATGGGGAGGCTTCCAAATAGTGTTGCCTGCATCACCATGCCTGCATCATCCCCTAATAGTGTTTCCACTATATATAATAGTGTTTTCTACTATTTACATATAGTGTTTTCACTATTCAGAATAGTGTTTCCAGTACCCACTAAAATAATTTTGGACGCGTTCCGAAACAATTCCGGATCAGTGATTTTCATCAGCGAAAAGCAACCAAAGCGGTTTCGGCAGCTCCGAAACATTTCCGGTTTTTTCCCAGGAAAAATCCCAGAAGTTCCCAGAACAATTCTGGCACCCTCCAAGAATTTCCAGGCGTGTGCCGAAACCATTTTGACTTAATGGTATACTCCGAAACAACTTTTCGGTTTTACCGAAACTCTTCCGGTGTTCTCTCTCCGGAACTCTTCCGCTGTCTCCGAAACTTTTCCGGTGACTTTCTCTCAGACTCCTTGTCTAGTATTCAGCAGATTGATGACCCTTAAGCGTGTGACCCTATAGGTTCGGTGAAGTATAGACATGACCGGAACACTTTCCGAACAATGATCAACATCGGAGCCGTGGACACCCATATTGACCCCTATACCCACACGAATAAATATTCGAGTGAACCTCCAGTTGCCGTGTGCTATTCCTGTTGCTTCGCAATATGTTACAAATACCCGAGGTGAGATTTATCGGCATCCCCGTGGATCAACAACTTGTCCACTATGCCAGTTACCTCGTTACCGGTTTTGTTCTCTTTTCTCGTTCCCGTGTTCCGGCATCCCTGTGATCAAATCACATTGTGTCTGGCCAGATGATGGTGGATACCGTAACACTAAGAGGGCCCAGAGATATCTCTCCATCGTCGGAGGAGCAAATCCCAATCTTAAGCTATCAAGTTACTTGACATACTTTCCCATGAACCCGTAAACCGCCGTAATAGCCACCCAGTTACGGATGAAGTTTAACAAACCCCAAAGTTCATGAATCAAGCATGAAGAAACTCGATAATCTCATGGTCTAAGGAATTATGCAAACGTAAACTTCCTCTGTTTTATTAACCATTAACTTGTGACGAATGTATCTCATAGCATAACATCAATTCGAGTCGACTCAAGCACAAGTGTTCTACTAACATTGTGCTCTCAAAGTTGCCGGCATAGTCATGCCCATGATCAGGAAAACAGAACCATCATGCAACACTTGAGCTAGTCTTAGAGGCCAGACTAGGAATACATTTTACCGTTTATTATTCCACACGTGCATATGAGTCTTCCTCCGAGCCTCGTGGTTATTGTAGACTCGAGAACCATAGCAGTTATAGCATGGAATATAAACTTAATTACGAACATGGGGATAAATAATAACATTTATTATTGCCTCTAGGGCATATCTCCTACACCTTGTTGTTGTCCCTATCTCGCACCGACGTTGTCCACGGCCACAACAAAATCGGTGACATCATCTTCCCGCACCAACGTCAACCTCTAAATCTCTAGGTATGTACAGTCATACAATACCCACGTTGGTCTCGGTTCTACGGAAGAGACCGAGCAAGGAAGAAAAAAAATCATGAATCCTCGTCAGGTGATGAGGTCGTTGCTATTTATTAGAAAAACTCATGTGAGAAGGACATGTTATGAGGGAATGAAGCGATGCCTTCAGCTGTTACTCCTAGACTTGTTTCGTGGAGAAGTTGAATATCAATGAGATAGTGGGGATGTGAAGAGCCAACCGTTTCTGCTGCTTCTTTTTGCACGGAGGAGATAGTGGACTCACGCTTAGTAAACTGAAGCAAAGAAAAAAAATAAAAACTCAGGGAAATTCGATAGTTTAATTGCATGCTTGCTGATATGGCATGAGAGCTGAGTTGGCATGTGTGCATGTCAAGATAAATAGAGTAGTGGGGATGACTCTCTCCCCACGCATTGATGCTGTAACCATGTTAAAAAATGCGTAAGTAGTTGCCAAAAATAACTAAATCTAATGAAAAGAAAGTATAAGCCTGAAAATGAATAAAAGAAAGTGTCTAAAAATAGAATAAAAACTTTTGAATTACAGTTAAAAATGTCAATGTGAAGGATGACTAACATGAATATATGATGTGGCAGCGTTACATGCATAGACTAATGCAAAAATAATTATAATTTATAAGTTAAATGCATGACTCTCTTACTGGGATGTTGAGATGGACAATTTGCATGTTGAGAGAATTGAGACCAACTTCTTAAAAATGTAAGATTCCAACTTATCATCAGCAATACCGGCTCAGTCTTTTTTTCCCCAATTGATTCATCAGATTACACGGATCCTACACCTAAAGAGTCGGTTTTTTTGTTGGCTTCTAAAATAAGCTGGAAAGCCCAACCAAATTTATAATTTTTGAAGCCTGCTAATTAAGACTTGATTTTTTTTGCGGGAATAATTAAGATTAGTAGGCTTCTAAAAAATAATTTTGGCTGGACTTCTAAAATAAGCCGCTCCAAAAAAGCCACCAAAGGAACTGACCCTTATCCATTACAGCAAAGACCGTAAAAGCACTACGGAGAAGTTTTGTTGCAACTCCACACCAACCACGGGGCGTGAATCGACCCGATTCACCATCTGTGCCTTTGAGCACATGACTTTTCTTTTCTGGCTGTCTCGAATGGTCACCGTGTTCAGGGCGAGCTGTGTCCCCTTGCCGTGGCAAAATGCTGCAGAACCCCATCAAACTAACATAAGCTTTAGGACTAGCATCACCTAGCCGGACCAGCTCGAGAGTATATTTCTGGAGCGGGACAGGACCCAAAGGGGGGGAATATCCTGTGAGACCATGTCTCACATGATGCCAATGATACCAAGCCACAAAAATCAAATTTACGCGTTTCGAAAGATTCTGAATTTTTTTGTGGATGTGCATATGACATACTCGTTCCGTCTCAAAATAAGTGTCAAATTTGTACTAACTTTAGTACAAAGTTGTACTAACTTTAGTACAAAGTTGTACTAAATTGCTGAGACACTTATTTTTGGATGGAGGGAGTATATCTAATATCCCTAAAAATATCAGATCTAAATTTTTCTTTTTTTGTTTCTCCATGTATCTTTCAAATTTGGATTAAACTTTTTAGGGATTGTAGACACACATCTTGTGAACATTCACAATTTTTTCCGGAATTTATTAAAACTATGAGTCCTTTCCTATGAGGATTGTTTTTTTGTGAGTTAATTGTACTTTTGATACATAAACTAACACTCGATGTACAGATTCATACATAACTTGAAAATGACACGAATCGGTCTTATAACTTGTGTTTCTGGTACATTCAAGTATATTTCTGTCACTCGCTGTTAACACTATTAATCTCTGCGAACCAGCTGGTCCACACTCCGGACTTAGGTGTGGGTCCCATCTGTCAGTGGCATAGAAAAAATAGAAACATGGCAAAAAGTAGTGCAACCTGCAGGACTCAAACTCGCGACGACGTGTAGCAGGTTTCAGGCTTTTGCCCGTGCACCAGCTACCGTTTGTTGTTACTACGGACATACTAGGGAAACTAATTCAAACACAAAATGTGTATTGCGCATGATTTACTGCATGCGTGCACCTTTCATTTCCCTTTTTTCCCGTTACTCAGAATTTCAATGAGCCTCAAATGCTTTTGATATCATTCAAAAATTTATTTATTTTCAATTTAAAAGGTCAGATAATGTTAAAAAGATCTCGTATGCATATGTTTTTATATAAAAACTTTGATAAGGCGCTTGAACCATCTTGCAAACACTGGACCTTTCTAGGACAGGAGGCACAGTTTGTCATATATGTTTACACTTAAAAAATTGAATGCAAAATTCGTTTGAAAATTTGAACAAAAAAACCAAAAAAATTGGATTTTTTTGAAAACTGGATTTCCCAGTCCTTCCCAGAATAAAACCAAAAAGGAGACAAAAATCACTGTTTGAACCCATTG
This sequence comes from Elymus sibiricus, assembly GCA_039707655.1. Classification (NCBI taxonomy): domain Eukaryota; kingdom Viridiplantae; phylum Streptophyta; class Magnoliopsida; order Poales; family Poaceae; genus Elymus; species Elymus sibiricus. The sequence continues at coordinate 480,866,370 of CM077672.1, read as the reverse complement.
TGCAGCGGCTAATTTGACCTCAATTCAATTGTTTCCTAGCTATCTAAAAATAGGTCTATGTATAACCATAACAAAAACTAGCAGCTGGGAAATAACGGAAATGTACTTGAATGTACCCGAAACATAGGTTTAAGGGCCGATTTGTCATTTTCCAAGTTTATGTATGAATCTGTACATCACGTGCAACTTTATATATCAAGAGTGTAATTAACTCTTTTTTTTTCCTATAATGGTTTAAAAGACGATCCTGCCAACACATGGTGTACGATCAAAAGGAGCTGAGCCTATGCGAACTTTACAAATGATCGAATTGATTTTTCAAAGAAAACTTCCGCAATACACAAAGCGTGACTTGAAAACTAACTCATTCTCTCTCCTCTCCTCTCTCTCTCTCTCTCTCTCTCTCTCTCTCTCTCTCTCTCTCATTCCTTGAGAGCCCTCGGCAAGCCCTTTTCGGCTCCTCTTCCCCTCTCCTCCAATGTCATCGCCGGGGTTGGTCTTGCTCTATGCATAATACAAGTAGATTGGGTAGGTTTGGGTTTCTCTTAAGGTGGTTTGGTGCTATGTTGATGGGGAAAACGTTGCTAGAGCAGACGAGCTACTTCTCGGTCGCTCATGACATCAATTCTCATGTTACACTTCTTCGCCCCTCCCCACCCCCTAAATAAGCTCACAAGGCTCCCAAATCCGGGGATGGTTGGCGCGCTCATGTTACTCTTCTCTAGCCACCGAGATGTGGGACGAGGACAGGTGGCCATGGCACACGAAGTTCTCTGATGGACTGACATGTCGGTTCAATCCTGGTAATCATCCACGGGGGTGCCCGTAGTAGAGCTACGACGCCTCAAGAAGCTCTTTTTTAGTCTAGGGAGATTGTTGTTGGCTAAATTAGCAATTTTTCAATTGATTAATAAATTATGATGATAGCAATAACGATATTAATCTCATACTGATAGATAAACATGCGAGCACGTACTAGGTATAGAACTGGAACATCTATAAATACAACAAGTACACCTAACACATGAACCACTAAATATTGCATGAACTGATCATACCCTCCAGTAGGTCAGGACAAAGCCGTGATGGTGGCAGCAACATCCTCTGTGGCCTTCTTATTTACAGTTTTAGAGTAGTCACCCATGGAGATGTCGAGGACATCAAGGACATAGTCGAGGTAGAAGTCGGAGAAGAATAGTATCTAGTAGTCGCGCCGAGATGCTCCGCAAAACCTAATCACCCTTCTCCCGGTGCAAGATCACAAAAGACGGGGTTCCGGAGGCCTACTCTCCCGTACAGCCGTGCACGCGGTCGATGAGATGGGATCACCGGAATAGGCAGCAATGAGAGGAAATATCTATATGTTCATCAGCATGAAAGATGGTACAAACTTACTATAACTAAATGCAGTCATGTAGAGTGAAAGACAGGGTTACTTCAGGAAGTATAAGGGTATGTTTTTCTTTCAACTATTTGTATGATCTCACATACTTCCTCCGGCTCTCTAATGTTACAAACATTGAGGATGTTGCTAACCAAAGTAATAATCTCATTTATAGGTAGAGTCGGCATCTTAAATTGGTTAATATATATAATTATAAATTTATCTAAAAAACTTTATAAGTTGGATTATAGAGGATAGGCAAATCATGAACATACCAGTTATTTATAACAATATAAAAACAATGTACACTATCTAATATCAATAATATGGTTTCTCAAATTTATTTAGAAAAAGAGGTGAATACACTGGTGGTGCTTAAACTTGCCACCGATGTTCACTTTAGTGCCTAAACTTGAAAAATACATCAAACTGGTTCTATAACTTGGCATGGAGGTGCAAATACGGTTCAAAACTCATATGCATACGTCCATGGTGCTGACGAGGCGTTCCAGCATGGCATGGGCCCGCTGTCAGTGATTGGACTGCAGGAAAGAGGGTGTGTGGCCTAGTTTTCCCGAAAGCTCCCTGAATTTTTTTCCTTACAAATGGGCCCTCGGGAGAAACAACAAACGTTTGTAAAAGAAAAAAGTGAAAGCTGGTTTGCTAGGGGTTCGAGCCCGCAGCCTGCTGTTAGCATGCACGAATGGCTAGTCAGTCGATAGCTTCAAACTTGCTGTAATGCATGGATTCATCTGATTTATATACACTAGACAGAACAACATTAATTAAAGGAATTTAATCCAGCAAAAAATTGTGCCGGATCTGTGATTCAAACATCTGACCAAAGGTTATATAGCAGCCTCGGATACCTCTCCAACCAAAAAGCTCTCATGTTTCTAAAGTATAATTAGTATTTATGACTGTATAACAAATATAATTTTAAAAACGATTTAAAAATCTACATGTCATTTTAAAAAGAATTCATGTGTTATTTCAAAGCATATTGATACAATTTGAAATATTTATGAATTATAAAAATGTTTATATGATTCAAATATTATTCATGTGAGGATCTGCAATATGAGAGTGCACTAGGTTTTTTTTAAACACACAAACTTTTATATACTATATAAACTTTAAAACAACAAAAAAAAATTCTTAAAGCATGAAAACTTTAATGTACTACACACATATTTTATTAAAAATGTGGAAATTTGTAAACTTATATGAGAATTTAATTAAATATACAAAACTTTCTAAAATTACTTTGATATTATATGAAAAATGCAAGCACTTTTAAAAAATATATAATATTTTCGTAATTAATAATTTAATGATATTTATTTTTTAAAATTATGGCATACATATATTATGAAATTATATGCTTTGTAAATCTATTTTATTTTAATTATATGTATATTATTTATAAAATACGATTATAATTTTCATATTTCTTCTACAAATTTTTAAAATAGGAAAAACTAACACGTTGAAAATGAGCCGCACTGTGGCCCGTTTTACCCACACGAGGGCATTATGTTATAATAATGGGAAATTTAACATTTGTAACATTACATTTCGTGTGTTTTAGTGGTATGTGTGGCCACTATGTAGCCACAGGGTGCACTGTTTTTGCTGGACTAAATTTGTTCGTTTATGTTGATCAACTTCTGGATATAAAACATGTGAACATATACTGACAGCAAATGTGATTGGGTCTACAGGCTAGCCACAACCACATTCCAGAGATAGGACGCTGGTTCGAATCCCCGCCTGACCAGTTTTTTTTTTTTTTTTTTTTTTTACAATTTGTGTTGTTTCTCTCCGAGGGCAATTTTGTAAGAAGAAAATAATTCCAGGGGTTTTCCCGCAAAAACAAGGCCACTCGCCCTTCTCCCTATCGTTCAGTCACTGACAGCGTCCATACCAGGTTATTGAGCCAGTTCAACGTATTTTACAAGTTTAAACACTAAAGTGCACATTTGTGACAAGTTCAAGCACCAGTGAAGTAATTACCTCTTAGAAAAATAATCACAAACACTGAGGATGTTGCCCGCGCATTTGTGCGGGCCACCTTGCTAGTTATTGACTTATTGTTAAAAAACAAGTTTACGTGCACCTGGCAGTGAAAGAAAGGTCTAAAAGATAAGTCATGAAAGTTAAATCAGTTATGCACAATCATGCAGAGACAGTAATCCCGCTTCAGCTACAAGTACAAGTAACTTACTTTCAAATGAGGCAGAACAGAACAGGACATTGGCAATGTTGTAGCCGGAGCCGGACAACTCTGTTTCGTCAAAGCTGGTGCTGGCTCGTTTCTGCTCGCAGGGCCTCGTCATCTCCAAATGCACCGTCGAGGATGGTAAACGGCAGATCATCCCAGAAGCCATCATCGACTCCAATGGGCTCCTGCTGGTAGTACTCCTCAGCAGTGCGTGGCATGCCGGCAGCGACGAACCTGGCCGAGTCTCCACTGTTGTCGTCGGCTCTGTCGGGCGTCCGCTCCACGTTAGTTATATCCCCCAACTCCAAGATGCTGTTCAGATTCCAGTCTTGGTCACCTCCGTCCGGCATCGGATCGTTCTCAGCTGGAAACGTCGCGCGCTCGGTTTCCTCCGATGCACTAGTACTGCCAGTATCCATCCTTTCCTGACGAGCGGCTGGTGGAGCATCTGTGTGCTCACTATCATCCGCCTTTCTCTTGATGCCGGAGCCGGACGTGTCCACTGGGAACTCATTCTCTACTCCCTCCGTGACGGCATCCTCTAGATCATTCAGCTCCTGGAATGGAGCAACCAATGTAAATGATTAACCGATGGGCAACTAAAGCAACATACGAACAGACTTCCATAATATCAAGCACTTTATCATCTAAAAAAATACCAGGGGAATATTCAGACGTTCCCTGATATATATCACTTTTTTAAACAAAAATTCATCGCCGCGGGGGAGGGGGGGGGGGGGGGGGGGGGATTTTGCCTGTAAGACTTTGCAGCCTATCACAAGATAGGTTCAAGTGAACCAGAAGTACAGGGGGGCACAAAGGAGAAGAGATAAACAAAAAGCAACTCACGCCAACAACACAGATAATAGGGGGAACAATGAGGGAAAACATAACAAAGAGCACCATAGGAGAAATCTAACGGCATTGGCCAGCCGGACAAAACCATTACATTGCACCGTCGACGCAATCGGAAGGCTCCACGCATCCGAGACTGCACAACGCCGCAACACCACCTGTGTCGCGAGGCACATTCGTAGGGCCACACGAGGCCGAGACGACGCCACGACACCTGTGTGCCACCGGCATTGTCGAAGGGCATCGCCTAGCAAACCAAACCGCGCAACTGCACCATCGATGCAATCGAAAGGCACCTCACAACCGAGACTGCACGACGCCACGACACCACCTGTGTTGGGGTACATTTGAAAGGTTATGCAAGGCCGAGACGACGCAACGGCACCTGTGTGCCAACGACGTAGCCACAGAGCACTGCCAAGCAGAGACGCACTGAGGAGCACTCGAGCACGACACACACACCACCGTCGACCCTAGACCGGCCTCACCAGCACCACCGACCACCCACCTCAAACCAGCCAAATACCACCCCAAACCTCAGGCAAGCAGCATGGAGCAGCGTCTGGCGCCACCAAGGTGGTAATAACGACGTCAAGGACACCGCTGCCGTCCGATCCAGTAGTTGGATCTAAGGCTTTCACCCATAGAATGAACAGAGTAGGCGGGAAACCAAGGCATCACACAGCGCACCTCCAAGAGGGATCCGACGCCGAATGGCGTCGCTGCCGCCGGTGGCGACCGAAGCCGACACAGGGCTTTCACTCGTAGCATCACCCGCGCCACCCTTTTGCTGAGCCACGTCGCTGCTGGGGCGGGAGTCACCACCGCCCGGAGGAAACCAACCTCCTGCAATGACGGCTACCGAGTACCCGCAGAACCAACACCAGGCCACTCAAGCAGCCACAAGGGGGGTGGAACTGAGCACAGTGCGCCGAGGGGTGCCAGATCCGCAGGAGGACGCGAGCGGAGGAGGCACCTCGTGCACCCGACCTGGATCTGGCCGGAAGAGATGAAATGGCTGGCCACCGGCCTGGCCCCGCCACCACGCCGCCCGAGCAGCCGCAGGAGGTGGCACGACCACTACGCCGAGGCTAGGGACCGCAACCCCGACGCCCAAAGCCAGCCGCTGGCCCGGATCCGGCGCGCCGGCCAGATCCGCTGCCGAGGGGAGCGCCTGTGAGCGCCATGACCAGGCGCCGGTGAGCAAGCTGTGCGCCACCTCGATGCCACCCCTGCTCCCCCAGCGCTCACCGCGCCCTCGGCACCGAGCTCGGGTGGAGACACCACCGAGATGACCCTGGCCACCCGGCCACCACGCGTCCGTCACGAATCTCCCCGAGCCACCTTCGGAGGCAGGGGGCCGCCGCCACCGCGGCGAGGCCAGCGACAGCGGCGGTGGAGAGGAGGCGCATGGGAGGGGGCCGCCGGTGATGCGCGAAGTTCCCCCGAGCCGCCCGAGCGGAGCGACGCGGGGGTCTATGTTTCCTTCACAGCTTGACTTATTGTGATACCGCTTCCCCCTGATATATATTACTAGCCCGTGTACAAGTGAAGTATGGATGCCATCCTCTTTAGTTATTACAATGTCATGTGACAAAGGAAAAACATGAACAATGTCTAGTACCAGGAAGATGTAAATATCATTCGAACATGATTAAGACTCCTCTCAACAGTGTGGACTACTTTGTATGAGGTTCGGCAGGAATTTTTTTTTTTTTTTGCCTCAGAAATAGCAAACGTTATTATAAATGAATTACTGGCGAGAATGTTTACTGGGCAAAACTGTAATTTTAATGAACTACCATGAGGTGTTTACTGGACTACACAGTCAACATATAATTTAATTTTACCCATTTCCTTACCAGGTTTGATTTGCAGATTTTCACCAAACATTTAAATTCACAGTTCATATAATGTATAATTGCCATTTAATGATATATCGACAATAAATTAGTTAGTTTGGGCTATAATGAATAGATACTAAATTAGTAATAATCCTTCTCCATAAATTAAGTATGCAAAAAAAAAAAAAAAACATAGAAGCAACCAAAACTGTCAACTTTATTCCTATATATAGCCTCGTCAGTTTTCTATGGTACTACCTTTAGGAGGTCCATTAATTTAAAAGATTTTTTTACCAGAGATCCAGACATTATTTCAACATGGTAAGAGCAAAATTGATCAAAAAGGGGTCTAGAATGTAGAGAACAAATGCTAGGAAACAAATGCTTAGCCAAACAACTGTTAAAAGTATGTATTCTTACCTGCTGTAACTTTTTCCCGAGTACATTTACATATGCTGTAGTTATTGTTGACGATATGCGTTCACCACAATAAACAACACCTTCTCGTTCATTAGGAGTCAGTTCTTTGATGATAGCATCGTGCTGGAGTTCTTCCGACTTTTCCAATGAACCTGTTTAGTTCAACAGTGACAAAGGAAATATTTATGTTACGTACACAAGATACTTCTCATGAAATACTAACGAATGCGAGAGAAGTGCTGAATTTCTCCCCGCATATTAGCCTCAACAAAGTAAGATTATGAACAAGGGCTAAAATGCTAAAGAATGATCAATCACCCATCTTGTGTATATTGTTATCACTAAGGATCCAGTGCATAACATTCCGGACGCTAATAAATGAACCACGTTGGTTGTGTGCATTCTCTGTTTGTTGTCCACCATGATATCAATAAAGTTTTCCTAGAGAGACATTCCAACAACATGAAAATGTTGGTTAATGAAGCAGCATATGCACTAGTATACAAATATACATGTTTGAATGGGTAGTTAGCATGTGGAAATTCATTTTTGTCACCTTACCCGGGGGGGGGGGGGGGGGGGGGGTACATACAGGGGGGTATTGACAAAACAATAGTAGAGCTGTAAATAATTGCCAAAGAGACATCCTAGAAGTACAGTGAAAGAAAACATTAAAGAAGAGACAATAATGGGGGTCAGGGAAAGCCTAGGGCAGAAAGAAACAAATATGAAGTTCCTTTTGGAATGCAGAACCATCTAAAGTCATGCGGTGCTTTGTCCAGTGGCTTCTGACAATGCCTGAGGCTGCGAAAGATAGTGGTTGATTGTGTGGCTTGACACTGTTGGTGGCGAGGTGGCGGAGTGGTGCGATGCGGTGGGGAGAGGCGACGACGTGTCGTGCGTGAGGGCCCGATCTAAGCACTTGCAGGGCCATGCATGTCGCACGTGGTGGGCGGTTGCTCCCGCGGTGATGGAGTTCGGTCGATGACAGTGGGCATAGTTGGCGGTGGCGTTATCCGTATGTGGCGAGATGATCGGCAAAACGTGCTTGCATTTTTTTTGGGCCGACCATGGCGACGCCTTTGGGCATCCTTACCTTGTTTAAGGAGTTGTCGATGATGTTCTCGCCTACTTGCCTGCTGCTCCGGGGGATACCCTAGGTCCAAGTGATCTTTAATCGGACAATGACATCTTTCTCTCTTCACAACATCATTTTAGAACTGCCTTCGTTAGGGGGACCAGTGGATGATGGCAGGTTCGTGCTACGGCTGACGCTTCCATGTCTTGTCAGTGTCCTATTTTGGGTGGCTGAGGTATCAAGGCGAAGCATGGCAAAAATCCTTTGTTGAGACGTCACGCACAAAGATGGTGTGTGGAAATTTGCTAGTGATAATCGTGGCCTTAGAGGGATAGTGACAGCTCATGTTGTATTGTCTGGGGTGCCTAGATTTAGCACTCGCAGACATTGGCGACAGAAGTGTGGGATTGTCGGATCATTTCCAAGGTGCAATTTTGATGGTGGCATCTTCTCCCGCGCTACGATCAATGACTCTGTGATTGGCTATTTGCTTGGCGTGTGCATGGTTTTTAGCTCGCGTGGATATCCCGTATGGACCATATGCGCTTACATCATTTTTAGTTGCTAAAACTGCCCAACTAGGATCAATGTTGTTTATTTTTTCCCTTTGTTTTTGTTTTTCCTCCACCTAGGCATAACATTGTTCTTCTATAGCCTTTTACTATTTGCCATCTTGATCTTTCGTGTATGTGTGTTGGCCTTGCCTGTGTGCATCCTACCTATGAAGAGGTCGGGTGTATTCTCATTTGTCCCCTTGATGCTTCAATATGAGTTAATAAAAACGCCCTTCAAGAAAAGAAAAAGTTAACGAACATCAATCGTGAAATGTAGCAGGCTTCGTGGATCATTTGCGCGAGCCCCGGAGACAAAGCCCTCATGCACGATGAGCTCCAACACACCCTCTACTCTAAGCCTACAAAGTGGAACACCCTCCGGTTACGTTCTTTCTAGATCTCTCAAGAGATTAGAAATGCATGGATATAATTATGTGGACAGCCAATTTGTTCAACTTGTATTGCGAGGTCATTCTAATGATATTGAAGTTTTATTGTGTTTTTTGGAAAGGCCTAGGGGTGGGGGTACCTCCGAAACTTTTTCTATCAAGCAACTTAGAAACTATTAGGGGTTGAATAACAAGGGGAGGGTAACAACGGAGGTGAGATAGATGGGGAGTGTAACAAATCAATTTTACAGTGATGTGGAAAGCTCTAAACTACTAATGCATTTTACTTTAGGGGAAAATGGTTAAACTAAGCATATTGAAGCTTCTAAGTTATACTATTATACAAAAGCCATACATGTCGAACACATAAAAGTGATACGGTCTGATGAAATGGATATGGATGGCTCAAGCAATTATTGAATTTACTAACCCAGAGGCTTTGGTACATTGTTCAGTGTCCCATAGTAGCAAGTAGGAGTATGCCGCAAGTCCATGCATTCGAGGTTTCTCCAGCCAAAGTGACAATCCCACCCCAAGCATTAGGTCCTTTAATTTGTTGGATGCGTATGGAGAGAGCACCCAAACGACCATGCATAGAAGTCTCTAGTGAGACTAGAAGGTAGGCCACGACTACTGTGGTACATAAGAACGAAAAGCTTGAGAAAGAAAAAGCTAGCAGTCTGTGCTAAGCTCACATAGGGTTGTTCTGAGATTTCCGCTATTAGGTTTGTTTACTAAATCAACTATCGGGAAGTTGTTTCTTTTTTGTACAGAATATATGTGCTTGTGCTCCTTGAAATGAACTGCCTAGTCTAGTATGCACCATCAATCCTATTTTTGCCGAATTACTTTTCATTATTAGGATATTGCATGTTGTGATCTAGATGCGGAGGTACTATAGAACGACGGTAAAGATATCTAAAATAACTCTTGTTGCAATCTAGTGCTTATTCTGCCACTTCCAATGTTGGTTTTTAAATTAAGGTTCCATTTTTGCTAAGGCAGCCTTGTTACATGATACAATGAAGGAACGATTAGGGAAAACTAAACAATTTAGCTCCCCTCCAGAACTGCTAAACCTCTTGGAGCCTCACACTAGATGGATCTTCTTACAAGCTTCATTCACAAAAGAATATATTGATCTAGTCATTAAGGACCTGTCATCCAATAAATCTCCTAGGACCAATGGCTTTATACACAATTTATCAAAAAATGTTGGCCCATTATCAGAAATATTTCTATGACCTGTGTGATCAGTTCTACAAGGGACAATTATGTATCCTTAGTATTAATAGTTCGTTCATTTCCCTCATTCCTAAAAAAGTTGGTGCTTCGAGTGTCAAAGACTATCGGCTAATTTCTCTATAAAGATGTATAATCAAGCTACTCACCAAGCTTTTAGCCAACAGATTCAATCCATCATTCTAGAGTTGATCCATGCCAATCAATATGGTTTCATGAAATCTAGAACTATACAAGATTGCATTGCATGGGCTTATGAGTATATATTTCAGTGCCCTAAGAGTAGGTGGCCAATTGTGCTATTAAATCTTGACGTTGAAAAGTCCTTTGATAAAATAGAGCATGGAAATATTTTCGCAATTCTCATACAAATAGGTTTTGGGCATAAATGGTGCTCAGGGATTAAAGAAATTATTTCTTCATCTTCTTTTGTAGTCCTCTATAGTAGTGTGCGGGGAGCTAACTTCAAATGTAGAAGGGGAGGGAAGAAGGTTTACCCTCTCTCCGCTCATTTATTTGTGTTGGTTGATGATTTCTTGTAAATAATTATGACTGATACAATGCACAAAGGAGCAATTCTCCCATATGTGAGATTTAACCCTTGCCCTGATTTTCCCCTAAGGTTGAAGCACAACATCTCTCCAGCACTTTAGGTTACTATATTGGGGTGTTCCCGTTCTCCTATCTTGGTGTTCCCCTCAGCTATTCAAAACCAAAGATGGAACATCATATGTATATCATTACAAGGATCCAAGAGAGATTGAGTGTATGCTCTCACTTCCTGAGTTATGATAGTAGATTACAAATGGTTAATGCAGTTTTGTCTTCTTTACCCACATTTATTATGAGTTGCCTAGAACTCTACAAAGGTATTATTGGTCAGTTAAACAAGTACATAAGACATTGCTTTTGGACAGGAAAATATTTAGAAAAGAAGAATCCTCCCTTGCTTTTTCGGATCTAGTTTGCAGGCATAAAATCAGGGGGGGGGGGGGGGGGACTAGGAATGACTGACAAGTCTCTCAATCATTTTGGTCTGCCTTGGGTTCACCTCATTTGGGTGCTCTACTACCAGCAAGGGCTCCCAAGAATCCAACCTACCATTGCTCATTCTGGTGGAGAGACTGTCTCAAATTATAGCGAACATACAAAGATCATACATCTTGTTCTGTTAAAAAGGGATAGAGTATTCCATTTTGTTAGATAACTGAAATGGTGTCCCAAAGGTGCAAACTTAGCCACATCTCCACTCCTTTATGGAGATCCTTATATTTCTATTCACACCTTATGGAGCATGGAGGACTTGGTGGGCCATTTCCACTTAATTCTCTCTCTCAAGAAGCCTTTGCACAATTTTAGAAAATGGGTAATATGATTCATGATGTGATAATCAGAAATGATCATGATCTTTGGCAAAATCCCCCTGATGCCACAAGGTACCAAGTCTCTAAGGCACACAACAACTTAAGGGGGGATCATGATGGCATGCCAGCCATAAAATGGATTTGGAGGATATGTTGTCAGTTAAAGCATAAAATCTTCTTTTGGTTGCTTCTTCATAATAGGCTGAAAACAAAAGCACTTCTTGAGAGAAAGACATTTTTTATCCTTGATTGCACATCTGTTATCTATGGACTTTATGTGTTAGAAACAAGATATCGTGTGTCCTCCACTGCCCATTAGCTAAAATATATTGGTCTTATCAGTGACCAAATTTTGAGCCAAATTATCAAGGAATTCAAGAGTAACTCACCACATCAGACAACTCCTGGGAGTTCCTTTTTCATTCAAGCTAATCATTTTGATATCTTGGGCTATCTCAAACACTCGTTATGACTTCATATTTAAAGGCATTATTCCTAAACTGCATACCTACAGGGAAAATAATCAAAGGAGAACTCAAATGGATTCTCCTCTGACCTCAATGAAAGGAATATACTAATTTTGAGGCCTGGATCAATGCTTTTAGATAACAGACTCCCTAGTCATGTTGTTGTTGTATTGTATAGTCCTTCTTTTCTCTTTATTTTTTGAACTTTTTTTTGTGTATTCCTTATTTGAAAATCACTAAGGTTCAAATTTTTTTTGCACCATTTGCAAGACTTTGATTGTTTCCGTAGGTATGTGTTTCTCTTTTAGCATGACATAGCACAGTATTAGTTGAGGAAAGATACGATACTAGTAACATATCATGATATTGTATCATAATAACTTCGGTACTAATATGCGTTATACACAATAAATAAATGAGACCGTCTAAAATACCAATCTATATATTATGCAGTATGAAGGTAGTATAATACACCAGTATCATCTGGTACTAGTGTACCACTATGGTCATCCTTATCTCAGGCACGTAAAACAATCGGCCATGACATTCCAGATGTCAATTATAGAAGGAAGATATATAGTTTGTAGGGGTACATCATATTAGATGAGTATGCAAAATTAAAATTAGAAAACATATGAGCCAGCCAGACGACTGTTTGTACTATGGTGGAATCTAAAGTTTATTTTGTTCAATAATTGACATAGGGAATGACAGGGCCGATAGTTTTTGTTTAGCAGCAGTAATTACATCACTGAAAATTATATCGAATCTAAAGTTTAGCTTATTGTGTTATCGCACTTAATATAATACTTTCATGTCCAAACAATGAAATTTATTAAACACCTTCTCCGCACAATTTGCCACCCTACTTGTTAAAACAGGAGTAACAAATACCTGATCTGTGCAATCCACATTTATCAGTTGTCCTGAACAGAGGAAACAAGAAAATCAGTATTGCATGCCAGCCTCTTTGAGAAGAAGAGATGGGGTTTTTGGGGTGGGGTGGGATGGGGAGTACACCTGGCTGCCTTCTCCGCGGCCTGCACAGGCGCGGCTGCACATTTCAAGCCTGGCGACTGATGAACACTCGCCTCGCCATAGCGTCCGGGTGCAGCCCCTTCGCCGGCGGAGCTGCCAGCCGCCATGGATGTGTCTGGATAGTTGTGGGTCGACTTGTGCACCACGCAGAGCACCATGTCGTGCTCGTCGAGCGAGATCTCGGCCATGATCCAGCCGGTACGCTGTCTTCGCCTGTGTCTTTTCATCCCAGGCGGACTCTTTACGATATAGGAGAAGGTTCTCTTGTAGGCAAGACACCTCAGATGCAGCTCCTTTCCAACGAATTCCCATCTCTCCGTCTTCTCCGAGTGCCAGCTGCCGCCAGCAGGGCCGGCCCTGAGGGGGGGCGGGAGGGGCGGCCGCCCCGGCCCCCCGCGTAGTTAGGGGCCCCCTCCCAGGCATTACGCGGCAGGTAGCAGCTGTAATCACGGTAAGCTTCCTTAGTTGTCTTCGTTCTCGCCGGTCGCGAGTAGCTGATCACGGTACGCTTCGTAAATTGTTTTTTGAGACACAGTAGTTGGGCTTGTACGGCTGTACATTGCAATTAAAAAATGGTTATTAGGCCTAGCACTTGGTTGTACGTTACTAGGGCCTCGCATCTGATGCACATAAATTTACTCAAAAAGAAAAAAAAACTGCTAAGAATAACGCGCGTCAATTAGGATCCAGCCGCTTGGAGCCAACATCACGCGCATCAAACCTAGCGCCCGCCGCCTTTCACCTCTGTCCAGATCGCCACAGATCGCCATACATGACCCAGGGAAGCTTTGTTTGAGGAGGAGGACCCGATTACAAGCAATAGGAATGGGCGCTGGACTCCGGCGGCGCACCGGAACGTCGTCTATGGACATGGGCTTTTCCGGCCGGTCGAAGTCTTCCACGGTAAGCCTCATTAATCGCTATATTTTTACAGTTTAACAATGAGATTTGTAGTGCATATCTCAAAGAGATTATGAACAGAGTGATGTCTTAGATGCAGATTTTGAGGAGTAGTTTTCCAATGAAATGTTCAGTGACCATATAGATGTGGTAATTAACTCTTGATTTACTCATTTGCACAACTAGATAAGCGTAAATTTAGCACTGTTTGATTTCATTTTTAAAGATACGGAGATGGAGTAATATTTGCATACCATTCATATTAATTGGCTCCTCCTTCTTAATTTCTCATAAACTGCTATTTAGAATAATTATACATATTTCTTTTAGAACTATTTACGGCCTTGTGGCACCTCAAATATATTTATGTACTCATATAATTACACTATAAGCCTGGCACTAAACATGGCTTTGCACTCCCGTGAGAAAAATATGGCTTTGTATTGCTAAAGATGTCTTGTCATAGATACACAACACTTCTTTTGTCTATTTCCTCCATAAGTCATCATATATGCAGTGATTACATAAATATCGACTGTTATGGCATTTATATTAAGGGGCCTCAATTTTTTGTTTCGCCCCGGGCCCCTAAAAACTCAGGACCGGCCCTGGCTGCCAGGGACCTTGCGGGTTCGCCTCCCCTGCTTGACAGGGACCGGATCGCTGTAGAAGTAGAACGATCCCTGTATCCCGTGAGCCGTGCCCGGAGCGTGGTGGCGTCCTTTGACGAGGTCTTGGGGAGCAGCAGCGTAGGCGTTGGCCTTGTGGACGAATGCTGGTAATGGAGTTTCCCCGTCGTTCAAACCCTTGAGAAGCTTGGCGAGCTGGAGGCCGGTAGGGGACATCTTCCCGTCCCACGCACCGTCCACCTTCTCGGAAGTAGACATCTCCGGCGGATGGCGGGGATGAACGGAAGTTGGATGGAAGGTTTGGCAGCGGCGGCGGGCAGGTCGGGTAATCAAGGTTAGTTAGGGAAGTAGAGAGGAATGAGTGATGAAGAAAGCCCCGCCCCGAGCCGAACCCGAAATGAAAAGCGGCCGGCGCAGCACGTGCGCTACATACCCAGAAGCCAGCACGTCAGCGCCACAAGTTCAAACTGGGTTCGGGCATATTCAGGTTGATCTGTGTATTATTTTCGGTGAAGCTTTGGCTTTTTCTTACTAGTGGACAGAGCGGGAAAGGTAGAAAAAAATATATTCCCTTCATGCCAAGTTGGTCAACCGTAGCGGGCACGGGCTAGCTAGTGTTGTGTTTCTTTGGCTGAGAGCAACAGGAGTGGGACCCACTGATGAGCTTTCGCCGGCCGTGCCCTACCGTTGCAAATCAACGCACTCATCTACTCGCTCCGTTCCTGAATATAAGTCTTCGTAGAGATTTCACTATGGACTACATACGGATGTATATAGATGCATTTTACAGTGTACATTCACTCATTTTGCTCCGTATGCAGTTCATAGTGGAATCTCTACAAAGACTTATACTCCCTCCGTTTCAAAATAAGTGTCTCAACTTTGTACTAACTTTAATATAAAGTTATATTAAGTTTGAGACACTTATTTTGGGACGGAGGGAGTAATATTTAGGAACGGAGGGAGTATTTTTTTTCCTATACGTAGTAACTCGGCATTTCGGTCCGATGCCCGAACTACCGCGCGCCCGGAGCTACCGTGTGCTGTTATGCCGTTAATCCGCTTTTACCTTTTCCTCAAAAAGGTCAGCGCAAGTAGGACCAGAGAGAGAGAGAGAGAGAGAGAGAGAGTCACTTGTTAACTGTTAACAGCGACGGCTTCGGCACGAGCGCAGGGTACTACGTACTCCTGACCTGGTGCGTTGGATTAACCCGAGAGGTTGCACTTGAACCGGTGGATGGATGTCCAAGCCTTCCAGGCTAAGGCTGCAATACTAGTGAGTCTTGCCCCCAACAGATATAACAAAGGTTGCACTACTTGACAACACACTTGTATACTGGAGTATAATTTGGTGCTCGGCTGCTTTATTGCACCGATTAAATGTTTATTTCAGACATGGATTTTGTTGTCAATTGTGTATGGGGCTTCAGTCTGTAACTTTTGATGTTCCTAAATACTATGGTGCTTCTGCACTGTTAGGCTTCTCTAACCTTCTTCTGCACTTCTGCACTGTTGTTTTACTCACTATTGTCTCAACTATCATGGGCTTCTCTAACCTTCTTCTTGCCTGGTGGCTGGTGCGATGCGCACGTTGTTGTATTACCAGAAAATTGCTACAGTAGTGTAGATGGTGACTTGCATGGATCACACACCTTCGTGCCGTAATTATTTCTTTTACTTTTCTTTACCAACTAAGAAAGTTGGGCCAAAGGTATCAAGGAAATAGGGAAAGTATCTACAAAGGCAAAGAGCGACGTACGGGTTATAAAAACAAAAGGTGTAGTTGACAGCAGCGAACCAACATGTGATTGGATGGTTAGAGGGACAGTGGTATCCCCAGCCCACCCGGGTTCAAGTCCTGGTGCTCGCATTATTCCTGGATTTATTTCAGGATTTCCGGCGATCCGCTTTCAGTGGGAGGAGACGTTCCCGTCAACGACGAGGCGTCTACGGTGACTTCGTAAATCTCAAGATGATATGCCGGCTCAGCCTCTCGAAGGTGCTCATAGGGGTAGGGTGTGCGTGTGTGCGTTCATAGGGGTGAGTGTATGCGCGTATGTATGAGCGCTTGCGTCTGTACTGTGTTAAAAAAAAGCAGCAAATTCGCACCTGCGACTACAACAAATGTGCCTTGGAATATTAGGTTGCAGTTGGATAAATATTTTTTTAGGGTAAGTGGATAAATGTTTTGATATATTGCAATTCTACTTCGGTTGACCTGACATGTGTCCTTCTGTAGCCATCTTGGAAATTGATATTTATGATATTGTATTTTTTTCAATGGAAGAGGGCTTAACCCTCCGATTTCATATAAAGAAATCACATGGTGTTTTACAACGCTATCAAACTAAAGAAACTAAAGACTCCAAGAACATTATATGTTAACATTGTTTAAGATATTGTTGCGTGTTTCTTCTGCTAGAATTCGTTTTGGTCATGGTAGGACTAGCTTAGGTATTTATTGGTGTCTCATTATTGACATGTTCTGCACCACTAAAACCTCTCACGTTTTGACCCCAACATAGATAACAAGGTTGTATTGGAGGCAACCTTGTATCAACTGAACGTTGATAGCTTGTATGGTTCATTGCGTCGAGGAAGTCTTTACAGAAGTGTCCTTCGTTATATCTCCTTTTATAAAGTTAACAATTTTTATGTAGATTAAATGCTGAAATTAATATTTACTCCTCAACTAGAAAGTGTAGGATAGTCTATTTAACTAAGTTAATACTCGGTTCGTTTCCTTTGAAACCATAATTAGTACTCATCTCCATCTTTTCACAACCCTAGTTGTCATCAAAGGTCTCCGCTACGCCACCCTATTGGACACCTCCGTTCTCTCGTCGGTGACCTCATCGGCTGTCAGATGAGTGGGGATCCGCCTGTTTCTTTTTTTTAGTTCCACTAGGTCCTTACTTTTTATTTGGTTTTGGTTCCTTGACGGTATTGGCGAGTTGGTGCTGGTGATGTCTCTTGGAATAAAGTCTCCATGGCCTCTGCCTACCTTGGCGACATCCGATCCAACACTAAGAAAGGGCTTGTGAGGGTAGCCATTGCAAGATCAGTTTGCTCTCTTCTTATCTTGACAATTAGTGTATCTATCAAGGGAAGTAGTTGGATGACTCTTGGTGCGACAACTTCAACCTATTCTTTCGATTTGTTCTGCGGCATGACTTGGTTTTCCCAACTCTCCGGACTGGTGGTGAAGGATTGCAAGTCTACGCCGCGTGGGGTGATGCCCCAATCAACACTCCTTCAACAATTACTAGGTCTTGTTTCTAGAGGCAAGCTGCTATCGCGGTCTTCAATGTCCGGTATGGCGAGGCGTTTGCAGGCGTGCCTTTCCCTTGCAGTTGGTGCACTACAATTTTCAAGCTCTGAAAAATGTACAATCGAAGGAAGAAGACGACTAGTATGTTGATTTTTTTTGGAAATACTATTTTTTTTTGAAAAAAAAAACCAAAAATATGATCAAGAAAACAGAAATTTCACAAATAGCGCACCGTCGTTGTCGTGTATAACGAAACAGACGTTTCGTTGCACTGAAGGACGAAACATCGATGATTCGTTGTAGAGTAGGACAAAACGTAGGCTTCGTCGTAGTGGGCTACGAAAGGCCCAGTTTCGTTGTCGGCACCGACGGGCCCAAGAGGTTTCCTCCACCGGTTCAACGAAACCAGGTTTCGTTGTATGGTACAACGAAACGCATCGAGATATGGCCGGCCGTCATCTTCTTCCTCCTGCAATTAGTGTACATAATATAAGTGACGATTGTTTAGTTCGTTAGATCGGTTATTTACTTAGTGGTAGTCATGTATATGTGGTAGACGCGTCAAAACGGCAATCAGTGTCGGCAAACGCGTCAAAACGGCATCGGCTTCGGTGCTGTCGCATCTGCCGCAGCAATAGTAGCGTTGTCGGCGTCCGAGGGAGCAGCTACAGTGCCAGCCGCCTCATACGGTGGCGGCAGGGCCCACCTGCCCAGGCCCCGTTCCGTCGCGGCGCGCGCGACCGAGGAATCTGTTACGCGGAACCGGTCGCCTCCCTCCGTGGCAGGGGCGGCGCCAGGGGTTTTCTTTGGTATTCGGATGAATATCAAAGATTTTTTGATGCATGTGTATACTGTAGCTATATTTGTTGTATATTGCTGGTATTCAGGGCAAAAATAATTCAATGAATACCAGGGACTTCATTCCTGCCGCCGCCACTGCTCCATGGCGGCAAGGGCTGCCGCCTCCGCGCGTGGCAGCAGGTGCCACGTGTCGGCTGGCGCGCCTGCCGCCACGGCTGGGCTGGTCCTTTCTGCCAATTGATCTCAGAGGGAGTCTTTTTTGGCAATTCGAGTGGGCAGGTGGTCCTTTTGGACAAAACTCCTTGGACCTTCACGATCCGCGGCCACATGTTTCGCCCCCTCGTCACTCTTTGCGCTGTCAGGAACCGCGCCCACAGGTTTCGGCCCCTCGTCACTCTTTGCACCGTCAGGATTCGTGGCCACATGTTTCGCCTCAGATGCCTCCCAGGCCACCACCTCCTTTCCAGCCCGGAAGTTCATCGTGGCAGCAGCAACAGGGGTCGCAGCAGGCGTGGCGGCAGCAACATGGATGGCAACAACATATGGGGCAAGGTAATACTTAATTCATCATTCTTGTTAGTAATTGATTATAAATATGCAACTCACTATGATGTCCCACAGACACTACGGAGGGATAGTACATTGCTTCGCCTGGGGGACACACTGCCGCGTTTTCTGACCACTCATCATATGTCCATTCAGATGTCTTAGGAGACCCGCAAGCCTACGGCGGCTGGTCTCAGCACGTATAAGCCACCGCCTCCCATGCAGGAGACACAGCCAGAGGTTGACGAGGAATTGTACGGCCAAGGTCTACGTCAGGTGCGTCCGATGAACCCACTCACGCTTTCCGGTCCTCGGCGGAGACCGCGTACGCGTCCTCATAGAGATGAGTGGTACTATTACCTATGCATGAGACGTATTTCTATCTATGTTTGTTTCAGACTTTTATATCTATGTATGAGACATATATCTAAAATGGTGGGAGAGAGTTGGCAGGAAAGAAAATGATGGGACACATTTCGCAGGAGAAAAGGTGGCAAGGGGAAAAAAACAGAGTTTTCGTCCTGCTGAACAACAAAACATGAGTTTCGTTGGGACCCACAACGACATACAGCTTCGTTGGCATGGTGACGCAAGTGCATGAATGTTTCGTTGCCTGGTTCAATGAAACAAGTGTTTCGTCCAACTCCACAACGAAACCTATGTTTCGTCCTACACTACAACGAATCATTGCTGTTTCGTCCTACAGTACAACGAAACACAACGAAACATGTGTTTCGTTGTACGCGGCAACGACGTTGCGCTACTTGTGAAATTTCTGTTTCTTGATCATATTTTCGGAATTTGTTCAAAAATAAGTAGTATTTAAAAAAAAATCCCTAATATGGTTTGTTATGTAATTTTATTTGTGTGTTAGTTGTTTGTCGTCTTATTATCTGTCCATTGTACTCACTACCATTTTTTATATTTATCATATTTAAGATGCCCTTTGGGTGTCTTTTCTAAAGGGTGACGACAACACAGTATGTGTACCTGCCTCTCTCTCTCTCTCAAATGAATTCTCCATTATCTTCCATACCACGTCATTGGATGTGATGCACCTTCCTACACATTGGCACTACGTTGTATGTCGCTTCTCGGGTGCGCGTCAACGACCTTTCACACCTCTGCTTACGGCCTCCTCCAAAGGCCCGCTCTGATGTGACATCAGCGCTTGAGGCTTTGAGCTCAACCATCTACCTCCAATATATAGATCTGGGTGAGCATTCTTCAAAGCTATACAAGAAAAACTAAATAAGAAAGTCAATTTTCCCCAACTTTTGGGCCGAAAGATCGACGCGAAATCCAGCTTGTTTGGTTGAAAGAACATGTGTCATGTTCTTTACTCCACAAGCTTCCATTTTGTCTCAAAATAGGCTTTCTCCATGTTTTATTGATCAAGCCACATGGTCGTACGATTGAAAGTTTTAAGGAAATCCTCTTACAAAGCAGATCAAATAAAAACGAAAAAACAAATAAAGGAACGCAAAAAATGTACAAGGGACACACTTTTGGGTCACCCTGCCTCGGCCAGCGTTGGAGCACACAGCTGTTCCATGCATCTCCCACATGCCACACTGGGCTACCTAGGTCAAACGAGCACACCACAAGGGAAGGCTAACCGAAAGAGGAGCTAGGCCTCCAAATCTCAATCTAGGCTCAGCCACCGCCATGGGCAAAAACCTCACCAAGACCACCCACCACCATTCTCGCCACCATTCACATAGCCAAGAGGAGGAGCCAAACGATATCCCCACGTCCCTAGCCAAAGAGCCAACAGTGCAACATGCAATTTAGGGCCGCCCAAGTCCAAGGTTCTGTGTCTCCCCACCTTCACCTATTCACATGGCCTCCAACCACCTTGCAGAAGCCATGCAGCACCCCAATTTGGGTAGGGCTGGCCACCAGACAGCCAAACACCAAAGCATGAATGGATGTGAGGTTGACACAGTCGACCTAGCCGCAGCCACCACACCCCATGCAACCTCAACTAGCCCTACTGAATCCAATAGCCATCAGCCCGACAGCGGCAAGGAAATAGATAGATCTGGATAGGGACGACTCTATGACAGCGAGAGATCGGTGCTCGAGTGGGCTGGAGGCGGCCAAAGACCTCCTGGTCATGGCCACCACATCCTAGGATGCCAACAAGCAGCGACATGGATGAGCTATCTGGAGGCTCCACGCAAGAGCTCGCAGAGCCGCCATGGCGAGGGGAACCCAACCAGGCAGGGAGTCGTTGGGATGGTTAGGTCCACTACTAGGATGGCTGGATCTAGCGAGCACAACACCGTATCCGTGGCTGCAATGGCTAAAGAAGATCGGAGTGGCGAATGAACACCAGAGTCGGGGATGATAGATAAAGGGCGGAGGTCATGAACTCGTAGAACCATGAAGTGGGAAAGCCTCACCGTTGTTGTCGACCGTTCACCAGCAAGGACACCTAGAAGCAGAAGGGCGGAGGAGGACTTGGGCTTCTAGTGTTTGTCGCCCCCGGTGTTGCCTGAGAGCAATAGGGGGGCCTTGAGGCGAAGATTCTTCCCTTCTTTTGTTTTTTCGCTAGGGCTTGCTTGGGCCTACGATTAGCATCGCTCATGCATGTTTAGTGATGGATCCTCGTCCTATCCATGTAAGCACACTTTGATCCCTAAAAGAGTAAGTGTCTTTTGAACTCGGACAACAAGACGGAAAGCAGACCCCTCTCAACTCAATGTATGTATGTGAACCAATATTTCATATATACTAATATCTCCTCTTGTGTTAAGTATGTAACATTATCTATGCATTTTTGTATCTCGCTCCAAGTGTAGTAGCAAACAAAATATAAACTTATTGAGTATTAGATTTTTTAATTTATTTTCTATTTTATAGACACTTACAGAGTTGTTTCATTGTACATAGCCTTACCTTCCTTCGATGATATGCAAATCAGGAATTTTCATGTGCCTTCCACCAGTGTTGCTTGTTTCCCACCGTTTCCATCAAAGTCGACCTCACCAGTTGACAACTTATGAGATGGAGATCCCAGACCATGAGGGAATGAGAGGACGGCACGATCTAACTGAAGTGAAGCTAGCAGAGGTTGGTGTTTATATTTTTTATTGCATTGGCGATGGCGCAATGCTGCTCCATGTGTGCCTCCATGTTAGCACAGAGATGCTCCTGCAATGCCACAGCCATCACGATCTTCTAATACCCCACAATCTTGATCATGCATCAAACATTCGATAGGTGGCGAAGTTTTCAACTTACATGGCTTGCACGCGAAATATGTGAGTTCAAGGGTACGAGAAAATTAGATCCATGATGTGGATCTCTAAGAGCACCTCTATCCCTTCCCCAATAACATAATTCCCCCCTCCCCCCAAACCTTAACTCCTTAAACTTAATTCTCCTCCTTGTGTTCAGCTAGCAAAACCCTCTTTAACTCAATCATTGCACTAAGCCCTTGTTGTGTGTACGAAGTCCTACATTCATCTTCTTCTCCTTCACAATCATTTCCCCATATGGCCACGAGATAGGAGTCCAGGGATTTTCATGCACATGTGGCGTCAATAAATATGCTCAATCTTTGTCATCTCCGAAGTTATTTCATAGTTTCTTCACGCGCACTTCTCATTCAACTGGAGAACCTTGTAACAATTATGAAGGGAGAATCCCTTGCCGCCCCTATGTGTTCCTTTGTTTGTACATCTCTTGGATGGTATGGTCATACTCGTTTAGTGGCACTCCACTTTGCGGCGATATGTTCAATTGGTCAACGCAACTCGAGAACCGTATTGCACAGATCTTAGATGACACTCGAATGGTGACTAAGAGTTCCTTGTGGGTGGTTGGAGGGAATCGACACATGACTTGGATTGTACTCCTCAATCCTCCTTCAAACCGTATCCTTGGTTTGATTTGTTCCGGCCGTGGCATCAAGTGAAATAGTCATCCAAGCATCACACAAAACAACATCCTCATCGGTCTTGTAGTTCACCGACCTTGTGAGCTTCTTCTTCATTGTTTGTATCTAGAGCTACTCGACTTCCCGACTCCCTCCGTCTCATTGCCCTTCATTCACCATAGACATGGCAATGTCGCCGAGGCCGAGGGTGTGGCTATCATCTAACGATGTCCTGAACTCCGCCATGTTATCTAGGTTGATTTGCATACTACAATACCAATAAATAACACCACATATGAGCATCATGTGATTATTTAACTAATTAGAGCATTACAACACAAATAGCAAGAAAAAGAACAAAAACTACCTCTACGGCATTGTGTCGATCACCTCGCAATCATCCTTTTCGGAGGAATTTTCGATGATCGTAGGGGGATGGTGGAGGAGGTGTACAAGTGATCGACGATGGAGAAGGTGTCAACGGTGTGACGAGGGGAGAGGCGGGAGGCAGAGTGGGAGACGATGGCTTTTTCGCAATATCGACCTCCAATGCCTTCGTCGTCGGGCATCTCTATATCTTGGCGGCTGTCGGCTAGTGGGTGGGCAGGAGGGGAAACAAGGATAGTCGTTCCAATTTGAATAGTAGTTCAGAAAGAATCACAATAAATGGGTGGCGGGCGATAGGGAGGGGGTGGGGGTGTCCATTCCGATGACAATCAAGGCGGCAGAGGCTGGTGTAGTCGCATGTGGTGGCGGAGGCGACGGGAGGAGGAGGAGAAGAGAGAGGCACGCGACAGGGAGAGAATTTAGGGAGAATGGGAGTTTTCTGCTCAAATTTGAGCAGATGACGGTGGATTTGGGAGTTAAATTCTCAAAGTTTGAAGGAATTAAGCTTTTTAAGGACTAGCTCGGGATTGATTCCATGTACAAGTTTTTTTTAGGAGTGAAGAGATTTTGGAGGAAGGGCTAGAGATGCTCTAATACCTGATTGATACCTATCTCTATTGGAGGAATTGGGAATTGCGTGTTGTTGCAACCGTCCATTTTCATTGAGTGATCTATACATGAAGATATTGATGGATTATATGATTAAAGCACATTGCATGATTCAATGACTATTGTTCACAATTTATGGAAACTTGTATTGTCTATTCTCCTATCTTTGTTTAAAAAAAATTATGTACAACTTGCATCCATAGCGTTGTATCCAAACTATTTTTAAGTGGACCTCATCCAAACATTCAAGCACAAAACCAGTTAGAGGAACTACTGGAAAAGGGCTTATAGGTGAACTCCGATTAGTGGCGGGCGCTATCTGAAAAATTACCAGTGACGGGCGCCAAATCCTGCCCGCCACTGCTATTTTCTTACCGGTGATGGGCTCCAGTATGCACCTGCCATTGGTATAGGCTGTCCAGATTTTTCGTGGGACAAATTTATCAGTGGCGGGCACAAAACTGCGCCCGCCACTGAAGAGAAGAAAGAAACACTAAGTGTTAGCTAGTTGCTTTTGATTCAGTGTGTGAGTAGTGTAATGATTCTCTTGTCAAGTGCTTGTGTGTAAAGCAAAATCAATCTTTATCTTATCTCTACTTCGTCTCAAGGCAATCAAAGTTCAAACAAACCTTTCATCAAGTTAGATGTTTGTTGGCTCATTTTATTTATGCTCTATACATATGTGATTCCTCCATTGCTTCCTGCTAAAATTGAGAGAAATATACTTGAGGAAGCAATGAGTGGATCAAATTTGTTTTGGTACTTGCTGGAATGTTAGTGCACAACATTTTAAGGGTCCTTCCCCCCCTTCTCTATTTCTTCTTTCTTCCCCTTGTGCAATTTCTCACCTTAATTTTTTGTTGATTCCCCTGTCCAGAAAAAGGAGAAGAAGGAGCAGAACAAGGGCAAGGCAGCTCACTGCCAAGGCCATAGAGAGATGAACCAGACCCACCTCACCCAGGTCATGCTTCGATCCGCCCCAAAATTTAACCATTTGCAATCATCCTCTTGCAATACACATATGTTGCTATTCTAGTATATGCAAGTCCATAACTGAATGTGTATGTTTCAATGATTTGGGTAATTAATAGCTCCTTTACCCCGCCTCCTGTCAGATTGACCCATTTGCACCGAAACAAAGAGACCTTCAAACCACGTCCATAGTCAAGTTCCCATATCTCCTCTATGTAACCATAATATGTGTCCTTTGGCCTATTGATGTTTGCTGCATCAAAGCGGACACCACTGTTTTGGTTGGTGCTCTTTTTATCTTGGGCGATCGTGTAAAATGTATTCCCATTTATCTCGTACCCTTTGAAAGTCAATATAGTCGAAGATGGTAACTTGGACAGCAAGTACAGCTCATCTGCAACAGTGTCGTCATGCATGAGACGTGTCTGCAACCAACAGGTGAAAGTCCCCGTTTGTTCATGTGTAATCCAGTCGTCAGACTGCTTCGAGTGTTTGGAGCGTAGAATATTCTTGTGTTCCTCGATATACGGAGCCACCAAGGCGGAACTTTGTAGAACTGTGTAGTGTGCTTGGGCCCAAGAATGTCCATCATGGCACATTACTGAATTCTTTCCTAGTGTGCCTTTTCCACCCAGTCTGCCCTCATGCCGTGATTCAGGAACACCAATCGGCTTAAGGTCAGGAATAAAGTCAACACAAAACTCAATGACCTCCTCTGTTTCATGGCCCTTGGAGATGCTTCCTTCTGGCCTAGCACGGTTATGAACATATATCTTTAAGACTCCCATGAACCTCTCAAAGGGGAACATATTGTGTAGAAATACAGGACCCAGAATGGCAATCTCTTCGACTAGGTGAACTAGGACGTGCGTCATGATATTGAAGAAGGATGGTGGGAACACCAACTCGAAACTGACAAGACATTGCACCAAATCATTCTCTAACCTTGGTATGATTTCTGGATCGATTACCTTCTGAGAGATTGCATTGAGGAATGCACATAGCTTCACAATGGCTAATCGAACGTTTTCCGGTAGAAGCCCCCTCAATGCAACCGGAAGCAGTTGCGTCATAATCACGTGGCAGTCATGAGACTTTAGGTTCTGGAACTTTTTCTCTGCCATATTTATTATTCCCTTTATATTCGACGAGAAGCCAGACGGGACCTTCATACTGAGCAGGCATTCGAATAAGATTTCCTTCTCTTCTTTGGTAAGAGCGTAGCTGGCATGACCCTGATACTGCTTTGGATCCATGCCGTCTTTTCCGTGCATACGTTGCTGGTTCTCCCGTGCCTCCGGTGTATCTTTTGTCTTCCCATACACGCCCAAGAAGCCTAGCAGGTTCACGCAAAGATTCTTCGTCACGTGCATCACGTCGATTGCAGAGCGGACCTCTAGGTCTTTCCAATAGGGTAGGTCCCAAAATATAGATTTCTTCTTCCACATGGGTGTGCGTCCGTCAGCGTCATTCAGAATAGATTGTCCGCCAGGACCCTTTCCAAAGATTACTTTTAAATCCTTGACCATATCAAGTATATCATCACCAGTACGGTGGCAAGGCTTCTTCCGGTGATCTGCCTCACCTTTGAAATGCTTGCCTTTCTTTCTTACGGGATGCCTGCTCGGAAGAAATCGACGATGTCCCAGGTACACATTCTTCTTACATTTATCCAAATATATACTGTCGGTATCATATAAACAGTGCGTGCATGCGTGGTATCCCTTGTTTGTCGGTCCTGAAAGGTTACTGAGAGCAGGCCAATCATTGATGGTTACAAACAGCAACACTCGCAGGTCAAATTCCTGCTGTTTGTGCTCATCCCACGCACATACACCTTCTATACTCCACAGCTCTAAAAGTTCTTCAACTAATGGCCTTAGGTACACATCAATGTCGTTGCCGGGTTGCTTGGGGCCTTGGATGAGCACTGGCATCATAATGAACTTCCGCTTCATGCACAACCAAGGAGGAAGGTTATAGATACATAGAGTCACAGGCCATGTGCTATGATTGCTGCTCTGCTCCCCAAAAGGATTAATGCCATCTGCACTTAAACCAAACCATACGTTCCTTGCGTCATCTGCAAAGTCCTTCCACTTTCTCTCGATTTTTCTCCACTGCGATCCGTCAGTGGGTACTCTCAACTTCCCGTCTTTCTTACGGTCTTCTTTGTGCCATCGCATCAACTTGGCATGCTCTTTGTTTTGGAACAAACGTTTCAACCGTGGTATTATAGGAGCATACCACATCACCTTGGTAGGAATCTTCTTCCTGGGGCGCTCGCCCTCAACATCACCAGGGTCATCGTGGCTGATCTTATAGCGCAATGCACCGCATACCGGGCATGCATTCAAATCCTCGTACTCACCGCGGTAGAGGATGCAGTCATTAGGGCATGCATGTATCTTCTGCACCTCTAATCCTAGAGGGCAGACAGCCTTCTTTGCTTCGTACGTACTGTCGGGCAATTCGTTGTCCTTTGAAAGCTTCTTTTTTAACATTATCAGCAACTTTTCAAATCCCTTGTCAGATACACCATTCTCTGCCTTCCATTGCAGCAATTCCAGTGTGGTACCCAGCTTTTTCTTGTCATCTTCGCAATTTGGGTACAAGAATTTCTTGTGATCCTCTAACATGCGCTGCAACTTCAGCTTTTCCTTTTCACTTGCGCAGTTTCTCTTTGCATCGGCAATGGCCCGACCAAGATCATCAGCGGGCTCATCTGATGCCTCTTCTTCAGCTTCTTCCCGCATTGCCGGCTCAGCTTCTTCCCCCATTGTTGTACCATTGTATTCAGGGAACCCATGGCCAGGATAGCTGTCGTCATCCTCTTCTTCTTCATTCTCTTCCATTAGGACCCCTCTTTCTCCGTGCTTGGTCCAACAGTTATAGCCGGACATGAAACCGGACTCAAACAGGTGGACGTGAATGGTTCTTGAGTTAGAGTAATTTCGATCATTCTTACAGCCAGCACATGGACAATACATAAAACCATCCGCCCGCTTGTTTGCCTCAGCCGCAACCAGAAAAGTACGCACGCCATTAATGAACTGGGGAGAGCATCGGTCATCGTACATCCATTGCCGGCTCATCTTCATTACACAACACCGAAAAGACCAAATTAATACAAGTTCATACACACTTGTTCTCATAAAACAACATACAAACTCTCTAGCTAAAGCATTTAAATGCAACAACAAATGCGATCAAGATCGCAACTAAGGTAACAATTGATCCAACAGCATAGTGATACCAAGCCTCACTATCAATGGCATATTTTTTAAATTTTCTAATCTTCAAGCGCATTGCATCCATCTTAATCTTGTGATCATCGACGACATCGGCAACATACAACTCCAGTTTCATCTTCTCTTCTTCAATTCTTTTCAATTTTTCTTTCAAATACTCGTTTTCTTTTTCAACTAAATTTAACTTCTCGACAAGAGGGTCGGTTGCAATTTCCGGTTCACATACCTTCTAGATAAAAATATCTATGTCAACTTGATGGGCATAATTGTCATAAACACGAAATGCAACAAATAGTTATAAAAGAGAATATACCACATCCGAATCATAAACCGGACGAGGGACCACGGGGACGGATATCAAAACCATGCCACTATGTATAACAAACAACGTACGGGTAAGAAAATTATACAAGTAACTATCTAAATTACACAAACATGATTTTCTTTTTATAAAAAGGATAAGAACAAGAGGCTCACCAAGGTGGTGCCGGCGACGGGATGGTGCGGGCGATCGACGGTGGTTAGGACGGGGACGGGAAGGCACTAAGTAAACCACGCCTACACATCCAAACTAAGAAGTTAATTTGAGCTCAAATTGCATATAAATCAAATAAACTACCACATATAAATAATCCCAAACTAAAACCCACAAATCACTATACTTATAGAGCATTGCAAGAGCTAATCTAGCAATGAGAGATGAAAGGACAAAGTTGCTAACCTTTGTGAACACTTGGATGGATGGGATGCCTCCAAATCTTGATAAATTTTGGCAAAAATGGAGGATGAGCTCGAGGAAGAGGGGAAGAACAGAGAGGAGAGGAAAGGGGAAGAACATAGAGCTAGGGCTGGACGAAGGATTTATATAGGAGCATCTTTAGTGCCGGTTCGTTACACAAACCGGGACTAAAGGTGAGCCTCTAGTACCGGTTCATGACACGAACCGGGACTAAAGGTGATCGTGGGGCCCCAGCCTGACACCAGCCTGCCACCACCCCTTTAGTCCTGGTTCGTGTCACGAACCGGTACTAGAGGTTCAACACGAATCGGGACTAATGATGCCCGCCCCCTAGCCGTTGGAACCGAGACTAATGGTCACATTAGTACCGGTCCGTTTCCAAACCGGGACTAATGGGGCTCACGTAAAGTCCTTTTTCTACTAGTGTCATTTGGTCTTCACTTATATCTTTTTGGAGTAGTTTATCATTTACTCTTGTGCTTCACTTATATCCTATGAGTAAATTGTGAAAGAATTGAATATCATAAAGTTGAAATTTTATATGCTTCATATGTTTGTCCCGTGGGGAGTAGTGACTTCACATACAAGAAGTATAAGTGGTAAAATTTATTGAAAGTTAACAAACATAGCAATCATGGAAGACTAAATGAGTTATTATTGTTGACATTTGTTGGGGAACGTTGCATGGGAAACAAAAATTTTCCTACGCACACATAAGATCTATCCATGGTGATGAGCATCTACGAGAGGGAGAGTGAATCTACATACCCTTGTAGATCGCTAAGCGGAAGCGTTAATAAACGCGGTTGATGTAGTTGAACGTCTTCGCGATCCAAATCGCCGAGCGTCCCGCGATCCAATCACGATCCTTCCGATCTAGTGCCGAACGGACGGCACCTCCGCGTTCAACACACGTACGGCTTGATGACGCCTTCACCTCCTCGATCCAGCGAGCGATGGTGAAGTAGTGGTTGAGTTCCAGCAGCACGACGGCGTGGTGATGGTGGTGAGGAACAATCTCTGCAGGGCTTCGCCAAGCACTACGGAGATTATGACGGAGGAACTAGAGGGCTAGGGTTGCCGGCACACGGCTTGGGAAATCCTGATGTGTCCCGTGTGCTAGCCCTGCCCCTCTATTTATATGTTGAGCCTTGGGGTCTAAACTTGGAGTAAAAGCCTCCTCCAGGTCGGTTTTGCCCGCACAAGGTCGGTTTGGCCCGCAGGGAAAGAGTCCAACTCGGATCCCTGCCGAACCGTGCACAGCCGCGCACAAGCGGTAGTACCGCTTCACACAAGCGGTAGTACCGCTTGGGCGGTAGTACCGCTTCACACAAGCGGTAGTACCGCTCGGGCGGTAGTACCGCTTCACCAAGCGGTAGTACCGCTTACGCGGCAGCAAAACTACCTTTTGCACTTTCCAATACCTTGTGGGCTTTATCCCTTTGGCCCATATAAAGTGTTGCTGCACCCGAACACTTCGGCAAACATCCGGAACCCATTCCGGTGAACTCTGGAACTCTTCCGGAGATCGAAACACTATTATCACATATATCAATCTTTACCTCCGGACTCTTCCGGAGATCCTCGTCATGTCCGGGATCTTATCCGGGACTCCGAACAACTTTCGGTCACCAACATAATAACTCAATTATACTAATCGTCACCAAACGTTAAGTGTGTAGACCCTGCGGGTTCGAGAACTATGTAGACATGACCGAGACACCTCTACGGCCAATAACCAATAGCGGGACCTGGATGCCCATATTGGCTCCTACATATTCTACGAAGATCTTTATCGGTCGAACCTCTATGTCAAGGATTCAGTTAATCCCGTATGCTGTTCCCTTTGTTCTTCGGTATGTTACTTGCCCGAGATTCGATCGTCGGTATCACTATACCTAGTTCAATCTCGTTACCGGCAAGTCTCTTTACTCGTTCCGTAATACAAGATCTCGTGGCTAACACTTTAGTCACATTGCTTGCAAGGCTCATTGTGATGTTGTATTACCGAGTGGGCCCTGAGATACCTCTCCGTCATACGGAGTAACAAATCCCAGTCTTGATCCATGCCAACCCAACAGACACCCTCGGAGATACCTGTAGAGCACCTTTATAGTCACCCAGTTACGTTGCGACGTTTGATACACACAAGGTATTCCTCCGGTGTTAGTGAGTTGCATGATCTCATGGTCAAAGGAACAGATACTTGACATGCAGAAAACAATAGCAATAAACTGACACGATCAAATGCTACGTTTACAGTTTGGGTCTTGTCCATCACATCATTCTCCTAATGATCTGATCCCGTTATCAAATGACATCTCATGTCAATGGCTAGGAAACCTTAACCATCTTTGATCAACGAGCTAGTCAACTAGAGGCTTACTAGGGACACAGTGTTGTCTATGTACCCACACATGTATTTGAGTTTCCAATCAATACAATTACAGCATGGATAATAAACGATTATCATGAACAAGGAAATATAATAATAACCAATTTATTATTGCCTCTAGGGCATATTTCCAACAGTCTCCCACTTGCACTAGAGTCAATAATCTAGTTCACATCACTATGTGATTTACATTGTAATGAATCGAACACCCATGCAGTTCTGGTGTTGTTCATGTTTAGCCTTTGGAAGAGGTTTAGTCATCGGATCTGCAACATTTAGATCCGTGTGTACTTTGCAAATATTTATGTCGTCCTCCTTGATGTAATCGCGGATGGAATTGAAACGTCGTTTTATGTGTCTGGTCCTCTTGTGAAATCTTGGTTCCTTGGCTAGAGCAATGGCACCAGTATTATCACAAAACAGAGTCATTGGGTTAAGTGCACTAGGCACTACTCCAAGATCTGTCATGAACTCCTTCATCCAGACACCTTCCTTCGCCGCCTCCGAGGCAGCGATGTACTCCGCTTCGCATGTAGAATCTGCTACCACGCTTTGCTTGGAACTGCACCAGCTAACCGCACCCCCATTAAGAATAAATACGTATCCGGTTTGCGACTTAGAGTCATCCGGATCAGTGTCAAAGCTTGCATCGACGTAACCCTTTACGACGAGCTCTTGATCACCTCCATAAACGAGAAACATGTCCTTAGTCCTTTTCAGGTACTTCAGGATATTCTTGACCGCCGTCCAGTGTTCCATTCCTGGATCACTTTGAAACCTTCCGACCATACTTATGGCAAGGCTGACATCGGGTCTTGTGCACAGCATTGCATACATGATAGAGCCTATGGCCGAAGCATAGGGGATGACACTCATCTTTTCTCTATCTTCTGCAGTCGCTGGGCATTGAGTCTTACTCAACTTCACACCTTGCAAAACAGGCAAGAACCCCTTCTTGGACTGATCCATTTTGAACTTCTTCAAAACTTTGTCAAGGTATGTGCTTTGTGAAATTCCTATTAAGCGTCTCGATCTATCTCTATAGATCTTGATGCCTAATATGAAAGCAGCTTCTCCTAGGTCCTTCATTGAAAAACTCTTGTTCAAATATTCCTTTACGCTTTCCAGCATTTCTATATTGTTTCCAATCAGCAATATGTCATCCACATATAATATTAGAAACGCTATAGAGCTCCCACTCACTTTCTTGTAAATGCAAGCTTCTCCGTAAACTTGTATAAACTCGAACGCTTTGATCACCTCATCAAAACGAAGATTCCAACTCCGAGATGCTTGCACCAGTCCATAAATGGATCGCTGGAGTTTGCAAACTTTGTCAGCATTCTCTGGACCGACAAAACCTTCTGGTTGCATCATATACAACTCTTCCTTAAGGAAACCGTTAAGGAACGCTGTTTTGACATCCATCTGCCAAATTTCATAATCGAAAAAGGCAGCTATTGCTAACATGATTCTGACGGACTTAAGCATCGCTACGGGTGAGAAGGTCTCATCGTAGTCAACTCCTTGAACTTGTGAAAAACCCTTTGCCACAAGTCGAGCTTTATAGACGGTGACATTACCGTCCGCGTCCGTCTTCCTCTTAAAGATCCATTTGTTCTGAATGGCCTTACGCCCTTCAGGTAATACTTCCAAAGTCCATACTTTGTTTTCATACATGGATCCCATCTCGGATTTCATGGCCTCTAACCACTTCTCGGAATCCGGGCCCATCATCGCTTCTCCATAGCTCGTAGGTTCATCGTTGTTTAACAACATGACCTCTAAGACAGGGTTGCCGTACCACTCAGGAGCAGTACGCGTCCTTGTCGACCTACGAGGTTCGATAGCAACTTGATCCAAAGCTTCATGATCATCATCATTAACTTCCTCTTCAGCTAATGTAGGCTCCACAGAAACAACTTTCTGCGCTGCGCTACTCTCAGGTTGAAGTAAAGGTTCAACAACCTCATCAAGTTCTATCTTCCTCCCACTCAATTCTTTCGAGAGAAACTCTTTCTCAAGAAATGTTCCGTTTTTAGCGACAAACACTTTGCCCTCGGATCTGAGGTAGAAGGTATACCCAACTGTCTCTTTTGGGTATCCTATGAAGACGCATTTCTCCGCTTTGGGTTCCAGCTTTTCAGGCTGAAGCTTTTTGACATAAGCATCACATCCCCAAACTTTAAGAAACGACAGCTTTGGCTTCTTGCCAAACCAAAGTTCATATGGCGTCGTCTCAACGGATTTCGATGGTGCCCTATTTAAAGTGAATGCAGCTGTCTCTAATGCATAACCCCAAAACGATAGTGGCAAATCGGCAAGAGACATCATAGATCGCACCATATCTAATAAGGTTCGATTACGACGTTCGGACACACCATTACGCTGTGGTGTTCCAGGCGGTGTCAATTGTGAAACAATTCCACACTGTCTTAAGTGACTGCCAAACTCATAACTCAGATATTCTCCTCCTCGATCAGATCGTAGGAATTTAATCTTCTTGTTACGATGATTCTCAACTTCACTCTGAAATTGTTTGAACTTTTCAAATGTTTCAGACTTGTGTTTCATTAAGTAAATATACCCATATCTACTTAAGTCATCAGTGAAGGTGAGAAAGTAACGATAACCACCGCGCGCCTCAATACTCATCGGACCGCACACATCAGTATGTATGATTTCCAATAAGTCACTTGCCCGTTCCATTATTCCAGAGAACGGCGTTTTAGTCATCTTGCCCATGAGGCATGGCTCACATGTGTCAAGTGATTCAAAATCAAGTGACTCCAAAAGTCCATCAGCATGGAGCTTCCTCATGCGTTTTACGCCAATATGACCTAAACGGCAGTGCCACAAGAAAGTGGTATTATCATTATCAATTCTACATCTTTTGGCATCAATGTTATGAACATGTGTATCATTACTATCGAGATTCAATAAGAATAAACCCCTTACATCGGGTGCATGACCATAAAAGATATTACTCATATAAATAGAACAACCATTATTATCTGATTTAAATGAGTAACCGTCTCGCAATAAACAAGATCCAGATATAATGTTCATGCTTAACGCAGGCACCAAATAACACTTATTTAGGTTCATCACTAATCCCGACTGTAATCGAAGAGCGAGCGTGCCGACGGCGATCACATCAACCTTGGAACCATTTCCCACGCGCATCGTCACTTCGTCCTTTGCCAGCCTCCGTCTATTCCGCAGTTCCTGTTTTGAGTTGCAAATATGAGCAACCGCACCGGTATCAAATACCCAGGCACTACAACGAGAGTTGGTAAGGTACACATCAATAACATGTATATCATATATACCTTGTTTGTTGTTGGCCGCCTTCTTGTCAGCCAAATACTTGGGGCAATTCCGCTTCCAGTGTCCAGTTCCCTTGCAATGAAAACACACAGTTTCTGGTTTGGGTCCAGCCTTGGGTTTCTTCACGAGAGGAGCAACTGCTTTGCCACTCTTCTTGGAGTTACCCTTCTTACCCTTGCCATTTTTCTTGAAACTAGTGGTTTTATTGACCATCAACACTTGATGCTCCTTCTGAATTTCAGACTCAGCGGCTTTCAGCATCGCAAACAGCTCGGCGACTGACTTGTTCATCCCGTGCATGTTATAGTTCAACACGAAGCTCTTGTAGCTAGGTGGCAATGATTGAAGAACTCTGTCAGTGATAGCCTCTGGCGGAAGGGGCATCCCTAACTCAGCCAGACGGGTGGAGTACCCAGACATTCTGAGCACGTGATCACTGATAGACCCGTTCTCCTCCATCTTGCAAGCATAGAACTTATCGGAGATCTCATATCTCTCGATCCGGGCATTCTTCTGAAAGATAAACTTCAACTCCTGGAACATCTCATATGCTCCATGACGTTCAAAACGTCTTTGAAGTCCCGGTTCTAAGCCATACAACATTGCACATTGAACTATTGAGTAATCATCAGAACGAGCCTGCCAGGCGTTCACAACGTCTAGAGACTCAACTGGAGTGGGTGGATCACCAAGCGGTGCATCAAGGACATAAGCCTTCTGGGAAGCCGTAAGGATAATCCTTAGATTACGGGCCCAGTCCACAAAGTTACTTCCATCATCTTTCAACTTAGTTTTCTCTAGGAACGCATTAAAATTCAGGGGTGCTACTGCGCGAGCCATGATCTACAACATAAATATTGCAAAGACAACTTAGACTATTGTTCTTAGATAATGAGTTTAGTTAATCATATTACTTAAAAACTCCCACTCAAATTGACATCCCTCCGATCATTCGAGTGTTACATGATCCAAATCCACCAACTCAAGTCCGATCATCACGTGAGTTGAGGTGGTTTCAATGGTGAACATCTTCATGTTGATCATATCTACTATATGACTCATGTTCGACCTTTCGGTCTCTTGTGTTCCGAGGCCATGTCTGTACATGCTAGGCTCGTCAAGTTTAACCCGAGTGTTCCGCACGTGCAACATGGCTTGCACCCGTTGTATGCGAACGTAGAGTCTATCACACCCGATCATCACGGCGTGTCTCGAAACGACGAACTTTCGCAACGGTGCACACTTGGGGAGAACACAATTTATCTTGAAATTTAAGTGAGGGATCACCTTATAATGCTACCGTCGTCCTAAGCAAAATAAGATGCATAAAAGGATTAACATCACATGCAAATCATAAGTGACATGATATGGCCATGAACTTGTGCTTTTGATCTCCATCTCCAAAGCACCGGCATGATCTCCATCGTCACCGGCATGACACCATGATCTCCATCATCTTGATCTCCATCAACGTGTTGCCATAAGGTTGTCGCGCCGACTGTTGCTTCCACGACTATAGCTAACGTTTAGCGATAAAGTAAAGCATTACATAGCGCTTAATGATTGACACGCAGGTCATACAATAATTAAAGACAACTCTATGGCTCCTGCCAGTTGCCGTACTCATCGACATGCAAGTCGTGATATTCTATACAAAACATGATCATCTCATACATCACATATATCTCATCATGTAATTGGCCATATCACATCACAACATACCCTGCAAAAACAAGTTAGACGTCCTCTAATTGTTGTTGCAAATTTTACGTGGCTGCTACGGGTTTGCAAGAACCGTTCTTACCTACGCAAAACCACAACGTGGTGTAGTGATTGCTTTTTGATCTTCTAAAAGAACCCTCTTCATTGAAATCGATTCAACTAAAGTGAGAGAGACAGACACCCGCTAGCCATCTTTATGCAACGAAGTTACATGTCAGTTGAAGGAACCTGTCTCGCGTAAGTGTACGCGTAATGTCGGTCCGGGCCGCTTCATCTCACAGTACCGCCGAATCAAAAATCAACTAGTAACGGCAAGCAATATGTATACACCCACGCCCACAACTCGTTTGTGTTCTACTCGAGATCTCATCTACGCATAGACCTAGCTCATGATGCCACTGTTGGGGAACGTTGCATGGGAAACAAAAATTTTCCTACGCACACATAAGATCTATCCATGGTGATGAGCATCTACGAGAGGGAGAGTGAATCTACATACCCTTGTAGATCGCTAAGCGGAAGCGTTAATAAACGCGGTTGATGTAGTCGAACGTCTTCGCGATCCAAATCGCCGAGCGTCCCGCGATCCAATCACGATCCTTCCGATCTAGTGCCGAACGGACGGCACCTCCGCGTTCAACACACGTACGGCTTGATGACGCCTTCACCTCCTCGATCCAGCGAGCGATGGTGAAGTAGTGGTTGAGTTCCAGCAGCACGACGGCGTGGTGATGGTGGTGAGGAACAATCTCTGCAGGGCTTCGCCAAGCACTACGGAGATTATGACGGAGGAACTAGAGGGCTAGGGTTGCCGGCACACGGCTTGGGAAATCCTGATGTGTCCCGTGTGCTAGCCCTGCCCCTCTATTTATATGTTGAGCCTTGGGGTCTAAACTTGGAGTAAAAGCCTCCTCCAGGTCGGTTTTGCCCGCACAAGGTCGGTTTGGCCCGCAGGGAAAGAGTCCAACTCGGATCCCTGCCGAACCGTGCACAGCCGCGCACAAGCGGTAGTACCGCTTCACACAAGCGGTAGTACCGCTTGGGCGGTAGTACCGCTTCACACAAGCGGTAGTACCGCTCGGGCGGTAGTACCGCTTCACCAAGCGGTAGTACCGCTTACGCGGCAGCAAAACTACCTTTTGCACTTTCCAATACCTTGTGGGCTTTATCCCTTTGGCCCATATAAAGTGTTGCTGCACCCGAACACTTCGGCAAACATCCGGAACCCATTCCGGTGAACTCTGGAACTCTTCCGGAGATCGAAACACTATTATCACATATATCAATCTTTACCTCCGGACTCTTCCGGAGATCCTCGTCATGTCCGGGATCTTATCCGGGACTCCGAACAACTTTCGGTCACCAACATAATAACTCAATTATACTAATCGTCACCAAACGTTAAGTGTGTAGACCCTGCGGGTTCGAGAACTATGTAGACATGACCGAGACACCTCTACGGCCAATAACCAATAGCGGGACCTGGATGCCCATATTGGCTCCTACATATTCTACGAAGATCTTTATCGGTCGAACCTCTATGTCAAGGATTCAGTTAATCCCGTATGCTGTTCCCTTTGTTCTTCGGTATGTTACTTGCCCGAGATTCGATCGTCGGTATCACTATACCTAGTTCAATCTCGTTACCGGCAAGTCTCTTTACTCGTTCCGTAATACAAGATCTCGTGGCTAACACTTTAGTCACATTGCTTGCAAGGCTCATTGTGATGTTGTATTACCGAGTGGGCCCTGAGATACCTCTCCGTCATACGGAGTAACAAATCCCAGTCTTGATCCATGCCAACCCAACAGACACCCTCGGAGATACCTGTAGAGCACCTTTATAGTCACCCAGTTACGTTGCGACGTTTGATACACACAAGGTATTCCTCCGGTGTTAGTGAGTTGCATGATCTCATGGTCAAAGGAACAGATACTTGACATGCAGAAAACAATAGCAATAAACTGACACGATCAAATGCTACGTTTACAGTTTGGGTCTTGTCCATCACATCATTCTCCTAATGATCTGATCCCGTTATCAAATGACATCTCATGTCAATGGCTAGGAAACCTTAACCATCTTTGATCAACGAGCTAGTCAACTAGAGGCTTACTAGGGACACAGTGTTGTCTATGTACCCACACATGTATTTGAGTTTCCAATCAATACAATTACAGCATGGATAATAAACGATTATCATGAACAAGGAAATATAATAATAACCAATTTATTATTGCCTCTAGGGCATCTTTAGTGCCGGTTCGTTACACAAACCGGGACTAAAGGTGAGCCTCTAGTACCGGTTCATGACACGAACCGGGACTAAAGGTGATCGTGGGGCCCCAGCCTGACACCAGCCTGCCACCACCCCTTTAGTCCTGGTTCGTGTCACGAACCGGTACTAGAGGTTCAACACGAACCGGGACTAATGATGCCCGCCCCCTAGCCGTTGGAACCGAGACTAATGGTCACATTAGTACCGGTCCGTTTCCAAACCGGGACTAATGGGGCTCACGTAAAGTCCTTTTTCTACTAGTGTCATTTGGTCTTCACTTATATCTTTTTGGAGTAGTTTATCATTTACTCTTGTGCTTCACTTATATCCTATGAGTAAATTGTGAAAGAATTGAATATCATAAAGTTGAAATTTTATATGCTTCATATGTTTGTCCCGTGGGGAGTAGTGACTTCACATACAAGAAGTATAAGTGGTAAAATTTATTGAAAGTTAACAAACATAGCAATCATGGAAGACTAAATGAGTTATTATTGTTGACATTATCACTGAGATAAATAAGTTGGGACGCGAAACATTAAGCCCCTATCTTCCTATGTGTTTGACTTAAACAGTTTGTTCTAAAAATATGCTTTGAGTGTCAGCAATCATGGAAGACTAAATGATGGTTGAGTATGTGGAATTTGCTAGATCAAAGCTCTTACATAGACCCTTCCTGAAAATAAGATGAATTACAATTGTTTGATGACTCAGAACATAGTTTGTTAGTTTTCAAAAAAGTTTATGGCCTATACTTTAAACATGTGAATAGCTTGCTACTTGATCATGAGAAATTTTATGAGATGAGTTACTGATTATGATATATATTGATGCTAGAAAAAGTGATTGAAATTATCATTGATCAAACTTATGCACTACGCTAACATTCACTCTTCATAAATTATTTCTTTTATCATTTACTTGCTCGAGGACGAGTAGGAATTAAGCTTGGGGATGCTGATACGTCTCCAACGTATCTATAATTTATGAAGTATTCATGCCATGTTTATTATAGTTTTGTATGATTTTGGTGCACTTTTATATGGCTTTTATATGATTTTCATGGACTAACATATTGACCTAATGCCCAGTGCCAGTTGCTGTTTTCTACTTGTTTTTGGTTTTCCAGAAAATTTATATCAAATGAAGTCCAAATGCAGCGAAACTTTTTGACGATTTTTTCTGGAACATAAGAGACACTAGAAACTTCGGGAGGTGGCTAGAAGACCTACATGGGGCCCCACGAGCCACCAGGGCGCGCCACCCCCCCCCCCCCCAGGCATGCCCTGGTGCCTCGTCGGCCCCTGTGGCCCTTCTTCGCGTGATTCCAAGGCACAAAAATTATATATATTCAGAAACCCCCGAAAGTTAACCTAGATGAGTTTTTACACCGCCGCAAACCTCTGTACCTCCACGATCTCATCTACAAATCAGACAAGTACCTGGTAATGAACATATGAGTCGCCATAGGGTTTGGTGTTCTCCTTCATGAATGAGCTTGCGTCGGGCCGACCAGATCGCCCATAGCGTGACAGTAAGCTTAGTAAAATATGCATGCGATATGGAATAATTCATCAAGAATAGCCAGATCTGTGCATTTGGTTCTGCAATTGCTAGCTTATGTTCTAGAAATTCCGGGTCAGAAAGTGCCCACATGCATCGAGCCATAGTTCATGGGAGCAGCGAATGCATCCAAGAGTCCTCATCTCCACATATCGCGCACCGCTATGAGGTCGCCATGTTTCGGTGGTTTAACATATCAGAGGTTGGTAAAGAGCATTCTGCTAAGAGAAATAGGAATACCTTGATTTCAGATGGGACGGTACTTTTCCATAGCTTGGCCCAACTTCCTTGCTCCCTACTTCCATCTGATGCACTGGCGCGGCCTTCCAACCACGCTTCTCTGCTGAGCTTGGTGGTGCAAGAATTCACCCTTCTTCTCATGGGCCCATGCTTAAAAGACTAAAACTCGCCTTGTAGACAGAGGGATGTTGAGAATTGTCTCCGTGTCCATAGGCAAGAATGTTGAGCGGATCAGCTCCTGTTTCCAACTAAGGGTTGTGGCATCAATCAACTCCTCCACAAGGTGTGGCCGGTTATGGGTTAGGCATGTGATGGGGCGCATAAGCCAGACTTATCAAGCGGACTGAAGCTGTCAACTATGTAATCACCGATGGAGCCGGGCAAGATGAAGGAATGACAAATCAATATGTCTAGTCTAGTGATGTAAATGATTGCATGTCGAGGTAGGCCTTTTCTCATGCATGTTGTTTGATGAGGTGACATGCTTGTATGTTAAAAAAAATACATTAGTGGGGGTTAGCTATTTAGATATATACCAGATGATACCTTGTGCGTTGCTGTGGGAATTGGTTGCAATACATTTTAATGAGATTTGGTTGTATGGAACATGAATATTTAAGTTAATAACATGATAATCAAAAACAAAAATACATATGCTTCATTTCATTATTGTATAAGTGTGAGATATTTATTGAATATAAGTTGTAAAATACAAAGCATTTATCCATGCATGATTACATGTTGTAGTGGACCTTTCTCCATGCATGGTTGCTCATTAAGGTGGACATTTTCCATAGATGGTTGTATGATAAGGTGGCAAGCTTCATGTTAAGATAAATAAGAGGATCAACTATTTAGGTATACAAGATAAGATAGAAGATACCTGAACCATCATATCTTAGCCCCAGGTTCTTCACTCAAAATATGCAAACTAACGGAGTAGCAACACACTGTGTTAGTACTGTGTTCAGCAGAGTGATTCAGTTTCAGGGGTTGGACATCCGCATCCAGTAGCAGATATGCGGCTACATACCAGATACTACAATGTTCTCATCTATATACGGGCATAATCCCCAGAACAAGCATATACAACGGTTACACTACACATATGTGATCTGTCAGTCTATTGCAACTAGACAGCGCATCGCCACATTGTGGCTGCTAAAGCTATTCAAGCTTCGCTTCAGCTCGGTTTTGATCCCTTGAGATTCAGTAGCAAAGTTTTCGAGTATTCATTGCTGAGCCCAGGCTTATATGCTTCCGGTGAACAGTAAATTTTAAAAAACAAATTCTATAAAATTCAAAAAATCTGATTATTTGCATGGAAGATGTACGAGTTGCGTGATATCCGTGCCAAATTTCATTGTGTTCGGACATCCGAAGAGCTTGTGGCAAATAAGATAAAATTGGTTCAAACAGTGCGTGGACAGTAAACTTTCTCACGGACATTAATTTTTTTTCTGAGACCTAGTCAGATGTCCAAACACGATGAAATTTGCCACGAAAATCACACATTCGAACATCTTCCATGTAAGAGAAGTTCTGATTTTTTCTAGATTTTTTTAATTTACTGTTCACCCACGCAAGCAGATGAACCCAAGAGCCGAAACGCCGTGTCCCGAAGTTTTAGTCTTCTTTACTTCTCAAGGGAGGGAGTTGAACATGAAGACATACTTGTCATCCTTCGTTGTCAAGAACAGAACAAAATAAAGGAGGGTGTTGACCGTGAAAACAGACTTTTCGTCAATGTCGTACTCCGTTGTCAGGAACAGAACAAAGAAGAACTGTATGGTTCGACTGATGATAAATACTTGTCAGCATCCGTTCCCTGAACAAAACTTCAGTTCTTTTACAACTAGAATATGAGACACCCCCCCCCCCCCCCCCCGCGTCGCTCTCCTCTGGTGACACGGGGGGAACCCTAGCCGCCGCTACTTGCAGACCTCTCCGCCACCCTCCCCGCATCGCCGTCCCCGGACCCCAGGAATGTGGCGGCGGGGCGGATCTAGCTCCTTGCACCCCCGAGCAATCACCACCCCTCCACCCTACGCCACACCCCCACCCCCGCGGTGGCCGCCTCCTGCTGGTCCG
Organism: Elymus sibiricus; assembly: GCA_039707655.1. Taxonomy (NCBI): domain Eukaryota; kingdom Viridiplantae; phylum Streptophyta; class Magnoliopsida; order Poales; family Poaceae; genus Elymus; species Elymus sibiricus. The sequence continues at coordinate 480,823,900 of CM077672.1, read as the reverse complement.
GCGACGCCGGATCCGGTCCTCCCCGACGGCCTGCCCGCACTGCTCCGGCCAGGCCCCCCCCCCCCGTCCATCCTCAGCCGCTGCGGGCGCCACCCTGTTGGGAAACGTAGTTGAAAAACAAAAAAATCGTGCCTACGGACACCCAAGATCAATATGATATTTTTACCTTCTCACAAGTACAAACTTTGTTCGCAACACATAATCAGCTGTGTGACACTACAGAAATGTATACATTGCCATGAATTTTAGATTTTTTTTATTTGCCATGTGAAACACCATAAAAAAAAATTCCCGCAAAAAAAAAGAAACACCATAAAAATTTCATAAGTTTGCCGTGATCTAGATAACCTTTTCTATCATAGTTTCCATTGGACCATTCCCATCTTTTTAGAGAAAAATTTCCTACATTTTCTATCTAACCAGTACAATTATTTTCTCTAATTCTTGCCATGGTTTAGGAAACAATTTTTTATAATTTTCCATCCAACCATTTATACCCCCCCCCCCCCCCCCAAAAAAAAAACTTTGCCGTGTTTTTAAACCACCATATTCCTTCCTTTTGCCATGTGAACACTACAAAATTTATAATTTTTCCATGAATTTTTATGGTTATTTTTCAAAAGCATGAGGGGGTAGAGGGTGGCACTTTTTCAAGATGACCAGAGACAACTTAAAATTAGTTGCCATGCTAACTTCAAATATATTATCACAACAACTTAATTTATACCACGATGGTTACTTTATTAACTAAAGCATGGTCAGCTTTATAAACTAGAGTATGGCCAACACACATTAATTGTTTACAAGGTAGAAACATCCCCCACAAGGCCAACACATAGTATATCCTCACAAAATTGCAATGTGTTACATAATTTTTGCTTTTCCCTCTGCAGTTTTTTTTTTTTTTGAAATTACTCTGCAGTTTTCTGTAATCTCAATATTATTTTTTAGGATGTGGTGTTTTGAATCTAAAATAAGACATGGCAAATACTAGCCTTTTTCCAGCCCTGCCAGTGCAAGAGGGACGTTTTTGGATCAGCATATATAAGGCTTGTTTTAGCGGGCTACTCATTTGGCACTTTTTTTGGGTTCACGTGAGTGCTGTTAGCGATGGGGAGGGGTGGGTCGCGCGCGGCTGAGGGCGGGTGGGGTCGTTATGGGAGACTTGAGGTCGATATCGGCGTCCTTAACATTACTGCTAACAGTGGGCTGCTCCAGGACGAGCCCGGCGGTGCCGATGGTGATCGACAGAGGGATGGGTGGTTCTGGGTGATGACACGTCGGGGAGGCCCTCCAGCGCCATCCTTACCCTCCCACTCGGCTGCCGCCATGACGAACACCAGCTGCCGTCACAGCCATAGGCGACAGTCCATGCATGTCTAGGAGACGCTGTGTATATAGTATAGATACTACTAGTACAATTACTAATGGTATAGTAATTCCAGTGCGTCTGCCATTCCAAGATGCATCTACTGCTTCAAAGTAATGGAAGTTTCTTTTGTATATATAAAGCGATCCAAAGACTAATGCAACCCTGAGTCGTCATGCAATACACTACTTTGGGGAATTGTTAATGCAGGTCACTAAACCCTCACGCAAGGCTGTATCGCACTCCCATTCCACCAACCCATCGGCGCAATTCCGTGTTGTTTCAAGCTCGCGCCAACCACAACAAGCATAATAAGTTTAATTTAGGCCTGCTAGCGTACCTAGTCAGAGAAAGAGAGCCAAAGGCGAGAGACAACCTGAGAGAGCAGGCGTCGTCTCTCCTTCATGCCTTCATCCCGCGGGAGCAGACATGGAAGCACCCCAGCCGGACGGCCGCTGTCACCTTCCCAAACAGCTGCGTGCTGCGCAATTCCTGTTCCAAAGGTCCAGCGGAGGGAGCACAGCTAGAGCCGCCGGCCGTAGTGGATTTCCCTGGCAGAAGCTGGCCGCCGATTGATTGAGTAAGTCACTTTTTATTTTACTTATTATTTTTGAGATAGCTTACATGCAACTTAAATTCGAGCGTGTTCTGTTAAAAAGAGAACTTGAGGTAGATATCGGCCTGTTGAAACGTTTCAAAATCTACAAACTCGTGTCCAAAAATAATAATCTACATAGTCCGCGCACGAAACATGATAGAGTTGGCAAATTGGTAGACCGCTATAGCCGCAACATTCTCTGAAAAAAAAAAATAAGACCATTCAAGACTAGCTCTTGAAGGTATATTTTGATAGAAGAAATCTCTAAGCTCCATGCGTCAGCCAAGGCTTGAACACGGGTGTGCTAGCTGCGCTCCTGCGAGCCTAGCCAAAAGGATGACACCGAGTTCTTAGAAAAAAAAAATTGTAAGATGGAGTGATCTATGAGCCACCACTACTATTTCAGCTCCTCATTTTTTGAAGGGGCGATTTCCGCTCTGGATCCGTCTGATATCTCTGGCCAATGCATGGTTTGGATCTGTAGGTCATCCCGCTAAGTGTTTTCGGCCTATTTTTGCAATTGACCAGCCCATCCTTGGTGGTCAGCGCAATAATTTCAGGCCATTGCTTCGGTGGTACCCCTGAGTGCTCCTACTCTGCACGTTACAGACTGAATAGCACAAAAACTATATCTCGTCTCTTCCGAAACGGATGTACTAGCTCTCTAATCCCATGCGGGCTTTAGCCCAGTAGCGCACCTGTAGAGGTTGCCATCCTGTGAACATAGGGTCTAGTCCTAGGAAGGTTCTGTTCGGTCTTTTTATTTATATTTTCTGTTCCAGTTTTTGTTGGTTTTCCTTCTGGTTTTTCTGTTTTTTCTATGTTCGTATTTTTTTCTATTTTTCAAATTCATGAAGATTTATAATCCTAAAGCTTTTACCTTATCAATATTTTCAAATTTTTCTGAGAATTTTTTTTACAAGCAATATGCGACCAAAAAATTATTATACGTCATGATTTTTGTAAACATTGTGAGAAATTTCCTGAAAATTCTCAAGAACATTATAATAAATGTGCGAATATTTATTTTAAATGGTAATATGCGATGAACATTTTTTAATTAGTCAACGACTTTTTTCTAAAACAGGATGAAAATTTTCTATTACAAGACGACCTTTTAAAAATAACAATGAAATTTTTTTAACACACGAAAAAAATATTTTATAAACATCATGGACATTTTTTACTACCCAGCTAACATTTTTTAAATACCCTATGAATATCTTTTTAATACCCAATGAACATTTTCCAGTGCCCGAGAAATCTTTTAGTACCGGGTGAGCCTTTTTTAAAGACACGATGAACACTGTTAAATATCCAATAAACTTTCTTCAAGTTCACACTGAATATTTTCTGAAATACATGATGAACGTTTTTCAAATACACGATGGAATATTTCAAACAAGACAAACAAAACGAAAAAAATGAAACCAAAGACAAAAAGAAGAATCCAAAAATAAAAAGAAAAGTAAAATAAAAATAAAAAGAGAAGAAAATAGGAACAAAAAATAAAAACTGAAAAAGTTAAAAAGAAAACAAAATAAAATGAAAAACAACCGGCATAAACCTGTCTACTACGCAACGCAGCAAGTACACTATAGTAGCCAGATTAGTACATGGGCAAAAAGAATTTTTTGCAGGCCGGCCTATTTAAGACCGGGCTGTAGCCGAGCGCTCATTCTACCTTGCAGTAGGCCAGCCCATTTCCCACGAAATCACTAATTAACAGTACTCCTTCTAAATATCACTCTCACCTCCAAAGATCACTCTCACCTTCTCAGGTTACGACAAGTGACGCACTGCATGCGCGCCATTTGTCGCAACCTGTGAGTTTTCTCTTTTTCGTACATCCATTTATTCAAAACGTTTTATCTCTTAAACCGTGCGTCCAAATCTCGAACCGTTTTCTCCATTGAATTCCTCGCGTCGAGATCTTCAAAACTAGATCCCATGTTGATAGGTTTTGACAAACTTTTTTTTCACGAATAAAACCGGACAGAAAAACCGAACCGGAAGCACGTTTTTTTTTTCCTTTTCCGAAAGAGGCACGGCCGTGCCTCTCGCGAAAGCATAACCGTCCCTCTCGCGGAAGCAAAACCGTGCCTCTCGCAGAAGGAAAAAAAAAACAGAAAACGCGTTTTTTTTTCGTTTTCGAGAGGCACGGCCGTGCCTCTTGCGGAAGAAAATAAAATAGAAATGCTTTTTTTTTTTCGTTTCCGAGAGGCACGGCCGTGCCTCTCTCGAAAGCAAAACCATGCCTCTCGCGGAAGAAAAAAAAACACGTTTTTTTTTCCGTTTCCGAGAGGCACGGCCGTGCCTCTCGCGAAAGCAAAACCGTGCCTCTCGTGGAAGAAAAAAAAACAGAAAGCGTGCTTTTTTTTCCGTTTCCGAGAGGCATGGCCGTGCCTCTCACGAAAGCAAAACCATGCCTCTCGCGGAAGCAAAACCGTGCCTCTCGCAGAAGTAAAAAAATGTGTTTTTTTGCGCAATTTTTTTTTTATTTTTTTTCCCAAAAGCTAAGGAAGACCGGTGGAAAACCAAAATGTCAAAAAAAAAACCCAGAAAAAACCATTTCAAAAAGTCAAAAACGCGTGCGAAAAAATTAAAAAAATCCGAAGGGAGCGCCCAGAGCGCGACACGTGGCAGCGGCCGAGAGCATGCCAAGTGGCGCGCTCTCAGCCCACCCCCAAGTGATCGTTGGGAGGCTCCCGAAGGAGCGCTCGTCAACTAGTTGCTCTCCATTTCCCAGGTTCCTGAACTGTTTCATTTTTCTCTTTCGGCTTTTTTAGGGCCTTTCTATGTTTATTAAACGATCGTACTCCCTCCGTTCCAAAATAGTTAAAATTATAGGATTGTAAATATACATATGTTGCTCGACTCTTTTTTCTTTTGGCTGTTCTTTTTTTTCTCTAAAAGATCGTATTCCCTCCATTCCCAAATAGTAAAATTATAGGATTGTACTAAGTTAAATGTTTGTAAGTTTGACCGAGTCTATATGAGAATATATCAACATTTGCAAAATCAAATTTACCCCATTAGATTCGTCATTGGAAATCTTGTTGGGTTTTCTATGGATTTGGACATCCTTAGAAAAGATTGACTTTTAGAAATCCTAAAACATCAAATATTTTGAAATGAAGGAAGTACTGCAACAAGAGGCTGGGATCGCCCCCACCAAACCAGCTAAAGAAGTGGGTATTGCAGAAATTCGAAAAAAGTTTCAAAATTTAAAATATTCCAAGATCTAAAAATATTCTATAATTTGAGAAAATGTTCCCGAATTTACAAAATGGCCCCAGTTTAAGAACTATTTACAATTTAAAATATGTTCAATCCTTCAAAAACTTTATGAATTTTAGGAAATGATTGAGATTTTTCAAAAATGTTCTGAATTTAATAAAAGTTTATTTTTTTAAAAAAAACTATAACTTTAAAAATATTATCAAATTAAAAATGTTTATGAACGAACAAAATATTTCTGAATTTCAAAACATGTTCCCAAATTAACAAAATCCAGAAAATTTAAATTTTCTACTTTGAAAATATCCACGATTCAGAAATAAATAAATAATAAGAAAGAAATAAGGAAAAGGGGGAAAGAAAAGAAAAATAACTAAGAAAATCGGTAAAAACAGGAAAAAATCTATCAAAAAATTATAAAACCTTCCTGAAACCGGTGGGAATAAGAGGCTGGAGCACACTTAGCTGGCTCATTTACTGCTCCAGCGCATCAAGGTGCGTGATTGCTAAAACGCCCTGCCCTACGCCCTAAATAGGATTGGTCGTCGTACCCTGTTGGCCGTGTGATCAACTGGACCAAGGAGATGACAACCAAGCCTCACTACTGCAGAAATGGCTAGCACTGGCGGGAGCAAAATGGGCATCAGTGGCGGGCTTTGGGTCCAGGCAGGCCAGCCACTGACCTCCCGCCACTGCTAGGCCCGCCACTGTTAATTGGTTAGTAGTGGCGCACATGATGTAGCACCCGCCACTGCTAATAGGGTGCACCAGAGCAAGGTTGCACCATAAGAAGGATGCACCATTGGTGAGCATTGTGCTCTGCCCGCCACTGCTAGCAATTTTCAGATTTAAAAAAAAATGCACGTACTGTACTGTGATGCACACAGTATAGTTCATGTAATATATGTTGTTCACAGATCATCAATGTTCTAAATCGACCAGAAAGAAAATAGGAAGAATGCAAGGGCTGAATAGGGTAGACGTTGCTCCTCCTAGCAGCCTTCTGCTCAATCATTCTTTCCCCGATTGGATCTCACCTGCAAAAGAAAAAGAAAAAGAAGCCATGAAGCCACAAATACATGAACGAGAGCAAAAATGAGCATCAATGGGTGAGAATGATGAATATTACATAACATGGGTAACATGTTTATCTAACAAAGAATGAATCTAACTTGTTCATCTTTTTCATTCTGGAGTAACTCTATAAGAGATGTATACATCTAATTGAAGTGTAGAAACTATATACATAAGTATAAACATGCCAGTAGAGCAAGGGACAGCAGTTAAAGCAATAAACTAGAAGGCTATTGCTATGACTTAGCAATGTATAAAACTAGTAGCAACAGCAAAAGAAAAGAGAACACAACTATACTGAACTATAACACAAATTAGGATAGTATGTGAGCACAAACTAGCTATGCTCTACAACTTGCTATTGCAATCAATTATATACATGAGCCAAACATTTGGACATTCTCCTCTGACCATGACCACTAACTAATTAGGATCATTTAAAGGCAAGAGAGGACATGTATTTATATACTCTTGTTTTGGCCCCTAATTTGCATGATTTGAATGGAACTAACCCGGACTGACACTGTTTTCAGCAGAATTGCCATGATGTTGTTTTTGTGCAGAAAATCAAAGTTCTTGGTATTGGATGAAACTTTCTGGAGATTTTTTACTGAATATATAAAAAATATTGGCATCAAGAACTACTGGAGGGGAGCCACCCAGTGCCCACGAGGCACAAGGGCGCGCCACCCCCCAGGCGCGCCCTGGTACCTCGTGGGGCCCACGTGGCTCCGTCTGACCTATTTCCAACGCTATAAATTCAGTTTTCCGGAGAAAAAAACAGGAGAGCAAGTTTTATTGCGTTTCACGATACGGAGCCGCTGCCACCTCCTGTTCTTCATCGGGAGGCCAGATCTGGAGTCCGTTCAGGGCTCCGGAGAGGGGGATCTTCTGGCATCGTCATCATCAACCATCCTTCATCACCAATTTCATGATGCTCACCGCCGGGAGTGAGCAATTCCTTCGTAGGCTTGCTGGACGGTGATGAGTTGGATGAGATTTATCATGTAATCGAGTTAGTTTTGTTAGGGCTTGATCCCTAGTACCCACTATGTTCTGAGATTGTTGTTGCTATGACTTTGCTATGCTTAATGCTTGTCACTAGGGCCCGAGTGCAATGATTCCAGATCTGAACTCTTTATGTTTTCATCAATATATTTGTGTTCTTGATCCGATCTTGCAAGTTGTATGCACCTGCTACGTATTATGATCCGCATACCCCAAGGTGACAATAATTGGGATTCTTTCCGGTGATTGACGTAGTTTGAGGAGTTCATGTATTCACTAAGTGTTAATTCTTTGTTCCAGTTCTCTATTAAAAGGAGGCCTTAATATCCCTTAGTTTCCTTATGGACCCGGCTGCCACGGGAGGGTAGGACAAAAGATGTCATGCAAGTTCTTATCGCAAGCACTTATGACTATATACGGAATACATGCCTACATTACATTGATGAATTGGAACTAGTTCTGTGTCGCCCTAGGTTATAACTGTTACATGATGAATGTTATCCAACGAATATTACCGATCCAATGCCTACGAGATTTTCATATATTGAATCTTGCTAAGTTACTACTGTTGCTGCTGCTCTTACAATTGCTACTACTACTGCCGTTACCGTTACTGCTACTATTACTATTATTGCTACTGGTATCAAACTATCATACTACTGTGCTACTGATCACTCTGCTGCAAATATTTAGTCTCCAAGTGTGGTTGAATTGACAACTCAACTGCTAATACTTGCGAATATTCTTTGGCTCCCCTTGTGTCGAATCAATAAATTTGGGTTGAATACTCTACCCTCGAAAACTGTTGTGATCCCCTATACTTGTGGGTTATCAAGACCTTTTTCTGGCACCGCTGCCGGGGAGCATAGCTTTATTTGCTAAGTCACTTGGGATTTATATCTATTGATCACTATGAAGAATTTGAAGGATACTAGAACCAAGATCGTTCCCTCTAAGACGAGGGGAGGTAAGGAACTGCCATCTAGCTCTGCACTTGATTCACCTTCTGTTTTGAATAAACTTGCAACACCACAACATGCTATTAATTCTGATATGTCGCAAGTTATTGATGATACCACTTCTGCTATGAATGATACTCATGATGATGCTAGTACTATGCTTGAGAATGTTGTGCCACTTGGTGAATTTCTTACTGAACAAATTGCTAAAGCCAAAGAAATTGAAAATGCTGAAACTCCCGAGAATGATGATTCACCTATTATGCCTAGCTCTCATACTAGAGTTGAAACACCTGAACAATGTTTTGATAGGGAGACCGCTAGAGCCATTCTTGCTTGCAATGATAGATATGAAGTTATAAAATTAATTGATGATATGAAAGAAAAATCTATGAGAGAGAAAATGAAATGTGATCCTAAATTTGCAACCTCTCCCATATTTGTTACTGATAAGGATTATGAATTATCTGTTGATCCTGAATTGATTAAGTTGGTAGAATCTGATCCTTTCCACGGTTATGAAACTGAAACCTTTGTGGCACATCTTACTAAATTAAATGATATAGCCACCCTGTTTACTCATGAGGAAAAAATCCGCCACTACTATATTCTTAAGTTGTTTCCTTTCTCATTAAAGGGTGATGCTAAAGATTGGTATAATACTCTTGCTCCTGGATGTGTGCGTAGTCCCCAGGATATGATTTACTACTTCTCTGAGAAATATTTTCCTGCTCATAAGAAACAAGCTGCCTTACAGGAAATATTTAACTTTGTGCAAATTGAAGAAGAGAGTCTCCCACAAGCTTGGGGGAGGCTTCTCCAATTACTTAACGCTTTGCCTGATCATCCTCTCAAGAAAAATGAAATACTTGATATCTTCTATAATGGACTAACTGATTCTTCTAGGGATTACCTAGATAGTTGTGCGAGTTGTGTTTTCAGGGAAAGGACTATTGAACAAGCCGATGAATTATTGAATAATATATTGAAGAATGATAATGACTGGACACTTCCTGAACCACCGCCTAAACCCACTCTGAAGAAGAGGGGTATCTTATATCTCAGTCCTGAAGATATGCAAGAAGCAAAGAAATGTCAGAAAGAGAAAGGTATTAAAACTGAGGATGTTAAGAATTTACCACCTATTGAAGAGATACATGGTCTTGACAAACCGACACAGGTAGTAGAGGTAAATTCTCTTATAAAGTTTGATGAAAGAGATATTCCTTATAACAAACCTCCTAGTCAATGCTTGTATGAATTTGACAATTATATTATTAAGTAAGATCATTTTAATGCAAATGTTATGAAACAATTGAAACGAAACTCTTATATGATTGATCGCCTGAGTGACTTGTTATTTAGAATTTCTAATGACGTTAAAGGTGTTAGTAAACATGCATCTATGGTTCAAACTCAATTAGAACAAGTTGCCAAATCTCAAGGTGAATTGCTTAATGAAATGAGCAACAATATGAATGATCATGCAGTTAGAGTAATGACTAGAGGAGGAAGAATGACTCTGGAGCCAATCTGTCCTGAGGGTCACCCAAAAAGAATTGAACATGACTCTCAAAGAATTAATGCTGATGCACCTAGTCCTTCTAAAAAGAAAAAGAAAAATAAAAATGATAGGACTTTGCATACTTCTAGTGAACCCGAGGTAGAAAAACCCTTGGAGGAAAGTAATGATGTTTCTATCTCTGATGCTGAAACACAATCTGGTAATGAACAACCACTTGATGATAATAATAATGATGATATTCATGTGGATACTCAACTAGATAATGATAAAGAACCAGATAATGATGTTGAAATTGAACCTGAGGTTGATCTTGATAACCCACCTACTAAAAATAAACGTTATGATAAAAAAGATTTCATTGCTAGAAAACACGGTAAAGAAAGAGAACCATGGGTCCAAAAACCCATGCCCTTTCCTCCTAAACCTTCTAAGAAAAAAGATGAGGAAGAATTTGAACGCTTTGCTGAAATGCTTAGGCCAGTCTTTTTGCGTACTCGTTTAACTGATATTATAAAAATGCCTCCTTATGGTAAATATATGAAAGACATTGTCACAAATAAAAGAAAGATACCTGAAGCTGAAATTTCCACCATGCTTGCAAAATATTCTTTTAAGGATGGAGTGCCTAAGAAACTAGGAGATCCAGGAATACCAACTCTACCATGCTCCATTAAGAAAAATTATGTCAAAACTGCTTTGTGTGATTTAGGAGCCGGTGTTAGTGTCATGCCTTTCTCCTTATATAAAAGACTTGATTTGAATAAACTCACTCCCACTGAAATATCATTGCAAATGGCTGAAAAATCAACTGCCATACCTGTCGGTGTTTGTGAGGATGTGCCCGTCGTAGTTGCAAATGTCACTATTCTAACAGACTTTGTTATACTTGATATGCCCGAGGATGACAACATGTCAATTATCCTTGGTAGACCTTTTCTGAATACTGCAGGGGCTGTTATTGATTGCAACAAAAGCAAGGTCACTTTTCATATCAATGGTAATGAACATACGGTGCACTTTCCGAAGAAACAATTTCAAGTGAATGGTATTCATATTATTGAAAAGACTTCGACAATTACTATTGGGAGTTTCCAAATTCCTCTTCCTACTATAAAAAAAAGATATGAAACGCTTATTGTTGGGGAGATGCATATCCCCGTTGAGGTAACTTAGTGTTATACGAAAGTTCTTCGGTTTCATGTCACTCGGAAATGGTTTGTTAATAAGACCTGATCAACCTTATTAATGGATTCTTTTTGAGAGGCATGTGGTCGATGAATTTAGTAAGCACAATCTTCTGTACCCACTCTTAGTTTGCTGTTATTTTTGTTCAAATACAATAAAATGCCATGATTACTCTGTTTTCTGAATTACCCATGCAATAAAAAGTGCCCAAAAATAAAAGTGCTCAGAATACAACAAAATTTTAACATGATTTTTTATTGAATATTTAAGAATTTTTGGAATAAAAATCATACCGGGGGGTGCTCCAGGTGCCCACGAGGCACCAGGGCACGCCACCCCCCAGGCGCGCCTTGCTACCTCGTGGGCCCCACAGAGGCCCCCTCACTTATCCCTTTAGCTTACTTTGTCTCCTACCTCAAGAAAAAATTCCTGGTAGCTTTCCTTCTCGTGTTCTTGCTCTCAACACTTAAATTTTCGATCTCTTTGCTCGGAGCTCCGTTTCCGAAACTGTTTTGGGGAATTGCTCCCTGGTATGTGACTCCTCCATTGCTCCAATTAGTTTTTGCTTTATTGGATTATATTTGGCACAATTAGCTACTGTTGGTGCTATAGAAAATGAGCTTGCATGTTGAATTCTTTGAGTTCCAAGTTGTTTGAATGCTTGATATAGCCTCTAGACATCCATATGTAGTTGATATCAATCTTGTGAAGTATTGTGGTCCAAAAAATTTCAGAAATTTGTTCATAGGAAATGAATTTTCTCCGGAGAAGTTCTTCGATGAGGAGGTCCTCTGAGGTGTCAATAAGTGAAGGCTCGGCACGCCAAGCATATGAGGAACCAAGGGCAAGTTCAGTACAAGGTGCCGAAGCAAAGTCATGTCGGTGGCCGTGCGACGAATTCATGTTAGGTGCTGGCATCAAGGAGGAATTCGACCAATATATTCATAATACCGAGCTCTCCACCTTCATCGCAGATAAGCCACCACAGCACTATAACCTCACTCATTCCTTCACTCAGTACTTTGAATTTCATCAGCACACTTCTAGAGTTTTATTTCACCTCAATGACAAATCATATAATATGCCTCTAGAAGAATTCTATGTTATTTGCAAAATTCCATGGGGTTCGTTGGATGAACCACCAAGATCTGATTATGAGTTGTTTCTTAATAGCCTTTGTAACGGGGAAGATAGAGGAATCACGCAGGCTAGAATTAATAGCATTCATTTTCCCGCTATTCGGTACTTTGCGCTTTTTAATGGTAAATGTGTTGCTGGTAAGCAAGACTGTAGTGCACTTTGTGCCCCTGATCTGAGTCTTATTCACACAGCTTTGACCGGTAGCAAACTTTATAATCTTGGGACCATTGTTGCACGTAGGCTGCAGCGTAATGCAGGTAGTGGTGATTTATATGGAGGAGTCTACGCCTCCCGTTTAGCCGCAAGGTTAGGGGTCTCGCCCAATTTTAATGATCCACTCTTGCCCTATAAATATTTAAATTTCGAAACAATGCGAGAACATAGGTTCTTAAAACGCAACGCACAGGGTTATGAGTATAACTTAGTCTTTAATAAATATCACTCGGTGTATGTTGCTTTGCCCGCGCCTGCTCTCTTTGATTTTCAGAACAAACATAGGCACTTTCTTCATGAGAGTGAGGTGCACGAGTACAAGACGGCCGTCGAGGCTGCTCGTCAGGCTGAGGAGGCAGCTCAGAGCGCCTCTACGAGCTACCATTTTGATCACTATCCAGGACAGCCATGGCCGTAGACCAATCTAGGCAAAAGCCTAAGCTTGGGGGAGTACGTATTTCTCATTGACATTACATTCATGTTCACACATTTTATTCCAGTTGTCGGTGTTCATACTTTTTCATTGCATAATCCATGTTAGTTTTATTTTCTCACGTTCTTTTTGTGTATTTGAAAAACTTTGAGAAAATCCAAAAACATTCCTCGTTTCCTTTTTTTTTTGGTTTTCCTTTTTTAGTTTAATTAGTTGTAGTTTCGTAGTAGTAAAAGAAAACCTAAAAAGATTTCTCGTTTCTTCTTTTGCTTGTTGGGAGCTCTCCCGTGTAAGTAGTTTTCTTTTCTCGTTTTTCGTTTTCTCCTTTTTGCTTCCTTCAGAAAACTAAAAACTCCAAAAATATTTCAGCGTGTTTCTCTAAAATTCTTTTCTTTTCTTTTATTGAGTCATTGTAAGGAGAAGACCACGATGAAAATGATGAGTGGCTCTTATATGCACTATTGTTGATATAGCAAAGAGCCCATATTACCTTGTTTTTTCCTTTGAATAAAATGCTTGCAGATTCCAGCTTAGTCCACAGCACACTTGCACTATTATTATTCTTATATCATTCGGTCATGCAAGTGAAATGCAATAATGACGATGATTTGATGAAGTGACTGTGGCAAGGAAAAGCGGGTATGAACTCAACTTGTTCTTTGTTTTTGTAAATATGTTTAACTCAGTATCCATGATTCAGCATATTATGATTAAACATGTTTGTGATGAAAATTAGAGATTATAGTTTCTCATACCATGCTTAAGTAGCTAGGAGTGGATAATGATTTCTCTTGAGTATCAACATGCATTAAAATGTTCATGATGTAGTATGATGATATGGTATCCTCCTCTGAATGTTTCAAGTGGCTTGACTTGGCACATGTTCACGCATGTAGTTGAATCAAAACCAACATAGCCTCTACAATATTTATGTTCATGGTGTTTATATCCTACTCATGCTAGTATTCAACGTTGGTTATTCATAATGCATGGTTATGACCGTTTTCGCTCTCTAGCTGGTCGCTTCTCAACCTATTTGCTAGCTTTCGCCTGTACTAAGCGGGAATGCTGCTTGTGCATCAAATCCCTTAAACCAAAGTTATTCCAGATGAGTCCACTATATCTACCTATATGCGGTATTATCTTGCCGTCCTAAGTAAATTTGCATGTGCCAACTCTAAATATTCAAACGAACATCTGCTTTGTGTGCCTGTACCGCCCATGGAGCGACAGGGGGCGGTCAGTATCTTCCATGCTAAGTGGGTTATTCTCATGATGAGTGTTTACTCACTAGTCCTTGGGCTGGTAATTGGGATGCCCAGTCCCATCATTAAAAATGCAAAATAATAAAACAAACTCCCCCAGAAAGTTGTTGGTATGGAGGGCACCCGAGGATTCGGCTAGCCATGGATTGTGATTGATGGTGGAGGGGGAGTAAACTTTACTTTACCGCTTGGGAACCGCCGCTAATGTGTTTAGCATGGAAGATATTGAAAACTCTCGGTCGTGACGTTGACAGGAAAGGCATACCTCCCAAAATTTAATTACCTCTGATTTAAGCTTCCAGCTCTGGCACCTCTTCAAATCCATGCTTCCCTCTGTGAAGGGCCTATCTATTTACTTTTATGTTATTTTACTTTTATTGTTGAGTCATCACCTTCTCAAACAAGCACCAGACCTGAGAGCACTATTGTCATTCTCATGCATTGTGTATAGTTAATGTTGTGTGCATCATGACTGGATCTCTTCTACCATGAATTACAATGTCTAGTCACTGCTTGAATTTTGGAGGTGCTCTGCATTTATGTTTTACGGTCTCAGAAAGGGCTAGAGAGATACCATGCTATCATATTATATCATGATTGTTTTGACAAAGTGTTGGCATTTGAGATATTTTATTATTGCTCGCTAGTTGATTATGCCATTGATATGAGTGAACATAATTTTTAAGAGTTATCATTTGCGTGGTTAGTTATAATCTTTGCTAAAAACTTGGACATTACTTAAGCATATATATAGATACAAGAACAAAAGAGTTTGTAAAAGTTTTTCTTTATCACTTTCAGTTTGTCAACTGAATTGCTTGAGGACAAGCAATGAGTTAAGCTTGTGGGAGTTGATACATCTCCGTCGTATCTACTTTTCCAAACACTTTTGCTCTTGTTTTGGCCCCTAATTTGCATGATTTGAATGGAACTAACCCGGACTGACGCTGTTTTCAGCAGAATTGCCATGATGTTGTTTTTGTGCAGAAAATCAAAGTTCTTGGAATTGGGTGAAACTTTCTGGAGATTTTTTATTGAATATATAAAAAATATTGTCATCAAGAACTACTGGAGGGGGGCCACCCAGTGCCCATGAGGCACCAGGGCGCGCCACCCCCCCAGGCGCGCCCTGGTACCTCGTGGGGCCCACGTGGCTCCGTCTGACCTATTTCCAACGCTATAAATTCAGTTTTCCAGAGAAAAAAACAGGAGAGGAAGTTTTATTGCGTTTCACGATACGGAGCCGCCGCCACCTCCTATTCTTCATCGGGAGGCCAGATCTGGAGTCCGTTCAGGTCTCCGGAGAGGGGGATCTTCCGGCATCGTCATCATCAACCATCCTTCATCACCAATTTCATGATGCTCACCGCCGGGAGTGAGTAATTCCTTCGTAGGCTTGCTGGACGGTGATGAGTTGGATGAGATTTATCATGTAATCGAGTTAGTTTTGTTAGGGCTTGATCCCTAGTACCCACTATGTTCTGAGATTGTTGTTGCTATGACTTTGCTATGCTTAATGCTTGTCACTAGGGCCCGAGTGCAATGATTCCAGATCTGAACTCTTTATGTTTTCATCAATATATTTGTGTTCTTCATCCGATCTTGCAAGTTGTATGCACCTGCTACGTATTATGATCCGCATACCCCAAGGTGACAATAATTGGGATTCTTTCCGGTGATTGACGTAGTTTGAGGAGTTCATGTATTCACTAAGTGTTAATGCTTTGTTCCAGTTCTCTATTAAAAGGAGGCCTTAATATCCCTTAGTTTCCTTATGGACCCGGCTGCCACGGGAGGGTAGGACAAAAGATGTCATGCAAGTTCTTATCGCAAGCACGTATGACTATATACGGAATACATGCCTACATTACATTGATGAATTGGAACTAGTTCTGTGTCGCCCTAGGTTATAACTGTTACATGATGAATGTTATCCAACGAATATTACTGATCCAATGCCTACGAGATTTTCATATATTGAATCTTGCTAAGTTACTACTGTTGCTGCTGCTCTTACAATTGCTACTACTACTGCCGTTACCGTTACTGCTACTATTACTATTATTGCTACTGGTATCAAACTATCATACTACTGTGCTACTGATCACTCTGCTGCAGATATTTAGTCTCCAGGTGTGGTTGAATTGACAACTCAACTGCTAATACTTGCGAATATTCTTTGGCTCCCCTTGTGTCGAATCAATAAATTTGGGTTGAATACTCTACCCTCGAAAACTGTTGCGATCCCCTATACTTGTGGGTTATCAGTGCTTGACACGCGTATCTCATGGAGCTTGCTATGCGAGGAGGTGGCGATCACCCCGTTGCAACGGAGGTGGCGGCCATGGCCCTTCCCGTCGCTAGCAATGATGAGCAGCTCAGGATCAAGTGACTGGGACGTAGGTTCGGCATCCAGCCCGTGCACCTCCTGGAAGACCTCTTTGAAGGTCCCGTACCTCTCCTGCGCCGACTGGCTGCAGAACTCGGCGCCATCCTTCCCCTTGTGGCCTTCTTTCCAGGCCTCTAGGATGTGGACCGGGAGATCAAGCTCCGCCTCCTGCAAAAGTAACCATCAAGCTTAATGAACGGAGATGCAACGTGTGAAAAAGTTAACATCTTATTCCACATACCATGTGTTGCTTCAGAGTGGTTAGGTTGCGGCTCCCTTGGACATGTGCCGGGCCTGGTATTTTTGCGCGATCGTTTCCCTTCTCCACATGTTGCGCCTGCCATGCTGGGTCACACCACATGTCAACCAGGGCCTCCCAACAATCTTCCTTCATCCAGGATTCCCTCACCCAGTCAGACATAATCGAATCATTGACTAATGCATGTAACAAGCGGCGGATGACTCAAAGTACTAGCAACCAATGTTGTCACTTACCACTGACAAGTATTCTTGTCTCTCCAAGTTGGTCTGGCAAGTAGATTTCCTCGTCATCTTAAGCCCCTTGTCATCGAGCGGCCGACACTACATCACGCCCTTGTACCGCGGCGTGTGCTTGACGTCGGAGAGTATCTTCCGGGCTGATTTCATGAGGGCTTTTGTCGCCTTCTCTTTTTCACCATCCACACAAGAAAATTCTTCCTACAAGAAAGCATATGGCAGTTAAATACAAGAATTCGGATATGGAACTATTCAGTGGCAAAGATACTTAAATGAAAACCGTTGATGACCCGGGCGTCCATGGTGACATCGTGCTCATCCTTGGTGTGCTGGTAGTGCTCCCAAGTGAAACCTGGCGATAGTGGGTCGTCATCACCCGGCTTGGCCAACCCAGGGAAGTACTTCCTCATGAGGGAGCCGATGACATGGTTCGGCAATCGCGCTCCCTTAGGCTTGGCAGGGACAAATTCCCATTGACTACATGATGAAAAAGACAAGCATATGTGAGTGGTAAAGCTGTGGCATCCAAAATAATTTGCAAATGAAATGCTTATCAATCTCCCATCGGTGTTATGACATGACGGTCACCGGCAGCCGTTGGTTCTGGGACCATCCCCGGACCACGCTTGGATTTCTTCCTCTTGGATCCGAGGCCACCATGTCACCTGACTCGGTAGCAAGCGGATCCTGTACATCAAAGGCCCCTCCAACATCGTCATCCAATGTCGACTCCTCATCGGTAGCGAGCTGACGGGAGCCGGACGACTCGGTCGAGGCAGAGTTGCTGACGTGGGTCGCCCTACCGCTCACTACTTTCGGTACTTACTAGAGCCCCCCTCAGAATCTGAAAAAATATATTAGTAACTAAAACGGAGAGTAATCTAAAAATAAAATAAAATACAATTATAAATAACTAGCACTAATTTACTTTAAAATCATTATTGCTAACCACATCTCTAACCACATCAGTAATGAAGTGTGTAATTTGATAAGAGATATGCATGACTTGTTGTAGTAAATCATTATTGCTACAATACTTTAAAATAACCAAGTTCATTATATTTAAACTCTACTGGATACAACTCAAATATAATTCATTTGTTATCTTTCTACATCATTGTCTTGCATACAAATATCACAAAGTGTGACTCCATTACCATGCACATGTTTATATCACAAAATCAACAATAGAACAATGTTTCTTTTTCACACATGCCACAAAATTAACTCACTATAACAAATACTTCATGAAACAGAGCAAAAATTGATTGTAATTTTCAATTAAGATTTGATTGTGAGGCAAACTACATTCATGAATGATGAAACAGAGAACAAAGACATCACAATTTCATGATATATAGCTAGCTAGAGTTGAGGGGGAGAGGGCGCCGGAGGGGGAGGGATGGGGTTGAGGGGTGGGGTGGGGGGAGGGAAGGGGGAGTACCTGAAGCCATGTGGAGCTGCTGCGCCACCAGCAGCACTTCGATGCGGCCGCCGTACTTGGGCGGCAACGACGAACGGCCACGCTGGGCGCCGGACATGAAGAAGACGGCTGGGCTGGCAGATGGTGGCGGTGGCGGCAGCGGCAGATGGGGGCGGTGGGGGCGATTTCGGCGGCGGCGGAGAGGAAGGAGAAGAACATAGCCGACCGAGAGTATTGAGTGAGAGAAAGAAAGGGGATTGGCTAAGAACTAGGTATAGGACTTTTACCGAGAGGCGCTCTCGAAAAAGGCGGGCATTACCGAGAGCCGGATATCGACGCTCGGTAAAGAGTGTGCCACTTCTTATTTTCCTTTTTTTGTGCTTTTATTTGGCACTCTCTTTTTGTGTCTGATATTTCATATCTTTTTACGACTAGAGTTTCAAAATGCCATGACTTTTGATGACTTATGTTTTCGGCTAGATTTTTTCAAATCTCAACTTCTAAGCAGTGTAAAGTAAAAAACATGAGAACGGGGACCTGCCGTAACATGGAGAAGCAGGTATTCACCGTGGCCTACCCCCTCTCGGTGCCGGTCAACGCCCTAGACCGCCGGGGCCACCGGATGGGTGCAAGATCTGGAAACCACCCGAGGGGGGGGGACCACCCCTACATGCGTGTGGCCCATGCATATGTATGAAAGGGTGGGATGGTGTTTGAATACCCAAAGCACATCCTTGACATGGCAGATGCCTCACAAACCGCACATACGGGCAGGAACATCGAGGACCGGATGCGTTCGTCCCCGAGATCGAGCCGACGGTGGGCGATCCTATGACAGAACGGGCTCAGACTTGGCCTGGCATCTCGCAATGACCTGTCGTAACACAGAGAAACAGGTATTCACCGTGGCCTACCCGCTCTCAGTGTCGGTCAACGCCGTAGACCGCCGGGGCCACCGGATGGGTGCTCGATCTGGAAACTGCCCGAGGTGGGCGGGAACCACCCCTACATGCGTGTGGCCCATGCATATATATGAAAGGGTGGTGTGGTGTTTGAATACCCAAAGCACATCCTTGACGTGGCAGATGCCTCACAAACCGGACACAAGGGCGGGAACGTCGAGGACCGGTTGCGTTCATCCCCGAGATCGAGACGACGATGGGTGATCCTGTGAGAGAACGGGCTCAGACTTGGCCTGGCATCTCACAATGACCTGCTATAGCATGGAGAAGCAGGTATTCACTGTGGCCTACCCCCTCTCGGTGTCGGTTAACGCCGTAGACCGCTGGGGCCACCGGATGGGTGCTCGATCTGGAAACCGCCCGAGGGGGGGAACCACCCCTACATGCGTGTGGCCAGTGCATATGTATGAAAGGGTGGTGTGGTGTTTGAATACCCAAAGCACATCCTTGATGGGGCAGATGCCTCACAAACCGGACACACGGGAGGGAACGTCGAGGACCGGCTGCATTCGTCCCCGAGATCGAGCCGACGATGGGCGATCCTGTGAGAGAACGGGCTCAAACTTGGCCTAGCATCTCACAATGACCTGATGTAACACGGAGAAGCAGGTATTCACTGTGGCCTACCCCCTCTCGGTGTCGGTCAATTCCGTAGACTGCCGGGGCCACAGGATGGGTGCTCGATCTGGAAACCGCCCGAGGGAGGGGGCGGGAACCACCCCTACATGCTTGTGGCCCATGCATATGTATGAAAGGGTGGTGTGGTGTTTGAATACCCAAAGCACATCCTTGACGTGGCAGATGCCTCACAAACCAGACACACGGTCGGGAACGTCGTGGACCGGATGCGTTCGTCCCCGAGATCGAGCCGACGGTGGGCGATCCTATGAGAGAACAGGCTCAAACTTGGCCTGGCATCTCACAATGATCCGTGTAAGATGTGGTTCAATTTTAGGCACGTTTCGAATAGGCCTCACCTGAGTCCACTTGTAAACTACACCATCTTCAAGCTAGTCTTTAGGTATGGAGAGGGAACGTGTCCGGTTTGTGAAGGAAGTGCGGATCCTGTTGCTCCGTTGGCCTTGAAACTTCTTGTGCTCTCAAAGGAGGCCATCGCATGACACGTGCCAGGCCCTCACATTTTCCGGACCCGCTTGCAATATTTGAGACATTTATTGCACTACTAGGGTTACAGTGTCGGAAATTGCAAATCTGCAATATTTGTGATAATTATATTTCTTTTATATATGTTTTTATGTGGGGATACATGAAAGCAGCCACAAATGATGCTGACTACACATTTTGCCGAGAGCGCCTCTCGGCATACCTTACTTTTCCGAGAGCTTCTCTCGGTAATAGGTAAAACCTAGATCTATGGCTTGTACTTTACCGAGCATCCTCTCGGAAAAGCACCGAAGATATAGGGCTACCATCTTTATCGACCGTAGTTATGACTCTCGGCAAAGCCTGTGAGATCTAGGGTATGACCTTTACTGAGAGCCTCTTGTACTTGACTCTCGGAAAAGGTTCCCGTGGGGACTAATCCAAAAAAAATACAACTCGCGCGCTCACTCCCTCTCTTCTTTGTTTTCTCACTCCCTCTCTTTGCGTCCACCACTGCCCCGTCCACCGAGCTCCGCCGCCGCCGCCGGGAGTGCCTCCACTGAGCCCTGATACGTCTCCAACGTATCTATAATTTATGAAGTATTCATGCAATGTTTATTATAGTTTTGTATGATTTTGCTGCACTTTTATATGGCTTTTATATGATTTCCATGGACTAACATATTGACCTAGTGCCCAGTGCCAGTTGCTGTTTTCTGCTTGTTTTTGGTTTTCCAGAAAATCTATATCAAATGAAGTCCAAATGCAGCGAAACTTTTTGACGATTTTTTCTGGAACATAAGAGACACTAGAAGCTTCGGGAGGTGGCCAGAAGACCCACAGGGGCCCCATGAGCCACCAGGGTGCGCCACCCCCCCAGGCGCGCCCTGGTGCCTCGTGGGCCCCCTGTGGCCCTTCTTCGCGTGATTCAACGCCAAAAAATCATATATATTCACAAACCCCCAAAAGTTAACCTAGATGAGTTTTTACACTGCCGCAAGCCTCTGTACCTCCACGATCTCATCTACGGCCCTTTTTCGGCACCCTGTCGGAGGGCGGAAGCATCACCGGAGGCCATCTTCATCATCCCGGTGGTCTCCATGACGAGGAGGGAGTAGTTCACCCTCGAGGCTGAGGGTTTGTACCAGTAACTATGTGTTTGATCTCTCTCTCTCTCTCTTGTGTTCTTGATTTGGCACGATCTTGATGTATCGCGAGCTTTGTTAATATAGTTGGATCATATGGTGTTTCTTCCCTCTCTACCTTCTTGTGATGAATTGAATCTTTCCCTTTGAGGTTTTGTTATTGCCGGATTGAATATTTCAGATTTGAGAACACTTGATGTATGTCTTGCATATGAATACCCGTGGTGACACTGGGGTATTATATTGATTCACTTGATATATGTTTTGGCACTCAACTCGCGGATTCCCGAGGTGACATTGGGGTAATCTATGCATAGGGGTTGATGCACGTTTTCATTATCTTTTCTCCGATAGAAACTTTGGGGTGCTCCTTGGAGTTCTTTGTGTGGATTGAATATTATGATTATGAAGTTGTTTGATGCATATCGTATAATCAACTCACGGATACTTGTGGTGACATTGGAGTATCTAGGTGACATTAGAGTTGGTTGATGTGTATCATATGGTGTTATTTTAGTACAAACTCTAGGGCTGTTTGTGACACTTATAGGAATAGCTCAATAGATCAATCAGAAAGGATAACTTTGAGGTGGTTTCGTACCCTACAAACAAGTTCTATCTTATGTTCTCTGCTAATTAGAACTTGGGAGTGATTCTTTACGCACGTTGAGGGATGATTATATGATCCAATTATATCAGGATTTTTGAGAGATTGCACTAGCGAAAGTATGAACCCTAGGCCTTGTTTTTAAGCATTGCAATACTGTTTGTGCTCACTTTTGTTACTTGCTACCTTGCTGTTTTTTATATTTTCAGATTACAAAAACCTATATCTACTATCCATACTACACTTTTATCACCATCTCTTCGCCGAACTAGTGCACCTATACAATTTACCATTGTATTGGGTGTGTTGGGGACACAAGAGATTTCTTGTATTTGGTTGAAGGGTTATTTGAGAGATACCATCTTCAACCTATGCCTCCCACAGATTGATAAACCTTAGGTCATCCACTTGAGGGAAAATTGCTATTGTCCTACAAAACTCTGCGCTTGGAGGCCCAACACGAGTCTACAAGAATAAGTTGTGTAGTAGACATCAAGCTCTTTTCTGGCGCCGTAGCTGGGGAGGTGAGTGCTTGAAGGTATATCTTTAGAACTTGCAATTGAATCTTTTAGTTTCTTGTTTTATCACTAGTTTGGTTTAAAAAAAAGAAAACTACAAAAAAATGGAATTGAGGTTGCCTCATATTATTCGTCTTTATCATGTCTTTCATGAAAATGATGGATCGGAAAATTGTGCTCAATTAATAGAAGAAGAATTTAATAAAATGTTTAATGTGAGTCCTTTGAATGATGAGCATGATTCCAATGTTGCTAGTATGAATTCTTTGAATATCCATGATGCTAATGATATGCAAAGCCACAAGCTTGGTGATGCTATGTTTGATGAAGATGATATTTTTAGTCCCCCAAGTTTTGATGAGCAAATTTATTATAATGATTGCATGCCTCCTATTTATGATGATTACAATGATAAAAGTGGATTTGGAGAGGTTGCAACTTTATTTAATGATGATTCCACTATTTTGGAAGAGGTTTCAATTGATTATGACAACAAAGTTGCTATCTATGATGATTATTATGATGACATGTATGCTATAAAGAATAATTATAACTATGAAACTTGTCATCATGATTTTAATTTTCAATTGGATTATGCCAATCAAGTATCACATGATAGTTATTTCATTGAATTTGCTCCCACTATTATTGATGAGAACAAATTTGCTTATGTGGAGAGTAATAAAATTTCTATGCTTGTAGGTCATGAGAAGAATGATTTATGTGAAAGTAATATTGTTGAATTCATTCATGATGCTACCATAAACTATTTGCTTGAAGTCATGCTTGTTTTGCCTTCCTATGCTAGTTGATTCTTACACCCATAAACTATTTGCTCACAAAATCCCTATGCATAGGAAGTGGGTTAGGCTTAAATGTGCTAGTCATATGCTTCATGATGCTCTCTTTGTGTTTCAATTCTTTACCTTTATGTGAGCATCATTGAAATCATCATGCCTAGCTAAAAAGGCATTAAAGAAAAGCGCTTGTTGGGAGACAACCCAATACTTATACCTTCTGTTTTTGTGTGTTCACATGATTAAGCTACTGTAGTAATCTTGTTTTATATGTTTTCTTTCAATAATGTGCCAAGTAAAGCCTTTGGGATAGTGTGGATGCTTGTTGATTTGATTCTGTGCAAAAACAGAAACTTTTGCGTCCAGTGCTGTAATTTCTATTCTGTACTGGAGCATGAAAAAATTCTGAAATTTTTACACAGTATTGGGTTATAAATTTTTTACGTTTTCCTAATTTTTTAGAATTTTTGTAGATACAGAAGTATGGTTTTTAAATCTCTTACTACATGCTGTTCTGTTTTTGACAGATTCTGTTTTCGGTGCATAGTTTGCTTGTTTTAGTGTTTCCATAGCTTATATTGAGTAATATAAATTGTGGAAATGATAGAATACAGTAGGAATTATTTGAGAACAATTATGAATCTTGTCTTGGCAGTACCTAAGTGGATGATTTATTTTTATCATACTAACCTATCTCACAAGTTCCGTTAAGTTTTGTGTGATTGAAGTTTTCAAGTTTTGGGTGAGATATCGATATGAGGAGAATAAGGAGTGGCAAGACCCTAAGCTTGGGGATGCCCAAGGCACCCAAAGGTAATATTCAAGGAAGACCCAAGCAACTAAGCTTGGGGATGCCCCGGAAGGCATCCCCTCTTTCGTCTTCAACACTATCGGTAACCTTACTTGGAGCTATATTTTTTATTCGTCACATAATATGAGTTTTTCTTGGAGCATCATTTTCTTATGTTAATATTTGCTTTGTTCTATCAATAATAATGTTTTGTATCTTTTAGTTCAATAAAATGCCAATTATAGCCTTTACCATGCTCAGTTTGCAAGTTCATGTGTTGCTGTTTGAAAACAGAAAGTTTTCTGTTATGTCCAGAATATTCCTGAATAGTAAGAACATGATAAAAATCTGAATTTTTACACTGTAAGCATGCATGAGTTCTATGTCACGTGGTAATTTTTCAGAATTTTTGGAGTTAGGGAATTATGGATTCTTATTCACCCTTTACAGACTATTCTGTTTTGGCAGATTGCTGTTATAGTTGCATTGTTTGCATATGTTTGCGTGTTTAATGTTTCTATTTGTGGATAGGAGTATTAAATATGCAGAGGTATTTAGTATGCAATGTTTAATTATAATTTAGTGATTTTTTACAGTAGAGAATGTTAAGGTTTTGAGTTGATTTATACTAACTTATCTCACGAGTTCTTGTTGAGTTTTGTGTGGATGAAGTATTTAAGATTTAGGGAAACCGTGATATGAGAGGAATTAAGGAGACATAAGAGTTCAAGCTTGGGGATTCCCAAAGCATCCCAAATTAATATTTCAAGAAGTCTCAAGCATCTATGCTTGGGGATGCCCCGGTAGGCATGCCACCTTTCTTCATCAACAATTATCGGTCAGTTTTGGTTGAGCCTAAGTTTTTGCTTCTTCACATGATATGTGCTATTCTTGGAATGACATTTATTTTGTTTTCTTTGCTATTTAAATAAAATACTTAAGATCTGAAATTTTTAAATGAGAGAGAGTCTTCAGATAGCTACCTATTTACTTAACTACTCACACTAGTGCAGAATCGGCCTATAGTGCCGGTTTGTAAGGGCCTTTAGTCCTGGTTCAGGAACCGGCACTAAAGGAAGGCCCCCCCCCCCTTTAGTCCCGGTTCAACACGGCCCGGGACCAAAGGCCCACCACGTGGCACGAGCCGGCGCCGGGGGCTGGGGGACCTTTAGTCCCGGTTGGTAACACCAACCGGGACTAAAAGGCACCACGTGGCACGAGCCCGCGCCGGGGGCTTGGTGGCCTTTAGTCCCGGTTGGTAACACCAACCGGGACTAAAAGGTATAGGGGTTTAGGGTTTTATGCTTTATTTTTCCTTTTAATTTTGTGTTTTCCATTTAATTATTTTTCATTTCAAACATATTTTGCGCTACTACATACATACTGTACACGTCATGCATCTATAAATAGAATTTCTCGTAGAACCAATCATATATATATCATAGAATTTCTCGTACGACCATATGCATGCGTATACACACACACACACACACACACATATATATATATATATATATATATATATATATATATATATATATATATATATATATATATATATATATATACAATTTGGTACATATATACAATTTCTCCTACAATTTGCAGATAATTACATGCAGGCACATTAATAGGAGTAATGGCACTAGTAGAATGAGGACTTGTACTACCGGTTCGGAAGGGCCTTTAGTACCGGTTCCCCAGCCGGTACTAAAGGGTCGGGACTAAAGGTCCAGACCTTTAGTACCGGTTGGCCCACGGACCGGTACTAAAGGCCCTCCACGTGGCTGCCTGCGTGGGCTGGTGGTGGAGGACCTTTAGTACCGGTTGGTGATACCAACCGGTACTAAAGAAAGTTTTTCATTTTTTTTTCATTTTTTTGGAAAATTTTTTTGTTCGATTTTCAAATTTCTGAATTATTTGAATTTAATCTTTAACTACCCCTCATCACTGCTCAATTTGATTTCTAATCTCTAATCACCCCTCATCATTCCAAATCGTCTAACTTCCCGACAGGTCACCCATCCTCTCACTACTCCAGCCTGAGCATGCTTAACTTTCGAGTTCTATTCCCCCTTGTTTCCAAGTCTGCATTTGTTGTTTTCCTGACAATAGTAAGCTGTCAATCCTATTAACCCTTAGGAGTTGAACTTGAGCATGAAGTCACACGTTACACCGTTTGAGTTTGAAACTATTATTCTTAAAACCAATAATTATTAAGTAACACACTAATATTTCTTGAATAAGTAGTTTGACCATAGTTTGACCATAGCTTGACCATAGCTTGACCGCAGTTTGACCAGATTTGGCCAAAATTCAAAAAACGGAAATAATTATTTAGCAGCACTAATATTCTTGAATAATTATTTAGTAACACTAATATTCTTGAATAAGTAGTTTGACCAGATTTAACCAAAATTAAAAAAAACTGAAGTTTGAGCATAACTTTTTTTCCTTTTAGAATTTGAGGATTCTAAAAATTTCAAAACGGCCGTAGGCCGTCAAAATCGGATGCGGATTTTTGTTCTGAACATTTTGATATATTATACGTTTTTTTTCCGACATCGTATGCAAAAGTTACAGCCGTTTTACGTTTTCATAACATTTTTTTGCAAAACATGTTGAAATTTATGTTTTTTTATTTTCCTAACTAATAGATGTATTAACATAACTACATATCGAAGGATTTTAATTTTTGAAGTTTTTATCATTTTCTTTTGTTTTTTTCAAAACTGAAATGGCGATACACGGGGGGGGGGGGGGGGGGGTAGAGACAAATTTCAGACCAGTTCTATAGGGTCTTTAGTACTATATATATGAGAGTCTTTAGTACCGGTTCGTGCCACGAACCGGTACTAAAGAGGCACGCGGGGCCCAAGTCTGACCAAAAGCCTGCCACACGGGGCCCAAGTCTTTAGTACCGGTTGGTGTCACCAACCGGTACTAAAGGGCAACCTTTAGTACCGGTTCGTGCCATGAACCGGTACTAAAGAGGCACGCGGGGCCCGGTCTGACCAAAAGCCTGGCACGCCCCCTTTAGTACCGGTTCGTGACACGAACCGGTACTAAAGGTTCCTTACGAGCCGGTACTAAAGGTCGCCGGCTCGTAACCAGACCGGGACTAATGCATTGGATGAAAGGTCTGTTTTCTACTAGTGTGGTATACTCCTTTGGGATCTATGACCTGGTCAACCAAAAATCCCGCAATTTCCTCTTGAAGTGCTCGTATGCGGTCCGTTGGTAGGAGCTTGTCCCGCATCTCCATCAGCTTTAAAGAAGGAGATCAAGATGAATATATTAGTTGTGTGTGTATATATTAGATGATGATAAAAAAATTGTGGATAGTGTTCTGGCAAACATACACAAAGTCGTCTTTCAGATCTGCTCCTTTCGGACGTTATAATGTGAATGTTCTCGCAAACGTAGTATGCACATAAATTATTCCCCGGCGCCTGGCTCATGCACTTTACGAGAATAGAATTCAATCAGATAATAATTAATCAAGCATGATAATGATATTGAAACTAGAATTAAAGAGATTAGCGGACACGTAGCTAGTACTACTTAATTACGTACCCTGGGTCGCACCCATTTCAGCTCTTGTTTCCATGCGCTTGGTTCCTGTTTGATGAAGCTTTGCCCTACCCAGCAAAGAAAATGAATAAAGGAGTTATTAATTAGTTGATATCAGGAAATGAACTAAAGAGGCTGACATAGTGCGATAATGATTGAAATTACCTGTTGACCATCCCCTTCACGATTAAGTAGTCTTTAGGTTCTTTAAGTAGTGAGTCCAGTACTTTAACTTTTCCCTCGTCAACTTCAATGATTAGCAGGATCCAGTGGAAACTGCATGCGCACACGTTTTTATAATTAAGCGGGCATGTGCATAACTCATCAACTACACTTATTAACATCTAGTAAGCAAAATAGAATTTGTAGTACAAGACAATAACACTCACCCGAAGTTGTAAGGAAATAATATTTCTGGTGAGGTATTTAGTTTCTTCAAAAACTGTAGCAAGTTCTTCTCTGTCTCTTCTGGGTGACGTGACCACACCTCTTCATTAATGGTATTTGGGTCAATGAACCCAATGCCATAGCATCCATCTCTTTTCATTTCATAAATCTTCATTCTGCATAATACCACAGAAAAGAATATAGTGAGGATAATTACAGGCAACGAATGAGCACAGCTAGAGACTTAAATTACAGAAAGAAATCACTTACAGACAATAGCAACTGACGAGAGATTTGTCGAGTGCGTCTTGATTGAATAACTGAAACATTTCTTCAAACTCAACCCACAAATCTTTTGCATTGAAGTAATGCTCTTCCTTGACTTTCACCATGAGGGAATCTCGCCCCTTCTTGACTTCTCTCAGGTACCAGTCATGCAAATGGCACATTATCGTTGATAGATTCTTGACCTCCCTGACCAGATCTTGGCCGGGGACATATTTCCATGCTACTTCGTGATCTTGAATCTTGGGGAGTTCCTCGATGCCTAGGAGTTGTTCAACAGTGACACCGGCCTCTCTAGCCATCTGTCTATGAGCGTCGGTTATTATCGGCTGATCGGCGGTACTCACACCATGTGATTGTACAATGAGCGGGGGGATTGATTGCTCTGCCTGTTCTCCCAGCTGGGGAACAGTTTTCCCGCTTTTTTCCCAACTGCTTGGCTCGAGCTCGAGCTCGACTCCTTCTTTTGTTGTGCCTGATATAACTTCTTGATACAACGCTCATAGTGTGAGTCCGTATGCTTGACAGCCAGTTGAGCATTATCAATAAAGTGTTGTATGACATCCTCACGTACTTTCTCCTTTGACAGCGGGGGCGGTTTCGGTCCAAAATGGGCCTTCAATTGGGCAGCCACTTCGGCGTTGGTTTCCTCCTCAGTCAGGTGGTAAGGCAATTTCGGAAGAGGCTTGAGGCTTGGACCATATTTGTATTTCTTGCCTGTTGTACCGCTAGCCGTCGTAGCTGCGGCGCCTCTCTTTCGCTGTTGCCTAGGCGGCGGAGCCCGCTGAGGCGGCGGAGACGGCTGACGCGGTGCCGGACTTGGAGTTGGAGGAGTCGGCTGACGCGGTGCCGGCGGAGACGACTGACGCAGTGCCGGGCTTGGAGGAGGAGGAGTCGGCTGACGCGGTGCCGGCGGAGCCCGCTGAGGCGGCGGAGATGGCTGACGCGGTGCCGGACTTGGAGGAGGAGGAGTCGGCTGACGCGGTGTCGGACTTGGAGGAGGAGGAGTCGGCTGACGTGGTGCCGGACTTGGAGGAGGAGGAGTCGGCTGACGCGGTGCCGGACTTGGAGGAGGAGGAGTCGACTGACGCGGCGGCGGACTTGGAGGAGCAGGAGTCGGCTGACGCGGTGGCGGACTTGTTGCAGCAGGAGTCGGTGGCCTTGGAAATACGATGCAATCCTTTTTCCATAGAATGATACGATGTATGGCCTCTCCCAGTGTGCTCTCCTCGTCACCTCCAGGAATGTCAAGCTGTAGCTCGTAATATCCTGACATCACTTCATCAACCCCGACACGAGCATAGCCAGCTGGAATTGGATTGCAATGGAAGGTTGCTTCAGGGGGATTTGTTAAAGCATAGCCGTCCGCCACCTTCATGGATAGGTTCTTCACTTTCATGTGTAGGTCACAAGTAATCCTATCTTTGATATCATCCACAGGGTATCTAGCTAGCAGTGCATCATCGGCCGGGGTGGAACCCACGCTGCTTCTCGGCATAGATGCGACGGTGCTATCCAATGCTGGATCGATCTGCTCCTGCTGCAGCTGAGACGCCCTTTCCTGGCTAAGTGAGTCGATCTGCTCCTGCTGCCGCCTAAAAGCGCGTTCCAACTCCAAGTGCTTTGATTCTAGGCCTTCAAGGCGGAGTGCTTCCTCCTTCCTCTGCTCCTCCTCCATCTTCCTCTTCTGCTCCTCCTGCTGCTTCTTTCTCGCATGGCTTCTGTAATCGGCGTTCCAATCCGCAAACCCCTCAAACCATGGAACAATGCCTTTGCCTCGTGTTCTTCCCGGGTGTTCAGGATTCTTCAGGGCGCGTGTAAGCTCGTCGTTCTCTCTGTTGGGCGTGAACACCCCCGTTCGAGCTTCTTCTATTGCAACACGTAAATCGTCCTGAGCTTTTTTAAGACTTGCCCGCTCCATAATCAGCCCTGTCTCTGGGTCCAACTTCCCCCCATGCACATAAAACCAAGTTCTGCACCTGGGGGGCCAGTCCAATGTAACTGGAGTGACCCCTGCATCCATCATCTTTTGCTCAGCGAGATCCCACTTAGGCAGGGCCACCTGGTAGCCACCTGGCCCAGAGTATGGTGCCACTTCTTTTTCGCAGCAATAATCTTGTTTTGTCTCGACCGTTCCTGAGCTAGTTCCAATTCCTTGAACTTCACAAAAGCGTCCCCGTGATCTCTTGCCTTCTCCGGTGTTCCATTGAATTCTGGAGTCTGCTTTCCTGCTCTGACGTACGCGGCCCACATATTTTTCTTGTGGTTGTTGAATGCTATCGCCATCTTCTTAAGAGCACTCTTCCTGACTTTCGCCAGATCTGCATCTGTCAAATGATCTGGTAGGGTGAAATGTGACATGAGCGATTCCCAAAGCAGATCTTTTGCTCTTTCATCGACAAAAGTAACTCCTGGATCTCCCTTTGCTGGCTTTTTCCATTCTTGAACGGAGATCGGGATTTGGTCCCTGACAATAACTCCGCATTGATGAGTGAACTTGGTCGCATTGTACTTAGGTTCAAGCAGTTCGCCATTTGATTTGATGGCATCGATGTTGTACTTTACGCCAGCCTGCAACCTTTTGGCCGGGCCTCGAACTGCCCTGCCGCTTGTAGAAGATTTGCTCGATCCGGAGGGCTAAAAGAAGAAAGATCGATTCGTTAATATATACAAATCAATTAATACATGTAATGATCACCGGATGGCTTATATACTAAATATACCTCGCCGGTCTTTGTTATTTGAAGAACATTTCCTTCGTCATCATTGTTGTCGCCTTCATCTATTAGTTCGTCTTCATCAAACATCATACCCTCACCCGAAGTGTTCAGATATTGCGAGCCGTCATCATGATCATCTGGGCTCGGGGAGCGTATGATGTCGAACAGAGCCTCTTCTCCTTCTCTGCCGGTATTGTCCATAGCTTTTATTTAACTAATCCAGAAGAAAGATAAAACAATTTAGTATTCAAATTGGAATGCATGCAATCAATAAGGAAAAACTGAATCATAGTAGATAATATGCATCTCGAATAATTCAGATAATATGCATCATCGAATATAATCTCGAATACATCGTCTCGAATATTATCGAATAATATAATCTCGAATACATCGTCTCGAATATAATCTCGAATACATCTCGAGTATTATCACTAATACATCTCGAATATTATCATATATATAACATCACTAGCTAATACAGATCGAATATTATCGAAGAATCTAGTTCACTCGCGGTTCCTGAGGCGCGGGCGGTGGACACCCAAAGAGAAGGAACCATCACAGGATCATAGCTCGGGTGAGATCCCTGAAGAACCTGCCAGGTATTGGAGAACCTGACGTCCAACGCATCCATGTAGCGACGGACGTGCTCGTCCTCCTCCCTGACACGGCGACGTACCACCTCCGGCGGGGCCGGCTGCCTCCGCACCGAAAGTGGCCCATGCGAACGCCACCAAAGAAGCTCCGGGTGGACGACGGGACCCGGGGCCGGGTTCCTCACCAAGCTGCGCGCCCCTGAAGGTAGCACCTCCCAGTGCCAGCCCGGCGGAGCCCAGTCCCGAACGTGGCGCCTCTGAAGCAGGACGTCGTCGCGAACGAGTCGACGACGAGGATGCGGGCCGGGCATCGTTGATGTCGAGAACAAATTCTTATGAAAAAAAATTCCTATATATGCAATGTCATTTTATTAGGAAATTTTGAGCAAAATATCCTCTTTTCAATTATAATGTCCCATTCCTAGGTTATAACTACCCTAATAGTATTCCTTTCTCAAAAAATTCCGAAACTTTTCCCACTTATATATAGTCCTTCTAACAAATATATATATGGTCAACTTTTTCCTATGCAACTTTTTTATATGCAAATTTTTTCTATACTATGATATACAACATTATATAAAATTAAAAAACAGAAAAAGAAACACTAATTAAGCATACTTCTATACATCCATTAAAAAACAGAAAAACAACATTATATAAAAAAAATTCTATACTAATTAAACACTAATTATATCCATCTAACATGCATTCATACATACATATATACTAGTGAAAAAATAATCATCTAAAACAACTAAAACATCTAAATAAAACATCAAACATTCATGCATACATGTATAAAAAAACTAGTGAAAAAAAAATCGCCGGAGGGGGCGGCCGCACGAGCTCAAAGCGGACGGACGGCGGCGTCGAGGTGCAGGGGCATGGACGGACGGCGACGGCGACGGCGAGGGGCAGGGGCGCGGCGGCCACGACGTCGAGGTGCGGCAGAGGCGCAGACAGACGGCGGCATCGAGGTGCTGTAGGGGCGCGGACGGACGGACGGCGACGTCGAGGGGCAGGGGCGCGCGGACGGACGGCGATGGCGAGCTCCGGCAGCCTGGCGGCGTGGTGGTACGTTCGGCGTCGTCGAGAAAAAAGGCAGATTTGGGGAAAAATTCGCAAGTGTTGTATATATAGGCACCTTTAGTCCCGGTTGAAGCCACCAACCGGGACTAAAGGGTGAAATTTGGCCAGGTAGAGCGGCAGGAAGACAAGCCTTTAGTCGCGGTTGGTGGCTCCAACCGCGACTAAAGGGGGGTCTTTAGTCGCGGTTGGAGCCACCAACCGCGACTAAAGGTGGTGTGCCAGGCGAGGGGCGCGGTGGATGTTTAGTCCCACCTCGCTAGTTGAGAGGAGCTCGCACCGGTTTATAAGCCCCGCCGCGGCTACCGTGTCGAGCTCCTCTCTATTGCAGGCCTTCTGGGCCTACCGCACCTGTGCCGCCCAGTGGGGCCTACTGGGCCGTACGGACCTGCATCCTGGCCCAACTAGAGGTTGGGTTTCTAGTCGTATGCAGGCCGTGGCGGCCCAATAGGCGGGCTTTTTTTAATTTATTTATTTTTCTGTTTTTTTTGTTTTCTGCTTTATTTATTTTCTTTTGTTTCTGAGTTGTTTTTTGCTTTATTTAGAGTTTCTTTGTGAATCTTTTTGCTTTAGGTAATTTTTTTTATAAACTTTCTGTTAGTGCCAGTAGTTTTCAAATTTGAATAGTTTAAATTTGAATTATTTGAAATTTGTGTGAATCACTAGTTTGTGAAGAACTTTACTTTAAAAATAGATTTTTCAGTGATTCTTTTTTCTGCTGTTTAATATTAGTGTGTTTTATCATTATATTCAATTAGGTAATTCTTAGGTTATTTAAAAAAATGAAATGCCTTTGTAACAGACGAGTTTTCGTCAGCAACCCTGATACTTCGAAAGAGATTGTCCAGTTTGTACACGAAGTGCATCCAGATTTGGCCGTAACCCTCTCAACTTTTTAGCACATGCTATGTGGGTGAAATGATGATACCATGCCAACTTTCAACCTTTTCAGAGTTCATTTGTAGTGCTTTTCAATTTTAGGGTCATTTAGCTAAAAAAATCATTAAATGCATGAAAAATAGCAAATGAAGTCAGAAAGGGTTGAAAATTGATGACGTGGCTTTGGACATAATATTTCTTCGCGTTTCAAATGCCAAAACACACAAGTACCCTAACTATTACAAAGATTCCCTCCAGTTTGTCCGAAGTGGGACTTTCCAGATATATAAGTCCGGAAACTCACTAGAGAAGAAAGTGATGACAGTGAAGCCGGTCACATCCCAGAGTGGGATCTTTGGGTATAAAACTTTTCCTTCACGTGTGTCCCTTTGCGCCGTAACCATGGACAATCTTCATCGTTTAACTTGATGCTCGGATCAATATTCACTGTGAAGAGAGCAATTTCATGAAACTTTTCATAATCTTCTGACATGTCCACTACTAGAAAAAGGGTTATAGCTAATATAGACATTAGTGGCGCACTATGTATGTGGTGCGCCACTGCTAAATAGCAGTGGCGCACCACACATGGGTGCGCCACTAATCTCTATATTACTAATGGCGCACCACACGCACGGTGCGCCATTGCTATTTTTTTCTGAGTCCACCCCCCTCCCCAGGCTTACCAATGGCGCACCACAGCCAGATGCGCCACTACTATTTTAGGTATCAGTGGCGCACCTAGGTGTGGTGCGCCATTACTAAGTCTGGGCATAGTGGCGCACCTAGGTGTGGTGCGCCATTACTAAATCTGCCCAGACTTAGTAATGGCGCACCACTCCTAGGTGCGCCACCCCAGTACCGGCACCGCACCGTGCTAGTCCGCCCCTAACCACCCAGCCCCCGCGCCCCCACCTTCTTCGCCCCATCTCCCCCACCTTCTTCCACAGTGCACCGCCGCCGCCGGCCCCGTCCAACCCACAGAGCCACCGGCCCGACCCCGCCCCACCCTCTGCCACGCCCAGCCAGATCCCCCCGTCGCGCCCCCCTCTCCCCCAAGCATCTAGCCAGCGGCGGACCTGCGAGATGCGCCGCATCTGGATCCCCCATCCAGCCGCGGCCAGGTACAGGCGGCCACCGCGGCCAGGTACAGGCGCGCCCCGCAGCAGTACTACGCCGCGCCGCAGGCCCCCGCCGCCCCTGCGGCGTCGGACGAGGTGAGGATGCTCTGGATCAGGGACCTGCAGTACTGGATGGACGAGAACTACATCTACAGTTGCTTCGCCAACACTGGGGAGGTACGTGTCCCGATCTGATGCCAGATTCATTCGGCCCGTCGGTTGATGCGAGATTTGTTTGGGCTCGGCTTGCCCTATTGGATGTACGCGTCGCGGGTCTAGATGTAAAGGGTTAGGGATTTAGTTGTGATGGTAGAACTGCGAGACGAGTTACTTCGCTGTGAATTACGTGTTTGTTACAGGGAATTTTTTCACATATGAGCATATACATTCAGTTTCTGCACTGAATATGAGCATATACATTCAGTTTATGCACTGAATATGGCATATATATTCACTTGAAGCACTAAGTGTTCAGTTTCTGCACTGAATATGAGCATATACATTCAGTTTATGCACTGAATATGGCATATATATTCAGTTTATGCACTGAATATGGGCACATATTCAGTTTTTCACATATAAATTCAGTTAAAACAAAGTGGAAAGGTTCAGTTTTTGCACTGAATATGATTTGTTCTTCCACCTATCCAGAGCAGATTTTCACACATAGGAACAAAGTGCAAAGGTTTAGTTTTTCTCCACATATATATTCAGTTCAAACAGACTGTAAAGGTTCAGGTATATATGTGTGTGTTTGTCATGTTTAAGATTAAGATATCCATGCACGGGCGCTCTTTATCTGCATCATGATTGTTTTCACATTTATTTTTTCATAACTTATAGATATTTTTTTTCATTTTTTTTTGAAGTTCCAAAAAGTGGGTTCATAACTTCATATGTACCCAGGTCCCAAAAATTCGCTCCATCACAACTGGGTGCTGTACCGTTATGCTAAATTATGTGAATCTGTTTAAAAAGATCTATGAATCCGATAACGTCGGGTTCAATTTCTTTGATATGCAAGGTTTATAGTCAAACAATCACTCTCCTGCGCAATTCTTCGACGAGGCTACGTACACCAAGAAAGCGAAGAGGGAAGCCATGTACACCTAGAAAGAGAAGAATTCAGAGGTAACAACAACATGACACATGTAAATTATATATGCTGACATAATTCAAATTAGCATGAGCACACCTGATATGTTAGATTTCCAGGACCCACCTGAGATGGAAAGTGAAAACAGTGATGACCTAGACCACGCGATGCTAGATGAGAATCAGAACTTGAATCAGGGCCAGGAAAGTTTCACTGTTGTAAGTAACATGATGTTTTGATGCATGATATGCTTTCTAGGTCCTATTTAGTGCACTATGCATGTTGTTCTTTGATGTACATGATGTTTTCATTAACTAGACAAGCTATTCTGCATCAATTGCTTTATAGTAATGGGAAAAACACTCCAATAGCTTAATAGGACTTGGACAATTATTCCATCTATTTACCACTTGGTTCTGGCTTTAAACTCTTGTTGTGCAAACAACTGGTATCTGATGGTTCTACGAGTAGTAATGATGGTCCTACGAGTAGTAAGTTATGGGACATCATCGATCATGTTTGAAGAAGCACTTAAACATAGCCTACATTCTGTTTTTGCACTTAAACATTTTTCTGAAAGTTTCTGCAATTGGCTTCACATCAAATTGAACTTTTCATTGTTGGCGCTCTGATTGAAGGTGTTCATTTATTAAAATATTCTATGATCAATGGAGAGACGTTGTTTATAATGCCAATAGCTTTTATGCACCCTTCTTTTTTACATTTAGTTCCTAAGGAAAATGTATATGCTGACTTGGCATTTGACAAGCGGCTTTGAGAATTATCATTACTATTGAATTTACAGGTTATATTAGCTGGTTATAATCTGAAGGCTAACCTCTTTACTAAACTACCTTGGATTTTCTTCCAAGGAGCTAGTGCTATAGGTTTCAATTTGCTAAAGATTGTGGTTTTGAGAAGATTTTTGCCTTGCTGTTGTGACTGGCTGGTTTTATCAGGTTTTCTGATCCATGCTTGCTGTATGTTCTTGGTGCTGATCTGATGAACTAGTGTTGCTTTGGTCATTTCCCTGTTGCTTGGACGTCTATTGCTGCTAGATTCGTAAAAAACCTACTTTAATTTACTGTTGCTCTCATATTAACGATTCTTTTGGTTAGTTAAGTAAATGTTTCTATGAATATATGTGACGTTGCTTTGAGTTGCTACAAGTGTCCAATGCATTCCTTCCCTGATTTTTCGTCATGGATTAAGCATTGCCCTGATCTGAACATTTCTTTACTTTATTGTTGAACAGCACCTCCAGTGAGCATGGCCATGGGGACGGAGACTATAACAGGATGGCGAGTGACGACATGTCTGCCTTCATCAACTTGGGTTCTTCTTGTTTGATCCGATGGCGCGCCCCAGACATCCTTTCTGGTAAGTCCTGATTCTGTTCCACTTGCTCTGGGACTTGGCCTTCTAGATCAAAAGCAATTCTTTTTTTGTTTTGAGAAATAGATCAAACACTCTCCTCTTTGTTTTTGAGAAATAGATCAAACACTCCACTCGATCTCTTTTTCCTATTTGATGCCTTTTTTACATAAGTGAAGCACATGCTATTATCTCTGGGCTGCATGCATGTCCTTTGCCGGGCAGCTCCGGTCTTGGTCACCATGTAGATGTATCCCTTCCATCTTACCTGGCTCGCCGACATCTCGACGACTAAGGCCACGTCAGCTCGGATCTGCGTCTCTCCAGTCCTAGCTTGCCGGCGTTGCTGGACGCCGTCACGAAACCCCCCGTGTGGTTCGCTTCGTCGCCTGCCCCACCCTGTACGCCTCAAAGCCTCACCCTTTTGCCGGATCCAACGCTCATGGGTTCGGAGGCGGTGCCACCCTCCGACGGCAAGTCCAACCCCGCCAACCCCCTCCCGACATGGTGGTTCCGACCAACGCGGACTTCCCCATCTTCGATTCCAGACTCGGCTGCTATGGGATTGCTCAGCTTTAGGGCAGGGAGAGATCGCTGCTCGGCTTCCCGGTGCTGGCAGCGACGGCGCCTGCGGGTGTCGTTTCCTTCTTGGAGGTGTTGCCAAGGCCTTCACCTACGCCCCTCTTCGAGCTCAGGGGAAACCCTAGGTTTGGTTACCCTGGACCGGATGGCGATGGCATCTCGACATCGTCTTCCTTCTTGAAGGCGCTATCTTGCTTGCTCACGGTGTCCCCGGTATTGGTTCGAGTGATGTTGGAACTCTTGTTGGTTCGGCACTGCCGCTCGTGGTTCAGGCTTGGTAGGTTTAGTTGTGATGTATCTTCTGTTCTGGCCGAGCATCTTTTGTCTCTCTGCTCCGGGCACTATGTTCATGCCTGCCTGCGTTCGTGTCATGTGTTGTACCTCTCTGTACTCATTCTACTCCTTCTATCAATAAAAAGATACGCAAGCTTTGCTTATTCGCGTAGAATATGAGACCCACTTCCGTACACCCCCCTCATTAAACATATAAAAGGTAATATGGATGATTTTCATACGTATATGTTGTACATATATTTATTTATTTTTCTTTTTTTAACCTTCAAGTTCTTCTGCAACTAGAATATGAGACCCGCTTCCGTACACCCCCCACACTAAAAGTTTAAAGGGTAATATGGACGATTTTCATACGTATATGTTGTACATATATTTATTTCTTTTTTCTTTTTTTAACCTTCAAGTTCTTCTGCAACTAGAATATGAGACCCGCTTCCGTACACCCCCCTCACTAAAAGTTTAAAGGGTAATATGGACGATTTTCATGCGTATATGTTGTACATTTATTTTATTTTTCTTTTTTTAACCTTCAAAAAATAGGTACATTAGGTAGGATTTGAACACCCAACCTCTTAGTTTAGTTCCACACGTTGTAACCAACTATGACAGTTATGTTGTTGTGCCTAGTTATTCTTTTATTATTCTTTTTGTGCATTTACTCAGTCAGATTTTCATTTTTTTAGTTTTGTTTGGCCTTTTTTCTTTAGTTTTATATTTTTTTTCTTCGTAAAACACCTTCTCGTCCCCGCGTTAACTAAATGAGTCACGCGTGTGGCGTTAAACACATATAGTTATTGCAAACAAGAAAATATTAAACAAAATGAATGAAGGAAACCTCTGCATGCACAAGATGGATGGATGATTCATTCTTTGTCGTCCCTATGCTTGACGTACAGGTTCTCGTCTCATGGGTCGCCATTTCGGTCCTCAAAACAAAAAAATCAGTCGTGTTTCATCAATGAACGAAAACGAAACGTACACCGACTGGTCCGCACCGAGGGAGGGAGCGAGGGATTCGCGCATTGTTTCAGTGAATTGCTACCTATTTAATAATAATCCAAAAAAATAACATAAAACTACGTACACTCTTTTATTTTTCATTTCTTAAATTCATGAACTTTTTTCAAATCCGTGAACTTATTTTTTGAATCTGTGATCATTTTTTCAAATGAATGAATGTTTTTCATTTTGCAGACTTTTATCAATTTCATGAACTATTTTTTGTCAAATTCGTGTACTTTTTTCAAATCAATGAACTTTTTTCAATGTTGTGAATATTTTTGTCAATTTCATGACCTTTCATTTTCGCAAACTTTTTTGTCACATTCATGTACTTTTTTCAAATCGATGAACCATTTTTAAACTTGTGAACTTTTCTTTAATCTATGAACCTTTTTTTTTAATTTTTAAAAACCGGCAACTCAGGCTAGCAATTGGGTTGGGTTTGCTCGGATCGACCTCTCCCAGACCCGTGCCCGAATCCCTTGTCGGGTCCATTGCCCGCCCGCGTCCATGCTCATGGGTGACCCATGCCAGAACCCATCGAGTAACCCAACCCACTCAGGCATCCATCGGGCCTGGCATTTTATTACGTTTTCATTTTACTTGTTCAATGCATGTCATGTCGGTTGATGCATTTCCTCTTGACCAACACCCTCCGAGTCTCGTTTATATAGCAGAGCTTCACCTACTAGATGCTAGAGCAAGCGAGGTGGTACTAAACAACCTCCTCCCGTGATCAATTCACCGACATGCACGCAATAGACCTTTTTTTAAGCGTAGCATGCATGCACGCAGCAGACTATGCGTGTTGCACGCCTTCAGCCTTTGGAGGCCCAATAGGCTAATTGGCTGAAATATTGCATCGTTGCTACGTTATTTAGGATGAAGATGGTGACCCATACCCTACCCATTCAGGTCGGATGCCAATGGCCGTGGCCACCCATGAGTCGGATTGCCGGTTTGACCGGCAACAGTATAACCAGACTGCCCTATTATATAGCCAAGCTTCGAGCCTCCTTCCGCGTAACCAGGCGAGATGGGACTAAAACCACGAACGACATGATGTGCTGCCTACAGGTACGTATATGTAGGCTGCAACAAAAAACCCAAAACAAGTTTATGCCAGAAGGCTTCGTCTGAGAGCACACGGTTTCCCGATATCCTTGAAATGACCATAATTTTTTTTCCAAGTCCTCATATGACCAATTCAAGGCCGCATGCCAAGTTGTTTGAGTTTTTGACAATTCTTGTACTTTCTATAGTTTTCTCGGTGAAAAATGACCGAGCGTGACGCAACCTGCATATAGTGTTGGAATTCGTTCAAACCTAACATGGACACCTACGATAGGCATGCCCACGATCAGGGCCGGGCCGGCAAAAACCGAGGCCCTGTGCGAAACCAAAAAATGGGGCCCTATCTCACAAAAAAAAAGAACTAACGAGCAATTATAATGTATATATATCTCACAGAAAAAAATTATAATGTATATAATATAATGTCTTACATAACAATTGGAGTTATACAGTAGCATATATCAATTGGAGATCACGCGTCAATGTTTGGCAATTGGACGAACCGTCTAACTCACTTAATTTTGGGTCCTGTGATCTTTAACCGAGGAGGTAAGAACCAATCTCTAACGAAGTAACAATCCCTGCCAATAATTAATTATAAACTTAGGAATTAGGAGTAGGAACCGAAGTTAATCGAAAAGAAGGACTCGCTAAGCACCTGGAGGCTAGAGTCGGTCACCGATCAATCCGACGAGACGACGTCGACGAGTCTGAAATTTTAGAGAGGAGGCGAGGTCGCGAGGAAGGCAACAGCGGCAGCGGCCTGTCGCCTCTGAATCCGAATTCCGATGATCCTATCGATCTAACGACCAGGGACCGAGGGACGAGGCGGAGCCGCGGAGGTGTCGAGGCGACGAGAGTAGACGAGGCGTCGTGTGGACGAGAGGAGGCCCACGATCACAGCAGGGTTTCCTTTCCTCAGGATCGCGATCCTGTACCGATCGAGTAGATTTTTTTTTTTGAGATTTAGCGATCGAGTAGGAGTCGAGGAGTACAATCCCCAATCTCGTTTCAGCGCTCGTCGCGTGATGGCCTCGTCGCCTCGAGCCCTCGACTCCAGCCCACTCCAGCGCTCAGCGGCCCAGGAGCGCTTCAGTTTTTTTTTAATACTAGGCCTACATAAAAACTTTGGGGCCCCCCAGAATTTTCGGCCCTGTGCGGGCCGCACTTTTTGTACCACTGTGGGCCCGGCCCTGCCCACGATACTGGAAAAAGTTGAGGGCATGTCATGCACGTCCAAAAATAGACCATGTTCGACGGAGGGTGTTCGAGTAGGCCAGAAGGCTCCGTTTGAGAGCATGTTTTCTGGGGATCCGTCAAATGACTCCAATTTTTTTAACATGAGTTGTTTTGGTTCCGACAAATTTTGCATTTTCTGGTGTTTTCTCGATAAAAAAAGACCGATAATGGACGGACGTGTCGCAACTTACATACTGTGTTAAAAATCGTTCAAACCTGACATGGATGCCTACCATAGGCATGCCCACCTTCTTCCAAAACTTGGAGTCATTTTAAGGATGCCCAAACATAGACCATGTTCAACGGAGAGTGTTCGGGTAGGCCAGAAGACTCCGTTTGAGAGCAGGTTGTTTCCCACCATCCTTGAAATGACCTCAATTTTTTCTCATGGTTTGTATGACCAATTCAAGGCACCATGCCAAGTTGTTTTGGTTTTCAACAAATTTTGCATTTTCTGGAGTTTTTTAATAAAAAAGGGCGGTAAATGGTAGTACATGTCGGAATTTGCATACGGTATTGGATTCGTTCAAACCTGGCAGGATTCCTACCATAGGCATGCTCATCTGCTTGAAATTGTTGGTGTCATTTCAAGAATGTTCAAAACTAGACCATGTTCAATAGATGATGTTCACGTAGGGCCAGAAAGGTCCATTTGAAAGCACGTTGTTTTTTATATTCGTCAAATGGCCCAAATTTTTTTTCAAGGGCCAATTCAAGGCATCATGACAATTTTTCCAAGTTTTCAACAATTCTTGTATTTTTTGGAGTTTTCTCGGTGAAAATGGCTGATAAATGACCGGACTTGGCGCTACTTGCATACGGTGTCGAAATTCATTCAAACATGGCATGGATGTCTCATATGTACGTGCCAGGCTGCTGCAAGATGTTGACGTCATTTATCCATAGTCCAAAAAAAAACACTAGTTCAGAAAATATGCTAGAGAAGGCCAGACGGGTGCATCCGTGAGCATGTAGTTTTTCCTAATTTTAATGCTTCCGTTATTTGCAATTTTTGTCATTATCAACGAACATGAACATTTTCTTTTCTTATATCCTAACCATTTCTCGAAATTTGTCAAGAATTTTGTAATTTCAAATAGTGCACAAAAATTTTACAAGCTTGTACACTTTTTCAAAAATTGTTAACAAATTCCCGACAATTGTTGAACAGAAATTACAAACCATGAACTTTTTTAAAGTTTATCAACTTTTTTGAAACGCAAATATTTCTTAGATTTGTGAAAAAAATTGGAAAACAGACCCATTTTTTGAAATTCCAGAACATTTCTTAAAATTGTAAACAATATATAAAAACTAGAACATCTTTTATTATTCCAAACAATATTTTATTTGAACAGGTTTTTAAAAAAAATTAAAATTCATAAATTTGAAAAATGAATTAACAGAAAAATAAAGCAAAAACGAAAAAATGAAGGAAAAAACGCTTAGGCCTTGGCCCAACTAGGCGACCACATCGCTCACGTCGGGCGCCTGTTGGCCGGCCCAAGAGTTTGCGGAATTTGAAAAAAGTTCATCAATTTTGATAAAAGCAGGTTCGGGAATTTGATAAAAAAAATCATGGGCTTTAAGAAAATCGTAAAAATTGAAAAGAGTTTGTGGATTTGAAAAAACTTTCATGGATTTGAAAAAAAATCATGAATTTGAATAGTTCATAGATTTAAGAAAAAGTTCACAAATTTTAAAAAAGAAAAAAAGAAGAAGTAAAAGTGGACAAACAAAAACCGAAAAAATAAACCAACCAAGCTCGTGTCGGTTAATGTTAGGGCATGTACAGTGGTTGATAAGATAGTTTTATCTA
Source organism: Elymus sibiricus (assembly GCA_039707655.1). NCBI lineage: Eukaryota > Viridiplantae > Streptophyta > Magnoliopsida > Poales > Poaceae > Elymus > Elymus sibiricus. Next base: position 480,780,525 of record CM077672.1, on the reverse strand, counting down.
AAACCTTGCATATAATTTAGAGATAACGATAAAAGTGTGTCTACAATGGGTTATCTCTTAGCATTATCTAAGATAACTAGCTATTCCTAAAACATGGTGAGACAAATTGTGCTAAGAGATCATCTCTTAAATAAGAGAAGACAAGTCTTTTCTTATGAATTCTCTCTCCTCCACCTCAGTATTTAATATATGTGGCACACCTAAGATAGTATCATTGTACATGCCCTTATATTTGAAAAAAAAAGAGAACTAGACACAACAGGGAAGTAGTTCAGTTGGTTACCACGCTTTGTACTAAGTGTACATGTGCTGGGTTCAAATCCCATCGAGTCCGCGTACTTTTAAAAAGGACCATCATACCCTTAGTTATGACGGGGTATAGAGAGATCTTCTTCCTTGATGTGTGAAAGAGGTGAACCGAAGTAGTAATATTTATATCTCCCCACCCCACCCCCACGTCTACCAAGACCTTCACATGGTGCCGCTGCTGCATTTCATACTTGGATTCTCTTGAAAGTGCCCAATGTGCGCAGTCCTGTCGTCTCCTCTGACCAATAGAATCATTGCCATGTTCAGTTTTGCGATGGCATTTGCCACGTTTGCTAAATAAGTATCGTCCTCGCGACAACATAATTTGCTATAAAAAAGTTTGTTTTGCTAAACAGAATCAAACTAATCAACCTAATTATGATTACTGCTTATAGCGGGCAGCTCAACAACAAGACCGGCGGTGCCGATGGCGATCGACAAAGGTATGGGTGTGGCTGGGTGACGGGGGGCGTCAGCGCTGAGCACCATGGTGCGAGGTGATAGCCGTAGGCGCGGAGAGGCCCTCAAGCGGCATCCTTACCCTCCCCGCCGTAACAGCCATAGGCGACGGTGCATGTCAATGTGGTGTGAATGTTCGAAGCAGGCTTTCACCCCACTTTATATATAAAGCAACAACCGAACAAAGTACACGACCGAACGATACAAGGTGATGAGGTAGTCCTAGTACAACACCGATCCCAGGATAACCGGTCATACAGAACGCACACGACTACGCAACCGAAAGAGAGAACATGCAGATCTGTGTATAACACCACACAACACCCCAAAACACCTAAGCTCCACGACAATGCCCTCAGGAGGGATAACGGCGCTAAGCGTCGCCGCTGCCGAGTTGACCACGGACAAGGGTTTTCACCCGGAACCCTGACACGGAGAGAAGCACCATAACGACATCTTCAGGAAGAGAGCAACGCCCACGAGCGTCGCCGTCGTCAGCAACAAAGCGCAGAGCTTTCGCTCGGTAGCTCCACCGTGGCACCATGAGACTATTAGGACACACGCGACAAGGTCAGATCCTCATATCCGGATCGGGGCGACACCACTGCCACACAGAGAACACGCCCGAGCCACCCCCCCCCCCCCCCCCGCTACACCTCTTGCCGCCCACACGACCAAGATGAAAGCCATCACCGTCGCCATGGTGCCCGCCGGAGAGCCAACCATGCCGGGAGACGCTATGTATATACTACTGGTACTAGTTAAATACTGCGTTGCTATGGGGCAACAAGTAAAGTATGTGTGCATTGATTATTCTATTTTATCAAATGCATAAAGCATCACATATGTTTATAGTTACTGCGACCAGTGCGTCTGCCATTCCAAGCTACTGCTTCGAAGTAATGGAAGTTTCTTTTGTACTCCCTCCGTCCGCGAATAAGTGTATATCTAGCTTTTGTTTTAAGTCAAACTTTTCAAATTTTGACCAATTTTATAGAAAATAGTTGTAACATATATGACATCAAATTGGTATATTATCAAAGTACATTTCAAAATGAATCTAGTGATACTAATTTAGTGTCATAAATGCTGCTACTTTTCCCTAGAAAGTTGATCAAAATTTTAAAACTTTGACTTAAGACAAAAGCTAGATATACACGTGGAGGGAGTATATATTAAGCGATCCAAAGACTAATGCGACCCTGAGTCGTCATTCAATACACTACGTCGGGGAATTGTTAATGCAGGTCACTAACCCTTACGCACGTCTGTATCGCACTCCCATCCCACCAACACCCAAGGACGCAATTCCGTGTTCTTTCAAGCTCGCGCCAACCAGAGCCAGCATAAGTTTAACTGGCGCCGAAAAAAGCGCGGCGTAACGTCGCGCCCGTAAGAGAGCCCGAATTTTTGTTGTTCATTTGGTTAAAGAAAAGGAATAGGAAGTGAAGCGAAGAGGTTGATTGAGTGACATTTTTTTTCCGGCAAGTAGTTTCGTGTAGGTCGTTGAGTAGTTTCTTCCAATTGAACATGTAGTACATCATTTTCAGCAATTAATCTATTATTAGTACATTTTTTGTTCATTGTTATATGTCGAGGAGTGATATCAAAAGAAGCAAGAAACGGTTTATTTTTCGTAAACTATTAAGAGGGCTCATTCAACAGTTGATCCTGAAGATAATGTTTAAGGGATTCACACTTTGGATTACCGAGTGGCAATGATACCTTGTGTGTTGCATCTTCATTTATATTCGGCTATATTCCATGGATTCTTTGAGCAAAATTGTAGCAACTCTTTGTTTCTATTTATATTATGGATCAGCTTTACTATCTTATGTTTTGACCCACTGTTCTCTTACAAAGCCATGGAAATGAACCCCATATAGTAGGAAACATTTTTTCTGATAGACATTTAATTCTTACTTATAAGGTATCCCTGATCGAATAAATGAAAATTCAGGGTGGTAAGGCTTTTCACCAATTTTGTTATAATAAGATTATTGACTTGCCAACTTGAAAGTAAAATATAATTAAGTAGTTTATGTCAGAAGAAGATCTACAATACATTATTTTGATCGGGCCAATTGTCTAGAAATAGAATATATACATAATTAAGTTTTGCTCTGTCTTTATCCATAGAATAAGCTCACTAAGCGAGATAAATTTTGCATTGGGTAGGTAAAATATTACGCCTCCCTCAAATGTAAGTAGGAAAGAAATGCATAATACAAAATGATTTTTTATTGACTCTTTAGAAATTTTAATAGGGCATCCCATTAAATGGTATTAAATTACAATTTCAATGTTGTGGTGCTGCAATTACAAAATAGTTAAAGGACAAATTAACAGAAAATTTTAGACAAAGCAAGATGACCTATCATGAACATTAAAAGAATTATTTAGGTCAAAAAAGATAGAAACGTTGTGGGAGCGAGCTTTCAGATGGCACACTCCAAACTGATAAATATGCCATGGTATTTGAGACCATTTCAGCAATATACTTATGTGTATACATTTTTAATTGAGAATTTGTACAAAAAAGAGGCTAAAAGTTGTCATATAACTTGTCATCGCATTATCATTATTATATATAAATATAATGTACATTATGTTTGACACGAATGAAAAAGAAAAATAAAAGGTAATACTTACGGGTTTTAGTATTTCGGTTTATTTTCGTGTTCATGCCGGGACAGTTCATGCCCCGTAGTTGGTACTGTTCATGCCTTTGTTACTGTTCATGCCTCGTTAGGTTGGACGCTGTTCATGCCTCGTTACTGTTCAAGCCACATTGTTACTGTTTACTAACGTTGACGTTGCCATTAAATGAACAGTAGATGCCGAAGAAATGTCAAAAAAACCAGGAAAATCGGATCGCTCCCGCTTTAGTATATGTACTGATTTGGGTAGCTTGCTTAGTGTGTACGTAGTCGGAGAAAGACAGCCAAAGGCGAGAGACAACCTGAGAGAGGAGGCGTCGTCTCTTCTTCATGCCTTCATCCCGCCGGAGCAGACATGGAAGCGCCCCAGCCGGTTCCAAAGCTCCAGCGCAGAGAGCACAGCTAGAGCCGCCGGCCGGAGTGGATTTCCCCGACAGAAGCTGGCCGCCGATCGATCGAGTAAGTTCACTTTTTTTTACTTATTATTTTTTAAGATGGCTTATATGTAACTTAAATTTGAGTCTATCAAAATAACCTTTTTTAACATAGTGCAGACGCAGACGCTTATACACTCATCCCTATGAACACACGCACGCACACCCTACCCCTACAAGCACTTTCGAGAAAGTGAGCCGACACATCATCTTGAGATTGACAAAGTCGCCACATACGTCTTCGTAGTCGACGGGAATGTTTCCTCCTATTGAACGTACATCGCCAAAAGGCCTAGAATAAATCAAAAAAAAAATGCAAGCACAAGTGTCAAGTTTAGGACTTGAACCCTGATAGGCTGGGGATACCACTGTCCTCCTAGCCATACAACCACAGATTGATTCGCTTGTTAAAATAGACCTTGAGGTAAATATTGGCGTGTTGAAAACATTTCAAAATCTACAAACTCTGCGCATGACACTCCCAAAAAGAAAAAGAAATAGACCATACAGCATGACTAGCCCTTAAAGGAATATTTTTACAGAAATTTTTTCTAAGCACCACGGGTTAGCCAAGGCTTGCACACAGGTGTGCTAACTACGTTCATTGCGTGTCTAGCCAATGGGGTGACACCCTATTCTCAACAACAACAAAAAATTAGTAAGATGGATCGAGCTGTGAGCCACCACTGTGATTTCAGCTCCTCTTCTTTTGAAGGAGCGATTTCCTCTCTGGATTTGTTTGATTTGTCCCGTAAATGATTTGGATCTACACTGCTAAGTTTTTTTAGTCTAAACATACACCATTTTATTAATCATGTAACATGTCTATAGCGATACAATTTAGGTCTGACGTATTAAAGAGCCACACATGACGTGCTAACACTACTAGGGAAAACCCTATAGCAGTAGCGCGCGGCTTTTGCCTAGCAATAGCGCGGCGCTATAGCTAACTTTTAGTAGTAGCGCCGGTTGGCCCCATGCTACTACTAATTCTGTTATCAGTAGCGTTTGTATGGACTCCGCGCTACTGCTATTTGTCTGTATTTTTTTATACTATATTTATACACGGTTATATAAATTTTAATACAGTAGCAATTAAGAGATTGTTATATCATCATAATCATGATGAGTTATTATATCATTGGGTGGAAGAAACGCGGATTAGATTCAAGTGGATGGATAGTCGTCCGACTAATCTAACTTTTGGTCACTCTGGATCCATCCAGTTGAATCTAATCCGTGTTTCTTCCACCCAACGATATAATAACTCATCATGATCATAATAACAACTCATCAGCATCATCGTCAGTCATATAAGAATTCATGCATCATCATCATCATAATAACAACTCATCATCATCATCATCATCATCATCATAGTCATATAAGAACTCATCATTCTAGCACATAACTCATCATCATCATCATAATAACAACTCCTCATCATCATCATAGTCATAACCAACACTAGCTAATTGTTCTTACCACATGATGAGTACTAGCTAGGACCTGCTTCTCTCTCTAAGGTAAAATAGCATAAAACAGGATAACCCCTGAACCTCCATTATGGAGAATAGAGATCCAGTTGTTTCCAATTTGTGGGCTGCGCACCATGTTGCCTCCAAGTAGTTCCCTGCGCTCATTCATAACTTTTCTCCATCCTTTGATTGTGAGGTCTTCATCTCTTCGAGAAATCGTGTATGCACTGCGGAGAACCGTAGGCAGACTTGGCTGTAATCTAATAATGTCCATGTCACCTTTCATATGCATCAGATGAGGCACACAATCATTTGGGAGTTTCTATTGAAGAACATCATAATAACATACTTAGCAATGTAGTTTAGCTTAAGAAAAATGTATGCAAAAGATGCACTGGTGACATAATAGAAAAAATCTTACCATGCTATCTACATGGATGTTACCGTACTTCAATACGTGGACTAGTGGCACGTATTGAGCATAATTTGAAGGAATTTCATAATTCTCCTTGAAAATCTCAACATCATTAATAAATGAGACAAGATGATTTTTCTCCGCGCAAGTTAGTTCAGAGCCATAACTGTAGTAGGTTTTGTCTACTACCTTCCGAACATTTCTTAAAGAATGAAAATAAGCTGTCAACTATTTTTAAATAAACAATATAAATTACTTAACAAATTTATTTGACAAACTCACATAGAGGTATAACTAGAAGCGTATCCACATCGACCCAAATGTCGATATTATTTTCAATATCATCTTCAGGACGAATATCGAAGGTGACATGCATATCCTCCTGAAATCCATATGCTTTGCATAGTGCTTTCCAATTTGAGCAACCAAAATGGGAGTGGTTTACTGCATTGTATAGCTTAACGGCAAAAGCGTAACCATGTTGCGTCCTCAGGTGAACTATCTTGGTCTCCATATTCTCATGATCTTCGAAATCCAGCTTATCCAAGACATAAGGTCTTGCATGGCAGGGGATGCACTAGTCGAATTGTAAATGGAAATTACACGTTGAAGCAAAGAAGCACAAGTCATGCTTAATTACGAAAAAAATACTTGTCGTCGTTTCATCGAAGGTCTCGTCGAGCTTGATGGTGAAGCGCCGATCGTCTTCTAGGTGAGGCCTATCTCACATACCCCGGTCGTCGCTGCAGTAGTCGCACTCAGGGATCCTATCGTCGTCAGACATTTCCTTTGTTCATAATTCAAAGATTAAAAATCGATCGACGGCAATTACCAGAAAACTCAACACACTTATCACTATTCAGCACGGGTTGACTTTCGTTCCATCGAGTCTTCCTTGATAAACTCTCATCTCACGTGGTGTATATGGTGGGCACTCCCTCTCTGATATTGCGACCATCGGTGATGGTCGCTCCTCCTATCATTCCAAAGTGAATTACACCAAAATGTCTAGCACCTTGGAATGAAAGAGAAGCGACCCCCACGACAACAGTCGGGATTCTTCCACTCTCATATTTCGACCGTTGGTGATGGTCGCTCCTCCCTTCGTTCCCGAGTGCATTACATCAAAATGTCTAGCACACGGGAACGAAGGAGAAGCGACCCCCACAACAACAGTCGGGATTCTTCCTCTCATCTCATGTGGTGTATATGGTGGGCACTCCCTCACTGATATTTCGACCATCGGTGATGGTCGCTCCTCTCTTCCTTCCCGTGCATTACCAAAAGGTCTATCACGAGAAAGAAGAGGAAGAGTGACCCCCACGACAACATTCGGGATTCTTCTCTCTCATATATGGAGCAAGGAGCCCCAACAGACTGAAAGTCAACCCGTTACATATATGGAGCAATGGCATAAAAAATGGCCTATGTTCTGCCGGAATGTCGATTAATTCCCGTTCCAGCAAATCATGAGCACTCGATATTTCCTACTTTCTAGCACAAGTCATGCCAAAATTCATGAATTTTTTTGGCATGACCTTTGCTAAAATAGGACATATCGAGCGCCTGAAATTTGCCGGAACGGAAATGAATCAACATTCCGGCAAAACATAGGCCATTCGGAGGCGTTCCCTGCAAAATGCATCCATGCATCCATTTTGTCGGCTTTTTTCAAAATGAAACAAAAGTGCAACAATTAATAATGCATCCATGCATCCATCCATCTAACCATCCATCTAGCAAACATACATCCATCTACATATATATTAAAAAAAACTAAACCTAAAACTAAACAGAGAGGAGAGGGAGGTGCTCACGGTGGGCGGGACGGGGCCGAGCTGGAGAGGGAGACGCGACACGAGAAATCCAGCATAATCCACCGAGTGAAAAATTTAGATCATCAATATAATTGGCAACAACATTTTTATATTTTATTCGATACCCAAAATATTTTCTATTTGATACCTAGAATTTCTATTCTATTACTATTTTTTTACTTAAAATTTTCTATTCTATTACCATTCATAAAAATTGTATGAGCAACACAATTCACTATTAACATTCTTGTATACAACATTTTTATATTTTATTTGATACCTAAAATACTTAAAGGTATTTGGTTCAAAAGACCTACATCGAACGAATAAAATTTTTCTATTCTATTCAAAAGACCTACATTTACTGAAAATTTTCTAATTTTCTATTCTATTCTATATTTACTAATTTTCTATTCTATTCAAAAGACCTACATTTACTGAAATTTTTCTATTTTTCTATTCTATTCTACATTTACTAATTTTCTACATTCTACTTTATTCAAAAAACATTAAAAAAACCTACATTCTACAAGAACAGAGAGAGGAGGGATGGAGGGAGGCAGGATGGAGGAGGGAGGGAGGGAAGGAGGAGGGAGGAGGGAGGAGGGATGGAGGGAGGCAGGAGGGAGGAGAGAGGAGGAGGGCGGCCGTACGAGGAGGGAGGAGGGAGGAGGGATGGAGGGAGGCAGGAGGGAGAGGGAGGGAGGAGGGCGGCGGCTTACCGAGGGAGGGAGGAGGGCAGCGGCTTACCGAGGACAGCGACAACAATGCGGCGGCGACGGCGGGAGGAGGAAGAGGCAGAGGGAGTGAGTAAGGGAGAGTGAGGAAGTGGACGGGCGCGGGAGCGATAAGGTTGACTTAGCAGCAGTGCGGGTCCAAGCCCGGTGCTACTGCTATGTGCCATTGCAGTAGCGTGGTGCCATGGACGCGCACTGCTGCTAAGCGGGGCCCACCAGGTGGCACAGTGCAGCAGTAGTTGCAGCGGGGGGTCTTTAACACGCGCTACTGCTACCGGTTTAGCAGTAGCGCGTGTACAGTGGGTCGCGCTGCTACTATAGGTAGCCTGGTGGGTATTGTGGGGGACAACTTAGCAGCAGCGCCGTTTGGCATCCCGCACTACTGCTACAGGCCTACCTGTAGCGCGCTTTACCTACCACCACTGCTGTAAATTAGCAGTAGCGCGTGCCTCCTACCCGCGCTGCTGTTAAACCTCTACCTATAAGATTTTCCCTAGTAGTGTAAAGAAAGGTCTAGAGCGTGTTTAGCAAGGCTGCGTGCCTCAATATTGGTATATCTTCATTCAAAGATGAAGGAACAGCGAGCAATCTGTCTCGACGTGTTGTTGATTTCCTTTATGATGCCTGCATATAGACCACTGGTACCTTTGGGAATATCATTGATCATCCCTTGGCAGTCTGAAGCAATAACGACATTCGTAAATGACAGGTCAAGGGCTAGAGCCAGTCGTCCTGCTAAGTGCCTTCGGCCTTTTTTCATTGACCAGTCCATTCTTCGTGGTCAGCGCAATATTTTTAGGCCGCTGGTTCGGGGGTATGTACCCCTGAGAGCAAGTACAATAATGGGCTTATACCCCACTTACATGGCACTTTTGCTTATGTGAAGGAGAGAGACATGGAAAAATGGTTGGAGTAGGTTCTCATGCAAGAGCCTAGCTATATGCGTACTCCTAGACAAATGCAATAAATATGAAGAAAAAGATAGAGAGAAGATGAGAAAAAGTAGTACTCTTATAGCCAACCTTATAGCTAACCTTATTGTATGAATGACTATAAGTGATAACTATATATGACATGGCAACACCATATAGCTAGCAGTTGGCTATACTAATAACCATGCTCTGAGTGCTCCAATTCTACACATTACACATTTAATAGCGCAAAAAACTATCTCTCATCTTTTTTTTAAGGGTCTATGTCTCATCTCTTTTTTCTTTCTGAGAAGGATCTATGTCTCATCTGTTGCGAGACGGATTTAGCTCATGTGGGCGATCCCATTTTGGCTGTAGCCCAGTAGCAAACTTGTAGAGGTAGTCATCCAGTGAACCTACCTTATGGTCTTAGGATGTTTCTGCTCAGTTTTCTATTTTTATTTACTGTGTTTTTCTGTTCTAGTTTTTCTTGGTTTTCTTTCTGGTTTTTATTTTTTATTTCCATGGTTTTATGTTTTAAAAATTAATAAAGTTTTATAATTCAATCGGTTTTAGTGTACCAACATTACGAGCACAAATTTTAACATTTTCACTTTTTTAAAATGTGTCAAAATTTCTTTTAAAAGGTAATATTTGATGAATGATTTTTATGCATCATGATTTCTTTAATTACATTTCTAAAAACAGGATGATCATTTACAATTACATGACGGAGTCTTTATAAAACACGATGAACTTTTTTGGGATAATTAATTTTATGCCCCTAGTTGGGTCCTACTCGTGTGTTTTACCCCTAATTTCAGAAACTCACCTGTTCAGTCCAAGCCACTTTGCAATTCTTATGCTTTTGCCATTTGACCCTTTGACCGTCACTTTGAAAAATTCATAACAAATCCATACTAACTCAGAAAAATTCAAATAAGATATCAAAATGTTCAGAAAAACATCACATATATGTGCATGTCATTTTCATTCTTGACAAAAGTGTTGGAAAGTCCCCATCTCAGTTTTAGCTCATATGATCTTAGCATGAAAAGTAAAATCTAAAAAAATTCAAAAAAATCTAAATTTTTTTTGTGGCAAACATTGACCAATTTTTTGAGTGCTTGCCAAGTTTCATTAGGGAATGACATTTGTGGAAGTCATGGCAAAAAAAATAAATCAATGCTCCAAAATTTCTTTTTTTGCCACGACTTCCACGAATGTCATTCCATTATGAAACTTGGCAACCACTCAAAACATTGGTCAATGTTTACCACCAAAAAAATTTAGATTTTTTTGAATTTTTCTAGATTTTACTGTTCATGCTAAGATCATATGAGCTAAAACTGAGATGGGGACTTTCCAACACTTTTGTCAAGAGTGAAAATGACATGCACATATAGGTGATGTTTTTTTGAACATTTTGATATCTTATTTGAATAATTTTTTTTCAGTTGGTATGAATTTGTTATGAATTTTTCAAAGTGGCGGCCAAAGGGTCAAAGGGCAAAAGCATAAGAATTGCAAAGTGGCTTGGACTGAACAGGTGAGTTTCTTAAATTAGGGGTAAAACACACGAGTGGGACACAACTAGGGGCATAAAACTAATTATCCCAACTTTTTTAATACACGAGAAACATTTTTTAAATAATTATATTTTTAATACACGGTACACATTTTTTGAATATCCTATGAACATCTTTTTGATAACCAATGAAAATATTTCAACACCCAAGGAATGTTTTTGATACACAATGAACCTTATTTAAAGATACAATGAACACATTTAAACACCCAATGAACATTAATTTTCCGAAATACATGATAAACATTTTTCAAATACACTATGGGAAACAAGTCACACAATTAAGCAAAAACAAAAGACAAACATAAGAAACAAAAAATAAAAAGAAAACGAAAATGAAAATGAAAAAGCAAAAAAGAAAAAAAATAGAAACAAAAAACAAAAAAAAATGAAAAGGACAAAAAATAGGATCCTAAACCTATCGACTACGCAACACAGCATGTGCTATAGCACTAGAAAAAAAGAACATACTTTCAGCGGGCGCGACTATGTCTCGCTGCTGCTGCTGCTGCTACTACTACTATAACAGGCTGGAATTGGGTTTCCCCCTAAAACCAGCTAAAAAACTCGGCAAATAAAGAAATTCAAAAAAATGTTTCAAAATATTAAATATTCTTGCAAAAATGTTCCTAAATTTAGGAAGTGCCCCAGTTTTTAAAAACTATTCATAAATAAAAATATGTTCACAATACTTATTTTTTAATGAATTTCAAAAATATTCATGAACTTAAAAAAGATTGAAACATTAAAAAATGTTCACCCATTTAAATGTTTTTGAATTACTAAAAGGTTATAGAATATGAAAAATATTCTCAAGTTATAAAAGGTCATAGATGACAAAAATGTTTGCAAATTTCAACAATTGTGCCCCAATTTCAAAAAATTCCACACAATTTTAAAACATTTGGATTTTGAAAAGAGTAAAATACACTGGCAGTCCTAAAAGTATTCAAAGTGTGTCAAGTAGGTCCTAAAAGTTTGAAAATGCTCATTTAGGTCCTATATGTTTGTAAGTCATTCATAGCGGATCCTTTCGGTGTCTGACCAAGCCGCATGTGGTGTCCCCTCTTGCGATGTTCAGCTCGATGTAGGCAGATCCGCTCTTGAGCGGAAAAGCAAACTTACTACCTCTTATCGATCCACCGGCAATAGAAAGCTAGCCTCTAGCCATCCGATCCGCTCCTCATCAATTCAGAAATGACTGGCAACAGACGCAATAATATGCACGTATAAAACATCCGTTGATAGAATTTATTTATCGATCTTCGTAGCTGGAAACACAATGCATATGTCGCTTCTTTCAGTTGCAGCCAGAGAACACTGGCAAGTACACCATCCTGACAAACACGTACGCCTTATGCATGGCGAGGAGCCGCAAAGTGTGAGGAGGAGAAAAGAAGACGGGCCACAAGTGAGAAGGACAAGCCTACCAGGGGGTCTTGGCAAAATATTGCCTATGTGGCGTGAGTCAACAAGCCACGTGGACTGGTCAGCCGCATATAGGACCAGCAGTGAACCACTTACATACATATAGGACCTAGATGTGTGTTTTCAAACTTTTAGGACCTACTTGGCACACCTCGAATACTTTTAGGACCGCCAATGTATTTTACTCTTTTTAAAATATCAATAATTGAAAGTAGGGAAATGGAAAAAAAAGAAAAGAGAAAATGAAAAGAATAAAGCATAAAAACTAAAAAGAATTGGTAAAACCAAGAAACTGACAAAGAAGGTTATAGGACCTTCCAGAAACCGGTGGTAATAGGAGCCTGGACCCCACTGGGCTGGCCCATATAGCTGCTCTGGTGCATCAGGGTTGTGCGGTTGCTTCACAGGCCCCGCCCTACATGTTAAATAGGATTGGCCATCATACCCTGTTGGCCCATGGTCAATTGGACCAAGGAGATGACAACCAAGCCTCAAATTGATTTTTTTAAACCCAGCCTCAAATTGATTTTATGCTCGAATGTTTGGATGGGGTCCACTTTAAAACAAAGTTTGGACACAGGCACTACATATGCAAGTTGCACCTAATATATTTTGTAAATAAAGATAGGAGAACGGACAATACAACTGCCCATCAATTTTGAACATAAATATAGGACCTAGTTGACACATGTAAATTCTTTCAATAGTCATTATATCATGCATTATGTTTTAATCATATGTACAGATCACTCCATGAAATATGTACGGGCGCAGCAGCATGCGCCATCTTAATATTGTATGTTAGTGATACCTTGGGCAATTCCCAATTCCTCCAATAGAGGTAGGTATCAGTCCGGTATTAGAGAATCTCTAGCCCTTCCTCCAAAGTCTCTTCACTCCTAAAAAAAACTTGTTTGTAGAACCAATCCCCATATATCCCTTCAAAAGCTCAATCATTACAAAATGTCAGAATTGTTGGAAATATGCCCTAGAGGAAATAATAAAATGGTTATTATCATATTTCCCATTCATGACAAATGTTTATTATTCATGCTAGAATTGTATTGACCGGAAACTTAAATACATGTGTGAATACATAAACTATACCGTGTCCCTAGTAAGCCTCTACTAGACTAACTCGTTGATCAAAGATGCTTATGGTTTCCTGACCACAAACATGAGTTGTCATTTGATAACGGGATCACATCATTAGGATAATGATGTGATGGACAGACCCAGCTGTGAGCTTAGCATCAGATCGTTTAGTTATTTGCTACAACTTTCTTCATGTCAAGTATCAGTTCCTTAGACCATGAGATCATGTCACTCCCGGATACCAGAGGAATACTTTGTGAGCTATCAAACGTCACTTCATAACTAGGTGATCATAAAGGTGCTCTACAGGTATCTCTGAAGGTGTCTGTGGAGTTGCATGGATCGAGACTGGGATTTGTCATTCCGTGTGACGGAGAGATATCTCTGGGCCCTCTCGGTAATACAACATCACAAGAAGCTTCATGTGGCTAATGAGTTTAGTCACGGGATCTTGTATTACGGAACGAGTAAAGAGACCTGCTGGTAACGAGATTGAACTAGGTATGGAGATACCGACGATCGAATCTCGGCAAGTAACATATCACCGGACAAAGGGAATTGCATACGGGATTGACTGAATCCTCGACATCGTGGTTCAATCGATAAAGATCTTCGTTGAATATGTAGGAACCAATATGGGCATCCAGGTCCCGGTATTGGTTATTGACCGGAGAGGTGTCTCGGTCATGTCTACATGATTCTCGAACCCGTATGGTCGCACGCTTAACGTTCGGTAGCACTAGGGTAATGTTGAGATATTAATAGTGGAAAGTACGAAGGTTGTTCGGAGTCCTAGATGGGATCCGGGATATCACGAGGAGCTCCAGAATGGTCCGGAGGTAAAGATTTATATATGGGAAGTCATATGTTGGGTTACGGAAAAATTTGGTTTTTTGGGTATTGTACCGGGAAGGTTCTAGAAGGTTCCCGGGGTTCCACCGTGGGCCCAACGACCCAGGAAGGGCCACATGGACCGAGGGGTGGGGCTACAGCCCACATAGTCTGGCCGCACCCTTCCCCAAGGCACAAATCGTTTAAATCTAGAGATAAGGTCTTATCTCTAAATTTAAAGGGTTGGATCTAGAGATAAGATGTTATCTCCAAGTTTAAAGGGATTTCTCCTTTGTGGCCGGCCCTAGGAGGGTTTTGGATGCCCTCCCCTGCCCCCTAGCCTATATAAAGAAGGGGGAGGCGCATGGGGCAGCCACCCCTTCACCCTTGCCCATTGCCTCTCCCAACTTCTCCCACGTTTCTCCGGTACGCGCTTGGCGAAGCCCTACCGGAATTCCGCTGCCACCACCACCACCTCGCCATTGGGCTGGTCCCGATCTCATCTACCTCGTCTCCCTCGCTTGCTGGATCAAGAAGGAGAGGACGCCATCGAGCTGAACATGTGCTAAACTCGGAGGTGCCGTCCGTTCGGCGCTAGATCGGTTGGATCATGATTGGATCGTGAAGAGTACGACTACATCAACCGTGTTTTATATGCTTCCGCTTTTGGTCTACAAGGGTATGTAGACACACTCCCCTCTCATTGCTATGAATCTCCTGGATTAGATCTTGGGTGTTCGTAGGAAACTTTTTGATTTTCATGCTTCGTTCCCCATCAGTGGCATCATGAGCTAGGTCTATGCGTAGATGATATGCACGAGTAGAACACAAAAATGTTGTGGGCGTTGATGTTCAGATTGCTTACCTCCCTTGTCTTATTTGGATTCGGCGGTATTGTGGGATGAAGCGGCTCAGACCAACCTTACTTGTCCTCGCACAAGAGACCGGTTCCACTGACTGGCATGCAACTTGTATTGCATAAAAGTGGATTTGTGGGTGTCTGTCTCTCCCACTTTAGTTGAATCTGATTTGACAAAGGCGGTCCTTGTAGAAGGTTAAAAGGCAACTTGTATATCACCATTGTGGTTTTGCGCAGATAAGAACGGTTCTTATAGTTTGCCATAGCAGCCACGTAAAAATTGCAACAACAATGTAAAGGACGTCTAACTTGTTTTTCCAGGGCATATTGTGATGTGGTATGGCCAAAATGTGATGTGATATATATTGATGTATGAGATGATCATGTTTTGTAATAGGTTCATGACTTGCATGTCGATGAGCGGCAACCGGCAGGAGCCATAGGGTTGTCTTTAATTTATTGTATGACCTGCGTGTCAACTATTAACCGCCATGTAATTGCTTTACTTTATCGCTATGCATTAGCAATAGTCGTAGAAGCAATAGTTGGCGGAGACAACCACATGATAGCACGATGATGGAGATCATGGTGTCATGCCGGTGACGATGGAGATCATGCCGGTGCTTTGGAGATGGATCAAAAGCAGAAAGATGATGATGGCCATATCATGTCACATATTGATTGCATGTGATGTTTATCTTTTTATGCATCTTATTTTGCTTAGGATGATGGTAGCATTATAAGATGATCCCTTCACTTAATATCAAGATAAAAGTGTTCTCCCTAAGTATGCACCGTTGCGAAAGTTCATCATTTCGAAGCACCTCGTGATGATCAGGTGTGATAGACTCTTCATTCACATACAATGGGTGTAAGCCAGTTTTACACATGCAGAATACTTGGGTTAAACTTGACGAGCCTAGCATGTACAGACATGGCCTCGGAACACGGAGGACCGAAAGGTCGAACATGAGTCATATAGTGGATACGATCAACATGGAGATGTTCACCATTGATGACCACCCCATCTCACGTGATGATCGGACATGGGTTGGTTCATTTGGATCATGTAACACTTAGACAACTTGAGGGGTGTTGATTTAAGTGGGAGTTCACTAAGTAATTTGATTAACTAAACCAATTATCATGAACATAGTCTAAATGTCTTTGCAAAACTTATGTTGTAGATCAATGACTCGCGTTGTAGCTCCCCTGAATTTTAATGCGTTTCTAGAGTAAGAAAAGTTGAAAGATGATGGAAGCAACTATGCAGAAGAGCAGAGACTTGCGGCGGCAGAAAAAGTGTTTCGGGGCTCCCTCTGGTACATTGGGAATATTTGTGAATTTATAGAGGCGGAATTAGGTCAAGAGGTGCCACGAGGGGCCCACAAGCCTGGGGAGCGCCCCCCCTGGGGCGCGCCTCCCGAGCTTGTCGCTCCCTCGTGGCTCTTCAGGTCTTCTCCCGAGCCTTCTAGAGTCTCTTCTGGTCCAGAAAAAATTAATTCAAATTTTTTTCTTTGTTGGGACTCCGTTTGATATTGATTTTCTGAAAAGCCAAAAACAAGCAGAAAACAGCAACTGGCACTGGGCACTAGGTTAATAGGTTAGTCCCAAAAAATGATATATAATGGCATATAATTGCATATAAAACATCCAAGATTGATACTATAATAGTATGGAACAATAACAAATTATAGATACGTTGGAGACGTATCAAGCATCCCCAAGCTTAATTCCCGCTCGTCCTCGAGTAGGTAAATGATAAAAACAGAATTTTTGATGTGGAATGCTACCTAACATGTTCATCATGTATTATTCTTTCAAGGTATGAATATTGAGATCCGAATGATTCAAAGCAATAGTCTATAATTTGATATAAAGACATCAATACTCAGGCATATTAACAAACAATCATGTCTTTCAAAATAAAAATGCTAAAGAACGTTATCTCTACAAAATCATATAGTCATGTCATGCTCCATCTTCTTAACATAAAGTATTTATCATGCACAACCCTGGAGACAATCAAGCAATTGGTTCATACTTTTTAACGCGCTTCAGCTTTTTCAACCTCAACGCAATACATGAGCGTAAGCCATGGACATAGCACTATGGGTGGAATAGAATGTGGTGATAGAGATTAATAAGGGGAAGTCAAAAAAATAAGATAGTCTCCCAACGACGCGGCTAATCAACGGGCTATGGAGATGCCCATCAATTGATGTCAATGAGAGGAGTAGGGATTGCCATGCAACGGATGCACTAGGAGCTATAAATGTATGAAAGCTCAAAATAAAAACTAAGTGGGTGTGCATCCAACTTGCTTGTTCACGAAGACCTCAGGCATTTGAGGAAGCCCATCATCGGAATATACAAGCCAAGTTCTATAATGAAAAATTCCCACTAGTATATGAAAGTGAAAACATAGGAGACTCTCTATATGAAAAACATGGTGCTACTTTGAAGCACAAGTGTGGAAAAGGATAGTAACATTGCCCCTTCTCTCTTTTTCTCTCATTTTGTTTGGTGGGCTCTTTTTGGCCTCTCTTTTTTTTCTTTTTCTTTTTATTTCCTCACTGGGACAATGCTCTAATAATGATGATCATCACACTTCTATTTACTTACAAGTCAAAATTACAACTTGATACTAGAACAAATATGACTCTATATGAATGCCTCTGGCAGTGTACCAGGATGTGCAATGATGCTAGCGTAACATGTACGAAAATGATGAACGGTGGCTGAGCCACAAATACTATGCCAGCTATATGATCATGCAAAGCAATATGACAATGATGATGTGTGCCATATAAACAGAACGGTGGAAGTTGCATGGCAATATATCTCGGAATGGCTATGGAAATGCCATAATAGGTAGGTATGGTGTCTGTTTTGAGGAAGATATAAGGAGGCTTATGTGTGATAGAGCGTATCATATCACGGGGTTTGGATGCACCGACGAAGTTTGCACCGACTCTCGATGTGAGAAAGGACAATGCACGGTACCGAAGAGGCTAGCAAATTGTGGAAAGGTGAGAGTGCGTATAATCCATGGACTCACATTAGTCATAAAGAACTCACATACTTATTGCTAAAGTTTATTAGCCCTCGAAGCAAAGTACTACTACGCATGCCCCTAGGGGGGAGGTTGGTAGGAGTTAACCATCGCGTGCCCCCGACCGCCACGCAAAGGAAGACAATCAAGAATAAATCATGCTCCAACTTCTTAGCATAACGACAGACCATACGTGCATGCTTCGGGAATCACAAACCTTAACACCAATATTCTTACTAAACCACAATTATCCACTAGTACCTCCCACACATTACCATCTTAATATCGCAAAACTATTGCAAGGAATCAAACTTATCATATTCAGTGATCTACATGAAAGTTTTTATTATATCCTTCTTCAATACCAATCATATTAGGACCAATTTCATAACCCGTGCATATTACCATTACTATTTATTAGACTCTCAAAAAGATATAAGTGAAGCATGAGAGTGCAACTATTTCTTTAAAATATAACCACCGCCGTGCTCTAAAACATATAAGTGAAGCACTAGAGCAACTGCCTAGCTCAAAAGATATAAGTGAAGCACATAGAGCATTCTAACAAATCATGAATAATGCGTGTCCCTCTCAAAAAGGTGTGTTCGATAAAGATGATTGTGGCAAACTAAAATGCAAACAAAGCAAAGACCACTATAATACACTACGCTCTAAGCAAAACACATATCATGTGATGAATAATAATATAGCTCCAAGTAAGTTACCGATGGTTTGTAAACGAAAGAGGGGATGCCATCCGAGGCATCCCCATGCTTAGACGCTTGGGTCTTCCTTGAATTTTACCTTGGAGTTCCTTGGGCATCCCCAAGCTTAGGGTCTTGCCACTCCTTATTCCTTCATCCATCGCGATCTCACCCAAAACTTGAAAACTTCAGCACACAAAACTCAACAGAAATCTCGTGAGATCCCTTAGTATAATAAGAAATCATAAACTTTAGGTACTGTTATGAACCCATTCATATTTTATTATTGTATAATACCTACTGTATTTTAACTTCACCATGACTTATACCCCCCGATATAATCCATAGATTCATCAAAACATGCAAACTATGCAACGAAAACAGAATCTGTCTAAAACAGAACAGTCTATAATGATCTGAAGAAACATCATAATTCTATAACTCCAAAAATTCTGAAAAATTAGGACAACGTAGAAAATTTGTATACCAATACTTTTTAAAAATTTCAAGAATTTATCACGCTCCAGCGAATTATAGAAATTCCAACACTGGGCGGAAAAGTTTCTGTTTTCAAAAAGCATCAATCATACTATCATCCAAATCATCCCAATGGCTTTACTTGGCACAAAACACTAATTAAAAGATAAAAACACAACCATAACAGTAGCTATAATTGTGTGAACACATAAAACAGAAAATAGAAGGGTTGGGTTGTCTCCCAACAAGCTCTTCCTTTATAGCCATTAAGATAGGCTTTGAGATTTCAATGATGCTCACGTAAAAGATAAGAATTGAAGCACAAAGAGAGCATCATGTAACATGTGACAAACACATTTAAGTCTAACATACTTCCTATGCATAGGCATTTTATAGGAAAACAAATTATTAAGACAAGCAATATCTAGCATATGCAAATAGGAAGAATGAAGCATTAATAATTTCAGCACAAAGAGAGGTAATTTAGTGACATGAAAGTTTCTACAACCATATTCTCCTCTCTCATAATAATTACATGTAGGATCATATTCAAATTCAACAATATAGCTATAACATAAAATATTCTCTCTATGATCCACATGCATAATAGTTTTACAAGCTTCCAAGATAGTGGGATTAACATCAACTAAAGTCATGACCTTCCCAAACCCATTTTTATCACAAATTTCATAAGATTGAACACTCTCCAAATATGTGGGATTCCTTTTACCTAAAGTTGACACTCTTCCAAACCCACTTTTAATAGTATTGCAAATATCATTATCAATAATAGATTCATCATGAAGCTCAAATGAATTTTCAAGATCAAAAGAAGCATCATAATTATCACCCCAATCATCATCATTAGCACAATTGATATTCATAAAATTTATACTAATAACATTGCAATCATGCTTTTCGTTCAATAAATATATCCCAATAGCATTTTCTTTAATCACTTCTTCATCATTGGCTATTGATTTACAATAAGCAGCAAGTTTGAAAAGATTGGCAAGTGGATGATGATCCATATTTATCTTAATTTTGTGTTTTATTTCTGTTTTATGAGTATCAAAGATACGGATAGCATGACTAGGAAAATAAAAAGTAGAACAAGTAAATGATAGTTTGAGTGAAGGTACTTGATAGGTTTGGGTGATGTCTCCCCGGCAACGGCGCCAGAAATTCTTCCTGCTACTTGTGAGTTGCGTTGGGATTTCCTCAAAGAGGAGAGGATGATGCAGTACAGTAGAGATAAGTATTTCCCTTAGTTAAGAACCAAGGTTATCAATCCAGTAGGAGAACCACACAGAACCTCGTTAGCAGCACCTACACACACACAAGCAAATACTTGCACCCAACGCGAACAAGAGGGTTGTCAATCCCCTTGGCGGTTACTTGCAAGAATTATTTCTGATAGTGATAGATAGATAAGTAAATTGCAAAACAAAATAAAGGAAATAAAATTGCAGCAAGGTATTTTTGGATTTTATATATGATAGATAAATGACCCGGGGGCCATAGTTTTCACTAGAGGCTTCTCTCTCGAACACATAGCATACGGTGGGTGAACAAATTACTGTTGGGCAATTGATAGAAAAGCGCATAGTTATGATGGATTCATGGCAATGATCATGTATATAGGCATCACGTCCGAGACAAGTAGACCGACTCCTGCCTACATCTACTACTATTACTCCACCCATCGACCGCTATCCAGCATGCATCTAGGGTATTAAGTATAAAACAGAGTAACGCCTTAAGCAAGATGACATGATGTAGACAAAGTAAACTCAAGCAATATGAATAAACCCCATCGTTTTATCCTTAATGGCAACAATACAAATACGTGTCTTGTCCCCTACTTTGTCACTGGGATAGAGCACCGCAAGATTGAGCCCATTACAATGCACCTCTCCCATTGCAAGATAAATCAATCTAGTTGGCCAAACCAAACGGATAGATCAGAGAGAAATACAAAGCTATAACAATCATGCATAAAAGAGTTTAGAGAAGACTCAAATATTTCTCATGAATAATCTGATCATAAACCCACAATTCATTGGATCCCAACAAACACACCGTAAAAGAAGATTACATCGGATAGAACTCCAAGAAGATCGAGGAGAATATGGTATTGAAGATCAAAGAGAGAGAAGAAGCCATCTAGCTACTAGCTATGGACCCGTAGGTCTGTGGTAAACTACTCACGCATCATCGGAAGGGCAGCAAGGTTGATGAAGAAGCCCTTCGTGATCGATTCCCCCTCTGGCAGATCATCGGAAAAGGCCTCCAGATGGGATCGCGGAAGAACAGAGACTTGCGGCGGCGGAAAAAGTGTTTTGGGGCTCCCTCTGGTATATTGGGAATATTTGTGAATTTATAGAGGCAGAATTAGGTCAAGAAGTGCCAGGAGGGTCCCACAAGCCTGGGGGGCGCCCCCCCGGGGCGCGCCTCCCGAGCTTGTCGCTCCCTCGTGGCTCTTCAGGTCTTCTCCCCAGCCTTCTAGGGTCTCTTCTGGTCCAGAACAAATTAATCCAAAGTATTTTCTTCGTTTGGACTCCGTTTGATATTGATTTTCTGAAAAGCCAAAAACAAGCAGAAAACAGCAACTGGCACTGGGCACTAGGTTAATAGGTTAGTCCCAAAAAATGATATATAATGGCATATAATTGCATATAAAACATCCAAGATTGATACTATAATAGCATGGAACAATCAAAAATTATAGATACGTTGGAGACGTATCATGGAGAGGGCAAGTCACTTGTTGGAAACAATACATACCGATGTATGCGGTCCGATGAGTGTTGAAGCACGCGGTGGATATCATTATTTTCTTACCTTCACTGACGATTTGAGTAGATATCGGTATATTTACTTAATGAAACACAAGTCTGAAACATTTGAAAAGTTCAAGGAGTTTCAGAGTGAAGTAGAGAATCATCGTAACAAGAAAATAAAATTTCTACAATCTGATCATGGAGGAGAATATTTGAGTTACGAGTTTGGCGCACATTTAAGACAATGTGGAATTGTTTCACAACTAACGCCGCCTGGAACACCACAGCGTAATGGTGTGTCCGAACGTCATAATCGTACTTTATTGGATATGGTGCGTTCTATGATGCCTCTTAGCGATTTTCCATTATCGTTTTGGGGTTATGCATTAGAGACAGCCGCATTCACTTTAAATAAGGCACCGTCTAAATCCGTTGAGACGACACCGTATGAATTATGATTTGGCAAGAAACCTAAGCTGTCATTTCTTAAAGTGTGGGGATGTGACGCTTATGTCAAGAGGCTTCAGCCTGATAAGCTCGAACCCAAAGTAGAAAAGTGTGTCTTCATAGGATACCCTAAAGAGACCATTGGGTATACCTTCTATCACAGATTCAAGGGCAAGATCTTTGTTGCCAAGAATGGGTCCTTTCTAGAGGAGTTTCTCTCGAAAGAAGTGAGTGGGAGGAAAGTAGAACTTGATGAGGTAATCGTACCTTCTCTCGAACTGGAGAGTAGCACATCACAGAAGGTAGTTCCTGTGATGCCTACACCAATCGGAGAGGGAAGCTAATGATTGTGATGATGAAACTTCGGATCAAGTTACTACTGAGCATCGTAGGTCGACCATGACACATTCTGCACCAGAGTGGCACGGTAATCCTGTCCTGGAAGTCATGTTGTTAGACAACGGCGAACCTATGAACTATGAAGAAGCGATGATGAGCCCGGATTCCGACAAATGGCTTGAGGCCATGAAATCCGAGATAGGATCCATGTATGAGAACCAAGTATGGACTTTGGTAGATTTACCCGATGACCGGCAGGCCATTGAGAACAAATGGATCTTTATGAAGAAGACAAACGCTGATGGTAATGTCACCGCCTATAAAGCTCGACTTGTCGCAAAGGGTTTTCAACAAGTTCAAGGAGTTGACTACGATGAGACCTTCTCACCCATAGCGATGCTGACGTCTGTTAGGATTATGTTAGCAATTGCTGCATTTTACGATGATGAAATCTGGCAGATGGATGTGAAAACCGCGTTCCTTAATGGTTTCCTTAAGGAAGAGTTGTATATGATGAAACCGGAAGGTTTTATTGATCCTAAGGATGCTAATAAGGTGCAAGCTCCAGCGATCCATCTATGGACTAGTGCAAGCATCTCGGAGTTGGAATACACGCTTTGATGAGGTGATCAAAACTTTTGGTTTTATACAAACTTATGGTGAAGTTTGTATTTACAAGAAAGGGAGTGGGAGCTCTGTAGCATTTCTATTATTATATGTGGATGACATATTATTGGTTGGAAATGATATAGAATTTCTGGAAAGCATAAAAGGTTATTTGAACAAGAGTTTTTCAATGAAAGACCTAGGTGAAGCTGCTTACATATTGGGCATCAAGATCTATAGAGATAGATCAAGACGCCTAATAGGACTTTCACAAAGCACATACCATGACAAGATTTTGAAAAATTCAAAATGGACCAGTCGAAGAAGGGGTTCTTGCCTGTGTTGCAAGGTGTGAAGTTGAGTAAGACTCAAAGCCCGACCACGGCAGAAGAAAGAGAAAGGATGAAAGTCGTCCCCTATGCCTCGGCCATAGGCTCTATAATGTATGCCATGCTGTGTACCAGACCTGATGTGTGCCTTACCATGAGTCTGGCTGGGAGGTACCAAAGTGATCCAGGAGTAGATCACTGGACAGCGGTCAAAAATATCCTCAAGTAACTAAAGAGGACTAAGGACATGTTTCTCATTTATGGAGGTGATGAAGAGCTCGTCGTAAAGGGTTACGTCGATGCTACCTTCGACACAGATCCGGATGACTCTAAGTCTCAAACCGGATACGTATTTATTTTGAATGAAGGAGTGGTCAGTTGGTGCAATTCCAAGCAAAGTGTCGTAGCGGGATCAACATGTGAAGCGGAATATATAGCTGCTTCGGAAGCAGCACAAGACGAAGTCTGGATGAGGGAGTTCATATCCGATCTGGGAGTTGTGCCTAGTGCATCGAATCCAATGACTATTTTTTGTGCCAACACTGGTGCAATTGCCATTGCCAAGGAACCCAGGTTTCACAAGAAGACCAAGCACATCAAGCGCCGCTTCAACTCCATTCGTAATTACATTAAGGATGGAGACATAAAAATTTGCAAAGTACACACTGATCTGAATGTGGCAGACCCGTTGACTAAACCTCTTCCACCAGCAAAACATGATCAGCACCAGGACTCCATGGGTGTTAGATTCATAACTATGTAAACTAGATTATTGACTCTAGTGCAAGTGGGAGACTGTTGGAAATATGCCCTAGAGGCAATAATAAAATGGTTATTTTCATATTTCCCGTTCATGATAAATGTTTATTATTCATGCTAGAATTGTATTGATCGGAAACTTAAATACATGTGTGAATACATAAACTATACCGTGTCCCTAGTAAGCCTATACTAGACTAGCTCGTTGATCAAAGATGGTTATGGTTTCCTGACCATAGACATGACTTGTCATTTGATAATGGGATCACATCATTAGGAGAATGATGTGATGGACAGACCCACCCGTGAGCTTAGCATCAGATCGTTTAGTTATTTGCTACAACTTTCTTCATGTCAAGTATCAGTTCCTTAGACCATGAGATCATGTCACTCCCGGATACCCGAGCAATACTTTGTGCGCTATCAAACGTCACTTCGTAACTAGGTGATCATAAACGTGATCTACAGGTATCTCCGAAGGTGTCTGTGGAGTTGCATGGATCGAGACTGGGATTTGTCACTCCGTGTGACGGGGAGATATCTCTGGGCCCTCTCGGTAATACAACATCACAAGAAGCTTCATGTGGCTAATGAGTTTAGTCATGGGATCTTGCATTACGGAACGAGTAAAGAGACTTGCTGGTAACGAGATTGAACTAGGTATGGAGATACTGACGATCGAATCTCGGGCAAGTAACATATCGCCGGAGAAAGGGAATTGCATACGGGACTGACTGAATCCTCGACATCGTGGTTCAACCGATAAAGATTTTCGTTGAATATGTAGGAACCAATATGGGCATCTAGGTCCCGCTATTGGTTATTGACAGGAGAGGTGTCTCGGTCGTGTCTACATGATTCTCGAACCCGTAGGGTCGCACGCTTAACGATCGGTAGCGCTAGGGTAATGTTGAGATATTAATAGTGGAAAGTACGAGGTTGTTTAGAGTCCCGGATGGGATCCGGGATATCACGAGGAGCTCCGGAATGGTCCGGAGGTAAAGATTTATATATGCGAAGTCATATTTTGGGTTCCGGAAAAAGTTCGGTTTTTTTGGTATTGTACCGGGAAGGTTCTAGAAGGTTCCGGGGGTTCCACCGTGAGGCCCAACGACCCGGGAAGGGCTCACTTGGACTGAGGGGTGGGGTTTCAGCCCACATGGTCTGGCCGCACTCTTCCCCAAGGCACAGATCGTTTAAATCTAGAGATAAGGTCTTATCTCTAAATCTGAAGGGATTTCTCCTTTGTGGCCGGCCCTAGGAGGGTTTGGACGCCCTTCCCTGCCCCCTAGACTATATAAAGAAGGGGGAGGCGCATGGGGGCAGCCACCCCTTCACCCTTGCCCATTGCCTCTCCCAACTCCTCCCACGTTTCTCCGGTACGCGCTTGGCGAAGCCCTGCCGGAATTCCGCTGCCACCACCACCACCTCGCCGTTGGGCTGGTCCCGATCTCTCACCTCCACCACTACCCTTCCCATGTCATTGAAACTCTAATGGTTGCTAAGGGCTTGATAGAAGGTATGCTAAGTGGCTTGATAGAAAAAGTATGGGAGGTACCCCTCCACTCATATGCCTCACATTAATAGTTCAATATCAAAATAATGACCTCACAATGCAAATTGAACAAATTTGTTGTCCACATAATCATTGTTCAGGAAATCGGTAACTGGTAGCTACTCGGCCTCTTGGGAGTAGCGATTATTTGGTGAATCGGCCTATTAACTGGATTAATCGGTCGACCATTAATCGGTAGATTAAATAGGAACTTGCCAACATATATCTTGTTTTTTAAGTATTATACCATACTCTCATGCTCTCAGCTATGTAATATACAAAAATATGCTACTGTTTGGTCGAACCCTAGCTATTGAGGAGCGAGAGAGGGATGTGAGGGGTTACGGGCCAAAATTTTGGGCTCTGTTTGCCCACAAGTTAATGGGCCAGCAGCGATTAATCGGCCTAACAACTGATTAATCGGTCTGACAGGCCAATTAATCGGCCTGACAAGTTAACTCGATGAATAGGTGTTATTCGATTCGGCCACCCTACGAGTAACGATTAACTGGCCCGTTAACGGATTAATCGGATGAATTCTTGAACAGTGCACATAATTATATACATGCATTTCTAATCTTTGGAGAGATCTAGAAAGAACGTAATTGGACGATGTTCCATGGTGTAAGCTTAGAGTGGATGGTGTGTAGGAGCTCATCATGCATGAGAGGGCTGTCTTTGAAGCTCATGCAAACGACCTATGAAGCATGCTATATTTGACCATTGATGTTCATTAGTTTTTTCTAAAAGGTGTTTTTAATAACTTATAATGTAGAATCATATTTAAAAAATAAAGAGGGGACACAAAACACAATGAGCATACACCCGGCTTCGACATAGCCATAGAAGACCAACACTATGCCTAGGCGGAGGAAAAAAGGAAGAAAGAAAAAGAGCAACAATAATCCCTGTCGAGCAGTTGCAGCCACCGAAAATGATGTAACGACATATGGTCCAGACGTGATATCTACGTGAGCTGCAAACCATGCACACACCAAGCAAATTGACAATTACTGAGCCATTGATCATTGGGAGAGAGAAGATTCGACCACTGAAATGCAACCTGGGAGACAATCCGGTAATCCCATGCTTTCGTCACCAATGTGTTTCAGTGGTAAATCTGGGCACCCAAGACAATACACCATGAGCTGTCACTATCCCGCCAAGGCAACGATTATCACTGGCAAATTGCCACAAACCATCT
Organism: Elymus sibiricus; assembly: GCA_039707655.1. NCBI lineage: Eukaryota > Viridiplantae > Streptophyta > Magnoliopsida > Poales > Poaceae > Elymus > Elymus sibiricus. The sequence goes on along the minus strand of CM077672.1, from coordinate 480,753,246 downwards.
TCGTAGCGTGACGTCTCAAAAAAGGATCTCCGCAACTTAGCGCCATGTTGTGCCTTGATACATCGGTCACCCAAAATAGGGCACTAGTGAGACAGGGAAGCGTCAGCTATAGCATGAACCTGCTATCATCCACTGGTACTCCTAACCAATGCAGCTACAAGCCGATGATCATAAGAGAGAAAAAGACACCATTGACTTCATCGTCCGATCCAAGAACGTCGGGACCTAGGGTTTCCCTAGGAAAAAAAGTAGGGGCGAATGGGAATTATGACTCCTTCAACAAGGTAATTGCGCCAAAAGACGTCGCACCATCATCGACCCGGAAAAAATTGTGCCGGAGAAAAGGGAACTTCATTTTTGTTTCTTTTGGCCACTCCTTCGCTGACCCCCATTTTCGTCTCTTCTTTTATGTTTTATTTCATTGTACTTGTAGGGTGTCTCTTTGGCAATAAATGACATCTCTGCTATTGTTTTGGCAAAACTCTCCCATATATGTACCCCCCCCCCCCCCCCCCCACAACCCCCCGGCGGTAAGGTGAAAAGAAATGCATGTCCACATGCTAACTACCCATTCAAACATGTATATTTGGAAATGCATGCTGCTTCATAAATCAATATTTTCATGTTGTTGGAATGTCTTTGTAGGAAAACTTTATTGATATCTTGGTGGACAACGAAACAGAGCAGCCAACGTGGTTCTTTATTAGCATACAGAATGTTATGCACTGGATCCTTAGTGATAACAATATACACAAGATGGGTGATTAGTAATTCTTTATCATTTCCCGTGTTCATTAATTTTACTTTGTTGAGGATAATATGCGGGGAGAAATTCAGCACTTCTCTCGCATTGGTTAGTTTTCATGATAAGTATCTTGTGTACGTCACATAAATATTTCCTTTCTCAATGTTAGACTAAACAGGTTCATTAGGTAAGTCGGAAGAGCTCCAGTACGATGCTATCATCAAAGAGCCGACTCCTAATGGACGAGATGGCGTTGCTTATTGTGATGACGACATGTCGTCAACAATATCTTCGGCATATTTAAGTGTACCTTGGAAAAAACTACAACAGGTAGGAATACATACTTTTAACAGTTGTTTGGCTAAGCATCTTTTCCTAGCCTTTGTTCTACACATTCTAGAATCTAGACCCATTTTCAGATCAATTTTGCTCTTATCATATGGAAACAGTGTCTGGATCTCTGGGAAAAATCTTTTAAATTAATGGACCTCCGAAAGATAGAGCTGTTATGAAGAAAATTTCTATAAAGGTTTATTGATATCATGCTATGCTACTACTGTAGCAAACTGATGAGGCTAGCTATATATAGGTAAAGTTGACAGTTTTGGTTGCTTCTATGTTTTTTACATATTTAATTTATTGAGAAGTAGATATTTTTTTTACTAATTTAGTATCTAATAATTCTAGCCCAAACTAAGTATTTCTTGTCGATATATCTTTAAATGAAAATTATCCATTTTCTTATCAAGATAATGGATTGTGAATTTAAATTTTTGTTCGCTGGAAATCTGTAAATAAAACCTGGTAGGGAAATGGGTAAATTTGCAATTAACTATATGTAGACTGTGTAGTCCAGTAGTACACCTCATGAGTGGTTCATTAAAACTACTGTTTTGTCCAGTAAACATTCTCATGAGTAATTCGTTAAAACAACGTTTGCTATTTCTGAGGCGATGTTTACACCATAATAACTACTCCCTCCGTCCCACAATATAAGACGCTCTTGCAAGCTATGTTAGTTTGCAAAAACGTCTTACATTATGGGACGGAGGGAGTATTTGTTCTTTTAACCTTCCGGCCGAAACCTCATACCAAGTAGTCCACACCTGTGGACAAGTCTTAATCATGTTCGAATGAAATTTACATCTTCTTGGTACTAAACATTGTTCATGTTATGCCCTTTGTCGCATGACATTGTAATAACTAAACTAGTGGGGCTGTGTACATTGATGATCTAAAAAGGATGACATGCATACTTCATTTGCGCGGAACATACGCCTGTATCTCCTGGTATTTATATTTTAGATGATATAAACTGCCTGATATTATGGAAGCCTGTTGGTACGTTGCTTTGGTTGTCCATTAATTGGTTAATCATTTAGATTGGTCGCTTCATTAATTCCAGGAGCTGAATGATCTGATGCTGTCACCGAGGGAGCAGAGAATGAACTCCCAATGGACTCATCCGGCTCGGGCGTCAAGAGAAAGGTGACTGATAGGCGCCGGCGCGCCGGCCAAAATTTCGGCCGGTCGCACCAGGCCCGTTCGATACGGTGATTTGTAGCCGTTCGTTCCTTATCCTTTGCCCCCTCCCTCACCGCTTCGCTTGGACCATGGTGGATTCCCTCGTGAGCAGACGCTAGCCAGCCATGGTTCCATCCCGCGCACCCATCCGGCGAGCTAGCCGCGCCCCCACGGCCGTCGACCCCGTAGCACAACGCGGGCGACGAGCTCCCTCGCAGACCACTCGCTTGCTTGTAGCATTTGTCGCTTCCAGCATCTCGAGCCTCCGTTTGTAGCTTTTCTCATCTGCAGGAAGCAGCAAAACAGGCAGTTCCAACGCCGGTGGTCCTTGATTCCAGCGCCGGTGGTCCTTGTTTCCAGCAAAACGCACGACGGTTGTAGCTCGGCGCATCTACGGCTGCAGCAAAAATGAATGGTGGCCTGGAGTGGCAGAGTTCTTCCAGCAATGGCAAACTCGGTTCCAGCATCTCACGCCTCCGGTTGTATCAATCACAATCGCCACTTCCAGCTTTGTGCTGTCCGGTTGCACTTGCAGCACTCTGTCGTCGCCGTGGAGGTCGCCGGGTTGTAGCAGCTGCCCCGGCAGTAGCTTTCCTTTTCGCCGGTGGAAGCTTTTTGAATAGACGGTTCCAGCATCCCATTCCGGTCGTTGCAGCATCCGCGCGTCGCTGCCCGTAGCATCCTGTGGTCCTGTGGACGCCGTCCCCGGCCATGGTGCACTGCCGGTTGCAGCTTCTGGTGATGCCGGTTCCAGCTCTGGCCGCAGCTGATTGCAGCACCACAGCTGATGGTGCAGACCCGCGGCGAGCCGGCGCAGCCCCACCTCCCCGCTGATATGGCGTCCACCACCGTCATAAAAAAAGCACGCAGCACCTGTAGCTGATTGTTGCGCATCGCGCAGTAGCAGAAAGAGGTCGGGTGGCTGAAGGTAGTCGGTTCTGGGGTGTTTTGAAGGGGCAGATGTGGTTCGCGGTGGCGGCAGGCCCGCCGCTGGTAGGAGATGAGCCGGACGAGAAGAACGGAGACAAGAGACGAGACAGTGGGGAATTTCTGCGGTGGAAAGATAAGAGAGAGGAGCGAGATAAGGATGGGAGGGTGTGGTGGTGAGTGGTGACGCACAGAACACGTGGAAGCGAGGGCGAGCGTGTGCGACCGGCCGAACGCTCGGCCGGCTCATTTTAAACGTTTACCCAAGAGAAAGGCAGATGATCGTGAGCACCCGGAGGCTGCACCGGGCGTTTGTCAAGAAATGGTGGACACTGACAGCACTAGTTTTGTGGAGGAAACTGAGCACGCGGCTCTCCCAGCTGGCAACAATCCGATAGCCATCGAAGAACTGGCTGACACGGACCACATTGCTCTACAGGAAACAATCCAAACCCACCACAGGTTGCCATCCGATAACAACGACCCGATGCCGGACGGAGGTGACCAAGACTGGAATTTGAACAACATCTTGGAGTTGGAAGATATAATTGACGTCGAGCTGACGCCCGTCGGAGCAGACGACAGCAGTGCAGACTCGGCCAGGTTCATCGCCGCCGGAATGCCACGTATTGCTGAGGAGTACCAGCAGGAGCCCACTGGAGACGTGGACGGCTACCGGGGTGATCTGCTGTTTAGCTTCGACGGTGCACTTGGAGATGATGAGTCCCCGCTAGCGGAAGCGAGCCAGCTGCAGCTTTGACGAGACAGTTGCCCGCCTCCGGCGATATAACGTGCCAATGTCGTGTTCTGCCTCGTTTGGAAGCGAGTTATTTCTAATTGTAGTGGAAGCAGGATTATGATCTTTGCAAAACTGATTCAGCTTCCATGACTTACGATGATGTAGACTTTTCTTTCGCTGCCTGGTGCACAAGAACTTTTAAGAATAACCACATGATCCTCCGCACGTCACTGCCGGAACTGGTTGCAATAAATTTTAATGACATTTGATTTTACGAAACATGGATATTTTGATTAATAACATGAGAAGTAGAACTAAAAATATATATAGTTAATTGTATAGTTGTAAAATATTTATTGTATGTTGAGGTGAGCCTTTTCCATGCATAATTACATATTGATGCTTCATGTTTGCATATCGAGAGAAATAGGTCAGTGCGGATTACCTATTAAGTTACACTATGAAGCAGGGTTACTGTATTTGCATAATTTCTCATAACAGATTCAACTTTCATGACGTATTTTTTAGACCTTTCTTTCAGAGTATATAGAATTAAACTATCCCAATTGGCGCTAAGGTTCCAAAAAATTACCTGTTTTTTAAAAAAAATTTTTACCTAAAACTACTGCAAAATTTGACATTAATTTCAAAAAAACTAATGACCGATTCAATTAAATTTGTCGTCATCTTCAAGCGATGCCGTCACGCGGCGATACTCAAGTCTACTCCAACTTCTACATCAACACACTTCCCCCAACCTCGTCCAAGCTCCGACGAGGCGAAGCCACCTCACCGACATGTCTTTTTCCGATGAAACTACCCATATCTTGCTGGGCACCGACGAGGCGAAGGCAAGACACCCAGTCCGACACCGACAAGGCGGACACCACTAGGCCGGGCAACAACGAGGCGAAGGCCGCGAATCTGTCTGAGCTGACGAGGCCAGACATCTGTTGGAAATATGCCCTAGAGGCAATAATAAAATGGTTATTATCATATTTCCCGTTCATGATAAATGTTTATTATTCATGCTAGAATTGTATTGATTGAAAACTTAAATACATGTGTGAATACATAAACTACACCATGTCCCTAGTAAGCCTCTACTAGACTAGCTCGTTGATCAAAAATGGTTAAGGTTTCCTAACCATAGACATGAGTTGTCATTTGATAACGGGATCACATCATTAGGAGAATGATGTTATGGACAGACCCAACCGTAAGCTTAGCATCAGATCGTTTAGTTATTTGCTATAGCTTTCGTCATGTCAAGTATCAGTTCCTTAGACCATGAGATCATGTCACTCCCGGATACCGGAGGAATACCTTGTGTGCTATCAAACGTCACTTCGTAACTGGGTGATCATAAAGGTGCTTTACAGGTATCTCCGAAGGTGTCTGTTGGGTTGCATGGATCGAGACTGGGATTTGTCACTTCATGTGACGGAGAGATACCTCTGGGCCCTCTCTGTAATACAACATCACACGAAGCTTCATGTGACTAATGAGTTTAGTCACGGGATCTTGTATTACGGAACGAGTAAAGAGACTTGCCGGTAACAAGATTGAACTAGGTATGGAGATACCGACGATCAAATCTCGGGCAAGTAACATATCGCCGGACAAAGGGAATTGCATACGGGATTAACTGAATCCTTGACATTGTGATTCAACCGATAAAGATCTTCGTGGAATTTGTGGGAATCAATATGGACATCCAGGTCCCGCTATTCATTATTTATTGGAGAGAAGTCTCAGTCATGTCTGCATGTTCCCGAACCCGTAGGGTCGCACGCTTAACGTTCGATAGTGCTAGGGTAGTAATGAGATATTAAGAGTGGAAAGTCCGAAGGTTATTCGGAGACCCGGATGGGATCCAGGATATCACGAGGAGCTCCGGAATGGTCTGGAGGTAAAGATTTATATATGGGAAGTCATATTTTGGGTTCCGGAAAAAGTTCGTTTTTTTCCGGTATTGTACCGGGAAGATTCTAGAAGGTTTCGGAGTGGGGCCCACCTGCATGGTGGGACCCACATGTAGTGGGGAAAGGCCCAACACCCCTGGTCTAGGCACACCAAGATCCCCCCTTACAAGGAATAGGATCATATCCCGAAGGAATAAAATCAAGATCCCTAAAAAAGGGGGATAGCAATCGGTGGGGAAAGGAAAGGAGGGATTTCCTTCCACCCCCCTTGACCAACGACCCTAGCGGCCTGGAGGGCAAGCCAATAGCCCCCTCCACGCCTATATAAAGGTGGGGAGGCATTGGGGGCAGCCCCGTTCCACCCTTGCCCGTCTCCCTCCCGTTATACCTCCTCCACCTCGCGCAGACGCTTGGTGAAGCCTTGCTGCAATTCCGCTGCTGCCATCATCACCATACCGCCGTGCTGGTTCCGATCTCATCTACCTCCTCTCCCTTGCTTGCTGGATCAAGAAGAAGAGGACGCCATCGAGCTGAATGTGTGCTAATCTCGGAGGTGCCGTCCGTTCGGCACTAGATCGGATTGGATCGCGATTGGATCGTGAAGAGTACGACTACATCAACCGCGTTATGACGCTAACGCTTTCGGTCTACGAGGGTATGTAGACACACTCCCATCTCGTTGCTATGCATCTCATAGATTAGATCTTGGGTGTTTCGTAGGAATTTTTTTGATTTTCATGCAACGTTCCCCATGAGTGGCATCATGAGCTAGGTCTATGCGTAGATGTATGTGCACGAGTAGAACACAAAGAAGTTGTGGGCGTTGATGTTCAAATTGCTTACTTCCTTTGTCTTATTTGGATTCAGTGGTATTGTGCGATGAAGCGGCTCGGACCAACCTTACATGTCCTCACACATGAGACCGGTTCCACTGTTTGACATGCAACTAGTATTGCATAAAAGTGGCTGGCGGGTGTCTGTCTCTCCTACTTTAGTTGAATCTGATTTGACAAAGGCGGTACTTGTAGAAGGTTAAAAGGCAACTTGAATATCACCGTTGTGGTTTTGCGTACATAAGAACGGTTCTTATAGTTTGCCCTAGCAGCCACGTAAAAATTGCAACAACAAAGTAGTGGACATCTAACTTGTTTTTGCAGGGCATGTTGTGATGTGGTATGGCCAAAACATGATGTGATATATGTTGATGTATGAGATGATCATGTTTTGTAATAGGTTCACGACTTGCATGTCGATGAGTACGGCAACCGGCAGGAGCCATAGGGTTGTCTTTAATTTATTGTATGACCTGCGTGTCAACTAAGAATGCCATGTAATTGCTTTACTTTATCGCTATGCGTTAGCAATAATTGTAGAAGCAATAGTTGGCGAGACAACCACGTGACTACACGATGATGGAGATCATGGTGTCATGCCGGAGACGATGGAGATCATGCCGGTGCTTTGGAGATGGAGATCAAAAGCACAAGATGATAATGACCATATCATGTCACATATTTTGATTGCATGTGATGTTTATCTTTTATGCATCTTATTTTGCTTAGGACGACGGTAGCATTATAAGATGATCCCTTCACTAAATTTCAAGAAAAAATGTGTTCTCCCTAAGTATGCATCGTTGTGAAAGTTCATCGTTTCGAAGCACCTCATGATGATCGGGTGTGATAAACTCTACGTTCGCATACAACAGGTGTAAGCCAGTTTTACACATGCGGAATACTTGGCTTAAACTTGACGAGCCTAGCATGTACAAACATGGCCTCGAAACACGGAGGACCGAAACATCGAACATGAGTCATATAATAGATATGATCAACATGGAGATGTTCACCATTGATGACCACCCCATCTCATGTGATGATCAGACATGGGTTGGTTGATTTGGATCATGTAACACTTAGACAACTTAAGGGATGTTGATTTAAGTGGGAGTTCATTAGTAATATGATTAATTGAACCAATTATCATGAACATAGTCTTAATGTCTTTGCAAAAATTATGTTGTAGATCAATGGCTCGCGCTGTAGTCCCCTGAATTTTAATGCGTTCCTTGAGAAATCTAAGTTGAAAGATGATGAAAGCAACTATATGGACTGGGTCCGTAATATGAGTATTATCCTCACTGCTGCACAGAAGGCTTATGTCCTTGATGCACCGCTTGGTGATGCACCCCCTCCAGTGTCGTCTGTAGATGTTGTGAACGTCTGGCAGACACGTTCTGATGACTACATGATAGTTCAGTGCACCATGCTTTACGGCTTAGAACCGGGGCTCCAAAGATGTTTTGAGCACCACAGAGCATATGAGATGTTCCAGGAGCTGAAATTGGTATTTCAGCTCATGCCCGGGTTGAGAGGTATGACTCCTCCGACAAGTTATTTAGCTGCAAGATGGTGGAGAATAGCTCCGTTAGTGAGCACGTACTCAAAATGTCTGGGTACTACAACCGCTTGAATCAGTTGGGAGTTAATCTTTCGGATGAAGTAGCGATTGACAGAGTTCTCCAATCACTGCCACCAAGCTACAAGGGCTTTGTGATGAACTATAACATGCAAGGGATGGAGAAAACGATCCCTGAGCTCTTCGCGATGCTTAAGGCCGCGGAGGTAGAAATCAAGAGAGAACATCAAGTGTTGATGGTCAACAAGACCACCAGTTTCAAGAAAAAAAGCAAGAAAAAGAAAGGGAACTTCAAAAGGAATGGCAAACCAGTTGCCGCTCCCGTGAAGAAACCCAAGGCTGGACCTAAACCTGAGACTGAGTGCTTCTATTGCAAGGGGAAGGGTCACTGGAAGTGGAAACTGCCCCATGTACTTGGCACATAAGAAGGCTGGCAATGTCAACAAAGGTATATTTGATATACATGTTATTAATGTGTACCTTACTAGTGCTCGTAGTAGCGCCTGGGTATTTGATACTGGTTCGGTTGCTAATATTTGTAACTCAAAACAGGAGCTGCGGAATAAATGGAGACTAGATAAGGATGAGGTGACGATGCGCGTTGGAAATGGCTCCAAGGTTGATGTGATCGCTGTCGGCACGCTCCCTCTACGTTTACCTTCAGGATTAGTTATGAATCTGAATAATTGTTATTTGGTGCCTGCGTTAAGCATGAACATTGTATCTGGATCTTGTTTATTGCGAGACAGTTATTCATTTAAGTCAGAGAATAATGGTTATCTATTTATATGAATAATATCTTTTATGGTCATGCATCCCTTGTGAATGGTTTATTCTTGTTGAATCTTGATCGTAGTGATACACATGTTCATAATATTGATTCCAAAAGATGCAAAGTTAATGATGATAGTACCACATACTTGTGGCACTGCCGCTTAGGTCATATTGGTGTAAAACACATGATGAAACTCCATGCTGATGGACTTTTGGAATCACTTGATTATGAATCATTTGAAACATGTGAACCATGCCTCATGGGCAAGATGACTAAAACCCCGTTTTCCGGAATAATGGAGCGGGCAAGTGACTTATTGGAAATAATACATACCGATGTATGCGGTCCGATGAGTGTTGAAGCACGCGGTTGATATCGTTATTTTCTTACCTTCACTGATGATTAGAGTAGATATGGGTATATTTAATTAATGAAGCACAAGTCTAAAACATTTGAAAAGGTCAAGGAGTTTCAGAGTGAAGTAGAGAATCATCATAACAAGAAAATAAAATTTCTACGATCTGATCGTGGAGGAGAATATTTGAGTTACGAGTTTGGTGCACATTTAAGACAATGTGGAATTGTTTCACAACTAACGCCACCTGGAACGCCACAACGTAACGGTGTGTCCGAACATCGTAATCCTACTTTATTGGATATGGTGCGTTCTATAATGTCTCTTACCGATTTGCCACTATCGTTTTGGGGTTATGCATTAGAGACAGCCGCATTCACTTTAAATAGGGCACCGTCTAAATCCGTTGAGACGACATCGTATGAGTTATGGTTTGGCAAGAAACCTAAGCTGTCGTTTCTTAAAGTTTGGGGATGCGACGCTTATGTTAAGAGGCTTCAGCCTGATAAGCTCGAACCCAAAGCAGAGAAGTGCGTCTTCATAGGATACCCTAAAGAGACCATTGGGTATACCTTCTATCACAGATCCGAGGGCAAGATCTTTGTTGCCAAGAATGGCTCCTTTCTAGAGAAGGAGTTTCTCTCGAAAGAAGTGAGTGGGAGGAAAGTAGAGATGAGGTAATAGTACCTTCTCTTGAATTGGAAGGTAGCACATCACATAAAGAAGCTCCCGTGATGTCTACACCAACCGGAGAGGAAGCTAATGATGATGATCATGAAACTTCGGATCAAGTTACTACTGAACTTCATAGGTCGACCAGGGTATGTTCCACACCAGAGTGGTATGGTAATCCTGTCTTGGAAGACATGTTGTTAGACAACGGCGAACCTACGAACTATGAAGAAGCAATGATGAGCCCGGATTCCGACAAATGGCTTGAGGCCATGAAATCCGAGATAGGATCCATGTATGAAAACAATGTATGGACTTTGGTGGACTTGCCCGATGACCGGCAGGCCATTGAGAATAAATGGATCTTTAAGAAGAAGACAGACGCTGATGGTAATGTCATCGTCTATAAAGCTCAACTTGTCGCAAAGGGTTTCCGACAAATTCAAGGAGTTGACTGCGATGAGACTTTCTCACCCGTAGCGATGCTTAAGTCTGTTAGAATTATGTTAGCAATTGCCGCATATTACGACTATGAAATCTGGCAGATGGACGTCAAAACAGCGTTCCTTAATTGTTTCCTTAAGGAAGAGTTGTATATGATGCAACCGGAAGGTTTTCTCGATCCTAAGGATGCTGAAGAGGTATGCAAGCTCCAGCGATCCATCTATGGACTATTGCAAACATCTCGGAGTTGGAATATATGCTTTGATGAGGTGATCAAAGCTTTTGGTTTTATACAAACTTACGGAGAAGCTTGTATTTACAAGAAAGTGAGTGGGAGCTCTGTAGCATTTCTAATACTATATGTGGATGACATATTATTGATTGGAAATGATATAGAATTTCTGGAAAGCATAAAGGGTTATTTGAATAAGAGTTTTTCAATGAAAGACTTGGGTGAAGCTGCTTACATATTGGGCATCAAGATCTATAGAGATAGATCGAGACGCTTGATAGGACTTTCACAAAGCACATACCTTGACAAGATTTTGAAGAAGTTCAAAATGGACCAGTCGAAGAAGGGGTTCTTGCCTGTATTGCAAGGTGTGAAGTTGAGTCAAACTCAAAGCCCGACCACGGTAGAAGAAAGAGAAAGGATGAAGGTCATCCCCTATATCTCAGCCATAGCCTCTATAATGTATGCCATGCTGTGTACTAGACTTGATGTGTGCCTTGCCATAAGTCTGGCTGGGAGGTACCACAGTAATCCAGGAGTGGATCACTGGACAGCAGTCAAAAATATTCTTAAGTACCTAAAGAGGACTAAGGACATGTTTCTCATTTATGGAGGTGACGAAGAGCTCGTCGTAAAGGGTTACGTCGATGCTAGCTTTGACACTGATCCGGATGACTCGAAGTCACAAACCGGATACGTATTTATTTTGAATGGCGGAGCAGTCAGTTGGTGCAATTCCAAGTAGAGCGTCGTAGCTGGATCTACATGTGAAGCGGAGTATATAGCTGCTTCGGAAGCAGCGCAAGAAGGAGTCTGGATGAAGGAGTTCATATCCGACCTAGGGGTGATACCTAGTGCATCGGATCCAATGACTATCTTTTGTGACAACACTGGTACCATTGCTATTGCCAAGGAACCCAGGTTTCACAAGAAGACCAAGCACATCAAGCGCCACTTCAACTCCATTCGTAATTACATTAAGGATGGAGACATAGAACTTTGCAAAGTACATACGGATCTGAATGTGGCAGACCCGTTGACTAAACCTCTCCCACGGGCAAAACATGATCAGCACCAGGACTCCATGGGTCTTAGATTTATAACTATGTAAACTAGATTATTGACTCTAGTGCAAGTGGGAGACTATTGGAAATATGCCGTAGAGGCAATAATAAAATGGTTATTATCATATTTCCCATTCATGATAAATGTTTATTATTCATGCTAGAATTGTATTGATCGGAAACTTAAATACATGTGTGAATACAAAAACTACACCATGTACCTAGTAAGCCTCTACTAGACTAGCTCGTTGATCAAAGATGGTTAAGGTTTCCTAACCATAGACATGAGTTGTCATTTGACAACGGGATCACATCATTAGGAGAATGATGTGATGGACAGACACAACCGTAAGATTAGCATCATATCGTTTAGTTATTTGCTATAGCTTTCTTCATGTCAAGTATCAGTTCCTTAGACCATGAGATCATGTCACTCCCGGATACCGGAGGAATACCTTGTGTGCTATCAAACGTCACTTCGTAATTGGGTGATCATAAAGGTGCTCTACAGGTATCTCCAAAGGTGTCTGTTGGGTTGCATGGATCGAGACTAGGATTTGTCACTCCGTGTGACGAGAGATATCTCTAGGCCCTCTCGGTAATACAACATCACAAGAAGCTTCATGTGACTAATGAGTTTAGTCACGAGATCTTGTATTACGGAACGAGTAAAGAGACTTGTCGGTAACGAGATTGAACTAGATATGGAGATACCGACGATCGAATCTCCGGCAAGTAACTGTTGAAATATAGGTTGGGCCTTGGGCCCATCTAACAATTTCAGAAAAATCTCTAAGGGCCCATGTGGGTATAAGGCACTAGGTGTGGTGGGAAGTTCAGTCACATACCACTAGTTGAGAAGGAGTTGAACCTCCTTATAAGGGATTCTCTTCCACATGCTATTGGAGCTTGAGAAAAGAAGTGGTTCCCGCACGCTCCTCCTCTGCCGCCCGCCTCGCCACGCCACGCCTCGTCACGACGCGCCACGGGCTGCGGGATTTAGCCGAGCCGAGCTCACACTTATGCGCTTCTTTTTGCCGGTCAGGAACGGAGAGTCTTTGACAGATGGGGCCATGATCTGAGATGTCAGATCGTGGGCTGTTACTGACTTGGACGTGGGTTCAGCCCACGTCTCTCCACGTGGCCGCGCCGATATATGTGAGGCGCCGCGAACCCTAGCCGACGCGTGAAACAGATCGCATCTCTGCCTCCACGCCCACTGCCGTTCCAGTGCTGCTGCTGCCGCCGGCGACTCCATCCCGTTCACCGCGTACATGGTTGACGGGAGAGCAGGCCTCCGAAACCCCACCTCTTTGGATCCTGTACGGGAGAGGGGCGATTAGGTTTTTGGGGAGCGACTACGCGACTGCTCGCCTCCTTTCGTCTACTTCCTCTACGTCCGCATCGCCTTCGTCATCACCATGTCCACCGACGCTGATCGTGCCGCCGCTGAGAAGCTGGAAGCCGACAAGAAGGCCACCGAGGACGCTGCTGCCATCGCCGCGGCCTCTGCCTAGCGGCTGGAGGGTATAACATGTTTGTCCCTCTCCTGTTAATTTCTGTCTTAGCTGTACTAGCTATGTGCGTAGATGTTTCTACAGTATGCGTAGTACATGCTAGTCTGGTTCATAATCAGTATGTCAGTAATTTAGTCAATGCCATGCTAGTTATTTATTCATGGATTAAATTAATCAAAAAATTGCCTATTTACTCAGCAATCCAAAAACCTAATTTGTGTAGGAATTTTTCGAATCATGGTTTTGCTGCTGCACTGAAACCGGATAAGTTTACCGGTACATACTTTAAGCGTTGGCAGACCAAAACCATCTTATGGCTCACGGCAATGAATGTGTTCTGGGTCGCCGGTGCGACTCCCATAGGAACGCTCAATCCTGAACAGGAGAAGGCGTTCAGGGAGGCCACCGTCTACTTTGTCGGAGCAGTTCTGAGCGTGATCGGAGATAAGTTGGTTGATGCATATTTACATATGCGGGTTGCCAAGGACTTGTGGGAGGCGCTCAAATCTAAATTCGGGGCCACCGATGCTGGGAGCGAGATGTATGCTATAGAGCAGTTCCACGATTACAAAATGGTCGAGAACCGTTCTGTATTGGAACAGGCTCATGAGATAATATGCATTGCTAAGGAGCTTGAGGTCCTTAAGTGCGATTTACCGGGCAAATTTGTCGCGGGTTGTATAATCGCTAAGCTCCTTAATTCCTGGAGGAACTTTGCCACTACTCTAAAACATCAGAGGCGTGAATTCTCGGTAGAGGATGTCATCGGCCATCTGAGTGTTGAGCAAAACTGAAGAGCAAAGGACTCGCACGAAAAAGGGGTTGAAGGAACTTCTGTAGCCAATATGGTGCATCAAAGGAACTTCAATTCCCACAAGCCCAACGGAAAGAACGGTGTCCAACAAAATACCGACTTTAAGAAGAAGGGTAAGAAGACCTTCAAGAAGAACAAGAAGGGAGATGGCTGCTTCACTTGTGGTTCAGAGGAACATTGGGCCAACAATTGGCCAAACAAGTACATGAAGCCAGGGCAGGACTCCAAGTCTGCCAATATGATTGTGGGCAACAATAAAAGTGGTGCATCTGGGTATGGTAATTTATTTGCTGTATTTTCAGTTTGTCAGTCCACCGATTGGTGGGTGGACACAGGTGCAGGTGTTCATGTGTGTGCTGACATTTCATTGTTTTCTTCCTACCAGGCCACAGGTCACGGGTCCGTATTGATGGGGAATGGCGCGAGTGCTTCTGTTCATGGTGTTGGCACGGTCGGTCTGAAGTTTACTTGGGGAAGGATCGTGCAGCTGAAGAACGTGCAGCATGTCCCCGCCATCAAGAAGAACCTTGTTAGTGGCTCCCTTCTGTGTAGAGAAGGGTTTAAGTTGGTCTTCGAGTCTAATAAAGTAGTTGTTACGAAATATGGACTATTTGTTGGAAAGGGTTATGAATGCGAAGGAATGTTCCGCCTTTCTCTCGCTGATTTTTGTAATAAAGTCATGAACAATATTCATTCGAGTGTTAATGAATCTGAAATTTGGCACTCATGTCTTTGTCACATTAGTTTCGGTGTTATGACGCGGCTAGCAAAACTGAATTTAATCCCGAGTTTCACTTTAGCCAAAGGTTCTAAGTGCCTTTCGTGTGTGCAAGCTAAGCAACCTCGCCAGCCTCACAAGGCTGCAGAGGAGAGACAGTTGGTGCCATTAGAACTCATACATTCTGATCTTTGTGAGATGAATGGTGTGTTGACTAAAGGTGGAAAGAAATACTTCATGACATTGATAGATGATTCCACTAGATATTGCTATGTGTATCTGTTAAATACTAAAGATGAGGCTTTACACTACTTTAAATCTATAAGGCAGAAGTTGAGAATCAACTTGAAAAGAAAATTAAACGAGTCCGGTCAGATCGTGGTGGAGAGTACTTCTTGAGTGAGTTTGATTCCTTTTGTGCGGAACATGGTATTATTCATGAGAGGATGCCTCCCTATTCACCCCAGTCAAACGGGGTTGCCGAACGGAAAAACCGTACTCTAACTGATTTGGTTAACGCCATGTTAGATACATCGGGTTTATCCAAGGCATGGTGGGGGGAGGCTATAGTGACATCGGAGGCTTCTCCAATTACTTAACGCTTTGCCTGATCATCCTCTCAAGAAAAATGAAATACTTGATATCTTCTATAATGGACTAACTGATGCTTCTAGGGATTACCTAGATAGTTGTGCGAGTTGTGTTTTCAGGGAAAGGACTATTGAACAAGCCGATGAATTATTGAATAATATATTGAAGAATGATAATGACTGGACACTTCCTGAACCACCGCCTAAACCCACTCTGAAGAAGAGGGGTATCTTATATCTCAGTCCTGAAGATATGCAAGAAGCAAAGAAATGTTAGAAAGGGAAAGGTATTAAAACTAAGGATGTTAAGAATTTACCACCTATTGAAGAGATACATGGTCTTGACAAACCGACACAGGTAGTAGAGGTAAATTCTCTTATAAAGTTTGATGAAAGAGATATTCCTTATAACAAACCTCCTAGTCAATGCTTGTATGAATTTCACAATTATATTATTAAGTAAGATCATTTTAATGCAAATGTTATGAAACAATTGAAACGAAACTCTTATATGATTGATCGCCTGAGTGACTTGTTATTTAGAATTTCTAATGACGTTAAAGGTGTTAGTAAACATGCATCTATGGTTCAAACTCAATTAGAACAAGTTGCCAAATCTCATGGTGAATTGCTTAATGAAATGAGCAACAATATGAATGATCATGCAGTTAGAGTAATGACTAGAGGAGGAAGAATGACTCTGGAGCCACTCTGTCCTGAGGGTCACCCAAAAAGAATTGAACAAGACTCTCAAAGAATTAATGCTGATGCACCTAGTCCTTCTAAAAAGAAAAAGAAAAATAAAAATGATAGGACTTTGCATACTTCTAGTGAACCCGAGGTAGAAAAACCCTTGGAGGAAAGTAATGATGTTTCTATCTCTGATGCTGAAACACAATCTGGTAATGAACAACCACTTGATGATAATAATAATGATGATATTCATGTGGATACCCAACTAGATAATGATAAAGAACTAGATAATGATGTTGAAATTGAACCTGAGGTTGATCTTGATAACCCACCTACTAAAAATAAACGTTATGATAAAAAAGATTTCATTGCTAGAAAACACGGTAAAGAAAGAGAACCATGGGTCCAAAAACCCATGCCCTTTCCTCCTAAACCTTCTAAGAAAAAAGATGAGGAAGAATTTGAACGCTTTGCTGAAATGCTTAGGCCAGTCTTTTTGCGTACTCGTTTAACTGATATTATAAAAATGCCTCCTTATGGTAAATATATGAAAGACATTGTCACAAATAAAAGAAAGATACCTGAAGCTGAAATTTCCACCATGCTTGCAAAATATTCTTTTAAGGATGGAGTGCCTAAGAAACTAGGAGATCCAGGAATACCAACTCTACCATGCTCCATTAAGAAAAATTATGTCAAAACTGCTTTGTGTGATTTAGGAGCCGGTGTTAGTGTCATGCCTTTCTCCTTATATAAAAGACTTGATTTGAATAAACTCACTCCCACTGAAATATCATTGCAAATGGCTGAAAAATCAACTGCCATACCTATCGGTGTTTGTGAGGATGTGCCCGTCGTAGTTGCAAATGTCACTATTCTAACAGACTTTGTTATACTTGATATGCCCGAGGATGACAACATGTCAATTATCCTTGGTAGACCTTTTCTGAATACTGCAGGGGCTGTTATTGATTGCAACAAAAGCAAGGTCACTTTTCATATCAATGGTAATGAACATACGGTGCACTTTCCGAAGAAACAATTTCAAGTGAATGGTATTCATATTATTGAAAAGACTTCGACAATTACTATTGGGAGTTTCCAAATTCCTCTTCCTACCATAAAAAAAAGATATGAAACTCTTATTGTTGGGGAGATGCATATCCCCGTTGAGGTAACTTAGTGTTATACGAAAGTTCTTCGGTTTCATGTCACTCGGAAATGGTTTGTTAATAAGACCTGATCAACCTTATTAATGGATTCTTTTTGAGAGGCATGTGGTCGATGAATTTAGTAAGCACAATCTTCTGTACCCACTCTTAGTTTGCTGTTATTTTTGTTCAAATACAATAAAATGCCATGATTACTCTGTTTTCTGAATTACCCATGCAATAAAAAGTGCCCAAAAATAAACTGCTCAGAATACAACAAAATTTTAACATGATTTTTTATTGAATATTTAAGAATTTGTGGAATAAAAATCATACCGGGGGGTGCTCCAGGTGCCCACGAGGCACCAGGGCACGCCACCCCCCTGGCGCGCCTTGCTACCTCGTGGGCCCCACAGAGGCCCCCTCACTTATCCCTTTAGCTTACTTCGTCTCCTACCTCAAGAAAAAATTCCTGGTAGCTTTCCTTCTCGTGTTCTTGCTCTCAACACTTAAATTTTCGATCTCTTTGCTCGGAGCTCCGTTTCCGAAACTGTTTTGGGGAATTGCTCCCTGGTATGTGACTCCTCCATTGCTCCAATTAGTTTTTGCTTTATTGGATTATATTTGGCATAATTAGCTACTGTTGGTGCTATAGAAAATGAGCTTGCATGTTGAATTCTTTGAGTTCCAAGTAGTTTGAATGCTTGATATAGCCTCTAGACATCCATATGTAGTTGATATCAATCTTGTGAAGTTCTATTGATATCATATTGTGGTCCAAAAAATTTCAGAAATTTGTTCATAGGAAATGAATTTTCTCCGGAGAAGTTCTTCAAGGAGGAGGTCCTCGGAGGTGTCAATAAGTGAAGGCTCAGCATGCCAAGCATATGAGGAACCAAGGGCAAGTTCAGTACAAGGTGCCGAAGCAAAGTCATGTCGGTGGCCGTGCGACGAATTCATGTTAGGTGCTGGCATCAAGGAGGAATTCGACCAATATATTCATAATACCGAGCTCTCCACCTTCATCGCAGATAAGCCACCACAGCACTATAACCTCACTCATTCCTTCACTCAGTACTTTGAATTTCATCAGCACACTTCTAGAGTTTTATTTCACCTCAATGACAAATCATATAATATGCCTCTAGAAGAATTCTATGTTATTTGCAAAATTCCATGGGGTTCGTTGGATGAACCACCAAGATCTGATTATGAGTTGTTTCTTAATAGCCTTTGTAACGGGGAAGATAGAGGAATCACGCAGGCTAGAATTAATAGCATTCATTTTCCCGCTATTCGGTACTTTGCGCTTTTTAATGGTAAATGTGTTGCTGGTAAGCAAGACTGTAGTGCACTTTGTGCCCCTGATCTGAGTCTTATTCACACAGCTTTGACCGGTAGCAAACTTTATAATGTTGGGACCATTGTTGCACGTAGGCTGCAGCGTAATGCGGGTAGTGGTGATTTATATGGAGGAGTCTACGCCTCCCGTTTAGCCGCAAGGTTAGGGGTCTCGCCCAATTTTAATGATCCACTCTTGCCCTATAAATATTTAAATTTCGAAACAATGCGAGAACATAGGTTCTTAAAACGCAACGCACAGGGTTATGAGTATAACTTAGTCTTTAATAAATATCACTCGGTGTATGTTGCTTTGCCCGCGCCTGCTCTCTTTGATTTTCAGAACAAACATAGGCACTTTCTTCATGAGAGTGAGGTGCACGAGTACAAGACGGCCGTCGAGGCTGCTCGTCAGGCTGAGGAGGCAGCTCAGAGCGCCTCTACGAGCTACCATTTTGATCACTATCCAGGACAGCCATGGCCGTAGACCAAGCTAGGCAAAAGCCTAAGCTTGGGGGAGTACGTATTTCTCACTGACATTACATTCATGTTCACATATTTTATTCCAGTTGTCGGTGTTCATACTTTTTCATTGCATAATCCATGTTAGTTTTATTTTCTCACGTTCTTTTTGTGTATTTGAAAAACTTTGAGAAAATCCAAAAACATTCCTCATTTCCTTTTTTTTTGGTTTTCCTTTTTTAGTTTAATTAGTTGTAGTTTCGTAGTAGTAAAATAAAACCTAAAAAGATTTCTCGTTTCTTCTTTTGCTTGTTGGGAGCTCTCCCGTGTAAATAGTTTTCTTTTCTCGTTTTTCGTTTTCTCCTTTTTGCTTCCTTCAGAAAACTAAAAACTCCAAAAATATTTTAGCGTGTTTCTCTAAAATTCTTTTCTTTTCTTTTATTGAGTCATTGTAAGGAGAAGACCACGATGAAAATGATGAGTGGCTCTTATATGCACTATTGTTGATATAGCAAAGAGCCCATATTACCTTGTTTTCTCCTTTGAATAAAATGCTTGCAGATTCCAGCTTAGTCCACAACACACTTGCACTATTATTATTCTTATATCATTCGGTCATGCAAGTGAAAGGCAATAATGACGATGATTTGATGAAGTGACTGTGGCAAGGAAAAGCGGGTATGAACTCAACTTGTTCTTTGTTTTTGTAAATATGTTTAACTCAGTATCCATGATTCAGCATATTATGATTAAACATGTTTGTGATGACAATTAGAGATTATAGTTTCTCATACCATGCTTAAGTAGCTAGGAGTGGATAATGATTTCTCTTGAGTATCAACATGCATTAAAATGTTCATGATGTAGTATGATGATATGGTATCCTCCTCTGAATGTTTCAAGTGGCTTGACTTGGCACATGTTCACGCATGTAGTTGAATCAAAACCAACATAGCCTCTACAATATTTATGTTCATGGTGTTTATATCCTACTCATGCTAGTATTCAACGTTGGTTATTCATAATGCATGGTTATGACCGTTTTCACTCTCTAGCTGGTCGCTTCTCAACCTATTTGCTAGCTTTTGCCTGTACTAAGCGGGAATGCTGCTTGTGCATCAAATCCCTTAAACCAAAGTTATTCCAGATGAGTCCACTATATCTACCTATATGCGGTATTATCTTGCCGTCCTAAGTAAATTTGCATGTGCCAACTCTAAATATTCAAACGAACATCTGCATTGTGTGCCTGTACCGCCCATGGAGCGACAGGGGGCGGTCAGTATCTTCCATGCTAAGCGGGTTATTCTTATGATGAGTGTTTACTCACTAGTCCTTGGGCTGGTAATTGGGATGCCCAGTCCCATCATTAAAAATGCAAAATAATAAAACAAACTCCCCCAGAAAGTTGTTGGTATGGAGGGCACCCGAGGATTCGGCTAGCCATGGATTGTGATTGATGGTGGAGGGGGAGTAAACTTTACTTTACCGCTTGGGAACCGCCGCTAATGTGTTTAGCATGGAAGATATTGAAAACTCTCGGTCGTGACGTTGACAGGAAAGGCATACCTCCCAAAATTTAATTACCTCTGATTTAAGCTTCGAGCTCTGGCACCTCTTCAAATCCATGCTTCCCTCTGTGAAGGGCCTATCTATTTACTTTTATGTTATTTTACTTTTATTGTTGAGTCATCACCTTCTCAAACAAGCACCAGACCTGAGAGCACTATTGTCATTCTCATGCATTGTGTATAGTTAATGTTGTGTGCATCATGACTGGATCTCTTCTACCATGAATTACAATGTCTAGTCACTGCTTGAATTTTGGAGGTGCTCTGCATTTATGTTTTACGGTCTCAGAAAGGGCTAGCGAGATACCATGCTATCATATTATATCATGATTGTTTTGACAAAGTGTTGGCATTTGAGATATTTTATTATTGCTCGCTAGTTGATTATGCCATTGATATGAGTGAACATAATTTTTAAGAGTTATCATTTGCGTGGTTAGTTATAATCTTTGCTAAAAACTTGGACATTACTTAAGCATATATATAGATACAAGAACAAAAGAGTTTGTAAAAGTTTTTCTTTATCACTTTCAGTTTGTCAACTGAATTGCTTGAGGACAAGCAATGAGTTAAGCTTGTGGGAGTTGATACATCTCCGTCGTATCTACTTTTCCAAACACTTTTGCTCTTGTTTTGGCCCCTAATTTGCATGATTTGAATGGAACTAACCCGGACTGACGCTGTTTTCAGCAGAATTGCCATGATGTTGTTTTTGTGCAGAAAATCAAAGTTCTTGGAATTGGGTGAAACTTTCTGGAGATTTTTTATTGAATATATAAAAAATATTGTCATCAAGAACTACTGGAGGGGGCCCACCCAGTGCCCATGAGGCACCAGGGCGCGCCACCCCCCCAGGCGTGCCCTGGTACCTCGTGGGGCCCACGTGGCTCCGTCTGACCTATTTCAAACGCTATAAATTCAGTTTTCCAGAGAAAAAAACAGGAGAGGAAGTTTTATTGCGTTTCACGATACGGAGCCACCGCCACCTCCTATTCTTCATCGGGAGGCCAGATCTGGAGTCCGTTCAGGTCTCCGGAGAGGGGGATCTTCCGGCATCGTCATCATCAACCATCCTTCATCACCAATTTCATGATGCTCACCGCCGGGAGTGAGTAATTCCTTCGTAGGCTTGCTGGACGGTGATGAGTTGGATGAGATTTATCATGTAATCGAGTTAGTTTTGTTAGGGCTTGATCCCTAGTACCCACTATGTTCTGAGATTGATGTTGCTATGACTTTGCTATGCTTAATGCTTGTCACTAGGGCCCGAGTGCCATGATACCAGATCTGAACTCTTTATGTTTTCATCAATATACTTGTGTTCTTGATCCGATCTTGCAAGTTGTATGCACCTGCTACGTATTATGAGCCGCATACCCCAAGGTGACAATAATTGGGATTCTTTCCGGTGATTGCCGTAGTTTGAGGAGTTCATGTATTCACTAAGTGTTAATGCTTTGTTCCAGTTCTCTATTAAAAGGAGGCCTTAATATCCCTTAGTTTCCTTATGGACCCCGCTGCCACGGGAGGGTAGGACAAAAGATGTCATGCAAGTTCTTATCGCAAGCACGTATGACTATATACGGAATACATGCCTACATTACATTGATGAATTGGAACTAGTTCTGTGTCGCCCTAGGTTATAACTGTTACATGATGAATGTTATCCAACGAATATCACCAATCCAATGCCTACGAGCTTTTCATATATTGAATCTTGCTAAGTTACTACTGTTGCTGCTGCTCTTACAATTGCTACTACTACTGCCGTTACCGTTACTGCTACTATTACTATTATTGCTACTGGTATCAAACTATCATACTAATGTGCTACTGATCACTCTGCTGCAGATATTTAGTCTCCAGGTGTGGTTGAATTGACAACTCAACTGCTAATACTTGCGAATATTCTTTGGCTCCCCTTGTGTCGAATCAATAAATTTGGGTTGAATACTCTACCCTCGAAAACTGTTGCGATCCCCTATACTTGTGGGTTATCAGTGCTTGACACGCGTATCTCATGGAGCTTGCTATGCGAGGAGGTGGCGATCACCCCGTTGCAACGGAGGTGGCGGCCATGGCCCTTCCCATCGCTAGCAATGATGAGCAGCTCAGGATCAAGTGACTGGGACGTAGGTTCGGCATCCAGCCCGTGCACCTCCTGGAAGACCTCTTTTAAGGTCCCGTACCTCTCCTGCGCCGACTGGCTGCAGAACTCGGCGCCATCCTTCCCCTTGTGGCCTTCTTTCCAGGCATTTAGGATGTGGACCGGGAGATCAAGCTCCGCCTCCTGCAAAAGTAACCATCAAGCTTAATGAACGGAGATGCAACGTGTGAAAAAGTTAACATCTTATTCCACATACCATGTGTTGCTTCAGAGTGGTTAGGTTGCGGCTCCCTTGGACATGTGCCGGGCCTGGTATTTTTGCGCGATCGTTTCCCTTCTCCACATGTTGCGCCTGCCATGCTGGGTCACACCACATGTCAACCAGGGCCTCCCAACAATCTTCCTTCATCCAGGATTCCCTCACCCAGTCAGACATAATCGAATCATTGACTAATGCATGTAACAAGTGGCGGATGACTCAAAGTACTAGCAACCAATGTTGTCACTTACCACTGACAAGTATTCTTGTCTCTCCAAGTTGGTCTGGCAAGTAGATTTCCTCGTCATCTTGAGCCCCTTGTCATCGAGCGGCCGACACTACATCACGCCCTTGTACCGCGGCGTGTGCTTGACATCGGAGAGTATCTTCCGGGCTGATTTCATGAGGGCTTTTGTCGCCTTCTCTTTTTCACCATCCACACAAGAAAATGCTTCCTACAAGAAAGCATATGGCAGTTAAATACAAGAATTCGGATATGGAACTATTCAGTGGCAAAGATACTTAAATGAAAACCGTTGATGACCCGGGCGTCCATGGTGACATCGTGCTCATCCTTGGTGTGCTGGTAGTGCTCCCAAGTGAAACCTGGCGATAGTGGGTCGTCATCACCCGGCTTGGCCAACCCAGGGAAGTACTTCCTCATGAGGGAGCCGATGACATGGTTCGGCAATCGCGCTCCCTTAGGCTTGGCAGGGACAAATTCCCATTGACTACATGATGAAAAAGACAAGCATATGTGAGTGGTAAAGCTGTGGCATCCAAAATAATTTGCAAATGAAATGCTTATCAATCTCCCATCGGTGTTATGACATGACGGTCACCGGCAGCCGTTGGTTCTGGGACCATCCCCGGACCACGCTTGGATTTCTTCCTCTTGGATCCGAGGCCACCATGTCACCTGACTCGGTAGCAAGCGGATCCTGTACATGAAAGGCCCCTCCAACATCGTCATCCAATGTCGACTCCTCATCGGTAGCAAGCTGACGGGAGCCGGACGACTCGGTCGAGGCAGAGTTGCTGACGTGGGTCGCCCTACCGCTCACTACTTTCGGTACTTACTAGAGCCCCCCTCAGAATCTGAAAAAAAAAATATTAGTAACTAAAACGGAGAGTAATCTAAAAATAAAATAAAATACAATTATAAATAACTAGCACTAATTTACTTTAAAATCATTATTGCTAACCACATCTCTAACCACATCAGTAATGAAGTGTGTAATTTGATAAGAGATATGCATAACTTGTTGTAGTAAATCATTATTGCTACAATACTTTAAAATAACCAAGTTCATTATATTTAAACTCTACTGGATACAATTCAAATATAATTCATTTGTTATCTTTCTACATCATTGTCTTGCATACAAATATCACAAAGTGTGACTCCATTACCATGCACATGTTTATATCACAAAATCAACAATAGAACAATGTTTCTTTTTCACACATGCCACAAAATTAACTCACTATAACAAATACTTCATGAAACAGAGCAAAAATTGATTGTAATTTTCAATTAAGATTTGATTGTGAGGCAAACTACATTCATGAATGATGAAACAGAGAACAAAGACATCACAATTTCATGATATATAGCTAGCTAGAGTTGAGGGGGAGAGGGCGCCGGAGGGGGAGGGATGGGGTTGAGGGGTGGGGTGGGGGGAGGGAAGGGGGAGTACCTGAAGCCATGTGGAGCTGCTGCGCCACCAGTAGCACTTCGCGGCGGCCGCCGTACTTGGGCGGCAACGACGAACGGCCACACTGGGCGCTGGACATGAAGAAGACGGCTGGGCTGGCAGATGGTGGCGGTGGCGGCAGCGGCAGATGGGGGCGGTGGGGGCGATTTTGGCGGCGGCGGAGAGGAAGGAGAAGAACATAGCCGACCGAGAGTATTGAGTGAGAGAAAGAAAGGGGATTGGCTAAGAACTAGGTATAGGACTTTTACCGAGAGGCGCTCTCGAAAAAGGCGGGCATTACCGAGAGCCGGATATCGACGCTCGGTAAAGAGTGTGCCACTTCTTATTTTCCTTTTTTTTGTGTTTTTATTTGGCACTCTCTTTTTGTGTCTGATATTTCATATCTTTTTACGACTAGAGTTTCAAAATGCCATGACTTTTGATGACTTATGTTTTCGGCTAGATTTTTTCAAATCTCAACTTCTAAGCAGTGTAAAGTAAAAAACATGAGAACGGGGACCTGCCGTAACATGGAGAAGCAGGTATTCACCGTGGCCTACCCCCTCTCGGTGCCGGTCAACGCCCTAGACCGCCGGGGCCACCGGATGGGTGCAAGATCTGGAAACCACCCGAGGGGGGGGACCACCCCTACATGCGTGTAGCCCATGCATATGTATGAAAGGGTGGGATGGTGTTTGAATACCCAAAGCACATCCTTGACATGGCAGATGCCTCACAAACCGCACATACGGGCGGGAACATCGAGGACCGGATGCGTTCGTCCCCGAGATCGAGCCGACGGTGGGCGATCCTATGACAGAACGGGCTCAGACTTGGCCTGGCATCTCGCAATGACCTGTCGTAACATAGAGAAACAGGTATTCACCGTGGCCTACCCCCTCTCAGTGTCGGTCAACGCCGTAGACCGCCGGGGCCACCAGATGGGTGCTCGATCTGGAAACTGCCCGAGGTGGGCGGGAACCACCCCTACATGCGTGTGGCCCATGCATATATATGAAAGGGTGGTGTGGTGTTTGAATACCCAAAGCACATCCTTGACGTGGCAGATGCCTCACAAACCGGACACAAGGGCGGGAACGTCGAGGACCGGTTCCGTTCATCCCCGAGATCGAGACGACGATGGGTGATCCTGTGAGAGAACGGGCTCAGACTTGGCCTGGCATCTCACAATGACCTGCTATAGCATGGAGAAGCAGGTATTCACTGTGGCCTACCCCCTCTCGGTGTCGGTTAACGCCGTAGACCGCTGGGGCCACCGGATGGGTGCTCGATCTGGAAACCGCCCGAGGGGGGGAACCACCCCTACATGCGTGTGGCCAGTGCATATGTATGAAAGGGTGGTGTGGTGTTTGAATACCCAAAGCACATCCTTGATGGGGCAGATGCCTCACAAACCGGACACACGGGAGGGAACGTCGAGGACCGGCTACGTTCGTCCCCGAGATCGAGCCGACGATGGGCGATCCTGTGAGAGAACGGGCTCAAACTTGGCCTAGCATCTCACAATGACCTGATGTAACACGGAGAAGCAGGTATTCACTATGGCCTACCCCCTCTCGGTGTCGGTCAATGCCGTAGACTGCCGGGGCCACAGGATGGGTGCTCGATCTGGAAACCGCCCGAGGGAGGGGGCGGGAACCACCCCTACATGCGTGTGGCCCATGCATATGTATGAAAGGGTGGTGTGGTGTTTGAATACCCAAAGCACATCCTTGACGTGGCAGATGCCTCACAAACCAGACACACGGTCGGGAACGTCGAGGACCGGATGCGTTCGTCCCCGAGATCGAGCCGACGGTGGGCGATCCTATGAGAGAACAGGCTCAAACTTGGCCTGGCATCTCACAATGACCCGTGTAAGATGTGGTTCAATTTTAGGCACGTTTCGAATAGGCCTCACCTGAGTCCACTTGTAAACTACACCATCTTCAAGCTAGTCTTTAGGTATGGAGAGGGAACGTGTCCGGTTTGTGAAGGAAGTGCGGATCCTGTTGCTCCGTTGGCCTTGAAACTTCTTGTGCTCTCAAAGGAGGCCATCGCATGACACGTGCCAGGCCCTCACATTTTCCGGACCCGCTTGCAATATTTGAGACATTTATTGCAGTACTAGGGTTACAGTGTCGGAAATTGCAAATCTGCAATATTTGTGATAATTATATTTCTTTTATATATGTTTTTATGTGGGGATACATGAAAGTAGCCACAAATGATGCTGACTACACATTTTTCCGAGAGCGCCTCTCGGCATACCTTACTTTTCCGAGAGCTTCTCTCGGTAATAGGTAAAACCTAGATCTATGGCTTGTACTTTACCGAGCATCCTCTCGGAAAAGCACCGAAGATATAGGGCTACCATCTTTATCGACCGTAGTTATGACTCTCGGCAAAGCCTGTGAGATCTAGGGTATGACCTTTACTGAGAGCCTCTTGTACTTGACTCTCGGAAAAGGTTCCCGTGGGGACTAATCCAAAAAAAATACAACTCGCACGCTCACTCCCTCTCTTCATTGTTTTCTCACTCCCTCTCTTTGCGTCCACCACTGCCCCGTCCACCGAGCTCCGCCGCCGCCGCCGGGAGTGCCTCCACTGAGCCCTGATACGTCTCCAACGTATCTATAATTTATGAAGTATTCATGCAATGTTTATTATAGTTTTGTATGATTTTGCTGCACTTTTATATGGCTTTTATATGATTTTCATGGACTAACATATTGACCTAGTGCCCAGTGCCAGTTGCTGTTTTCTGCTTGTTTTTCGTTTTCCAGAAAATCTATATCAAATGAAGTCCAAATGCAGCGAAACTTTTTGACGATTTTTTCTGGAACATAAGAGACACTAGAAGCTTCGGGAGGTGGCCAGAAGACCCACAGGGGCCCCATGAGCCACCAGGGTGCGCCACCCCCCCAGGCGCACCCTGGTGCCTCGTGGGCCCCCTGTGGCCCTTCTTCGCGTGATTCAACGCCAAAAAATCATATATATTCAGAAACCCCCAAAAGTTAACCTAGATGAGTTTTTACGCTACCGCAAGCCTCTGTACCTCCACGATCTCATCTACGGCCCTTTTTCGGCACCCTGCCGGAGGGCGGAAGCATCACCGGAGGCCATCTTCATCATCCCGGTGGTCTCCATGACGAGGAGGGAGTAGTTCACCCTCGAGGCTGAGGGTTTGTACCAGTAACTATGTGTTTGATCTCTCTCTCTCTCTCTCTTGTGTTCTTGATTTGGCACGATCTTGATGTATCGCGAGCTTTGTTAATATAGTTGGATCATATGGTGTTTCTTCCCTCTCTACCTTCTTGTGATGAATTGAATCTTTCCCTTTGAGGTTTTGTTATTGCCGGATTGAATATTTCAGATTTGAGAACACTTGATGTATGTCTTGCATATGAATACCCGTGGTGACACTGGGGTATTATATTGATTCACTTGATATATGTTTTGGCACTCAATTCGCGGATTCCCGAGGTGACATTGGGGTAATCTATGCATAGGGGTTGATGCACGTTTTCATTATCTTTTCTCCGATAGAAACTTTGGGGTGCTCCTTGGAGTTCTTTGTGTGGATTGAATATTATGATTATGAAGTTGTTTGATGCATATCGTATAATCAACTCACGGATACTTGTGGTGACATTGTAGTATCTAGGTGACATTAGAGTTGGTTGATGTGTATCATATGGTGTTATTTTAGTACAAACTCTAGGGCTGTTTGTGACACTTATAGGAATAGCTCAATAGATCAATCAGAAAGGATAACTTTGAGGTGGTTTCGTACCCTACAAACAAGTTCTATCTTATATTCTCCGCTAATTAGAACTTGGGAGTGATTCTTTACGCACGTTGAGGGATGATTATATGATCCAATTATATCAGAATTTTTGAGAGATTGCACTAGCGAAAGTATGAACCCTAGGCCTTGTTTTTAAGCATTGCAATACCGTTTGTGCTCACTTTTGTTACTTGCTACCTTGCTGTTTTTTATATTTTCAGATTACAAAAACCTATATCTACTATCCATACTACACTTTTATCACCATCTCTTCGCCGAACTAGTGCACCTATACAATTTACCATTGTATTGGGTGTGTTGGGGACACAAGAGATTTCTTGTATTTGGTTGCAGGGTTATTTGAGAGATACCATCTTCAACCTATGCCTCCCATGGATTGATAAACCTTAGGTCATCCACTTGAGGGAAAATTGCTATTGTCCTACAAAACTCTGTGCTTGGAGGCCCAACACGAGTCTACAAGAATAAGTTGTGTAGTAGACATCAAGCTCTTTTCTGGCGCCGTAGCTGGGGAGGTGAGTGCTTGAAGGTATATCTTTAGATCTTGCAATTGAATCTTTTAGTTTCTTGTTTTATCACTAGTTTGGTTTAAAAAAAAGAAAACTACAAAAAAATGGAATTGAGGTTGCCTCATATTATTCGTCTTTATCATGTCTTTCATGAAAATGATGGATCGGAAAATTGTGCTCAATTAATAGATGAAGAATTTAATAAAATGTTTATTGTGAGTCCTTTGAATGATGAGCATGATTGCAATGTTGCTAGTATGAATTCTTTGAATATCCATGATGCTAATGATATGCAAAGCCACAAGCTTGGTGATGCTATGTTTGATGAAGATGATATTTTTAGTCCCCCAAGTTTTGATGAGCAAATTTATTATAATGATTGCATGTCTCCTATTTATGATGATTACAATGATAAAAGTGGATTTGGAGAGGTTGCAACTTTATTTAATGATGATTCCACTATTTTGGAAGAGGTTTTAATTGATTATGACAACAAAGTTGCTATCTATGATGATTATTATGATGACATGTATGCTATAAAGAATAATTATAACTATGAAACTTGTCATCATGATTTTAATTTTCAATTGGATTATGCCAATCAAGTATCACATGATAGTTATTTCATTGAATTTGCTCCCACTATTATTGATGAGAACAAATTTTCTTATGTGGAGAGTAATAAAATTTCTATGCTTGTAGGTCATGAGAAGAATGATTTATGTGAAAGTTATATTGTTGAATTCATTCATGATGCTACCATAAACTATTTGCTTGAAGTCATGCTTGTTTTGCCTTCCTATGCTAGTTGATTCTTACACCCATAAACTATTTGCTCACAAAATCCCTATGCATAGGAAGTGGGTTAGGCTTAAATGTTCTAGTCATATGCTTCATGATGCTCTCTTTCTGTTTCAATTCTTTACTTTTATGTGAGCATCATTGAAATCATCATGCCTAGCTAAAAAGGCATTAAAGAAAAGCGCTTGTTGGGAGACAACCCAATACTTATACCTTCTATTTTTGTGTGTTCACATGATTAAGCTACTGTAGTAATCTTGTTTTATATGTTTTCTTTCAATAATGTGCCAAGTAAAGCCTTTGGGATAGTGTGGATGCTTGTTGATTTGATTCTGTGCAAAAACAGAAACTTTTGCGTCCAGTGCTGTAATTTCTATTCTGTACTGGAGCATGAAAAAATTCTGAAATTTTTACACAGTATTGGGTTACAAATTTTTTACGTTTTCCTAATTTTTTAGAATTTTTGGAGATACAGAAGTATGGTTTTTAAATCGCTCACTACATGCTGTTCTGTTTTTGACAGATTCTGTTTTCGGTGCATAGTTTGCTTGTTTTAGTGTTTCCATAGCTTATATTGAGTAATATAAATTGTGGAAATGATAGAATACAGTAGGAATTATTTGAGAACAATTATGAATCTTGTCTTGGCAGTACCTAAGTGGATGATTTATTTTTATCATACTAACCTATCTCACAAGTTCCGTTAAGTTTTGTGTGATTGAAGTTTTCATGTTTTGGGTGAGATATCGATATGAGGAGAATAAGGAGTGGCAAGACCCTAAGCTTGGGGATGCCCAAGGCACCCCAAGGTAATATTCAAGGAAGACCCAAGCAACTAAGCTTGGGGATACCCCGGAAGGCATCCCCTCTTTCGTCTTCAACACTATCGGTAACCTTACTTGGAGCTATATTTTTTATTCGTCACATAATATGAGTTTTTCTTGGAGCATCATTTTATTCTGTTAATATTTGCTTTGTGCTATCAATAATAATGTTTTGTATCTTTTAGTTCAATAAAATGCCAATTATAGCCTTTACCATGCTCAGTTTGCAAGTTCATGTGTTGCTGTTTGAAAACAGAAAGTTTTCTGTTATGTCCAGAATATTCCTGAATAGTCAGAACATGATAAAAATCTGAAATTTTTACACTGTAAGCATGCATGAGTTCTCTGTCACGTGGTAATTTTTCAGAATTTTTGGAGTTAGGGAATTATGGATTCTTATTCACCCTTTACAGACTATTCTGTTTTGGCAGATTGCTGTTATAGTTGCATTGTTTACATATGTTTGCGTGTTTAATGTTTCTATTTGTGGATAGGAGTATTAAATATGCAGAGGCATTTAGTATGCAATGTTTAATTATAATTTTAGTGATTTTTTACAGTAGATAATGTTAAGGTTTTGAGTTGATTTATACTAACTTATCTCACGAGTTCTTGTTGAGTTTTGTGTGGATGAAGTATTTAAGATTTAGGGAAACCGTGATATGAGAGGAATTAAGGAGACATAAGAGTTCAAGCTTGGGGATTCCCAAAGCATCCCAAATTAATATTTCAAGAAGTCTCAAGCATCTATGCTTGGGGATGCCCCGGTAGGCATCCCACCTTTCTTCATCAACAATTATCGGTCAGTTTTGGTTGAGCCTAAGTTTTTGCTTCTTCACATGATATGTGCTATTCTTGGAATGACATTTATTTTGTTTTCTTTGCTGTTTAAATAAAATACTTAAGATCTGAAATTTTTAAATGAGAGAGAGTCTTCAGATAGCTACCTATTTACTTAACTACTCACACTAGTGCAGAATCGGCCTATAGTGCCGGTTTGTAAGGGCCTTTAGTCCTGGTTCAGGAACCGGCACTAAAGGGTGGGGACTAAAGGCCCCCCCCCCCTTTAGTCCCGGTTCAACACGGCCCGGAACCAAAGGCCCACCACGTGGCACGAGCCGGCGCCGGGGGCTGGGGGACCTTTAGTCCCGGTTGGTAACACCAACCGGGACTAAAAGGCACCACGTGGCACGAGCCCGCGCCGGGGGCTTGGTGGCCTTTAGTCCCGGTTGGTAACACCAACCGGGACTAAAAGGTATAGGGGTTTAGGGGTTTATGCTTTATTTTTCCTTTCAATTTTGTGTTTTCCATTTAATTCTTTTTCATTTCAAACATATTTTGCGCTACTACATACATACTGTACACGTCATGCATCTATAAATAGAATTTCTCGTAGAACCAATCATATATATATATATCATAGAATTTCTCGTACGACCATATGCATGCGCATACACACATATATATATATATATATATATATATATATATATATATATATATATATATATATATATATATATATATATATATATATATACAATTTGGTACATATATACAATTTCTCCTACAATTTGCAGATAATTACATGCAGGCACATTAATAGGAGTAATGGCACTAGTAGAATGAGGACTTGTACTACCGGTTCGGAAGGGCCTTTAGTACCGGTTCCCCAGCCGGTACTAAAGGGTCGGGACTAAAGGTCCAGACCTTTAGTACCGGTTGGCCCACGGACCGGTACTAAAGGCCCTCCACGTGGCTGCCTGCGTGGGCTGGTGGTGGAGGACCTTTAGTACCGGTTGGTGATACCAACCGGTACTAAAGAAATTTTTTCATTTTTTTTTGAATTTTTTTGGAAATTTTTTTTGTTCGATTTTCAAATTTCTGAATTATTTGAACTTAATCTTTAACTACCCCTCATCACTGCTCAATTTGATTTCTAATCTCTAATCACCCCTCATCTTTCCAAATCGTCTAACTTCCCGACCAGTCACCCATCCTCTCACTACTCCAGCCTGAGCACGCTTAACTTTCGAGTTCTATTCCCCCTTGTTTCCAAGTCTGCACTTGTTGTTTTCCTGACAATAGTAAGCTGTCAATCCTATTAACCCTTAGGAGTTGAACTTGAGCATGAAGTCACACGTTACACCGTTTGAGTTTGAAACTATTATTCTTAAAACCAATAATTATTAAGTAACACACTAATATTTCTTGAATAAGTAGTTTGACCATAGTTTGACCATAGCTTGACCGCAGTTTGACCAGATTTGGCCAAAATTCAAAAAACTGAAATAATTATTTAGCAGCACTAATATTCTTGAATAATTATTTAGTAACACTAATATTCTTGAATAAGTAGTTTGACCAGATTTAACCAAAATTAAAAAAAACTGAAGTTTGAGCATAACTTTTTTCCTTTTAGAATTTGAGGATTCTAAAAATTGCAAAACAGCCGTAGGCTATCAAAATCGGATGCGGATTTTTGTTCTGAACATTTTGATATATTATACGTTTTTTTTCGACATCGTATGCAAAAGTTACAGCCGTTTTACGTTTTCATAATATTTTTTTGCAAAACATGTTGAAATTTATGTTTTTTTATTTTCCTAACTAATAGATGTATTAACATAACTACATCTCGAAGGATTTTAATTTTTGAAGTTTTATCATTTTCTTTTGTTTTTTTCAAAACTGAAATGGCGATACACGGGGGGGGGGGGGGGGTAGAGACAAATTTCAGACCAGTTCTATAGGGCCTTTAGTACTATATATATGAGAGTCTTTAGTACCGGTTCGTGCCACGAACCGGTACTAAAGAGGCACGCGGGGCCCAAGTCTGACCAAAAGCCTGCCACACGGGGCCCAAGTCTTTAGTACCGGTTGGTGTCACCAACCGGTACTAAAGGGCAACCTTTAGTACCGGTTCGTGCCATGAACCGGTACTAAAGAGGCACGCGGGGCCCGGTCTGACCAAAAGCCTGGCACACCCCCTTTAGTACCGGTTCGTGACACGAACCGGTACTAAAGGTTCCTTACGAGCCGGTACTAAAGGTCGCCGGCACGAACCGGGACTAATAGCCTCTTTAGTACCGGCTCGTAACCAGACCGGGACTAATGCATTGGATGAAAGGTCTGTTTTCTACTAGTGTGGTATACTCCTTTGGGATCTATGACCTGGTCAACCAAAAATCCCGCAATTTCCTCTTGAAGTGCTCGTATGCGGTCCGTTGGTAGGAGCTTGTCCCGCATCTCCATCAGCTTTAAAGAAGGAGATCAAGATGAATATATTAGTTGTGTGTGTATATATTAGATGATGATAAAAAAATTGTGGATAGTGTTCTGGCAAACATACACAAAGTCGTCTTTCAGATCTGCTCCTTTCGGACGTTATAATGTGAATGTTCTTGCAAACGTAGTATGCACATAAATTATTCCCCGGCGCCTGGCTCATGCACTTTACGAGAATAGAATTCAATCAGATAATAATTAATCAAGCATGATAATGATATTGAAACTAGAATTAAAGAGATTAGCGGACACGTAGCTAGTACTACTTAATTACGTACCCTGGGTCGCACCCATTTCAGCTCTTGTTTCCATGCGCCTGGTTGCTGTTTGATGAAGCTTTGCCCTACCCGGCAAAGAAAATGAATGAAGGAGTTATTAATTAGTTGATATCAGGAAATGAACTAAAGAGGCTGACATAGTGCGATAATGATTGAAATTATCTGTTGACCATCCCCTTCATGATTAAGTAGTCTTTAGGTTCTTTAAGTAGTGAGTCCAGTACTTTAACTTTTCCCTCGTCAACTTCAATGATTAGCAGGATCCAGTGGAAACTGCATGCGCACACGTTTTTATAATTAAGCGGGCATGTGCATAACTCATCAACTACACTTATTAACATCTAGTAAGCAAAATAGAATTTGTAGTACAAGACAATAACACTCACCCGAAGTTGTAAGGAAATAATATTTCTGGTGAGGTATTTAGTTTCTTCAAAAACTGTAGCAAGTTCTTCTCTGTCTCTTCTGGGTGACGTGACCACACCTCTTCATTAATGGTATTTGGGTCAATGAACCCAATGCCATAGCATCCATCTCTTTTCATTTCATAAATCTTCATTCTGCATAATACCACAGAAAAGAATATAGTGAGGATAATTACAGGCAATGAATGAGCACAGCTAGAGACTTAAATTACAGAAAGAAATCACTTACAGACAATAGCAACTGACGAGAGATTTGTCGAGTGCGTCTTGATTGAATAACTGAAACATTTCTTCAAACTCAACCCACAAATCTTTTGCATTGAAGTAATGCTCTTCCTTGACTTTCACCATGAGGGAATCTCGCCCCTTCTTGACTTCTCTCAGGTACCAGTCATGCAAATGGCGCATTCTCGTTGATAGATTCTCGACCTCCCTGACCAGATCTTGGCCGGGGACATATTTCCATGCTACTTCGTGATCTTGAATCTTGGGGAGTTCCTCGATGCCTAGGAGTTGTTCAACAGTGACACCGGCCTCTCTAGCCATCTGTCTATGAGCGTCGGTTATTATCGGCTGATCGGCGGTACTCACACCATGTGATTGTACAATGAGCGGGGGGATTGATTGCTCTGCCTGTTCTCCCAGCTGGGGAACAGTTTTCCCGCTTTTTTTGCCAACTGCTTGGCTCGAGCTCGAGCTCGACTCCTTCTTTTGTTGTGCCTGATATAACTTCTTGATACAGCGCTCATAGTCTGAGTCCGTACGCTTGACAGCCGGTTGAGCATTATCAATAAAGTGTTGTATGACATCCTCACGTACTTTCTCCTTTGGCAGCGGGGGCGGTTTCGGTCCAAAATGGGCCTTCAATTGGGCAGCCACTTCGGCGTTGGTTTCCTCCTCAGTCAGGTGGTAAGGCAATTTCGGAAGAGGCTTGAGGCTTGGACCATATTTGTATTTCTTGCCTGTTGTACCGCTAGCCGTCGTAGCTGCGGCGCCTCTCTTTCGCTGTTGCCTAGAAGGCGGAGCCCGCTGAGGCGGCGGAGACGGCTGACGCGGTGCCGGACTTGGAGTTGGAGGAGTCGGCTGACGCGGTGCCGGCGGAGACGGCTGACGCGGTGCCGGGCTTGGAGGAGGAGGAGTCGGCTGACGCGGTGCCGGCGGAGCCCGCTGAGGCGGCGGAGATGGCTGACGCGGTGCCGGACTTGGAGGAAGAGGAGTCGGCTGACGGGGTGCCGGACTTGGAGGAGGAGGAGTCGGCTGACGCGGTGCCGGACTTGGAGGAGGAGGAGTCGGCTGATGCGGTGCCGGACTTGGAGGAGGAGGAGTCGACTGACGCGGCGGCGGACTTGGAGGAGCAGGAGTCGGCTGACGCGGTGGCGGACTTGTTGCAGTAGGAGTCGGTGGCCTTGGAAATACGATGCAATCCTTTTTCCACAGAATGATACGATGTATGGCCTCTCCCAGTGTGCTCTCCTCGTCACCTCCAGGAATGTCAAGCTGTAGCTCGTAATATCCTGACATCACTTCATCAACCCCGACACGAGCATAGCCAGCTAGAATTGGATTGCAATGGAAGGTTGCTTCAGGGGGATTTGTTAAAGCATAGCCGTCCGCCACCTTCATGGATAGGTTCTTCACTTTCATGTGTAGCTCACAAGTAGTCCTATCTTTGATATCATCCACAGGGTATCTAGCTAGCAGTGCATCATCGGCCGGGGTGGAACCCACGCTGCTTCTCGGCATAGATGCGACGGTGCTATCCAATGCTGGATCGATCTGCTCCTGCTGCCGCTGAGACGCCCTTTCCTGGCTAAGTGAGTCGATCTGCTCCTGCTGCCGCCTGAAAGCGCGTTCCAACTCCAAGTGCTTTGATTCTAGGCCTTCAAGGCGGAGTGCTTCCTCCTTCCTCTGCTCCTCCTCCATCTTCCTCTTCTGCTCCTCCTACTGCTTCTTTCTCGCACGGCTTCTGTAATCGGCGTTCCAATCCGCAAACCCCTCAAACCATGGAACAATGCCTTTGCCTCGTGTTCTTCCCGGGTGTTCAGGATTCTTCAGGGAGCGTGTAAGCTCGTCGTTCTCTCTGTTGGGCGTGAACACCCCCGTTCGAGCTTCTTCTATTGCAATAAGTAAATCGTCCTGAGCTTTTTTAAGACTTGCCCGCTCCATAATCAGCCCTGTCTCTGGGTCCAACTTCCCCCCATGCACATAAAACCAAGTTCTGCACCTGGGGGGCCAGTCCAATGTAACTGGAGTGACCCCTGCATCCATCATCTTTTGCTCAGCAAGATCCCACTTAGGCAGGGCCACCTGGTAGCCACCTGGCCCAGAGTATGGTGCCACTTCTTTTTCGCAGCATTAATCTTGTTTTGTCTCGACCGTTCCTGAGCTAGTTCCGATTCCTTGAACTTCACGAAAGCGTCCCCGTGATCTCTTGCCTTCTCCGGTGTTCCATTGAATTCTGGAGTCTGCTTTCCTGCTCTGACGTACGCGGCCCATATATTTTTCTTGTGGTTGTTGAATGCTATCGCCATCTTCTTAAGAGCACTCTTCCTGACTTTCGCCAGATCTGCATCTGTCAAATGATCTGGTAGGGTGAAATGTGACATGAGCGATTCCCAAAGCAGATCTTTTGCTCTTTCGTCGACAAAAGTAACTCCTGGATCTCCCTTTGCTGGCTTTTTCCATTCTTGAACGGAGATCGGGATTTGGTCCCTGACAATAACTCCGCATTGACGAGTGAACTTGGTCGCATTCTTCTTAGGTTCAAGCAGTTCGCCATTTGATTTGATGGCATCGATGTTGTACTTTACGCCAGCCTGCAACCTTTTGGCCGGGCCTCGAACTGCCCTGCCGCTTGTAGAAGATTTGCTCGATCCGGAGGGCTAAAAGAAGAAAGATCGATTCGTTAATATATACAAATCAATTAATACATGTAATGATCACCGGATGGCTTATATACTAAATATACCTCGCCGGTCTTTGTTATTTGAAGAATATTTCCTTCGTCATCATTGTTGTCGCCTTCATCTAATAGTTCGTCTTCATCAAACATCATACCCTCACCCGAAGTGTTCAGATATTGCGAGTCGTCATCATGATCATCTGGGCTCGGGGAGCGTATGATGTCGAACAGAGCCTCTTCTCCTTCTATGCCGGTATTGTCCATAGCTTTTATTTAACTAATCCAGAAGAAAGATAAAACAATTTAGTATTCAAATTGGAATGCATGCAATCAATAAGGAAAAACTGAATCATAGTAAATAATATACATCTCGAATAATCCAGATAATATGCATCATCGAATATAATCTCGAATACATCGTCTCGAATATTATCGAATAATATAATCTCGAATACA
Organism: Elymus sibiricus; assembly: GCA_039707655.1. Taxonomy (NCBI): domain Eukaryota; kingdom Viridiplantae; phylum Streptophyta; class Magnoliopsida; order Poales; family Poaceae; genus Elymus; species Elymus sibiricus. The sequence goes on along the minus strand of CM077672.1, from coordinate 480,715,212 downwards.
TCGTCTCGAATATAATCTCGAATACATCTCGAGTATTATCACTAATACATCTCGAATATTATCATATATATAACATCACTAGCTAATACAGATCGAATATTATCGAAGAATCTAGTTCACTCGCGGTTCCTGAGGCGCGGGCGGTGGACACCCAAAGAGAAGGAACCATCACAGGATCATAGCTCGGGTGAGATCCCTGAAGAACCTGCCAGGTATTGGAGAACCTGACGTCCAACGCATCCATGTAGCGACGGACGTGCTCGTCCTCCTCCCTGACATGGCGACGTACCACCTCCGGCGGGGCCGGCTGCCTCCGCACCGAAAGTGGCCCATGCGAACGCCATCAAAGAAGCTCCGGGTGGACGACGGGACCCGGGGCCGGGTTCCTCACCAAGCTGCGCGCCCCTGAAGGTAGCACCTCCCAGTGCCAGCCCGGCGGAGCCCAGTCCCGAATGTGGCGCCTCTGAAGCAGGACGTCGTCGCGAACGAGTCGACGACGAGGATGCGGGCCGGGCATCGTTGATGTCGAGAACAAATTCTTATGAAAAAAAATTCCTATATATGCAATGTCATTTTATTAGGAAATTTTGAGCAAAATATCCTCTTTTCAATTATAATGTCCCATTCCTAGGTTATAACTACCCTAATAGTATTCCTTTCTCAAAAAATTCCGAAACTTTTCCCACTTATATATAGTCCTTCTAACAAATATATATATGGTCAACTTTTTCCTATGCAACTTTTTTATATGCAAATTTTTTCTATACTATGATATACAACATTATATAAAATTAAAAAACAGAAAAAGAAACACGAATTAAGCATACTTCTATACATCCATTAAAAAACAGAAAAACAACATTATATAAAAAAAACTCGATACTAATTAAACACTAATTATATCCATCTAACATGCATTCATACATACATATATACTAGTGAAAAAATAATCATCTAAAACAACTAAAACATCTAAATAAAACATCAAACATTCATGCATACATGTATAAAAAAACTAGTGAAAAAAAAATCGCCGGAGGGGGCGGCCGCGCGAGTTCACAGCGGACGGACGGCGGCGTCGAGGTGCAGGGGCACGGACGGACGGCGACGGCGACGGCGAGGTGCAGGGGCGCGGCGGCCACGACATCGAGGTGCGGCAGAGGCGCAGACAGACGGCGGCGTCGAGGTGCTGTAGGGGCGCGGACGGACGGACGGCGACGTCGAGGGGCAGGGGCGCGCGGACGGACGGCGATGGCAAGCTCCGGCAGCCTGGCGGCGTGGTGGTACGTTCGGCGTCGTCGAGAAGAAAGGCAGATTTGGGGAAAAATTCGCAAGTGTTGTATATATAGGCACCTTTAGTCCCGGTTGAAGCCACCAACCAGGACTAAAGGGTGAAATTTGGCCAGGTAGAGCGGCGGGAAGACAAGCCTTTAGTCGCGGTTGGTGGCTCCAACCGCGACTAAAGGGGGGTCTTTAGTCGCGGTTGGAGCCACCAACCGCGACTAAAGGTGGTGTGCCAGGCGAGGGGCGCGGTGGATGTTTAGTCCCACCTCGCTAGTTGAGAGGAGCTCGCACCGGTTTATAAGCCCCGCCGCGGCTACCGTGTCGAGCTCCTCCCTATTGCAGGCCTTCTGGGCCTACCACACCTGTGCCGCCCAGTGGGGCCTAATGGGCCGTACGGGCCTGCATCCTGGCCCAACTAGAGGTTGGGTTTCTAGTCGTATGCAGGCCGTGGCGGCCCAATAGGCGGGCTTTTTTTAATTTATTTATTTTTCTGTTTTTTTTTGTTTTCTGCTTTATTTATTTTCTTTTGTTTCTGAGTTGTTTTTTGCTTTATTTAGAGTTTCTTTGTGAATCTTTTTGCTTTAGGTAAAATTTTTTATAAACTTTCTGTTAGTGCCAGTAGTTTTCAAATTTGAATAGTTTAAATTTGAATTATTTGAAATTTATGTGAATCACTAGTTTGTGAATAACTTTACTTTAAAAATAGATTTTTCAGTGATTCTTTTTTCTGCTGTTTAATATTAGTGTGTTTTATCATTATATTCAATTTGGTAATTCTTAGGTTATTTAAAAAAATGAAATGCCTTTGTAACAGACGAGTTTTCGTCAGCAACCCTGATACTTCGAAAGAGATTGTCCAGTTTGTACACGAAGTGCGTCCAGATTTGGCCGTAACCCTCTCAACTTTTTAGCACATGCTATGTGGGTGAAATGATGATACCATGCCAACTGTCAACCTTTTCAGAGTTCATTTGTAGTGCTTTTCAATTTCAGGGTCATTTAGCTCAAAAAAATCATTAAATGCATGAAAAATAGCAAATGAAGTCAGAAAGGGTTGAAAATTGATGACGTGGCTTTGGACATAATATTTCTTCGCGTTTCAAATGCCAAAACACACAAGTACCCTAACTATTACAAAGATTCCCTCCAGTTTGTCCGAAGTGGGACTTTCCAGATATATAAGTCCGGAAACTCACTAGAGAAGAAAGTGATGACAGTGAAGCCGGTCACATCCCAGAGTGGGATCTTTGGGTATAAAACTTTTTCTTCACGTGTGTCCCTTTGCGCCGTAACCATGGACAATCTTCATCGTTTAACTTGATGCTCGGGTCAATATTCACTGTGAAGAGAGCAATTTCATGAAACTTTTCATAATCTTCTGACATGTCCACTACTAGAAAAAGGGCTATAGCTAATATAGACATTAGTGGCGCACTATGTATGTGGTGCGCCACTGCTAAATAGCAGTGGCGCACCACACATGGGTGCGCCACTAATCTCTATATTACTAATGGCGCACCACACGCACGGTGCGCCATTGCTATTTTTTTCTGAGTCCACCTCCCTCCCCAGGCTTACCAATGGCGCACCATAGCCAGATGCGCCACTACTATTTTAGGTATCAGTGGCGCACCTAGGTGTGGTGCGCCATTACTAAGTCTGGGCATAGTGGCGCGCCTAGGTGTCGTGCGCCATTACTAAATCTGCCCAGACTTAGTAATGGCGCATCACACCTAGGTGCGCCACCCCAGTACCGGCACCGCACCGTGCTAGTCCGCCCCTAACCACCCACCCAGCCCCCGCGCCCCCACCTTCTTCGCCCCATCTCCCCCACCTTTTTCCACAGTGCACCGCCGCCGCCGGCCCCGTCCAACCCACAGAGCCACCGGCCCGCCCCCGCCCCACCCTCTGCCATGCCCAGCCAGATCCCCCCGTCGCGCCCCCCTCTCCCCCAAGCATCTAGCCAGCGGCGGACCTACGAGATGCGCCGCATCTGGATCCCCCATCCAGCCGCGGCCAGGTACAGGCGGCCACCGCAGCCAGGTACAGGCGCGCCCCGCAGCAGTACTACGCCGCGCTGCAGGCCCCCGCCGCCCCTGCGGCGTCGGACGAGGTGAGGATGCTCTGGATCAGGGACCTGCAGTACTGGATGGACGAGAACTACATCTACAGCTGCTTCGCCAACACTGGGGAGGTACGTGTCCCGATCTGATGCCAGATTCATTCGGCCCGTCGGTTGATGCGTGATTTGTTTGGGCTCGGCTTGCCCTATTGGATGTACGCGTCGCGGGTCTAGATGTAAAGGGTTAGGGATTTAGTTGTGATGGTAGAACTGCGAGACGAGTTACTTCGCTGTGAATTACGTGTTTGTTACAGGGAATTTTTTCACATATGAGCATATACATTCAGTTTCTGCACTGAATATGAGCATATACATTCAGTTTATGCACTGAATATGGCATATATTTTCACTTGAAGCACTAAGTGTTCAGTTTCTACACTGAATATGAGCATATACATTCAGTTTATGCACTGAATATGGCATATATATTCAGTTTATGCACTGAATATGGGCACATATTCAGTTTTTCACATATAAATTCAGTTAAAACAAAGTGGAAAGGTTCAGTTTTTGCACTGAATATGATTTGTTCTTCCACCTATCCAGAGCAGATTTTCACACATAGGAACAAAGTGCAAAGGTTTAGTTTTTCTCCACATATATATTCAGTTCAAACAGACTGTAAAGGTTCAGGTATATATGTGTGTGTTTGTCATGTTTAAGATTTAGATATCCATGCACGGGCGCTCTTTATCTGCATTATGATTGTTTTCACATTTATTTTTTCATAACTTATAGATATATTTTTTCATTTTTTTTTGAAGTTCCAAAAAGTGGGTTCATAACTTCATATGTACCCAGGTCCCAAAAATTCGCTCCATCATAACTGGGTGCTGTACCGTTATGCTAAATTATGTGAATCTGTTTAAAAAGATCTATGAATCCGATAACGCCGGGTTCAATTTCTTTGATATGCAAGGTTTATAGTTGAATTTATTTGGTATTCAAGTTCTTGTACTCTTTACTGTCTTGAATCCAGCAATTGTGTAAGGGCTTTATTGATGGTATAGAATGTGAAGACTCCAGAAGCAAACAAAATTGCTGAAACGATTTGTCCATATACTCATTCCAAAAAATGAGTCATGTACTAGGCTAGTATAAAACTACACACTAGGCTAGTATATATCCAACTCTTATAATTTGCATAGACCAAATTGCATGCATGTTACTATTGCGCATTGATTCACTCTGTACATCTCGTGCTGCAGGTTTTTGCATCGAGCTTCAGGGTGGATCCACCATTAGTACCTGCTCCATGCTTTCAACCAATATCTCCGGCGTCAAACAATCACTCTCCTGCGCAATTCTTCGACGAGGCTACGTACACCAAGAAAGCGAAGAGGGAAGCCATGTACACCTAGAAAGAGAAGAATTCAGAGGTAACAACAACATGACACATGTAAATTATATATGCTGACATAATTCAAATTAGCATGCGCACACCTGATATGTTAGATTTCCAGGACCTGCCTGAGATGGAAAGTGAAAACAGTGATGACCTAGACCACGCGATGCTAGATGAGAATCAGAACTTGAATCAGGGCCAGGAAAGTTTCACTGTTGTAAGTAACATGATGTTTTGATGCATGATATGCTTTCTAGGTCCTATTTAGTGCACTATGCATGTTGTTCTTTGATGTACATGATGTTTTCATTAACTAGACAAGCTATTCTGCATCAATTGCTTTATAGTAATGGGAAAAACACTCCAATAGCTTAATAGGACTTGGACAATTATTCCATCTATTTACCACTTGGTTCTGGCTTTAAACTCTTGTTGTGCAAACAACTGGTATCTGATGGTTCTACGAGTAGTAATGATGGTCCTACGAGTAGTAAGTTATGGGACATCATCGATCATGTTTGAAGAAGCACTTAAACATAGCCTACATTCTATTTTTGCACTTAAACATTTTTCTGAAAGTTTCTGCAATTGGCTTCACATCAAATTGAACTTTTCATTGTTGGCGCTCTGATTGAAGGTGTTCATTTATTAAAATATTCTATGATCAATGGAGAGACGTTGTTTATAATGCCAATAGCTTTTATGCACCCTTCTTTTTTACATTTAGTTCCTAAGGAAAATGTATATGCTGACTTGGCATTTGACAAGCGGCTTTGAGAATTATCATTACTATTGAATTTACAGGTTAGCTGGTTATAATCTGAAGGCTAACCTCTTTACAAAACTACCTTGGGTTTTCTTCCAAGGAGCTAGTGCTATAGGTTTCAATTTGCTAAAGATTGTGGTTTTGAGAAGATTTTTGCCTTGCTGTTGTGACTGGCTGGTTTTATCAGGTTTTCTGATCCATGCTTGCTGTATGTTCTTGGTGCTGATCTGATGAACTAGTGTTGCTTTGGTCATTTCCCTGTTGCTTGGACATCTATTGCTGCTAGATTCGTAAAAAACCTACTTTAATTTACTGTTGCTCTCATATTAACGATTCTTTTGGTTAGTTAAGTAAATGTTTCTACGAATATATGTGACGTTGCTTTGAGTTGCTACAAGTGTCCAATGCATTCCTTCCCTGATTTTTCGTCATGGATTAAGCATTGCCCTGATCTGAACATTTCTTTACTTTATTGTTGAACAGCACCTCCAGTGAGCATGGCCATGGGGACGGAGACTATAACAGGTTGGCGAGTGACGACATGTCTGCCTTCATCAACTTGGGTTCTTCTTGTTTGATCCGATGGCGCGCCCCAGACATCCTTTCTGGTAAGTCCTGATTCTGTTCCACTTGCTCTGGGACTTGGCCTTCTAGATCAAAAGCAATTCTTTTTTTGTTTTGAGAAATAGATCAAACACTCTCCTCTTTGTTTTTGAGAAATAGATCAAACACTCCACTCGATCTCTTTTTCCTATTTGATGCCTTTTTTACATAAGTGAAGCACATGCTATTATCTCTGGGCTGCATGCATGTACCCTGGGATGTGAGTCTTAAGTTAACTGAACTAGTAAATTACGCTCAAACTCTCACAACCAATGTAATGTGTTAATTCAGTTCAACCCCCATAAGAAGTGATCAACACTTATTATTCAAGTCGATATTACTTACAACCTGAGCTATTTTGTGCATTCCCATATAATATCCTAGGCCAATTTCATGCCAACTAGAGAGATGCAGTACGACATTTAGCCTCAGTACCGACAATAAAACAACAGAGATGGACATGTATGGATAGTTTGATACTCAAACTTGCAGGAATGAAGATCAAGAAGAAGAAAAGATCAATATTGAAGAAAAGATCAAGAAGAAGAAAAGATCAATCTTGCTGTTCATGATTCTTTTTTGTTGTCTTCGAATAATTTTCTAGTTGCTGTAGTGTATTGTTAGAATGGAAATATTGTGTATTGTATAATATATATTGTGTAATCTGTGTTTGGACAGTTGCTGTAGTGTATAATATATATAGTGTATTGTTGATTGAGGAACCCTGCCGTTGGGGCAGTGTGTATTTTTTTTATCCAGGCATCACTCTACCAGTGGTGCACCACCTAGTGCGCCACTGGTATGGCAGATTTCTTCAATTCACTACCAGTGGCGCACCTACCAGAACTACCAGTGGCACACCTAAATTTCTACCAGTGGCGCACCTGACAGAAATAGCAATGGCGCACCCTAGGGATATCAATGGCGCACCAGGTGGTGCGCCACTGGTATTTTGATTAGTAATGGCGCACCAGAGGTGCGCCATTACTAACCATTACTAATGGCGTGTTAATAGTGGCGCACCCATAGTGCGCCATTAATAGCAATATGTGGTGCGCCACTAATAGCCTTTTTTCTAGTAGTGGTCTGTCTTGTCCTCCACTCCCACGATGTTTCTTTTCCCTGAAAGAACTATGTGGCGCTTTGGCTCATCGTATGATCTATTCGCTTCCTTATCTTTTCTTTTTCTCGGCTTGGTAGACATGTCCTTCACATAGAAAACCTGCGCCACATCATTGGCTAGGACGAATGGTTCGTCTGCGTACCCAAGATTGTTGAGATCCACTGTTGTCATTCCGTACTGCGGGTCTTCCTTTACCCCGCCTCTTGTCAGATTGACCCATTTGCACAGAAACAAAGGGACCTTCAAACCACGTCCATAGTCAAGTTCCCATATCTCCTCTATGTAACCATAATATGTGTCCTTTGGCCTATTGGTGTTTGCTGCATCAAAGCGGACACCACTGTTTTGGTTGGTGCTCTTTTTATCTTGGGTGATCGTGTAAAATGTATTCCCATTTATCTCGTACCCTTTGAAAGTCAATATAGTCGAAGATGGTAACTTGGACAGCAAGTACAGCTCATCTGCAATAGTGTCGTCATGCATGAGACGTGTCTGCAACCAACAGGCGAAAGTCCCCGTTTGTTCATGTGTAATCCAGTCGTCAGACTGCTTCGAGTGTTTGGAGCGTAGAATATTCTTGTGTTCCTCGATATACGGAGCCACCAAGGCGGAACTTTGTAGAACTGTGTAGTGTGCTTGCACCCAAGAATGTCCATCATGGCACATTACTGAATTCTTTCCTAGCGTGCCTTTTCCACCCAGTCTGCCCTCATGCCACGATTCAGGAACACCAATCGGCTTAAGGTCAGGAATAAAGTCAACACAAAACTCAATGACCTCCTCTGTTTCATGGCCCTTGGAGATGCTTCCTTCTGGCCTAGCACGGTTATGAACATATATCTTTAAGACTCCCATGAACCTCTCAAAGGGGAACATATTGTGTAGAAATACAGGACCCAGAATGGCAATCTCTTCGACTAGGTGAACTAGGACGTGCGTCATGATATTGAAGAAGGATGGTGGGAACACCAACTCGAAACTGACAAGACATTGCACCAAATCATTCTCTAACCTTGGTATGATTTCTGGATCGATTACCTTCTGAGAGATTGCATTGAGGAATGCACATAGCTTCACAATGGCTAATCGAACGTTTTCCGGTAGAAGCCCCCTCAATGCAACCGGAAGCAGTTGCGTCATAATCACGTGGCAGTCATGAGACTTTAGGTTCTGGAACTTTTTCTCTGCCATATTTATTATTCCCTTTATATTCGACGAGAAGCCAGACGGGACCTTCATACTGAGCAGGCATTCGAATAAGATTTCCTTCTCTTCTTTGGTAAGAGCGTAGCTGGCATGACCCTGATACTGCTTTGGATCCATGCCATCTTTTCCGTGCATACGTTGCTGGTCCTCCCGTGCCTCCGGTGTATCTTTTGTCTTCCCATACACGCCCAAGAAGCCTAGCAGGTTCACGCAAAGATTCTTCGTCACGTGCATCACGTCGATTGCAGAGCGGACCTCTAGGTCTTTCCAATAGGGTAGGTCCCAAAATATAGATTTCTTCTTCCACATGGGTGCGCGTCCGTTAGCGTCATTCGGAATAGATTGTCCGCCAGGACCCTTTCCAAAGATTACTTTTAAATCCTTGACCATATCAAGTATATCTTCACCAGTACGGTGGCGAGGCTTCTTCCGGTGATCTGCCTCACCTTTGAAATGCTTGCCTTTCTTTCTTACGGGATGCCTGCTCGGAAGAAATCGACGATGTACCAGGTACACATTCTTCTTACATTTATCCAAATATATACTGTCGGTATCATCTAAACAGTGCGTGCATGCGTGGTATCCCTTGTTTGTCGGTCCTGAAAGGTTACTGAGAGCAGGCCAATCATTGATGGTTACAAACAGCAACACTCGCAGGTCAAATTCCTGCTGTTTGTGCTCATCCCACGCACATACACCTTCTATACTCCACAGCTCTAAAAGTTCTTCAACTAATGGCCTTAGGTACACATCAATGTCGTTGCCGGGTTGCTTGGGGCCTTGGATGAGCACTGGCATCATAATGAACTTCCGCTTCATGCACAACCAAGGAGGAAGGTTATAGATACATAGAGTCACAGGCCATGTGCTATGATTGCTGCTCTGCTCCCCAAAAGGATTACTGCCATCTGCACTTAAACCAAACCATACGTTCCTTAAGTCATCTGCAAAGTCCTTCCACTTTCTCTCGATTTTTCTCCACTGTGATCCGTCAGCGGGTACTCTCAACTTCCCGTCTTTCTTACGGTCTTCTTTGTGCCATCGCATCAACTTGGCATGCTCTTTGTTTTGGAACAAATGTTTCAACCGTGGTATTATAGGAGCATACCACATCACCTTGGCAGGAATCTTCTTCCTGGGGCGCTCGCCCTCAACATCACCAGGGTCATCGTGGCTAATCTTATAGCGCAATGCACCGCATACCGGGCATGCATTCAAATCCTCGTACTCACCGCGGTAGAGGATGCAGTCATTAGGGCATGCATGTATCTTCTGCACCTCTAATCCTAGAGGGCAGACAGCCTTCTTTGCTTCGTACGTACTGTCGGGCAATTCGTTGTCCTTTGGAAGCTTCTTCTTTAACATTATCAGCAACTTTTCAAATCCCTTGTCAGATACACCATTCTCTGCCTTCCATTGCAGCAATTCCAGTGTGGTACCCAGCTTTTTCTTGTCATCTTCGCAATTTGGGTACAACAATTTCTTGTGATCCTCTAACATGCGCTGCAACTTCAGCTTTTCCTTTTCACTTGCGTAGTTTCTCTTTGCATCGGCAATGGCCCGACCAAGATCATCAGCGGGCTCATCTGATGCCTCTTCTTCAGCTTCTTCCCGCATTGCCGGCTCAGCTTCTTCCCCCATTGTTGTACCATCGTATTCAGGGAACCCATGGCCAGGATAGCTGTCGTCATCCTCTTCTTCTTCATTCTCTTCCATTAGGACCCCTCTTTCTCCGTGCTTGGTCCAACAGTTATAGCTGGACATGAAACCGGACTCAAACAGGTGGACGTGAATGGTTCTTGAGTTAGAGTAATTTCGATCATTCTTACAGCCAGCACATGGACAATACATAAAACCATCCGCCCGCTTGTTTGCCTCAGCCGCAACCAGAAAAGTACGCATGCCATTAATGAACTGGGGAGAGCATCGGTCATCGTACATCCATTGCCGGCTCATCTTCATTACACAACACCGAAAAGACCAAATTAATACAAGTTCATACACACTTGTTCTCATAAAACAACATACAAACTCTCTAGCTAAAGCATTTAAATGCAACAACAAATGCGATCAAGATCGCAACTAAGGTAACAATTGATCCAACAGCATAGTGATACCAAGCCTCACTATCAATGGCATATTTTTTAAATTTTCTAATCTTCAAGCGCATTGCATCCATCTTAATCTTGTGATCATCGACGACATCGGCAACATACAACTCCAGTTTCATATTCTCTTCTTCAATTCTTTTCAATTTTTCTTTCAAATACTCGTTTTCTTTTTCAACTAAATTTAACTTCTCGACAAGAGGGTCGTTTGCAATTTCCGGTTCACATACCTTCTAGATAAAAATATCTATGTCAACTTGATGGGCATAATTGTCATAAACACGAAATGCAACAAATAGTTATAAAAGAGAATATACCACATCCGAATCATAAACCGGACGAGGGACCACGGGGACGGATATCAAAACCATGCCACTATGTATAACAAACAACGTACGGGTAAGAAAATTATACAAGTAACTATCTAAATCACACAAACATGATTTTCTTTTTATAAAAAGGATAAGAACAAGAGGCTCACCAAGGTGGTGCCAGCGACGGGATGGTGGGGGCGATCGACGGTGGTTAGGACGGGGACGGGAAGGCACTAAGTAAACCACACCTACACATCCAAACTAAGAAGTTAATTTGAGCTCAAATTGCATATAAATCAAATAAACTACCACATATAAATAATCCCAAACTAAAACCCACAAATCACTATACTTATAGAGCATTGCAAGAGCTAATCTAGCAATGAGAGATGAAAGGACAAAGTTGCTAACCTTTGTGAACACTTGGATGGATGGGATGCCTCCAAATCTTGATAAATTTTGGCAAAAATGGAGGATGAGCTCGAGGAAGAGGGGAAGAACAGAGAGGAGAGGAAAGGGGAAGAACATAGAGCTAGGGCTGGACGAAGGATTTATATAGGAGCATCTTTAGTGCCGGTTCGTTACACAAACCGGGACTAAAGGTGAGCCTCTAGTACCGGTTCGTGACACGAACCGGAACTAAAGGTGATCGTGGGGCCCCAGCCTGACACCAGCCTGCCACCACCCCTTTAGTCCTGATTCGTGTCACGAACCGGGACTAATGATGCCCGCCCCCTAGCCGTTGGAACCGAGACTAATGGTCACATTAGTACCGGTCCGTTTCCAAACCGGGACTAATGGGGCTCACGTAAAGTCCTTTTTCTACTAGTGTCATTTAGTCTTCACTTATATCTTTTTGGAGTAGTTTATCATTTACTCTTGTGCTTCACTTATATCCTATGAGTAAATTGTGAAAGAATTGAATATCATAAAGTTGAAATTTTATATGCTTCATATGTTTGTCCCGTGGGGAGTAGTTACTTCACATACAAGAAGTATAAGTGATAAAATTTATTGAAAGTTAACAAACACAGCAATCATGGAAGACTAAATGAGTTATTATTGTTGACATTATCCCTGAGATAAATAAGTTGGGACGCGAAACATTAAGCCCCTATCTTCCTATGTGTTTGACTTAAACAGTTTGTTCTAAAAATATGCTTTGAGTGTCAGCAATCATGGAAGACTAAATGATGGTTGAGTATGTGGAATTTGCTAGATCAAAGCTCTTACATAGACCCTTCCTGAAAATAAGATGAATTACAATTGTTTGATGACTCAGAACATAGTTTGTTAGTTTTCAAGAAAGTTTATGGCCTATACTTTAAACATGTGAATAGCTTGCTACTTGATCATGAGAAATTTTATGAGATGAGTTACTGATTATGATATATATTGATGCTAGAAAAAGTGATTGAAATTATCATTGATCAAACTTATGCACTACGCTAACATTCACTCTTCATAAATTATTTCTTTTATCATTTACTTGCTCGAGGACGAGCAGGAATTAAGCTTGGGGATGCTGATACGTCTCCAACGTATCTATAATTTATGAACTATTCATGCCATGTTTATTATAGTTTTGTATGATTTTGGTGCACTTTTATATGGCTTTTATATGATTTTCATGGACTAACATATTGACCTAGTGCCCAGTGTCAGTCGCTGTTTTCTACTTGTTTTTCGTTTTCCAGAAAATTTATATCAAATGAAGTCCAAATGCAGCGAAACTTTTTGACGATTTTTTCTGGAATATAAGAGACACTAGAAACTTCGGGAGGTGGCCAGAAGACCTACATGGGGCCCCACGAGCCACCAGGGCGCGCCCTGGTGCCTCGTCGGCCCCTGTGGCCCTTCTTCACGTGATTCCAAGGCACAAAAATTATATATATTCAGAAACCCCCGAAAGTTAACCTAGATGAGTTTTTACGCCGCCGCAAACCTCTGTACCTCCACGATCTCATCTACAAATCAGACAAGTACCTAGTAATGAACATATGAGTCGCCATAGGGTTTGGTGTTCTCCTTCATGAATGAGCTTGCGTCGGGCCGACCAGATCGCCCATAGCGTGACAGTAAGCTTAGTAAAATATGCATGCAATATGGAATCCTTCATCGAGAATAGCCAGATCTGTGCATTTGGTTCTGCAATTGCTAGCTTATGTTCTAGAAATTCCGGGTCAGAAAGTGCCCACATGCATCGAGCCATAGTTCATGGGAGCAGCGAATGCATCCAAGAGTCCTCATCTCCACATATCGCGCACCGCTATGAGGTCGCCATGTTTCGGTGGTTTAACATATCAGAGGTTGGTAAAGAGCATTCTGCTAAGAGAAATAGGAATACCTTGATTTCAGATGGGACGGTACTTTTCCATAGCTTGGCCCAACTTCCTTGCTCCCTACTTCCATCTGATGCACTGGCGCGGCCTTCCAACCACGCTTCTCTGCTGAGCTTGGTGGTGCAAGAATTCACCCTTCTTCTCATGGGCCCATGCTTAAAAGACTAAAACTCGCCTTGTAGATAGAGGGATGTTGAGAATTGTCTCCGTGTCCATAGGCAAGAATGTTGAGCGGATCAGCTCCTGTTTCCAACTAATCGTTGTGGCATCAATCAACTCCTCCACAAGGTGTGGCCGGTTATGGGTTAGGCATGTGATGGGGCGCATAAGCCAGACTTATCAAGCGGACCGAAGCTGTCAACTATGTAATCACCGATGGAGCTGGGCAAGATGAAGGAATGACAAATCAATATGTCTAGTCTAGTGATGTAAATGATTGCATGTCGAGGTAGGCCTTTTCTCATGCATGTTGTTTGATGAGGTGACATGCTTGTATGTTAAAAAAAATACATTAGTGGGGGTTAGCTATTTAGATATATACCAGATGATACCTTGTGCGTTGCTGTGGGAATTGGTTGCAATACATTTTAATGAGATTTGGTTGTATGGAACATGAATATTTAAGTTAATAACATGATAATCAAAAACAAAAATACATATGCTTCATTTCATTATTGTATAAGTGTGAGATATTTATTGAATATAAGCTGTAAAATACAAAGCATTTATCCATGCATGATTACATGTTGTAGTGGACCTTTCTCCATGCATGGTTGCTCATTAAGGTGGACATTTTCCATAGATGGTTGTATGATAAGGTGGCAAGCTTCATGTTAAGATAAATAAGAGGATCAACTATTTAGGTATACAAGATAAGATAGAAGATACATAAACCATCATATCTTAGCCCCAGGTTCTTCACTCAAAATATGCAAACTAACGGAGTAGCAACACACTGTGTTAGTACTGTGTTCAGCAGAGTGATTCAGTTTCAGGAGTTGGACATCCGCATCCAGTAGCAGATATGCGGCTACATACCAGATACTACAATGTTCTCATCTATATACGGGCATAATCCCCAGAACAAGCATATACAACGGTTACACTACACAAATGTGATCTGTCAGTCTATTGCAACTAGACAGCGCATCGCCACATTGTGGCTGCTAAAGCTATTCAAGCTTCGCTTCAGCTCGGTTTTGATCCCTTGAGATTCAGTAGCAAAGTTTTCGAGTATTCATTGCTGAGCCCAGGCTTATATGCTTCCGGTGAACAGTAAATTTTAAAAAACAAATACTATAAAATTCAAAAAATCTGAGTATTTGCATGGAAGATGTACGAGTTGCGTCATATCCGTGCCAAATTTCATCGTGTTCGGACATCCGAAGAGCTTGTGGCAAATAAGATAAAATTGGTTCAAACAGTGCGTGGACAGTAAACTTTCTCACGGACCTTAATTTTTTTTCTGAGACCTAGTCAGATGTCCAAACACGATGAAATTTGCCACGAAAATCACACATTCGAACATCTTCCATGTAAGAGAAGTTCTGATTTTTTTTTTAATTTACTGTTCACCCACGCAAGCAGATGAACCCAAGAGCCGAAACGCCGTGTCCCGAAGTTTTAGTCTTCTTTACTTCTCAAGGGAGGGAGTTGAACATGAAGACATACTTGTCATCCTTCGTTGTCAAGAACAGAACAAAATAAAGGAGGGTGTTGAACGTGAAAACAGACTTTTCGTCAATGTCGTACTCCGTTGTCAGGAACAGAACAAAGTATGGTTCAACTGATGATAAATACTTGTCAGCATCCGTTCCCTGAACAAAACTTCAGTTCTTTTACAACTAGAATATGAGACACCCCCCCCCCCCCGCGTCGCTCTCCTCTGGTGACACGGGGGGAACCCTAGCCGCCGCTACTTGCAGACCTCTCCGCCGCCCTCCCCGCATCGCCGTCCCCGGACCCCAGGAATGTGGCGGCGGGGTGGATCTAGCTCCTTGCACCCCCGAGCAATCACCACCCTTCCACCCTACGCCACACCCCCACCCCCGCGGTGGCCGCCTCCAGCTGGTCCGGCGACGCCGGATCCGGTCCTCCCCGACGGCCTGCCCGCACTGCTCCGGCCAGGCCCCCCCCCCGTCCATCCTCAGCCGCTGCGGGCACCACCCTGTTGGGAAACGTAGTTGAAAAACAAAAAAAAATCGTGCCTACGGACACCCAAGATCAATATGAAGATGCAGTACGGGTGGAATTACGATTGTAGCTGTCACCGAGTTGCAGTGGAAGAAGAACGTGCTGGTGTAGATTGTACTTAGAGTCCCTCGAACCATCGAAGAACGATCCCGCGAACCGCCCGCGAACAGTCCCTCGAACCGAAGACCGAAAACACGGCCTCTCTACTTGGTTGCAAGCGTGCAGCCTTCACGATACGGTAGCGCTTCACCGTCCAGAACTAATCGCCGCCGGAGAATTAGAGGGCGGAGATTAGAACCACACTGGGCTTATAATTATGAGGATTAGATGAACTAGAACAATTTCTAATTAGTCAACTAGGACCTAAAACTAGAGGAGGCTCCAAAACTTGTGTGTATCAATGGACAAAATCCTCTAGTATATATAGGTTTGAGGGGAGAGGAGGGGCTGCCACAGGAGGGAAGGTCCCTCCTTGGGGCGCCGGCCAAGAGGGGGAGGACGAATCCTCTCCCTAGTCCAAGTCGGCCTCCCCCCCTTGGAAAGGGGGGCACCATCTCCACTTGGGCCTTGGTGGCCCAAGTTGCCTTCCACCACTAGGCCTTTTAAGGCCCGTTGATATTTAAATTAATATAAAAGCCTTCTAATAATTACTAGTCCTTTTTATATGTAATTTAACATCACCAGAAAACATTTTCCACCAATATATTAATTATCGGTAATACCCGGTATTGCCCGATAAACTCCGAAACCCTTCCGGTGACCCCGAAACGCTTTCAGTTCCTCTCGAAACTATTCTGAATATTAATGAAATAATTCCATAAATAAATCCTCGATACTCTCGTCCTTCTAACACTCAGCAGATCATGATTGCCTTAAGTTTGTGACCCCGTAAGTTCGGTAAACCATAGAAATGAACGAAACCCCTTCGTTCAATGACCGACAGCAGAACCGTGGACGTCCATATCGATCCCTATGATTACACGAATGACATTTGAGTGAACCTTTGGTTATTATGTGATGTTCCCTTTTCTTCGTGATACTTTAC
This sequence comes from Elymus sibiricus, assembly GCA_039707655.1. Lineage (NCBI taxonomy): Eukaryota > Viridiplantae > Streptophyta > Magnoliopsida > Poales > Poaceae > Elymus > Elymus sibiricus. Next base: position 480,698,761 of record CM077672.1, on the reverse strand, counting down.
AAAACCCGGCATGTGCTGGTATTCTACTGAGTCATCACATGCTCACTATACCGTTATCCTCGTCGATGATGGATGTCGTCACACCGAGAGGGGCCTAAGAATATCTCCCCATCGTTGGATGAGCAAATCCCACTCTCGAGCTATCTAGTCTCTTGCCAAACTTTTCGATGAGCCTGTAAGTTGTCGTTATGATCACCGTGTTATTGGTGACGTTTGAGCAACCCCAAAGTCCACCGTACGGTAAGAAGTGACTACGATACTCTCATGGTCTAAGGAGCAAAATCACACGTTAACACTCTGTGTTATTATAATTGATTACAGACGATATTAACTCAATTCATAACAGAAAAGTTTGGGCCGATTCAATATGATCGTTCTTCCAACGTCATAATCTAAATGTTATTTTAGGACTATCGTTACACTTAACAATATCCTAAGATCCGGAAAACTTGATCACCAACAACACTTGAGCTAGTCCTAGAGGCAAAACTAGGAACCTTTTATTTAACCATTTATCATTCAACACGTGCATACGAGTTTTCCACTGAATCGTATATTCCAGGATCATAGCAATTATAGTATAGAATATAAACTCTTTAATTATGAATATAGAAATATAATAATACAAATATTATTGCCTCTAGGACATATTTCCAACACACACACCCCTCGTACGCCTCCCCCCTCCGCCCATGGCTTAGGGACCCCACCCGATGCGCCCTCCACCAGCTGCTGCACGAGCTTGCCGGCCGGCGGCGGTTCCGGCACTCCTGGTCGTTGACTTGGACGCCCCCTGCAGCCATCCCTACCCCCTGCGGCGGCGCGACCCACTTTGGTGCTGCTGCCTGCCGTGGTTGGGACGTGGGACCTGCGGCCGTTTGCGGGGGCATTCGTCGCCTGCCTTCCGTGCAGGCGGCCCCCTCGTCTCCGGCGGCCCTCCTCCCCCGTGCCACAGTGACAGCTCTCGCGGGGAAGCGGCAATGCATCTGTGGTTGTGTCAGGCATGGGGCTCCACGCGGCGGGCACTTGCTGGCGCTGTTCCGACCCCGTCGGCCTAGGCCCGCGTCTCTCCGGTGTCCTTCACTGTCGGCGTCCTTTGCCGGGCAGCTCCGGTCTTGGTCACCATGTAGATGTATCCCTTCCATCTTACCTGGCTCGCCGACATCTCGACGACTAAGGCCACGTCAGCTCGGATCTGCGTCTCTCCAGTCCTAGCTTGCCGGCGTTGCTGGACGCCGTCACGAAACCCTCCGTGTGGTTCGCTTCGTCGCCTGCCCCACCCTGTACGCCTCAAAGCCTCACCCTTTTGCCGGATCCAACGCTCATGGGTTCGGAGGCGGTGCCACCCTCCGACGGCAAGTCCAACCCCGCCAACCCCCTCCCGACATGGTGGTTCCGACCAACGCGGACTTCCCCATCTTCGATTCCAGACTCGGCTGCTATGGGATTGCTCAGCTTTAGGGCAGGGAGAGATCCCTGCTCGGCTTCCCGGTGCTGGCAGCGACGGCGCCTGCGGGTGTCGTTTCCTTCTTGGAGGTGTTGCCAAGGCCTTCACCTACGCCCCTCTTCGAGCTCAGGGGAAACCCTAGGTTTGGTTACCCTGGACCGGATGGCGATGGCATCTCGACATCGTCTTCCTTCTTGAAGGCGCTATCTTGCTTGCTCACGGTGTCCCCGGTATTGGTTCGAGTGATGTTGGAACTCTTGTTGGTTCGGCACTGCCGCTCGTGGTTCAGGCTTGGTAGGTTTAGTTGTGATGTATCTTCTGTTCTGGCCGAGCATCTTTTGTCTCTCTGCTCCGGGCACTATGTTCATGCCTGCCTGCGTTCGTGTCATGTGTTGTACCTCTCTGTAGTCATTCTACTCCTTCTATCAATAAAAAGATACGCAAGCTTTGCTTATTCGCGTAGAATATGAGACCCACTTCCGTACACCCCCCTCATTAAACATATAAAAGGTAATATGGATGATTTTCATACGTATATGTTGTACATATATTTATTTATTTTTCTTTTTTTAACCTTCAAGTTCTTCTGCAACTAGAATATGAGACCCGCTTCCGTACACCCCCCACACTAAAAGTTTAAAGGGTAATATGGACGATTTTCATACGTATATGTTGTACATATATTTATTTCTTTTTTCTTTTTTTAACCTTCAAGTTCTTCTGCAACTAGAATATGAGACCCGCTTCCGTACACCCCCCTCACTAAAAGTTTAAAGGGTAATATGGACGATTTTCATGCGTATATGTTGTACATTTATTTTATTTTTCTTTTTTTAACCTTCAAAAAATAGGTACATTAGGTAGGATTTGAACACCCAACCTCTTAGTTTAGTTCCACACGTTGTAACCAACTATGACAGTTATGTTGTTGTGCCTAGTTATTCTTTTATTATTCTTTTTGTGCATTTACTCAGTCAGATTTTCATTTTTTTAGTTTTGTTTGGCCTTTTTTCTTTAGTTTTATATTTTTTTTCTTCGTAAAACACCTTTTCGTCCCCGCGTTAACTAAATGAGTCACGCGTGTGGCGTTAAACACATATAGTTATTGCAAACAAGAAAATATTAAACAAAATGAATGAAGGAAACCTCTGCATGCACAAGATGGATGGATGATTCATTCCTTGTCGTCCCTATGCTTGACGTACAGGTTCTCGTCTCATGGGTCGCCATTTCGGTCCTCAAAACAAAAAATCAGTCGTGTTTCATCAATGAATGAAAACGAAACGTACACCGACTGGTCCGCACCGAGGGAGGGAGCGAGGGATTCGCGCATTGTTTCAGTGAATTGCTACCTATTTAATAATAATCCAAAAAAATAACATAAAACTACGTACACTCTTTTATTTTTCATTTCTTAAATTCATGAACTTTTTTCAAATCCGTGAACTTATTTTTTGAATCTGTGATCATTTTTTCATTTTGCAGACTTTTATCAATTTCATGAACTATTTTTTGTCAAATTCGTGTACTTTTTTCAAATCAATGAACTTTTTTCAATGTTGTGAATATTTTTGTCAATTTCATGACCTTTCATTTTCGCAAACTTTTTTGTCACATTCATGTACTTTTTTCAAATCGATGAACCATTTTTAAACTTGTGAACTTTTCTTTAATCTATGAACCTTTTTTTTTAATTTTTAAAAACCGGCAACTCAGGCTAGCAATTGGGTTGGGTTTGCTCGGATCGACCTCTCCCAGACCCGTGCCCGAATCCCTTGTCGGGTCCATTGCCCGCCCGCGTCCATGCTCATGGGTGACCCATGCCAGAACCCATCGAGTAACCCAACCCACTCAGGCATCCATCGGGTCTGGCATTTTATTACGTTTTCATTTTACTTGTTCAATGCATGTCATGTCGGTTGATGCATTTCCTCTTGACCAACACCCTCCGAGTCTCGTTTATATAGCAGAGCTTCACCTACTAGACGCTAGAGCAAGCGAGGTGGTACTAAACAACCTCCTCCCGTGATCAATTCACCGACATGCACGCAATAGACCTTTTTTTAAGCGTAGCATGCATGCACGCAGCAGACTATGCGTGTTGCACGCCTTCAGCCTTTGGAGGCCCAATAGGCTAATTGGCTGAAATATTGCATCGTTGCTACGTTATTTAGGATGAAGATGGTGACCCATACCCTACCCATTCAGGTCGGATGCCAATGGCCGTGGCCACCCATGGGTCGGATTGCCGGTTTGACCGGCAACAGTATAACCAGACTGCCCTATTATATAGCCAAGCTTCGAGCCTCCTTCCGCGTAACCAGGCGAGATGGGACTAAAACCACGAACGACATGATGTGCTGCCTACAGGTACGTATATGTAGGCTGCAACAAAAAACCCAAAACAAGTTTATGCCAGAAGGCTTCGTCTGAGAGCACGCGGTTTCCCGATATCCTTGAAATGACCATAATTTTTTTTCCAAGTCCTCATATGACCAATTCAAGGCCGCATGCCAAGTTGTTTGAGTTTTTGACAATTCTTGTACTTTCTATAGTTTTCTCGGTGAAAAATGACCGAGCGTGACGCAACCTGCATATAGTGTTGGAATTCGTTCAAACCTGACATGGACACCTACGATAGGCATGCCCACGATACTGGAAAAAGTTGAGGGCATGTCATGCACGTCCAAAAATAGACCATGTTCGACGGAGGGTGTTCGAGTAGGCCAGAAGGCTCCGTTTGAGAGCATGTTTTCTGGGGATCCGTCAAATGACCCCAATTTTTTTAACATGAGTTGTTTTGGTTCCGACAAATTTTGCATTTTCTGGTGTTTTCTCGATAAAAAAAGGCCGATAATGGACGGACGTGTCGCAACTTACATAATGTGTTAAAAATCGTTCAAACCTGACATGGATGCCTACCATAGGCATGCCCACCTTCTTCCAAAACTTGGAGTCATTTTAAGGATGCCCAAACATAGACCATGTTCAACGGAGAGTGTTCGGGTAGGCCAGAAGACTCCGTTTGAGAGCAGGTTGTTTCCCACCATCCTTGAAATGACCTCATTTTTTTCTCATGGTTTGTATGACCAATTCAAGGCACCATGCCAAGTTGTTTTGGTTTTCAACAAATTTTGCATTTTCTGGAGTTTTTTAATAAAAAAGGCCGGTAAATGGTAGTACATGTCGGAATTTGCATACGGTATTGGATTCGTTCAAACCTGGCATGGATTCCTACCATAGGCATGCTCATCTGCTTGAAATTGTTGGTGTCATTTCAAGAATGTTCAAAACTAGACCATGTTCAATAGATGATGTTCACGTAGGCCAGAAAGGTCCATTTGAAAGCACGTTGTTTTTTATATTCGTCAAATGGCCCAATTTTTTTTTCAAGGGCCAATTCAAGGCATCATGACAATTTTTCCAAGTTTTCAACAATTCTTGTATTTTTTGGAGTTTTCTCGGTGAAAATGGCTGATAAATGACCGGACTTGGCGCTACTTGCATACGGTGTCGAAATTCATTCAAACATGGCATGGATGTCTCATATGTACGTGCCAGGCTGCTGCAAGATGTTGACGTCATTTATCCATAGTCCAAAAAAAAACACCAGTTCAGAAAATATGCTAGAGAAGGCCAGACGGGTGCATCCCTGAGCATGTAGTTTTTCCTAATTTTAATGCTTCCGTTATTTGCAATTTCTGTCATTATCAACGAATATGAACATTTTCTTTTCTTATATCCTAACCATTTCTCGAAATTTGTCAAGAATTTTGTAATTTCAAATAGTGCACAAAAATTTTACAAGCTTGTACACTTTTTCAAAAATTGTTAACAAATTCCCGACAATTGTTGAACAGAAATTACAAACCATGAACTTTTTTAAAGTTTATAAACTTTTTTGAAACGCAAATATTTCTTAGATTTGTGAAAAAAATTGGAAAACAGACCCATTTTTTGAAATTCCAGAACATTTCTTAAAATTGTAAACAATATATAAAAACTAGAACATCTTTTATTATTCCAAACAATATTTTATTTGAACAGGTTTTTAAAAAAAATTAAAATTCATAAATTTGAAAAATGAATTAACAGAAAAATACAGCAAAAACGAAAAAATGAAGGAAAAAACGCTTAGGCCTTGGCCCAACTAGGCGACCACATCGCTCACGTCGGGCGCCTGTTGGCCGGCCCAAGAGTTTGCGGAATTTGAAAAAAGTTCATCAATTTTGAAAAAAGCAGGTTCGGGAATTTGATAAAAAAAATCATGGGCTTTAAGAAAATCGTAAAAATTGAAAAGAGTTTGTGGATTTGAAAAAACTTTCATGGATTTGAAAAAAAATAATGAATTTGAATAGTTCATAGATTTAAGAAAAAGTTCACAAATTTTAAAAAAGAAAAAAAGAAGAAGTAAAAGTGGACAAACAAAAACCGAAAAAATAAACCAACCAAGCTCGTGTCGGTTAATGTTAGGGCATGTAGAGTGGTTGATAAGATAGTTTTATCTAAAACCTTGCATATAATTTAGAGATAACGATAAAAGTGTGTCTACAATGGGTTATCTCTTAGCATTATCTAAGATAACTAGCTATTCCTAAAACATGGTGAGACAAATTGTGCTAAGAGATCATCTCTTAAATAAGAGAAGACAAGTCTTTTCTTATGAATTCTCTCTCCTCCACCTCAGTATTTAATATATGTGGCACACCTAAGATAGTATCATTGTACATGCCCTTATATTTGAAAAAAAAAGAGAACTAGACACAACCGGGAAGTAGTTCAGTTGGTTACCACGCTTTGTACTAAGTGTACATGTGCTGGGTTCAAATCCCATCGAGTCCGCGTACTTTTAAAAAGGACCATCATACCCTTAGTTATGACGGGGTATAGAGAGATCTTCTTCCTTGATGTGTGAAAGAGGTGAACCGAAGTAGTAATATTTATATCTCCCCACCCCACCCCCACGTCTACCAAGACCTTCACATGGTGCCGCTGCTGCATTTCATACTTGGATTCTCTTGAAAGTGCCCAATGTGCGCAGTCCTGTCGTCTCCTCTGACCAATAGAATCATTGCCATGTTCAGTTTTGCGATGGCATTTGCCACGTTTGCTAAATAAGTATCGTCCTCGCGACAACATAATTTGCTATAAAAACGTTTGTTTTGCTAAACAGAATCAAACTAATCAACCTAATTATGATTACTGCTTATAGCGGGCAGCTCAACAACAAGCCCGGCGGTGCCGATGGCGATCGACAAAGGTATGGGTGTGGCTGGGTGACGGGGGGCGTCAGCGCTGAGCACCATGGTGTGAGGTGATAGCCGTAGGCGCGGAGAGGCCCTCCAGCGGCATCCTTACCCTCCCCGCCGTAACAGCCATAGGCAACGGTGCATGTCAATGTGGTGTGAATGTTCGAAGCAGGCTTTCGCCCCACTTTATATATAAAGCAACAACCGAACAAAGTACACGACCGAACGATACAAGGTGATGAGGTAGTCCTAGTACAACACCGATCCCAGGATAACCGGTCATACAGAACGCACACGACTACGCAACCGAAAGAGAGAACATGCAGATCTGTGTATAACACCACACAACACCCCAAAACACCTAAGCTCCACGACAATGCCCTCAGGAGGGATAACGGCGCTAAGCGTCGCCGCTGCCGAGTCGACCACGGACAAGGGTTTTCACCCGGAACCCTGACACGGAGAGAAGCACCATAACGACATCTTCAGGAAGAGAGCAACGCCCACGAGCGTCGCCGTCGTCAGCAACAAAGCGCAGAGCTTTCGCACGGTAGCTCCACCGTGGCACCATGAGACTATTAGGACACACGCGACAAGGTCAGATCCTCATATCCGGATCGGGGCGACACCACTGCCACACAGAGAACACGCCCGAGCCACCCCCCCCCCCCCGCTACACCTCTTGCCGCCCACACGACCAAGATGAAAGCCATCACCGTCGCCATGGTGCCCGCCGGAGAGCCAACCATGCCGGGAGACGCTATGTATATACTACTGGTACTAGTTAAATACTGCGTTGCTATGGGGCAACAAGTAAAGTATGTGTGCATTGATTATTCTATTTTATCAAATGCATAAAGCATCACATATGTTTATAGTTACTGCGACCAGTGCGTCTGCCATTCCAAGCTACTGCTTCGAAGTAATGGAAGTTTCTTTTGTACTCCCTCCGTCCGCGAATAAGTGTATATCTAGCTTTTGTTTTAAGTCAAACTTTTCAAATTTTGACCAATTTTATAGAAAATAGTTGTAACATATATGACATCAAATTGGTATATTATCAAAGTACATTTCAAAATGAATCTAGTGATACTAATTTAGTGTCATAAATGCTGCTACTTTTCCCTAGAAAGTTGATCAAAATTTTAAAACTTTGACTTAAGACAAAAGCTAGATATACACGTGGAGGGAGTATATATTAAGCGATCCAAAGACTAATGCGACCCTGAGTCGTCATTCAATACACTACGTCGGGGAATTGTTAATGCATGTCACTAACCCTTACGCACGTCTGTATCGCACTCCCATCCCACCAACACCCAAGGAGGCAATTCCGTGTTCTTTCAAGCTCGCGCCAACCAGAGCCAGCATAAGTTTAACTGGCGCCGAAAAAAGCGCGGCGTGACGTCACGCCCGTAAGAGAGCCCGAATTTTTGTTGTTCATTTGGTTAAAGAAAAGGAATAGGAAGTGAAGCGAAGAGGTTGATTGAGTGACATTTTTTTTTCCGGCAAGTAGTTTCGTGTAGGTCGTTGAGTAGTTTCTTCCAATTGAACATGTAGTACATCATTTTCAGCAATTAATCTATTATTAGTACATTTTCTGTTCATTGTTATATGTCGAGGAGTGATATCAAAAGAAGCAAGAAACGGTTTATTTTTCGTAAACTATTAAGAGGGCTCATTCAACAGTTGATCCTGAAGATAATGTTTAAGGGATTCACACTTTGGATTACCGAGTGGCAATGATACCTTGTGTGTTGCATCTTCATCTATATTCGGCTATATTCCATGGATTCTTTGAGCAAAATTGTAGCAACTCTTTGTTTCTATTTATATTATGGATCAGCTTTACTATCTTATGTTTTGACCCACTGTTCTCTTACAAAGACATGGAAATGAACCCCATATAGTAGGAAACATTTTTTCTGATAGACATTTAATTCTTACTTATAAGGTATCCCTGATCGAATAAATGAAAATTCAGGGTGGTAAGGCTTTTCACCAATTTTGTTATAATAAGATTATTGACTTGCCAACTTGAAAGTAAAATATAATTAAGTAGTTTATGTCAGAAGAAGATCTACAATACATTATTTTGATCGGGCCAATTGTCTAGAAATAGAATATATACATAATTAAGTTTTGCTCTGTCTTTATCCATAGAATAAGCTCACTAAGCGAGATAAATTTTGCATTGGGTAGGTAAAATATTACGCCTCCCTCGAATGTACGTAGGAAAGAAATGCATAATACAAAATGATTTTTTATTGACTCTTTAGAAATTTTAATAGGGCATCCCATTAAATGGTATTAAATTACAATTTCAATGTTGTGGTGCTGCAATTACAAAATAGTTAAAGGACAAATTAACAGAAAATTTTAGACAAAGCAAGATGACCTATCATGAACATTAAAAGAATTATTTAGGTCAAAAAAGATAGAAACGTTGTGGGAGCGAGCTTTCAGATGGCACACTCCAAACTGATAAATATGCCATGGTATTTGAGACCATTTCAGCAATATACTTATGTGTATACATTTTTAATTGAGAATTTGTACAAAAAAGAGGCTAAAAGTTGTCATATAACTTGTCATCGCATTATCATTATTATATATAAATATAATGTACATTATGTTTGACACGAATGAAAAAGAAAAATAAAAGGTAATACTTACGGGTTTTAGTATTTCGGTTTATTTTCGTGTTCATGCCGGGACAGTTCATGCCCCGTAGTTGGTACTGTTCATGCCTTTGTTACTGTTCATGCCTCGTTAGGTTGGACGCTGTTCATGCCTCGTTACTGTTCAAGCCACATTGTTACTGTTTACTAACGTTGACGTTGCCATGAAATGAACAGTAGATGCCGAAAAAATGTCAAAAAAACCAGGAAAATCGGATCGCTCCCGCTTTAGTATATGTACTGATTTGGGTAGCTTGCTTAGTGTGTACGTAGTCGGAGAAAGACAGCCAAAGGCGAGAGACAACCTGAGAGAGGAGGCGTCGTCTCTTCTTCATGCCTTCATCCCGCCGGAGCAGACATGGAAGCGCCCCAGCCGGTTCCAAAGCTCCAGCGCAGAGAGCACAGCTAGAGCCGCCGGCCGGAGTGGATTTCCCCGACAGAAGCTGGCCGCCGATCGATCGAGTAAGTTCACTTTTTTTTACTTATTATTTTTTAAGATGGCTTATATGTAACTTAAATTTGAGTCTATCAAAATAACCTTTTTTTAACATAGTGCAGACGCAGACGCTTATACACTCATCCCTATGAACACACGCACGCACACCCTACTCCTACAAGCACTTTCGAGAAAGTGAGCCGACACATCATCTTGAGATTGACAAAGTCGCCACATACGTCTTCGTAGTCGACGGGAATGTTTCCTCCTATTGAACGTACATCGCCAAAAGGCCTAGAATAAATCCAAAAAAAATGCAAGCACAAGTGTCAAGTTTAGGACTTGAACCCTGATAGGCTGGGGATACCACTGTCCTCCTAGCCATACAACCACAGATTGATTCGCTTGTTAAAATAGACCTTGAGGTAAATATTGGCGTGTTGAAAACATTTCAAAATCTACAAACTCTGCGCATGACACTCCCAAAAAGAAAAAGAAATAGACCATACAGCATGACTAGCCCTTAAAGGAATATTTTTACAGAAAAATTTTCTAAGCACCACGGGTTAGCCAAGGCTTGCACACAGGTGTGCTAACTACGTTCATTGCGTGTCTAGCCAATGGGGTGACACCCTATTCTCAACAACAACAAAAAATTAGTAAGATGGATCGAGCTGTGAGCCACCACTGTGATTTCAGCTCCTCTTCTTTTGAAGGAGCGATTTCCTCTCTGGATTTGTTTGATTTGTCCCGTAAATGATTTGGATCTACACTGCTAAGTTTTTTTAGTCTAAACATACACCATTTTATTAATCATGTAACATGTCTATAGCGATACAATTTAGGTCTGACGTATTAAAGAGCCATACATGACGTGCTAACACTACTAGGGAAAACCCTATAGCAGTAGCGCGCGGCTTTTGCCTAGCAGTAGCGCGGCGCTACAGCTAACTTTTAGTAGTAGCGCCGGTTGGCCCCATGCTACTACTAATTCTGTTATCAGTAGCATTTGTATGGACTCCGCGCTACTGCTATTTGTCTGTATTTTTTTATACTATATTTATACACGGTTATATAAATTTTAATATAGTAGCAATTAAGAGATTGTTATATCATCATAATCATGATGAGTTATTATATTATTGGGTGGAAGAAACACGGATTAGATTCAAGTGGATGGATAGTCGTCCGACTAATCTAACTTTTGGTCACTCTGGATCCATCCAGTTGAATCTAATCCGTGTTTCTTCCACCCAACGATATAATAACTCATCATGATCATAATAACAACTCATCATCATCATCGTCAGTCATATAAGAATTCATGCATCATCATCATCATAATAACAACTCATCATCATCATCATAGTCATATAAGAACTCATCATTCTAGCACATAACTCATCATCATCATAATAATAACAACTCCTCATCATCATCATAGTCATAACCAACACTAGCTAATTGTTCTTAGCACATGATGAGTACTAGCTAGGACCTGTTTCTATCTCTAAGGTAAAATAGCATAAAACAGGATAACCCCTGAACCTCCATTATGGAGAATAGAGATCCAGTTGTTTCCAATTTGTGGGTTGCACACCATGTTGCCTCCAAGTAGTTCCCTGCGCTCATTCATAACTTTTCTCCATCCTTTGATTGTGAGGTCTTCATCTCTTCGAGAAATCGTGTATGCACTGCAGAGAACCGTAGGCAGACTTGGCTGTAATCTAATAATGTCCATGTCACCTTTCATATGCATCAGATGAGGCACACAATCCTTTGGGAGTTTCTATTGAAGAACATCATAATAACATACTTAGCAATGTAGTTTAGCTTAAGAAAAATGTATGCAAAAGATGCACTGGTGACATAATAGAAAAAATCTTACCATGCTATCTACATGGATGTTACCGTACTTCAATACGTGGACTAGTGGCACGTATTGAGCATAATTTGAAGGAATTTCATAATTCTCCTTGAAAATCTCAACATCATTAATAAATGAGACAAGATGATTTTTCTCCGCGCAAGTTAGTTCAGAGCCATAACTGTAGTAGGTTTTGTCTACTACCTTCCGAACATTTCTTAAAGAATGAAAATAAGCTGTCAACTATTTTTAAATAAACAATATAAATTACTTAACAAATTTATTTGACAAACTCACATAGAGGTATAACTAGAAGCGTATCCACATCGACCCAAATGTCGATATTATTTTCAATATCATCTTCAGGACGAATATCGAAGGTGACATGCATATCCTCCTGAAATCCATATGCTTTGCATAGTGCTTTCTAATTTGAGCAACCAAAATGGGAGTGGTTTACTGCATTGTATAGCTTAACGGCAAAAGCGTAACCATGTTGCGTCCTCAGGTGAACTATCTTGATCTCCATATTCTCATGATCTTCGAAATCCAGCTTATCCAAGACATAAGGTCTTGCATGGCAGGGGATGCACTAGTCGAATTGTAAATGGAAATTACACGTTGAAGCAAAGAAGCACAAGTCATGCTTAATTACAAAAAAAATACTTGTCGTCGTTTCATCGAAGGTCTCGTCGAGCTTGATGGTGAAGCGCCGATCGTCTTCTAGGTGAGGCCTATCTCACATACCCCGGTCGTCGCTGCAGTAGTCGCACTCAGGGATCCTATCGTCGTCAGACATTTCCTATGTTCATAATTCAAAGATTAAAAATCGATTGACGGCAATTACCAGAAAACTCAACACACTTATCACTATTCAGCACGGGTTGACTTTCGTTCCATCGAGTCTTCCTTGATAAACTCTCATCTCACGTGGTGTATATGGTGGGCACTCCCTCTCTGATATTGCGACCGTCGGTGATGGTCGCTCCTCCTATCATTCCAAAGTGAATTACACCAAAATGTCTAGCACCTTGGAATGAAAGAGAAGCGACCCCCACGACAACAGTCGGGATTCTTCCACTCTCATATTTCGACCGTTGGTGATGGTCGCTCCTCCCTTCGTTCCCGAGTGCATTACATCAAAATGTCTAGCACACGGGAACGAAGGAGAAGCGACCCCCACAACAACAGTCGGGATTCTTCCTCTCATCTCATGTGGTGTATATGGTGGGCACTCCCTCACTGATATTTCGACCATCGGTGATGGTCGCTCCTCTCTTCCTTCCCGTGCATTACCAAAAGGTCTATCACGAGAAAGAAGAGGAAGAGTGACCCCCACGACAACATTCGGGATTCTTCTCTCTCATATATGGAGCAAGGAGCCCCAACAGACTGAAAGTCAACCCGTTACATATATGGAGCAATGGCATAAAAAATGGCCTATGTTCTGCCGGAATGTCGATTAATTCCCGTTCCAGCAAATCACGGGCACTCGATATTTCCTACTTTCTAGCACAAGTCATGCCAAAATTCATGAAATTTTTTGGCATGACCTTTGCTAAAATAGGACATATCGAGCGCCTGAAATTTGCCGGAACGGAAATGAATCAACATTCCGGCAAAACATAGGCCATTCGGAGGCGTTCCCTGCAAAATGCATCCATGCATCCATTTTGTCAGCTTTTTTCAAAATGAAACAAAAGTGCAACAATTAATAATGCATCCATGCATCCATCCATCTAACCATCCATCTAGCAAACATACATCCATCTACATATATATTAAAAAAAACTAAACCTAAAACTAAACAGAGAGGAGAGGGAGGTGCTCACGGTGGGCGGGACGGGGCCGAGCTGGAGAGGGAGACGCGACACGAGAAATCCAGCATAATCCACCGAGTGAAAAATTTAGATCATCAATATAATTGGCAACAACATTTTTATATTTTATTCGATACCCAAAATATTTTCTATTTGATACCTAAAATTTCTATTCTATTACTATTTTTTTACTTAAAATTTTCTATTCTATTACCATTCATAAAAATTGTATGAGCAATACAATTCACTATTAACATTCTTGTATACAACATTTTTATATTTTATTTGATACCTAAAATACTTAAAGGTATTTGGTTCAAAAGACCTACATCGAACGAATAAAAAATTTCTATTCTATTCAAAAGACCTACATTTACTGAAAATTTTCTAATTTTCTATTCTATTCTATATTTACTAATTTTCTATTCTATTCAAAAGACCTACATTTACTGAAATTTTTCTAATTTTCTATTCTATTCTACATTTACTAATTTTCTACATTCTACTTTATTCAAAAAACATTAAAAAAACCTACATTCTACAAGAACAGAGAGAGGAGGGATGGAGGGAGGCAGGATGGAGGAGGGAGGGAGGGAAGGAGGAGGGAGGAGGGATGGAGGGAGGCAGGAGGGAGGAGAGAGGAGGAGGGCGGCCGTACGAGGAGGGAGGAGGGAGGAGGGATGGAGGGAGGTAGGAGGGAGAGGGAGGGAGGAGGGCGGCGGCTTACCGAGGGAGGGAGGAGGGCAGCGGCTTACCGAGGACAGCGACAGCAATGCGGCGGCGATGGCGGGAGGAGGAAGAGGCAGAGGGAGTGAGTAAGGGAGAGTGAGGAAGTGGACTGGCGCGGGAGCGATAAGGTTGACTTAGCAGCAGCGCGGGTCCAAGCCCTGTGCTACTGCTATGTGCCATTGCAGTAGCGTGGTGCCATGGACGCGCGCTGCTGCTAAGCGGGGCCCACCAGGTGGCACAGTGCAGCAGTAGTTGCAGCGGGGGGTCTTTAACACGCGCTACTGCTACCGGTTTAGCAGTAGCGCGTGTACAGTGGGCCGCGCTGCTACTATAGGTAGCCTGGTGGGTATTGTGGGGGACAACTTAGCAGCAGCGCCGTTTGGCATCCCGCACTACTGCTACAGGCCTACCTGTAGCGCGCTTTACCTACCACCACTACTGTAAATTAGCAGTAGCGCGTGCCTCCTACCCGCGCTGCTGTTAAACCTCTACCTATAAGATTTTCCCTAGTAGTGTAAAGAAAGGTCTAGAGCGTGTTTAGCAAGGCTGCGTGCCTCAATATTGGTATATCTTCATTCAAAGATGAAGGAACAGCGAGCAATCTGTCTCGACGTGTTGTTGATTTCCTTTATGATGCCTGCATATAGACCACTGGTACCTTTGGGAATATCATTGATCATCCCTTGGCAGTCTGAAGCAATAACGACATTCGTAAATGACAGGTCAAGGGCTAGAGCCAGTCGTCCTGCTAAGTGCCTTCGGCCTTTTTTCATTGACCAGTCCATTCTTCGTGGTCAGCGCAATATTTTTAGGCCGCTGGTTCGGGGGTATGTACCCCTGAGAGCAAGTACAATAATGGGCTTATACCCCACTTACATGGCACTTTTGCTTATGTGAAGGAGAGAGACATGGAAAAATGGTTGGAGTGGGTTATCATGCAAGAGCCTAGCTATATGCGTACTCCTAGACAAATGCAATAAATATGAAGAAAAAGATAGAGAGAAGATGAAAAAAAGTAGTACTCTTATAGCCAACCTTATAGCTAACCTTATTGTATGAATGACTATAAGTGATAACTATATATGACATGGCAACACCATATAGCTAGCAGTTGGCTATACTAATAACCATGCTCTGAGTGCTCCAATTCTACACATTACACATTTAATAGCGCAAAAAACTATCTCTCATCTTTTTTAAGGGTCTATGTCTCATCTCTTTTTTCTTTCTGAGAAGGATCTATGTCTCATCTCTTGCGAGACGGATTTAGCTCATGTGGGCGATCCCATTTTGGCTGTAGCCCAGTAGCAAACTTGTAGAGGTAGTCATCCAGTGAACCTACCTTATGGTCTTAGGATGTTTCTGCTCAGTTTTCTATTTTTATTTACTGTGTTTTTCTGTTCTAGTTTTTCTTGGTTTTCTTTCTGGTTTTTATAAGTCATGGCAAAAAAAAAAAATCAATGCTCCAAAATTTCTTTTTTTGCCACGACTTCCACGAATGTCATTCCATTATGAAACTTGGCAAGCACTCAAAACATTGGTCAATGTTTGCCACCAAAAAAATTTAGATTTTTTTGAATTTTTCTAGATTTTACTGTTCATGCTAAGATCATATGAGCTAAAACTGAGATGGGGACTTTCCAACACTTTTGTCAAGAATGAAAATGACATGCACATATAGGTGATGTTTTTTTGAACATTTTGATATCTTATTTGAATTTTTTTTGAGTTGGTATGAATTTGTTATGAATTTTTCAAAGTGGCGGTCAAAGGGTCAAAGGGCAAAAGCATAAGAATTGCAAAGTGGCTTGGACTGAACAGGTGAGTTTCTGAAATTAGGGGTAAAACACACGAGTGGGACACAACTAGGGGCATAAAACTAATTATCCCAACTTTTTTAATACACAAGAAATATTTTTTAAATAATTATATTTTTAATACACGGTACACATTTTTTGAATATCCTATGAACATCTTTTTGATAACCAATGAAAATATTTCAACACCCAAGGAATGTTTTTGATACACAATGAACCTTATTTAAAGATACAATGAACACATTTAAACACCCAATGAACATTAATTTTCCGAAATACATGATAAACATTTTTCAAATACACTATGGGAAACAAGTCACACAATTAAGCAAAAACAAAAGACAAACATAAGAAACAAAAAATAAAAAGAAAACGAAAATGAAAATGAAAAAGCAAAAAAGAAAAAAAAATAGAAACAAAAAACAAAAAATAAAATGAAAAGGACAAAAAATAGGATCCTAAACCTGTCGACTACGCAACACAGCATGTGCTATAGCACTAGAAAAAAAGAACATACTTTCAGCGGGCGCGACTATGTCTCGCTGCTGCTGCTGCTGCTGCTACTACTACTACTATAACAGGCTGGAATTGGGTTTCCCCCTAAAACCAGCTAAAAAACTCGGCAAATAAAGAAATTCAAAAAAATGTTTCAAAATATTAAATATTCTTGCAAAAATGTTCCTAAATTTAGGAAGTGCCCCAGTTTTTAAAAACTATTCATAAATAAAAATATGTTCACAATACTTATTTTTTAATGAATTTCAAAAATATTCATGAACTTAAAAAAGATTGAAACATTAAAAAATGTTCACCCATTTAAATGTTTTTGAATTACTAAAAGATTATAGAATATGAAAAATATTCTCAAGTTATAAAAGGTCATAGATGACAAAAATGTTTGCAAATTTCAACAATTGTGCCCCAATTTCAAAAAATTCCACACAATTTTAAAACATTTGGATTTTTAAAAGAGTAAAATACACTGGCAGTCCTAAAAGTATTCAAAGTGTGTCAAGTAGGTCCTAAAAGTTTGAAAATGCTCATTTAGGTCCTATATGTTTGTAAGTCATTCATAGCGGATCCTTTCGGTGTCTGACCAAGCCGCATGTGGTGTCCCCTCTTGCGATGTTCAGCTCGATGTAGGCAGATCCGCTCTTGAGCGAAAAAGCAAACTTACTACCTCTTATCGATCCACCGGCAATAGAAAGCTAGCCTCTAGGCATCCGATCCGCTCCTCATCAATTCAGAAATGACTGGCAACAGACGCAATAATATGCACGTATAAAACATCCGTTGATAGAATTTATTTATCGATCTTCGTAGCTGGAAACACAATGCATATGTCGCTTCTTTCAGTTGCAGCCAGGGAACACTGGCAAGTACACCATCCTGACAAACACGTACGCCTTATGCATGGCGAGGAGCCGCAAAGTGTGAGGAGGAGAAAAGAAGACGGGCCACAAGTGAGAAGGACAAGCCTACCAGGGGGTCTTGGCAAAATATTGCCTATGTGGCGTGAGTCAACAAGCCACGTGGACTGGTCAGCCGCATATAGGACCAGCAGTGAACCACTTACATACATATAGGACCTAGATGTGTGTTTTCAAACTTTTAGGACCTACTTGGCACACCTCGAATACTTTTAGGACCGCCAATGTATTTTACTCTTTTTAAAATATCAATAATTGAAAGTAGGGAAATGGAAAAAAAAGAAAAGAGAAAATGAAAAGAATAAAGCATAAAAACTAAAAAGAATTGGTAAAACCAAGAAACTGACAAAGAAGGTTATAGGACCTTCCAGAAACCGGTGGTAATAGGAGCCTGGACCCCACTGGGCTGGCCCATATAGCTGCTCTGGTGCATCAGGGTTGTGCGGTTGCTTCACACGCCCCGCCCTACATGTTAAATAGGATTGGACATCATACCCTGTTGGCCCATGGTCAATTGGACCAAGGAGATGACAACCAAGCCTCAAATTGATTTTTTTAAACCCAGCCTCAAATTGATTTTATGCTCGAATGTTTGGATGGGGTCCACTTTAAAACAAAGTTTGGACACAGGCACTACATATGCAAGTTGCACCTAATATATTTTGTAAATAAAGATAGGAGAACAGACAATACAACTGCCCATCAATTTTGAACATAAATATAGGACCTAGTTGACACATGTAAATTCTTTCAATAGTCATTATATCATGCATTATGTTTTAATCATATGTACAGATCACTCCATGAAATATGTACGGGCGCAGCAGCATGCGCCATCTTAATATTGTATGTTAGTGATACCTTGGGCAATTCCCAATTCCTCCAATAGAGGTAGGTATCAGTCCGGTATTAGAGAATCTCTAGCCCTTCCTCCAAAGTCTCTTCACTCCTAAAAAAAACTTGTTTGTAGAACCAATCCCCATATATCCCTTCAAAAGCTCAATCATTACAAAATGTCAGAATTGTTGGAAATATGCCCTAGAGGAAATAATAAAATGGTTATTATCATATTTCCCATTCATGACAAATGTTTATTATTCATGCTAGAATTGTATTGACCGGAAACTTAAATACATGTGTGAATACATAAACTATACCGTGTCCCTAGTAAGCCTCTACTAGACTAACTCGTTGATCAAAGATGCTTATGGTTTCCTGACAACAAACATGAGTTGTCATTTGATAACGGGATCACATCATTAGGATAATGATGTGATGGACAGACCCAGCTGTGAGCTTAGCATCAGATCGTTTAGTTATTTGCTACAACTTTCTTCATGTCAAGTATCAGTTCCTTAGACCATGAGATCATGTCACTCCCGGATACCAGAGGAATACTTTGTGAGCTATCAAACGTCACTTCATAACTAGGTGATCATAAAGGTGCTCTACAGGTATCTCTGAAGGTGTCTGTGGAGTTGCATGGATCGAGACTGGGATTTGTCACTCCGTGTGACGGAGAGATATCTCTGGGCCCTCTCGGTAATACAACATCACAAGAAGCTTCATGTGGCTAATGAGTTTAGTCACGGGATCTTGTATTACAGAACGAGTAAAGAGACCCGCTGGTAACGAGATTGAACTAGGTATGGAGATACCGACGATCGAATCTCGGGCAAGTAACATATCACCGGACAAAGGGAATTGCATACGGGATTGACTGAATCCTCGACATCGTGGTTCAACCGATAAAGATCTTCGTTGAATATGTAGGAACCAATATGGGCATCCAGGTCCCGGTATTGGTTACTGACCGGAGAGGTGTCTCGGTCATGTCTACATGATTCTCGAACCCGTATGGTCGCACGCTTAACGTTCGGTAGCACTAGGGTAATGTTGAGATATTAATAGTGGAAAGTACGAAGGTTGTTCGGAGTCCTAGATGGGATCCGGGATATCACGAGGAGCTCCAGAATGGTCCGGAGGTAAAGATTTATATATGGGAAGTCATATGTTGGGTTA
The DNA here is from genome assembly GCA_039707655.1 of Elymus sibiricus. Lineage (NCBI taxonomy): Eukaryota > Viridiplantae > Streptophyta > Magnoliopsida > Poales > Poaceae > Elymus > Elymus sibiricus. Next base: position 480,679,263 of record CM077672.1, on the reverse strand, counting down.
CGGAAAAATTTGGTTTTTTGTGTATTGTACCGGGAAGGTTCTAGAAGGTTCCCGGGGTTCCACCGTGGGCCCAACGACCCGGGAAGGGCCACATGGACCGAGGGGTGGGGCTACAGCCCACATAGTCTGGCCGCACCCTTCCCCAAGGCACGAATCGTTTAAATCTAGAGATAAGGTCTTATCTCTAAATTTAAAGGGTTGGATCTAGAGATAAGATGTTATCTCTAAGTTTAAAGGGATTTCTCCTTTGTGGCCGGCCCTAGGAGGGTTTTGGATGCCCTCCCCTACCCCCTAGCCTATATAAAGAAGGGGGAGGCGCATGGGGCAGCCACCCCTTCACCCTTGCCCATTGCCTCTCCCAACTTCTCCCACGTTTCTCCGGTACGCGCTTGGCGAAGCCCTGCCGGAATTCCGCTACCACCACCACCACCTCGCCATTGGGCTGGTCCCGATCTCATCTACCTCCTCTCCCTCGCTTGCTGGATCAAGAAGGAGAGGACGCCATCGAGCTGAACATGTGCTAAACTCGGAGGTGCCGTCCGTTCGGCGCTAGATCGGTTGGATCATGATTGGATCGTGAAGAGTACGACTACATCAACCGTGTTTTATATGCTTCCGCTTTTGGTCTACAAGGGTATGTAGACACACTCCCCTCTCATTGCTATGAATCTCCTAGATTAGATCTTGGGTGTTCGTAGGAAACTTTTTGATTTTCATGCTTCGTTCCCCATCAGTGGCATCATGAGCTAGGTCTATGCGTAGATGATATGCACGAGTAGAACACAAAAATGTTGTGGGCGTTGATGTTCAGATTGCTTACCTCCCTTGTCTTATTTGGATTCGGCGGTATTGTGGGATGAAGTGGCTCAGACCAACCTTACTTGTCCTCGCACAAGAGACCGGTTCCACTGACTGGCATGCAACTTGTATTGCATAAAAGTGGATTTGTGGGTGTCTGTCTCTCCCACTTTAGTTGAATCTGATTTGACAAAGGCGGTCCTTGTAGAAGGTTAAAAGGCAACTTGTATATCACCATTGTGGTTTTGCGCAGATAAGAACGGTTCTTATAGTTTGCCATAGCAGCCACGTAAAAATTGCAACAACAATGTAAAGGACGTCTAACTTGTTTTTCCAGGGCATGTTGTGATGTGGTATGGCCAAAATGTGATGTGATATATATTGATGTATGAGATGATCATGTTTTGTAATAGGTTCACGACTTGCATGTCGATGAGCGGCAACCGGCAGGAGCCATAGGGTTGTCTTTAATTTATTGTATGACCTGCGTGTCAACTATTAACCGCCATGTAATTGCTTTACTTTATCGCTATGCATTAGCAATAGTCGTAGAAGCAATAGTTGGCGGAGACAACCACATGACAGCACGATGATGGAGATCATGGTGTCATGCCGGTGACGATGGAGATCATGCTGGTGCTTTGGAGATGGATCAAAAGCAGAAAGATGATGATGGCCATATCATGTCACATATTGATTGCATGTGATGTTTATCTTTTTATGCATCTTATTTTGCTTAGGATGATGGTAGCATTATAAGATGATCCCTTCACTTAATATCAAGATAAAAGTGTTCTCCCTAAGTATGCACCGTTGCGAAAGTTCATCATTTCGAAGCACCTCGTGATGATCAGGTGTGATAGACTCTTCGTTCACATACAATGGGTGTAAGCCAGTTTTACACATGCAGAATACTTGGGTTAAACTTGACGAGCCTAGCATGTACAGACATGGCCTCGGAACACAGAGGACCGAAAGGTCGAACATGAGTCATATAGTGGATATGATCAACATGGAGATGTTCACCATTGATGACCACCCCATCTCACGTAATGATCGGACATGGGTTGGTTCATTTGGATCATGTAACACTTAGACAACTTGAGGGGTGTTGATTTAAGTGGGAGTTCACTAAGTAATTTGATTAACTAAACCAATTATCATGAACATAGTCTAAATGTCTTTGCAAAATTTATGTTGTAGATCAATGACTCGCGTTGTAGCTCCCCTGAATTTTAATGCGTTTCTAGAGAAAGAAAAGTTGAAAGATGATGGAAGCAACTATGCAGAAGAGCAGAGACTTGCGGCGGCAGAAAAAGTGTTTCGGGGCTCCCTCTGGTACATTGGGAATATTTGTGAATTTATAGAGGCGGAATTAGGTCAAGAGGTGCCACGAGGGGCCCACAAGCCTGGGGAGCGCCCCCCTGGGGCGCGCCTCCCGAGCTTGTCGCTCCCTCGTGGCTCTTCAGGTCTTCTCCCGAGCCTTCTAGAGTCTCTTCTGGTCCAGAAAAAATTAATTCAAATTTTTTTCTTCGTTGGGACTCCGTTTGATATTGATTTTCTGAAAAGCCAAAAACAAGCAGAAAACAGCAACTGGCACTGGGCACTAGGTTAATAGGTTAGTCCCAAAAAATGATATATAATGGCATATAATTGCATATAAAACATCCAAGATTGATACTATAATAGTATGGAACAATAAAAAATTATAGATACGTTGGAGACATATCAAGCATCCCCAAGCTTAATTCCCGCTCGTCCTCGAGTAGGTAAATGATAAAAACAGAATTTTTTATGTGGAATGCTACCTAACATGTTCATCATGTATTATTCTTTCAAGGTATGAATATTGAGATCCGAATGATTCAAAGCAATAGTCTATAATTTGATATAAAGACATCAATACTCAGGCATATTAACAAACAATCATGTCTTTCAAAATAAAAATGCTAAAGAACGTTATCTCTACAAAATCATATAGTCATGTCATGCTCCATCTTCTTAACATAAAGTATTTATCATGCACAACCCCGGAGACAATCAAGCAATTGGTTCATACTTTTTAACGTGCTTCAGCTTTTTCAACCTCCACGCAATACATGAGCGTAAGCCATGGACATAGCACTATGGGTGGAATAGAATGTGGTGATAGAGATTAATAAGGGGAAGTCAAAAAAAGAAGATAGTCTCCCAACGACGCGGCTAATCAACGGGCTATGGAGATGCCCATCAATTGATGTCAATGAGAGGAGTAGGGATTGCCATGCAACGGATGCACTAGGAGCTATAAATGTATGAAAGCTCAAAATAAAAACTAAGTGGGTGTGCATCCAACTTGCTTGTTCATGAAGACCTCAGGCATTTGAGGAAGCCCATCATCGGAATATACAAGCCAAGTTCTATAATGAAAAATTCCCACTAGTATATGAAAGTGACAACATAGGAGACTCTCTATATGAAAAACATGGTGCTACTTTGAAGCACAAGTGTGGAAAAGGATAGTAACATTGCCCCTTCTCTCTTTTTCTCTCATTTTGTTTGGTGGGCTCTTTTTGGCCTCTCTTTTTTTATTTTTCTTTTTATTTCCTCACTGGGACAATGCTCTAATAATGATGATCATCACACTTCTATTTACTTACAACTCAAAATTACAACTTGATACTAGAACAAATATGACTCTATATGAATGCCTCTGGCAGTGTACCAGGATGTGCAATGATGCTAGCGTAACATGTATGAAAATGATGAACGGTGGCTGAGCCACAAATACTATGCCAGCTATATGATCATGCAAAGCAATATGACAATGATGATGTGTGCCATATAAACAGAACGGTGGAAGTTGCATGGCAATATATCTCGGAATGGCTATGGAAATGCCATAATAGGTAGGTATGGTGTCTGTTTTGAGGAAGATAAGAGGAGGCTTATGTGTGATAGAGCGTATCATATCACGGGGTTTGGATGCACCGACGAAGTTTGCACCGACTCTCGATGTGAGAAAGGACAATGCATGGTACCGAAGAGGCTAGCAAATTGTGGAAAGGTGAGAGTGCGTATAATCCATGGACTCACATTAGTCATAAAGAACTCACATACTTATTGCTAAAGTTTATTAGCCCTCGAAGCAAAGTACTACTACGCATGCCCCTAGGGGGGAGGTTGGTAGGAGTTAACCATCGCGTGCCCCCGACCGCCACGCAAAGGAAGACAATCAAGAATAAATCATGCTCCAACTTCTTAGCATAACGACAGACCATACGTGCATGCTTCGGGAATCACAAACCTTAACACCAATATTCTTACTAAACCACAATTATCCACTAGTACCTCCCACACATTACCATCTTAATATCGCAAAACTATTGCAAGGAATCAAACTTATCATATTCAGTGATCTACATGAAATTTTTTATTATATCCTTCTTCAATACCAATCATATTAGGACCAATTTCATAACCCGTGCATATTACCATTACTATTTATTAGACTCTCAAAAAGATATAAGTGAAGCATGAGAGTGCAACTATTTCTTTAAAATATAACCATCGTCGTGCTCTAAAACATATAAGTGAAGCACTAGAGCAACTGCCTAGCTCAAAAGATATAAGTGAAGCACATAGAGCATTCTAACAAATCATGAATAATGCGTGTCCCTCTCAAAAAGGTGTGTTCGATAAAGATGATTGTGGCAAACTAAAATGCAAACAAAGCAAAGACCACTATAATACACTACGCTCTAAGCAAAACACATATCATGTGATGAATAATAATATAGCTCCAAGTAAGTTACCGATGGTTTGTAAACGAAAGAGGGGATGCCATCCGAGGCATCCCCATGCTTAGACGCTTGGGTCTTCCTTGAATTTTACCTTGGAGTTCCTTGGGCATCCCCAAGCTTAGGGTCTTGCCACTCCTTATTCCTTCATCCATCGCGATCTCACCCAAAACTTGAAAACTTCAGCACACAAAACTCAACAGAAATCTCGTGAGATCCCTTAGTATAATAAGCAAATCATAAACTTTAGGTACTGTTATGAACCCATTCATATTTTATTATTGTATAATACCTACTGTATTTTAACTTCACCATGACTTATACCCCCCGATATAATCCATAGATTCATCAAAACATGCAAACTATGCAACGAAAATAGAATCTGTCTAAAACAGAACAGTCTATAATGATCTGAAGAAACATCATAATTCTATAACTCCAAAAATTCTGAAAAATTAGGACAACGTAGAAAATTTGTATACCAATACTTTTTAAAAATTTCAAGAATTTATCACGCTCCAGCGAATTATAGAAATTCCAACACTGGGCGGAAAAGTTTCTGTTTTCAAAAAGCATCAATCATACTATCATCCAAATCATCCCAATGGCTTTACTTGGCACAAACACTAATTAAAAGATAAAAACACAACCATAACAGTAGCTATAATTGTGTGAACACATAAAACAGAAAATAGAAGGGTTGGGTTGTCTCCCAACAAGCTCTTCCTTTATAGCCATTAAGATAGGCTTTGAGATTTCAATGATGCTCACGTAAAAGATAAGAATTGAAGCACAAAGAGAGCATCATGTAACATGTGACAAACACATTTAAGTCTAACATACTTCCTATGCATAGGCATTTTATAGGAAAACAAATTATTAAGACAAGCAATATCTAGCATATGCAAATAGGAAGAATGAAGCATTAATAATTTCAGCACAAAGAGAGGTAATTTAGTGACATGAAAGTTTCTACAACCATATTCTCCTCTCTCATAATAATTACATGTAGGATCATATTCAAATTCAACAATATAGCTATAACATAAAATATTCTCTCTATGATCCACATGCATAATAGTTTTACAAGCTTCCAAGATAGTGGGATTAACATCAACTAAAGTCATGACCTTCCCAAACCCATTTTTATCACAAATTTCATAAGATTGAACACTCTCCAAATATGTGGGATTCCTTTTACCTAAAGTTGACACTCTTCGAAACCCACTTTTAATAGTATTGCAAATATCATTATCAATAATAGATTCATCATGAAGCTCAAATGAATTTTCAAGATCAAAAGAAGCATCATAATTATCACCCCAATCATCATCATTAGCACAATTGATATTCATAAAATTTATACTAATAACATTGCAATCATGCTTTTCGTTCAATAAATATATCCCAATAGCATTTTCTTTAATCACTTCTTCATCATTGGCTATTGATTTACAATAAGCAGCAAGTTTGAAAAGATTGGCAAGTGGATGATGATCCATATTTATCTTAATTTTGTGTTTTATTTCTGTTTTATGAGTATCAAAGATACGGATAGCATGACTAGGCAAATAAAAAGTAGAACAAGTAAATGATAGTTTGAGTGAAGGTACTTGATAGGTTTGGGTGATGTCTCCCCGGCAACGGCGCCAGAAATTCTTCCTGCTACTTGTGAGTTGCGTTGGGATTTCCTCAAAGAGGAGAGGATGATGCAGTACAGTAGAGATAAGTATTTCCCTTAGTTAAGAACCAAGGTTATCAATCCAGTAGGAGAACCACACAGAACCTCGTTAGCAGCACCTACACACACACAAGCAAATACTTGCACCCAACGCGAACAAGAGGGTTGTCAATCCCCTTGGCGGTTACTTGCAAGAATTATTTCTGATAGTGATAGATAGATAAGTAAATTGCAAAACAAAATAAAGGAAATAAAATTGCAGCAAGGTATTTTTGGATTTTATATATGATAGATAAATGACCCGGGGGCCATAGTTTTCACTAGAGGCTTCTCTCTCGAACACATAGCATACGGTGGGTGAACAAATTACTGTTGGGCAATTGATAGAAAAGCGCATAGTTATGATGGATTCATGGCAATGATCATGTATATAGGCATCACGTCCGAGACAAGTAGACCGACTCCTGCCTACATCTACTACTATTACTCCACCCATCGACCGCTATCCAGCATGCATCTAGGGTATTAAGTATAAAACAGAGTAACGCCTTAAGCAAGATGACATGATGTAGACAAAGTAAACTCAAGCAATATGAATAAACCCCATCGTTTTATCCTTAATGGCAACAATACAAATACGTGTCTTGTCCCCTACTTTGTCACTGGGATAGAGCACCGCAAGATTGAGTCCATTACAATGCACCTCTCCCATTGCAAGATAAATCAATCTAGTTGGCCAAACCAAACGGATAGATCAGAGAGAAATACAAAGCTATAACAATCATGCATAAAAGAGTTTAGAGAAGACTCAAATATTTCTCATGAATAATCTGATCATAAACCCACAATTCATTGGATCCCAACAAACACACCGTAAAAGAAGATTACATCGGATAGAACAACAAGAAGATCGAGGAGAATATGGTATTGAAGATCAAAGAGAGAGAAGAAGCCATCTAGCTACTAGCTATGGACCCGTAGGTCTGTGGTAAACTACTCACGCATCATCGGAAGGGCAGCAAGGTTGATGAAGAAGCCCTTCGTGATCGATTCCCCCTCTGGCAGATCATCGGAAAAGGCCTCCAGATGGGATCGCGGAAGAACAGAGACTTGCGGCGGCGGAAAAAGTGTTTTGGGGCTCCCTCTGGTATATTGGGAATATTTGTGAATTTATAGAGGCAGAATTAGGTCAAGAGGTGCCAGGAGGGTCCCACAAGCCTGGGGGGCGCCCCCCCGGGGCGCGCCTCCCGAGCTTGTCGCTTCCTCGTGGCTCTTCAGGTCTTCTCCCCAGCCTTCTAGGGTCTCTTCTGGTCCAGAACAAATTAATCCAAAGTATTTTCTTCGTTTGGACTCCGTTTGATATTGATTTTCTGAAAAGCCAAAAACAAGCAGAAAACAGCAACTGGCACTGGGCACTAGGTTAATAGGTTAGTCCCAAAAAATGATATATAATGGGATATAATTGCATATAAAACATCCAAGATTGATACTATAATAGCATGGAACAATCAAAAATTATAGATACGTTGGAGACGTATCATGGAGAGGGCAAGTCACTTGTTGGAAACAATACATACCGATGTATGCGGTCCGATGAGTGTTGAAGCACGCGGTGGATATCATTATTTTCTTACCTTCACTGATGATTTGAGTAGATATCGGTATATTTACTTAATGAAACACAAGTCTAAAACATTTGAAAAGTTCAAGGAGTTTCAGAGTGAAGTAGAGAATCATCGTAATAAGAAAATAAAATTTCTACAATCTGATCATGGAGGAGAATATTTGAGTTACGAGTTTGGCGCACATTTAAGACAATGTGGAATTGTTTCACAACTAACGCCGCCTGGAACACCACAGCGTAATGGTGTGTCTGAACGTCATAATCGTACTTTATTGGATATGGTGCGTTCTATGATGCCTCTTAGCGATTTGCCACTATCGTTTTGGGGTTATGCATTAGAGACAGCCGCATTCACTTTAAATAAGGCACCGTCTAAATCCGTTGAGACGACACCGTATGAATTATGATTTGGCAAGAAACCTAAGCTGTCATTTCTTAAAGTTTGGGGATGTGACGCTTATGTCAAGAGGCTTCAGCCTGATAAGCTCGAACCCAAAGCAGAAAAGTGTGTCTTCATAGGATACCCTAAAGAGACCATTGGGTATACCTTCTATCACAGATCCAAGGGCAAGATCTTTGTTGCCAAGAATGGGTCCTTTCTAGAGAAGGAGTTTCTCTCGAAAGAAGTGAGTGGGAGGAAAGTAGAACTTGATGAGGTAATCGTACCTTCTCTCGAACTGGAGAGTAGCACATCACAGAAGGTAGTTACTGTGATGCCTACACCAACCGGAGAGGGAAGCTAATGATTGTGATGATGAAACTTCGGATCAAGTTACTACTGAGCATCGTAGGTCGACCATGACACATTCCGCACCAGAGTGGCACGGTAATCCTGTCCTGGAAGTCATGTTGTTAGACAACGGCGAACCTATGAACTATGAAGAAGCGATGATGAGCCCGGATTCCGACAAATGGCTTGAGGCCATGAAATCCGAGATAGGATCCATGTATGAGAACCAAGTATGGACTTTGGTAGATTTACCCGATGACCGGCAGGCCATTGAGAACAAATGGATCTTTATGAAGAAGACAAACGCTGATGGTAATGTCACCGCCTATAAAGCTCGACTTGTCGCAAAGGGTTTTCAACAAGTTCAAGGAGTTGACTACGATGAGACCTTCTCACCCGTAGCGATGCTGACGTCTGTTAGGATTATGTTAGCAATTGCTGCATTTTACGATGATGAAATCTGGCAGATGGATGTGAAAACCGCGTTCCTTAATGGTTTCCTTAAGGAAGAGTTGTATATGATGAAACCGGAAGGTTTTATTGATCCTAAGGATGCTAATAAGGTGCAAGCTCCAGCGATCCATCTATGGACTAGTGCAAGCATCTCAGAGTTGGAATACACGCTTTGATGAGGTGATCAAAACTTTTGGTTTTATACAAACTTATGGTGAAGTTTGTATTTACAAGAAAGGGAGTGGGAGCTCTGTAGCATTTCTATTATTATATGTGGATGACATATTATTGGTTGGAAATGATATAGAATTTCTGGAAAGCATAAAAGGTTATTTGAACAAGAGTTTTTCAATGAAAGACCTAGGTGAAGCTGCTTACATATTGGGCATCAAGATCTATAGAGATAGATCAAGACGCCTAATAGGACTTTCACAAAGCACATACCTTGACAAGATTTTGAAAAATTCAAAATGGACCAGTCGAAGAAGGGGTTCTTGCCTGTGTTGCAAGGTGTGAAGTTGAGTAAGACTCAAAGCCCGACCACGGCAGAAGAAAGAGAAAGGATGAAAGTCGTCCCCTATGCCTCGGCCATAGGCTCTATAATGTATGCCATGCTGTGTACCAGACCTGATGTGTGCCTTACCATGAGTCTGGCTGGGAGGTACCAAAGTGATCCAGGAGTAGATCACTGGACAGCGGTCAAAAATATCCTCAAGTACCTAAAGAGGACTAAGGACATGTTTCTCATTTATGGAGGTGATGAAGAGCTCGTCGTAAAGGGTTACGTCGATGCTACCTTCGACACAGATCCGGATGACTCTAAGTCTCAAACCGGATACGTATTTATTTTGAATGAAGGAGCGGTCAGTTGGTGCAATTCCAAGCAAAGCGTCGTAGCGGGATCAACATGTGAAGCGGAATATATAGCTGCTTCGGAAGCAGCACAAGACGAAGTCTGGATGAAGGAGTTCATATCCGATCTGGGAGTTGTGCCTAGTGCATCGAATCCAATGACTATCTTTTGTGCCAACACTGGTGCAATTGCCATTGCCAAGGAACCCAGGTTTCACCAGAAGACCAAGCACATCAAGCGCCGCTTCAACTCCATTCGTAATTACATTAAGGATGGAGACATAAAAATTTGCAAAGTACACACTGATCTGAATGTGGCAGACCCGTTGACTAAACCTCTTCCACCAGCAAAACATGATCAGCACCAGGACTCCATGGGTGTTAGATTCATAACTATGTAAACTAGATTATTGACTCTAGTGCAAGTGGGAGACTGTTGGAAATATGCCCTAGAGGCAATAATAAAATGGTTATTTTCATATTTCCCGTTCATGATAAATGTTTATTATTCATGCTAGAATTGTATTGATCGGAAACTTAAATACATGTGTGAATACATAAACTATACCGTGTCCCTAGTAAGCCTATACTAGACTAGCTCGTTGATCAAAGATGGTTATGGTTTCCTGACCATAGACATGACTTGTCATTTGATAATGGGATCACATCATTAGGAGAATGATGTGATGGACAGACCCACCCGTGAGCTTAGCATCAGATCGTTTAGTTATTTGCTACAACTTTCTTCATGTCAAGTATCAGTTCCTTAGACCATGAGATCATGTCACTCCCGGATACCCGAGGAATACTTTGTGCGCTATCAAACGTCACTTCGTAACTAGGTGATCATAAACGTGCTCTACAGGTATCTCCGAAGGTGTCTGTGGAGTTGCATGGATCGAGACTGGGATTTGTCACTCCGTGTGACGGGGAGATATCTCTGGGCCCTCTCGGTAATACAACATCACAAGAAGCTTCATGTGGCTAATGAGTTTAGTCATGGGATCTTGCATTACGGAATGAGTAAAGAGACTTGCTGGTAACGAGATTGAACTAGGTATGGAGATACTGACGATCGAATCTCGGGCAAGTAACATATCGCCGGAGAAAGGGAATTGCATACGGGACTGACTGAATCCTCGACATCGTGGTTCAACCGATAAAGATTTTCGTTGAATATGTAGGAACCAATATGGGCATCTAGGTCCCGCTATTGGTTATTGACAGGAGAGGTGTCTCGGTCGTGTCTACATGATTCTCGAACCCGTAGGGTCGTACGCTTAACGTTCGGTAGCGCTAGGGTAATGTTGAGATATTAATAGTGGAAAGTACGAGGTTGTTTAGAGTCCCGGATGGGATCCGGGATATCACGAGGAGCTCCGGAATGGTCCGGAGGTAAAGATTTATATATGCGAAGTCATATTTTGGGTTCCGGAAAAAGTTTGGTTTTTTTGGTATTGTACCGGGAAGGTTCTAGAAGGTTCCGGGGGTTCCACCGTGAGGCCCAACGACCCGGGAAGGGCTCACCTGGACTGAGGGGTGGGGTTTCAGCCCACATGGTCTGGCCGCACTCTTCCCCAAGGCACAGATCGTTTAAATCTAGAGATAAGGTCTTATCTCTAAATCTGAAGGGATTTCTCCTTTGTGGCCGGCCCTAGGAGGGTTTGGACGCCCTTCCCTGCCCCCTAGACTATATAAAGAAGGGGGAGGCGCATGGGGGCAGCCACCCCTTCACCCTTGCCCATTGCCTCTCCCAACTCCTCCCACATTTCTCCGGTACGCGCTTGGCGAAGCCCTGCCGGAATTCCGCTGCCACCACCACCACCTCGCCGTTGGGCTGGTCCCGATCTCTCACCTCCACCACTACCCTTCCCATGTCATTGAAACTCTAATGGTTGCTAAGGGCTTGATAGAAGGTATGCTAAGTGGCTTGATAGAAAAAGTATGGGAGGTACCCCTCCACTCATATGCCTCACATTAATAGTTCAATATCAAAATAATGACCTCACAATGCAAATTGAACAAATTTGTTGTCCACATAATCATTGTTCAGGAAATCGGTAACTGGTAGCTACTCGGCCTCTTGGGAGTAGCGATTATTTGGTGAATCGGCCTATTAACTGGATTAATCGGTCGACCATTAATCGGTAGATTAAATAGGAACTTGCCAACATATATCTTGTTTTTTAAGTATTATACCATACTCTCATGCTCTCAGCTATGTAATATACAAAAATATGCTACTGTTTGGTCGAACCCTAGCTATTGAGGAGCGAGAGAGGGATGTGAGGGGTTACGGGCCAAAATTTTGGGCTTTGTTTGCCCACAAGTTAATGGGCCAGCAGCGATTAATCGGCCTAACAACTGATTAATCGGTCTGACAGGCCAATTAATCGGCCTGACAAGTTAACTCGATGAATAGGTGTTATTCGATTCGGCCACCCTACGAGTAACGATTAACTGGCCCGTTAACGGATTAATCGGATGAATTCTTGAACAGTGCACATAATTATATACATGCATTTCTAATCTTTGGAGAGATCTAGAAAGAACGTAATTGGACGATGTTCCATGGTGTAAGCTTAGAGTGGATGGTGTGTAGGAGCTCATCATGCATGAGAGGGTTGTCTTTGAAGCTCATGCAAACGACCTATGAAGCATGCTATATTTGACCATTGATGTTCATTAGTTTTTTCTAAAAGGTGTTTTTAATAACTTATAATGTAGAATCATATTTAAAAAATAAAGAGGGGACACAAAACACAATGAGCATACACCCGGCTTCGACATAGCCATAGAAGACCAACACTATGCCTAGGCGGAGGAAAAAAGGAAGAAAGAAAAAGAGCAACAATAATCCCTGTCGAGCAGTTGCAGCCACCGAAAATGATGTAACGACATATGGTCCAGACGTGATATCTACGTGAGCTGCAAACCATGCACACACCAAGCAAATTGACAATTACTGAGCCATTGATCATTGGGAGAGAGAAGATTCGACCACTGAAATGCAACCTGGGAGACAATCCGGTAATCCCATGCTTTCGTCACCAATGTGTTTCAGTGGTAAATCTGGGCACCCAAGACAATACACCATGAGCTGTCACTATCCCGCCAAGGCAACGATTATCACTGGCAAATTGCCACAAACCATCTTCGTAGCGTGACGTCTCAAAAAAGGATCTCCGCAACTTAGCGCCATGTTGTGCCTTGATACATCGGTCACCCAAAATAGGGCACTAGTGAGACAGGGAAGCGTCAGCTATAGCGTGAACCTGCTATCATCCACTGGTCCTCCTAACCAATGCAGCTACAAGCCGATGATCATAAGAGAGAAAAAGACACCATTGACTTCATCGTCCGATCCAAGAACGTCGGGACCTAGGGTTTCCCTAGGAAAAAAAGTAGGGGCGAATGGGAATTATGACTCCTTCAACAAGGTAATTGCGCCAAAAGACGTCGCACCATCATCGACCCGGAAAAAATTGTGCCGGAGAAAAGGGAACTTCATTTTTGTTTCTTTTGGCCACTCCTTCGCTGACCCCCATTTTCGTCTCTTCTTTTATGTTTTATTTCATTGTACTTGTAGGGTGTCTCTTTGGCAATAAATGACATCTCTGCTATTGTTTTGGCAAAACGCTCCCCTATATGTACCCCCCCCCCCCCCCCCACACACAACCCCCCGGCGGTAAGGTGAAAAGAAATGCATGTCCACATGCTAACTACCCATTCAAACATGTATATTTGGAAATGCATGCTGCTTCATAAATCAATATTTTCATGTTGTTGGAATGTCTTTGTAGGAAAACTTTATTGATATCTTGGTGGACAACGAAACAGAGCAGCCAACGTGGTTCTTTATTAGCATACAGAATGTTATGCACTGGATCCTTAGTGATAACAATATACACAAGATGGGTGATTAGTAATTCTTTATCATTTCCCGTGTTCATTAATTTTACTTTGTTGAGGATAATATGCGGGGAGAAATTCAGCACTTCTCTCGCATTGGTTAGTTTTCATGATAAGTATCTTGTGTACGTAACATAAATATTTCCTTTCTCAATGTTAGACTAAACAGGTTCATTAGGTAAGTCGGAAGAGCTCCAGTACGATGCTATCATCAAAGAGCCGACTCCTAATGGACGAGATGGCGTTGCTTATTGTGATGACGACATGTCGTCAACAATATCTTCGGCATATTTAAGTGTACCTTGGAAAAAACTACAACAGGTAGGAATACATACTTTTAACAGTTGTTTGGCTAAGCATCTTTTCCTAGCCTTTGTTCTACACATTCTAGAATCTAGACCCATTTTCAGATCAATTTTGCTCTTATCATATGGAAACAGTGTCTGGATCTCTGGGAAAAATCTTTTAAATTAATGGACCTCCGAAAGATAGAGCTGTTATGAAGAAAATTTCTATAAAGGTTTATTGATATCATGCTATGCTACTACTGTAGCAAACTGATGAGGCTAGCTATATATAGGTAAAGTTGACAGTTTTGGTTGCTTCTATGTTTTTTACATATTTAATTTATTGAGAAGTAGATATTTTTTTTACTAATTTAGTATCTAATAATTCTAGCCCAACTAAGTATTTCTTGTCGATATATCTTTAAATGAAAATTATCCATTTTCTTATCAAGATAATGGATTGTGAATTTAAATTTTTGTTCGCTGGAAATCTGTAAATAAAACCTGGTAGGGAAATGGGTAAATTTGCAATTAACTATATGTAGACTGTGTAGTCCAGTAGTACACCTCATGAGTGGTTCATTAAAACTACTGTTTTGTCCAGTAAACATTCTCATGAGTAATTCGTTAAAACAACGTTTGCTATTTCTGAGGCGATGTTTACACCATAATAACTACTCCCTCCGTCCCACAATATAAGACGCTCTTGCAAGCTATGTTAGTTTGCAAAAACGTCTTACATTATGGGACGGAGGGAGTATTTGTTCTTTTAACCTTCCGGCCGAAACCTCATACCAAGTAGTCCACACCTGTGGACAAGTCTTAATCATGTTCGAATGAAATTTACATCTTCTTGGTACTAAACATTGTTCATGTTATGCCCTTTGTCGCATGACATTGTAATAACTAAACTAGTGGGGCTGTGTACATTGATGATCTAAAAAGGATGACATGCATACTTCATTTGCGCGGAACATACGCCTGTATCTCCTGGTATTTATATTTTAGATGATATAAACTGCCTGATATTATGGAAGCCTGTTGGTACGTTGCTTTGGTTGTCCATTAATTGGTTAATCATTTAGATTGGTCGCTTCATTAATTCCAGGAGCTGAATGATCTGATGCTGTCACCGAGGGAGCAGAGAATGAACTCCCAATGGATTCATCCGGCTCGGGCGTCAAGAGAAAGGTGATTGATAGGCGCCGGCGCGCCGGCCAAAATTTCGGCCGGTCGCACCAGGCCCGTTCGATACGGTGATTTGTAGCCGTTCGTTCCTTATCCTTTGCCCCCTCCCTCACCGCTTCGCTTGGACCATGGTGGATTCCCTCGTGAGCAGACGCTAGCCAGCCATGGTTCCATCCCGCGCACCCATCCGGCGAGCTAGCCGCGCCCCCACGGCCGTCGACCCCGTAGCACAACGCGGGCGACGAGCTCCCTCGCAGACCACTCGCTTGCTTGTAGCATTTGTCGCTTCCAGCATCTCGAGCCTCCGTTTGTAGCTTTTCTCATCTGCAGGAAGCAGCAAAACAGGCAGTTCCAACGCCGGTGGTCCTTGATTCCAGCGCCGGTGGTCCTTGTTTCCAGCAAAACGCACGACGGTTGTAGCTCGGCGCATCTACGGCTGCAGCAAAAATGAATGGTGGCCTGGAGTGGCAGAGTTCTTCCAGCAATGGCAAACTCGGTTCCAGCATCTCACGCCTCCGGTTGTATCAATCACAATCGCCACTTCCAGCTTTTTGCTGGCCGGTTGCACTTGCAGCACTCTGTCGTCGCCGTGGAGGTCGCCGGGTTGTAGCAGCTGCCCCGGCAGTAGCTTTCCTTTTCGCCGGTGGAAGATTTTTGAATAGACGGTTCCAGCATCCCATTCCGGTCGTTGCAGCATCCGCGCGTCGCTGCCCGTAGCATCCTGTGGTCCTGTGGACGCCGTCCCCGGCCATGGTGCACTGCCGGTTGCAGCTTCTGGTGATGCCGGTTCCAGCTCTGGCCGCAGCTGATTGCAGCACCACAGCTGATGGTGCAGACCCGCGGCGAGCCGGCGCAGCCCCACCTCCCCGCTGATATGGCGTCCACCACCGTCATAAAAAAAGCACGCAGCACCTGTAGCTGATTGTTGCGCATCGCGCAGTAGCAGAAAGAGGTCGGGTGGCTGAAGGTAGTCGGTTCTGGGGTGTTTTGAAGGGGCAGATGTGGTTCGCGGTGGCAGCAGGCCCGCCGCTGGTAGGAGATGAGCCGGACGAGAAGAACGGAGACAAGAGACGAGACAGTGGGGAATTTCTGCGGTGGAAAGATAAGAGAGAGGAGCGAGATAAGGATGGGAGGGTGTGGTGGTGAGTGGTGACGCACAGAACACGTGGAAGCGAGGGCGAGCGTGTGCGACCGGCCGAACGCTCGGCCGGCTCATTTTAAACGTTTACCCAAGAGAAAGGCAGATGATCGTGAGCACCCGGAGGCTGCACCGGGCGTTTGTCAAGAAATGGTGGACACTGACAGCACTAGTTTTGTGGAGGAAACTGAGCACGCGGCTCTCCCAGCTGGCAACAATCCGATAGCCATCGAAGAACTGGCTGACACGGACCACATTGCTCTACAGGAAACAATCCAAACCCACCACAGGTTGCCATCCGATAACAACGACCCGATGCCGGACGGAGGTGACCAAGACTGGAATTTGAACAATATCTTGGAGTTGGAAGATATAATTGACGTCGAGCTGACGCCCGTCGGAGCAGACGACAGCAGTGCAGACTCGGCCAGGTTCATCGCCGCCGGAATGCCACGTATTGCTGAGGAGTACCAGCAGGAGCCCACTGGAGACGTGGACGGCTACCGGGGTGATCTGCTGTTTAGCTTCGACGGTGCACTTGGAGATGATGAGTCCCCGCTAGCGGAAGCGAGCCAGCTGCAGCTTTGACGAGACAGTTGCCCGCCTCCGGCGATATAACGTGCCAATGTCGTGTTCTGCCTCGTTTGGAAGCGAGTTATTTCTAATTGTAGTGGAAGCAGGATTATGATCTTTGCAACTGATTCAGCTTCCATGACTTACGATGATGTAGACTTTTCTTTCGCTGCCTGGTGCACAAGAACTTTTAAGAATAACCACATGATACTCCGCACGTCACTGCCGGAACTGGTTGCAATAAATTTTAATGACATTTGATTTTACGAAACATGGATATTTTGATTAATAACATGAGAAGTAGAACTAAAAATATATATAGTTAATTGTATAGTTGTAAAATATTTATTGTATGTTGAGGTGAGCCTTTTCCATGCATAATTACATATTGATGCTTCATGTTTGCATATCGAGAGAAATAGGTCAGTGCGGATTACCTATTAAGTTACACTATGAAGCAGGGTTACTGTATTTGCATAATTTCTCATAACAGATTCAACTTTCATGACGTATTTTTTAGACCTTTCTTTCAGAGTATATAGAATTAAACTATCCCAATTGGCTCTAAGGTTCCAAAAAATTACCTGTTTTTTTTAAAAAAAAATTACCTAAAACTACTGCAAAATTTGACATTAATTTCAAAAAAACTAATGACCGATTCAATTAAATTTGTCGTCATCTTCAAGCGACGCCGTCACGCGGCGACACTCAGGTCTACTCCAACTTCTACATCAACACACTTCCCCCAACCTCGTCCAAGCTCCGACGAGGCGAAGCCACCTCACCGACATGTCTTTTTCCGATGAAACTACCCATATCTTTCTGGGCACCGACGAGGCGAAAGCAAGACACCCAGTCCGACACCGACAAGGCGGACACCACTAGGCCGGGCAACAACGAGGCAAAGGCCGCGAATCTGTCTGAGCTGACGAGGCCAGACATCTGTTGGAAATATGCCCAAGAGGCAATAATAAAATGGTTATTATCATATTTCCCGTTCATGATAAATGTTTATTATTCATGCTAGAATTGTATTGATTGAAAACTTAAATACATGTGTGAATACATAAACTACACCATGTCCCTAGTAAGCCTCTACTAGACTAGCTCGTTGATCAAAGATGGTTAAGGTTTCCTAACCATAGACATGAGTTGTCATTTGATAACGGGATCACATCATTAGGAGAATGATGTTATGGACAGACCCAACCGTAAGCTTAGCATCAGATCGTTTAGTTATTTGCTATAGCTTTCGTCATGTCAAGTATCAGTTCCTTAGACCATGAGATCATGTCACTCCCGGATACCGGAGGAATACCTTGTGTGCTATCAAACGTCACTTCGTAACTGGGCGATCATAAAGGTGCTTTACAGGTATCTCCGAAGGTGTCTGTTGGGTTGCATGGATCGAGACTGGGATTTGTCACTTCAGGTGACGGAGAGATACCTCTGGGCCCTCTCTGTAATACAACATCACACGAAGCTTCATGTGACTAATGAGTTTAGTCACGGGATCTTGTATTACGGAACGAGTAAAGAGACTTGCCGGTAACAACATTGAACTAGGTATGGAGATACCGACGATCAAATCTCGGGCAAGTAACATATCGCCGGACAAAGGGAATTGCATACGGGATTAACTGAATCCTTGACATTGTGATTCAACCGATAAAGATCTTCGTGGAATATGTGGGAATCAATATGGACATCTAGGTCCCGCTATTGATTATTTATTGGAGAGAAGTCTCAGTCATGTCTGCATGTTCCCGAACCCGTAGGGTCGCACGCTTAACGTTCGATAGTGCTAGGGTAGTAATGAGATATTAAGAGTGGAAAGTCCGAAGGTTGTTCGGAGACCCGGATGGGATCCAGGATATCACGAGGAGCTCCGGAATGGTCTGGAGGTAAAGATTTATATATGGGAAGTCATATTTTGGGTTCCGGAAAAAGTTCGTTTTTTTCCGGTATTGTACCGGGAAGATTCTAGAAGGTTTCGGAGTGGGGCCCACCTGCATGGTGGGACCCACATGTAGTGGGGAAAGGCCCAACACCCCTGGTCTAGGCACACCATGATCCCCCCTTACAAGGAATAGGATCATATCCCGAAGGGATAAAATCAAGATCCCTAAAAAAGGGGGATAGCAATCGGTGGGGAAAGGAAAGGAGGGATTTCCTTCCACCCCCCTTGACCAACGACCCTAGCGGCCTGGAGGGCAAGCCAATAGCCCCCTCCACGCCTATATAAAGGTGGGGAGGCATTGGGGGCAGCCCCGTTCCACCCTTGCCCGTCTCCCTCCCGTTACACCTCCTCCACCTCGCGCAGACGCTTGGTGAAGCCTTGCTGCAATTCCGCTGCTACCACCATCACCATACCGCCGTGCTGGTTCCGATCTCATCTACCTCCTCTCCCTTGCTTGCTGGATCAAGAAGAAGAGGACGCCATCGAGCTGAATGTGTGCTAATCTCGGAGGTGCCGTCCGTTCAGCACTAGATCGGATTGGATCGCGATTGGATCGTGAAGAGTACGACTACATCAACCGCGTTATGACGCTAACGCTTTCGGTCTACGAGGGTATGTAGACACACTCCCCTCTCGTTGCTATGCATCTCATAGATTAGATCTTGGGTGTTTCGTAGGAATTTTTTTGATATTCATGCAACGTTCCCCATGAGTGGCATCATGAGCTAGGTCTATGCGTAGATGTATGTGCACGAGTAGAACACAAAGAAGTTGTGGGCGTTGATGTTCAAATTGCTTACTTCCTTTGTCTTATTTGGATTCAGTGGTATTGTGCGATGAAGCGGCTCGGACCAACCTTACATGTCCTCACACATGAGACCGGTTCCACTGTTTGACATGCAACTAGTATTGCATAAAAGTGGCTGGCGGGTGTCTGTCTCTCCTATTTTAGTTGAATCTGATTTGACAAAGGCGGTACTTGTAGAAGGTTAAAAGGCAACTTGAATATCACCGTTGTGGTTTTGCGTAGATAAGAACGGTTCTTATAGTTTGCCCTAGCAGCCACGTAAAAATTGCAACAACAAAGTAGTGGACATCTAACTTGTTTTTGCAGGGCATGTTGTGATGTGGTATGGCCAAAACATGATGTGATATATGTTGATGTATGAGATGATCATGTTTTGTAATAGGTTCACGACTTGCATGTCGATGAGTACGGCAACCGGCAGGAGCCATAGGGTTGTCTTTAATTTATTGTATGACCTGCGTGTCAACTAAGAATGCCATGTAATTGCTTTACTTTATCGCTATGCGTTAGCAATAATTGTAGAAGCAATAGTTGGCGAGACAACCACGTGACTACACGATGATGGAGATCATGGTGTCATGCCGGAGACGATGGAGATCATGCCGGTGCTTTGGAGATGGAGATCAAAAGCACAAGATGATAATGACCATATCATGTCACATATTTTGATTGCATGTGATGTTTATCTTTTATGCATCTTATTTTGCTTAGGACGACGGTAGCATTATAAGATGATCCCTTCACTAAATTTCAAGAAAAAATGTGTTCTCCCTAAGTATGCATCGTTGTGAAAGTTCATCGTTTCGAAGCACCTCATGATGATCGGGTGTGATAAACTCTACGTTCGCATACAACAGGTGTAAGCCAGTTTTACACATGCAGAATACTTGGCTTAAACTTGACGAGCCTAGCATGTACAAACATGGCCTCGGAACACGGAGGACCGAAACATCGAACATGAGTCATATAATAGATATGATCAACATGGAGATGTTCACCATTGATGACCACCCCATCTCATGTGATGATCAGACATGGGTTGGTTGATTTGGATCATGTAACACTTAGACAACTTAAGGGATGTTGATTTAAGTGGGAGTTCATTAGTAATATGATTAATTGAACCAATTATCATGAACATAGTCTTAATGTCTTTGCAAAAATTATGTTGTAGATCAATGGCTCGCGCTGTAGCTCCCCTGAATTTTAATGCGTTCCTAGAGAAATCTAAGTTGAAAGATGATGAAAGCAACTATATGGACTGGGTCCGTAATATGAGTATTATCCTCACTGCTGCACAGAAGGCTTATGTCCTTGATGCACCGCTTGGTGATGCACCCCCTCCAGTGTCGTCTGTAGATGTTGTGAACGTCTGGCAGAAACGTTCTGATGACTACATGATAGTTCAGTGCACCATGCTTTACGGCTTAGAACCGGGGCTCCAAAGACGTTTTGAGCACCATAGAGCATATGAGATGTTCCAGGAGCTGAAATTGGTATTTCAGCTCATGCCCGGGTTGAGAGGTATGACACCTCCGACAAGTTATTTAGCTGCAAGATGGAGGAGAATAGCTCCGTTAGTGAGCACATACTCAAAATGTCTGGGTACTACAACCGCTTGAATCAGTTGGGAGTTAATCTTTCGGATGAATTAGCGATTGATAGAGTTCTCCAATCACTGCCACCAAGCTACAAGGGCTTTGTGATGAACTATAATATGCAAGGGATGGAGAAAACGATCCCTGAGCTCTTCGCGATGCTTAAGGCCGCGGAGGTAGAAATCAAGAAAGAACATCAAGTGTTGATGGTCAACAAGACCACCAGTTTCAAGAAAAAAAGCAAGAAAAAGAAAGGGAACTTCAAAAGGAATGGCAAACCAGTTGCCGCTCCCGTGAAGAAACCCAAGGCTGGACCTAAACCTGAGACTGAGTGCTTCTATTGCAAGGGGAAGGGTCACTGGAAGTGGAAACTGCCCCATGTACTTGGCACATAAGAAGGCTGGCAATGTCAACAAAGGTATATTTGATATACATGTTATTAATGTGTACCTTACTAGTGCTCGTAGTAGCGCCTGGGTATTTGATACTGGTTCGGTTGCTAATATTTGTAACTCAAAACAGGAGCTGCGGAATAAACGGAGACTAGATAAGGATGAGGTGACGATGCGCGTTGGAAATGGCTCCAATGTTGATGTGATCGCTGTCGGCACGCTCCCTCTACGTTTACCTTCAGGATTAGTTATGAATCTGAATAATTGTTATTTGGTGCCTGCGTTAAGCATGAACATTATATCTGGATCTTGTTTATTGCGAGACAGTTATTCATTTAAGTCAGAGAATAATGGTTATCTATTTATATGAATAATATCTTTTATGGTCATGCATCCCTTGTGAATGTTTTATTCTTGTTGAATCTTGATCGTAGTGATACACATGTTCATAATATTGATTCCAAAAGATGCAAAGTTAATGATGATAGTACCACATACTTGTGGCACTGCCGCTTAGGTCATATTGGTGTAAAACACATGATGAAACTCCATGCTGATGGACTTTTGGAATCACTTGATTATGAATCATTTGAAACATGTGAACCATGCCTCATGGGCAAGATGACTAAAACCCCGTTTTCCGGAATAATGGAGCGGGCAAGTGACTTATTGGAAATAATACATACCGATGTATGCGGTCCGATGAGTGTTGAAGCACGCGGTTGATATCGTTATTTTCTTACCTTCACTGATGATTAGAGTAGATATGGGTATATTTAATTAATGAAGTACAAGTCTGAAACATTTGAAAAGGTCAAGGAGTTTCAGAGTGAAGTAGAGAATCATCATAACAAGAAAATAAAATTTCTACGATCTGATCATGGAGGAGAATATTTGAGTTACGAGTTTGGTGCACATTTAAGACAATGTGGAATTGTTTCACAACTAACGCCACCTGGAACGCCACAACGTAATGGTGTGTCCGAACATCGTAATCCTACTTTATTGGATATGGTGCGTTCTATAATGTCTCTTACCGATTTGCCACTATCGTTTTGGGGTTATGCATTAGAGACAGCCGCATTCACTTTAAATAGGGCACCGTCTAAATCCGTTGAGACGACATCGTATGAGTTATGGTTTGGCAAGAAACCTAAGCTGTCGTTTCTTAAAGTTTGGGGATGCGACGCTTATGTGAAGAGGCTTCAGCCTGATAAGCTCGAACCCAAAGCAGAGAAGTGCGTCTTCATAGGATACCCTAAAGAGACCATTGGGTATACCTTCTATCACAGATCCGAGGGCAAGATCCTTGTTGCCAAGAATGGCTCCTTTCTAGAGAAGGAGTTTCTCTCGAAAGAAGTGAGTGGGAGGAAAGTAGAGATGAGGTAATAGTACCTTCTCTCGAATTGGAAGGTAGCACATCACATAAAGAAGTTCCCGTGATGTCTACACCAACCGGAGAGGAAGCTAATGATGATGATCATGAAACTTCGGATCAAGTTACTACTGAACTTCATAGGTCGACCAGGGTATGTTCCACACCAGAGTGGTATGGTAATCCTGTCTTGGAAGACATGTTGTTAGACAACGGCGAACCTACGAACTATGAAGAAGCAATGATGAGCCCGGATTCCGACAAATGGCTTGAGGCCATGAAATCCGAGATAGGATCCATGTATGAAAACAATGTATGGACTTTGGTGGACTTGCCCGATGACCAGCAGGCCATTGAGAATAAATGGATCTTTAAGAAGAAGACAGACGCTGATGGTAATGTCATCGTCTATAAAGCTCAACTTGTCGCAAAGGGTTTCCGACAAATTCAAGGAGTTGACTACGATGAGACTTTCTCACCCGTAGCGATGCTTAAGTCTGTTAGAATTATGTTAGCAATTGCCGCATATTACGACTATGAAATCTGGCAGATGGACGTCAAAACAGCGTTCCTTAATTGTTTCCTTAAGGAAGAGTTGTATATGATGCAACCGGAAGGTTTTCTCGATCCTAAGGATGCTGAAGAGGTATGCAAGCTCCAGCGATCCATCTATGGACTGTTGCAAACATCTCGGAGTTGGAATATATGCTTTGATGAGGTGATCAAAGCTTTTGGTTTTATACAAACTTACAGAGAAGCTTGTATTTACAAGAAAGTGAGTGGGAGCTCTGTAGCATTTCTAATACTATATGTGGATGACATATTATTGATTGGAAATGATATAGAATTTCTGGAAAGCATAAAGGGTTATTTGAATAAGAGTTTTTCAATGAAAGACTTGGGTGAAGCTGCTTACATATTGGGCATCAAGATCTATAGAGATAGATCGAGACGCTTGATAGGACTTTCACAAAGCACATACCTTGACAAGATTTTGAAGAAGTTCAAAATGGACCAGTCGAAGAAGGGGTTCTTGCCTGTATTGCAAGGTGTGAAGTTGAGTCAAACTCAAAGCCCGACCACGGTAGAAGAAAGAGAAAGGATGAAGGTCATCCCCTATATCTCAGCCATAGCCTCTATAATGTATGCCATGCTGTGTACTAGACTTGATGTGTGCCTTGCCATAAGTCTGGCTGGGAGGTACCACAGTAATCCAGGAGTGGATCACTGGACAGCAGTAAAAAATATTCTTAAGTACCTAAAGAGGACTAAGGACATGTTTCTCATTTATGGAGGTAACGAAGAGCTCGTCGTAAAGGGTTACGTCGATGGTAGCTTTGACACTGATCCGGATGACTCGAAGTCACAAACCGGATACGTATTTATTTTGAATGGCGGAGCAGTCAGTTGGTGCAATTCCAAGTAGAGCGTCGTAGCTGGATCTACATGTGAAGCGGAGTATATAGCTGCTTCGGAAGCAGCGCAAGAAGGAGTCTGGATGAAGGAGTTCATATCCGACCTAGGGGTGATACCTAGTGCATCGGATCCAATGACTATCTTTTGTGACAACACTGGTACCATTGCTATTGCCAAGGAACCCAGGTTTCACAAGAAGACCAAGCACATCAAGCGCCGCTTCAACTCCATTCGTAATTACATTAAGGATGGAGACATAGAACTTTGCAAAGTACATACGGATCTGAATGTGGCAGACCTGTTGACTAAACCTCTCCCACGGGTAAAACATGATCAGCACCAGGACTCCATGGGTGTTAGATTTATAACTATGTAAACTAGATTATTGACTCTAGTGCAAGTGGGAGACTGTTGGAAATATGCCGTAGAGGCAATAATAAAATGGTTATTATCATATTTCCCATTCATGATAAATGTTTATTATTCATGCTAGAATTGTATTGATCGGAAACTTAAATACATGTGTGAATACAAAAACTACACCATGTACCTAGTAAGCCTCTACTAGACTAGCTCGTTGATCAAAGATGGTTAAGGTTTCCTAACCATAGACATGAGTTGTCATTTGATAACGGGATCACATCATTAGGAGAATGATGTGATGGACAGACACAACCGTAAGATTAGCATCAGATCGTTTAGTTATTTGCTATAGCTTTCTTCATGTCAAGTATCAGTTCCTTAGACCATGAGATCATGTCACTCCTGGATACCGGAGGAATACCTTGTGTGCTATCAAACGTCACTTCGTAATTGGGTGATCATAAAGGTGCTCTACAGGTATCTCCAAAGGTGTCTGTTGGGTTGCATGGATCGAGACTGGGATTTGTCACTCCGTGTGACGAGAGATATCTCTAGGCCCTCTCGGTAATACAACATCACAAGAAGCTTCATGTGACTAATGAGTTTAGTCACGAGATCTTGTATTACGGAACGAGTAAAGAGACTTGTCGGTAATGAGATTGAACTAGATATGGAGATACCGACGATCGAATCTCCGGCAAGTAACTGTTGAAATATAGGTTGGGCCTTGGGCCCATCTAACAATTTCTGAAAAATCTCTAAGGGCCCATGTGGGTATATGGCACTAGGTGTGGTGGGAAGTTCAGTCACATACCACTAGTTGAGAAGAAGTTGGACCTCCTTATAAGGGATTCTCTTCCACATGCTATTGGAGCTTGAGAAAAGAAGTGGTTCCCGCACGCTCCTCCTCTGCCGCCCGCCTCGCCACGCCACGCCTCGTCACGACGCGCCGCGGGCTGCGGGATTTAGCCGAGCCGAGCTCACACTTATGCGCTTCTTTTTGCCGGTCAGGAACGGAGAGTCTTTGACAGATGGGGCCATGATCTGAGACGTCAGATCGTGGGCTGTTACCGACTTGGACGTGGGTTCAGCCCACGTCTCTCCACGTGGCCGCGCCGATATATGTGAGGCGCCGCGAACCCTAGCCGACGTGTGAAATAGATCGCATCTCTGCCTCCATGCCCACTGCCGTTCCAGTGCTGCTGCTGCCGCCGGCGACTCCATCCCGTTCACCGCGTACATGGTTGACGGGAGAGCAGGCCTCCGAAACCCCACCTCTTTGGATCCTGTACGGGAGAGGGGTGATTAGGTTTTTGGGGAGCGACTACGCGACTGCTCGCCTCCTTTCGTCTACTTCCTCTACGTCCGCATCGCCTTCGTCATCACCATGTCCACCGACGCTGATCATGCCGCCGCTGAGAAGCTGGAAGCCGACAAGAAGGCCACCGAGGACGCTGCTGCCATCGCCGCGGCCTCTGCCTGGCGACTGGAGGGTATAACATGTTTGTCCCTCTCCTGTTAATTCCAGGGCAGGACTCCAAGTCTGCCAATATGATTGTGGGCAACAATAAAAGTGGTGCATCTGGGTATGGTAATTTATTTGCTGTATTTTCAGTTTGTCAGTCCACCGATTGGTGGGTGGACACAGGTGCAGGTGTTCATGTGTGTGCTGACATTTCATTGTTTTCTTCTTACCAGGCCACAGGTCACGGGTCCGTATTGATGGGGAATGGCGCGAGTGCTTCTGTTCATGGTGTTGGCACGGTCGGTCTGAAGTTTACTTGGGGAAGGATCGTGCAGCTGAAGAACGTGCAGCATGTCCCCGCCATCAAGAAGAACGTTGTTAGTGGCTCCCTTCTGTGTAGAGAAGGGTTTAAGTTGGTCTTCGAGTCTAATAAAGTAGTTGTTACGAAATATGGACTATTTGTTGGAAAGGGTTATGAATGCGGAGGAATATTCCGCCTTTCTCTCGCTGATTTTTGTAATAAAGTCATGAACAATATTCATTCGAGTGTTAATGAATCTGAAATTTGGCACTCATGTCTTTGTCACATTAGTTTCGGTGTTATGACGCGGCTAGCAAAACTGAATTTAATCCCGAGTTTCACTTTAGCCAAAGGTTCTAAGTGCCTTTCGTGTGTGCAAGCTAAGCAACCTCGCCAGCCTCACAAGGCTGCAGAGGAGAGACAGTTGGTGCCATTAGAACTCATACATTCTGATCTTTGTGAGATGAATGGTGCGTTGACTAAAGGTGGAAAGAAATACTTCATGACATTGATAGATGATTCCACTAGATATTGCTATGTGTATCTGTTAAATACTAAAGATGAGGCTCTACACTACTTTAAATCTATAAGGCAGAAGTTGAGAATCAACTTGAAAAGAAAATTAAACGAGTCCGGTCAGATCGTGGTGGAGAGTACTTCTTGAGTGAGTTTGATTCCTTTTGTGCCGAACATGGTATTATTCATGAGAGGATGCCTCCCTATTCACCCCAGTCAAACGGGGTTGCCGAACAGAAAAACCGTACTCTAACTGATTTGGTTAACGCCATGTTAGATACATCGGGTTTATCCAAGGCATGGTGGGGGGAGGCTATAGTGACATCGGAGGCTTCTCCAATTACTTAACGCTTTGCCTGATCATCCTCTCAAGAAAAATGAAATACTTGATATCTTCTATAATGGACTAACTGATGCTTCTAGGGATTACCTAGATAGTTGTGCGAGTTGTGTTTTCAGGGAAAGGACTATTGAACAAGCCGATGAATTATTGAATAATATATTGAAGAATGATAATGACTGGACACTTCCTGAACCACCGCCTAAACCCACTCTGAAGAAGAGGGGTATCTTATATCTCAGTCCTGAAGATATGCAAGAAGCAAAGAAATGTTAGAAAGGGAAAGGTATTAAAACTAAGGATGTTAAGAATTTACCACCTATTGAAGAGATACATGGTCTTGACAAACCGACACAGGTAGTAGAGGTAAATTCTCTTATAAAGTTTGATGAAAGAGATATTCCTTATAACAAACCTCCTAGTCAATGCTTGTATGAATTTGACAATTATATTATTAAGTAAGATCATTTTAATGCAAATGTTATGAAACAATTGAAACGAAACTCTTATATGATTGATCGCCTGAGTGACTTGTTATTTAGAATTTCTAATGACGTTAAAGGTGTTAGTAAACATGCATCTATGGTTCAAACTCAATTAGAACAAGTTGCCAAATCTCAAGGTGAATTGCTTAATGAAATGAGCAACAATATGAATGATCATGCAGTTAGAGTAATGACTAGAGGAGGAAGAATGACTCTGGAGCCACTCTGTCCTGAGGGTCACCCAAAAAGAATTGAACAAGACTCTCAAAGAATTAATGCTGATGCACCTAGTCCTTCTAAAAAGAAAAAGAAAAAGAAAAATGATAGGACTTTGCATACTTCTAGTGAACCCGAGGTAGAAAAACCCTTGGAGGAAAGTAATGATGTTTCTATCTCTGATGCTGAAACACAATCTGGTAATGAACAACCACTTGATGATAATAATAATGATGATATTCATGTGGATACCCAACTAGATAATGATAAAGAACTAGATAATGATGTTGAAATTGAACCTGAAGTTGATCTTGATAACCCACCTACTAAAAATAAACGTTATGATAAAAAAGATTTCATTGCTAGAAAACACGGTAAAGAAAGAGAACCATGGGTCCAAAAACCCATGCCCTTTCCTCCTAAACCTTCTAAGAAAAAAGATGAGGAAGAATTTGAACGCTTTGCTGAAATGCTTAGGCCAGTCTTTTTGCGTACTCGTTTAACTGATATTATAAAAATGCCTCCTTATGGTAAATATATGAAAGACATTGTCACAAATAAAATAAAGATACCTGAAGCTGAAATTTCCACCATGCTTGCAAAATATTCTTTTAAGGATGGAGTGCCTAAGAAACTAGGAGATCCAGGAATACCAACTCTACCATGCTCCATTAAGAAAAATTATGTCAAAACTGCTTTGTGTGATTTAGGAGCCGGTGTTAGTGTCATGCCTTTCTCCTTATATAAAAGACTTGATTTGAATAAACTCACTCCCACTGAAATATCATTGCAAATGGCTGAAAAATCAACTGCCATACCTATCGGTGTTTGTGAGGATGTGCTCGTCGTAGTTGCAAATGTCACTATTCTAACAGACTTTGTTATACTTGATATGCCCGAGGATGACAACATGTCAATTATCCTTGGTAGACCTTTTCTGAATACTGCAGGGGCTGTTATTGATTGCAACAAAAGCAAGGTCACTTTTCATATCAATGGTAATGAACATACGGTGCACTTTCCGAAGAAACAATTTCAAGTGAATGGTATTCATATTATTGAAAAGACTTCGACAATTACTATTGGGAGTTTCCAAATTCCTCTTCCTACTATAAAAAAAAGATATGAAACTCTTATTGTTGGGGAGATGCATATCCCCGTTGAGGTAACTTAGTGTTATACGAAAGTTCTTCGGTTTCATGTCACTCGGAAATGGTTTGTTAATAAGACCTGATCAACCTTATTAATGGATTCTTTTTGAGAGGCATGTGGTCGATGAATTTAGTAAGCACAATCTTCTGTACCCACTCTTAGTTTGCTGTTATTTTTGTTCAAATACAATAAAATGGCATGATTACTCTGTTTTCTGAATTACCCATGCAATAAAAAGTGCCCAAAAATAAACTGCTCAGAATACAACAAAATTTTAACATGATTTTTTATTGAATATTTAAGAATTTGTGGAATAAAAATCATACCGGGGGGGTGCTCCAGGTGCCCACGAGGCACCAGGGCACGCCACCCCCCTGGCGCGCCTTGCTACCTCGTGGGCCCCACAGAGCCGCCCTCACTTATCCCTTTAGCTTACTTCGTCTCCTACCTCAAGAAAAAATTCCTGGTAGCTTTCCTTCTCGTGTTCTTGCTCTCAACACTTAAATTTTCGATCTCTTTGCTCGGAGCTCCGTTTCCGAAACTGTTTTGGGGAATTGCTCCCTGGTATGTGACTCCTCCATTGCTCCAATTAGTTTTTGCTTTATTGGATTATATTTGGCATAATTAGCTACTGTTGGTGCTATAGAAAATGAGCTTGCATGTTGAATTCTTTGAGTTCCAAGTAGTTTGAATGCTTGATATAGCCTCTAGACATCCATATGTAGTTGATATCAATCTTGTGAAGTTCTATTGATATCATATTGTGGTCCAAAAAATTTCAGAAATTTGTTCATAGGAAATGAATTTTCTCCGGAGAAGTTCTTCGAGGAGGAGGTCCTCGGAGGTGTCAATAAGTGAAGGCTCGGCACGCCAAGCATATGAGGAACCAAGGGCAAGTTCAGTACAAGGTGCCGAAGCAAAGTCATGTCGGTGGCCGTGCGACGAATTCATGTTAGGTGCTGGCATCAAGGAGGAATTCGACCAATATATTCATAATACCGAGCTCTCCACCTTCATCGCAGATAAGCCACCACAGCACTATAACCTCACTCATTCCTTCACTCAGTACTTTGAATTTCATCAGCACACTTCTAGAGTTTTATTTCACCTCAATGACAAATCATATAATATGCCTCTAGAAGAATTCTATGTTATTTGCAAAATTCCATGGGGTTCGTTGGATGAACCACCAAGATCTGATTATGAGTTGTTTCTTAATAGCCTTTGTAACGGGGAAGATAGAGGAATCACGCAGGCTAGAATTAATAGCATTCATTTTCCCGCTATTCGGTACTTTGCGCTTTTTAATGGTAAATGTGTTGCTGGTAAGCAAGACTGTAGTGCACTTTGTGCCCCTGATCTGAGTCATATTCACACAGCTTTGACCGGTAGCAAACTTTATAATGTTGGGACCATTGTTGCACGTAGGCTGCAGCGTAATGCGGGTAGTGGTGATTTATATGGAGGAGTCTACGCCTCCCGTTTAGCCACAAGGTTAGGGGTCTCGCCCAATTTTAATGATCCACTCTTGCCCTATAAATATTTAAATTTCGAAACAATGCGAGAACATAGGTTCTTAAAACGCAACGCACAGGGTTATGAGTATAACTTAGTCTTTAATAAATATCACTCAGTGTATGTTGCTTTGCCCGCGCCTGCTCTCTTTGATTTTCAGAACAAACATAGGCACTTTCTTCATGAGAGTGAGGTGCACGAGTACAAGACGGCCGTCGAGGCTGCTCGTCAGGCTGAGGAGGCAGCTCAGAGCGCCTCTACGAGCTACCATTTTGATCACTATCCAGGACAGCCATGGCCGTAGACCAAGCTAGGCAAAAGCCTAAGCTTGGGGGAGTACGTATTTCTCACTGACATTACATTCATGTTCACATATTTTATTCCAGTTGTCGGTGTTCATACTTTTTCATTGCATAATCCATGTTAGTTTTATTTTCTCACGTTCTTTTTGTGTATTTGAAAAACTTTGAGAAAATCCAAAAACATTCCTCATTTCCTTTTTTTTGGTTTTCCTTTTTTAGTTTAATTAGTTGTAGTTTCGTAGTAGTAAAAGAAAACCTAAAAAGATTTCTCGTTTCTTCTTTTGCTTGTTGGGAGCTCTCCCGTGTAAATAGTTTTCTTTTCTCGTTTTTCGTTTTCTCCTTTTTGCTTCCTTCAGAAAACTAAAAACTCCAAAAATATTTTAGCGTGTTTCTCTAAAATTCTTTTCTTTTCTTTTATTGAGTCATTGTAAGGAGAAGACCACGATGAAAATGATGAGTGGCTCTTATATGCACTATTGTTGATATAGCAAAGAGCCCATATTACCTTGTTTTCTCCTTTGAATAAAATGCTTGCAGATTCCAGCTTAGTCCACAGCACACTTGCACTAGTATTATTCTTATATCATTCGGTCATGCAAGTGAAAGGCAATAATGACGATGATTTGATGAAGTGACTGTGGCAAGGAAAAGCGGGTATGAACTCAACTTGTTCTTTGTTTTTGTAAATATGTTTAACTCAGTATCCATGATTCAGCATATTATGATTAAACATGTTTGTGATGACAATTAGAGATTATAGTTTCTCATACCATGCTTAAGTAGCTAGGAGTGGATAATGATTTCTCTTGAGTATCAACATGCATTAAAATGTTCATGATGTAGTATGATGATATGGTATCCTCCTCTGAATGTTTCAAGTGGCTTGACTTGGCACATGTTCACGCATGTAGTTGAATCAAAACCAACATAGCCTCTACAATATTTATGTTCATGGTGTTTATATCCTACTCATGCTAGTATTCAACGTTGGTTATTCATAATGCATGGTTATGACCGTTTTCGCTCTCTAGCTGGTCGCTTCTCAACCTATTTGCTAGCTTTCGCCTGTACTAAGCGGGAATGCTGCTTGTGCATCAAATCCCTTAAACCAAAGTTATTCCAGATGAGTCCACTATATCTACCTATATGCGGTATTATCTTGCCGTCCTAAGTAAATTTGCATGTGCCAACTCTAAATATTCAAACGAACATCTGCTTTGTGTGCCTGTACCGCCCATGGAGCGACAGGGGGCGGTCAGTATCTTCCATGCTAAGCGGGTTATTCTTATGATGAGTGTTTACTCACTAGTCCTTGGGCTGGTAATTGGGATGCCCAGTCCCATCATTAAAAATGCAAAATAATAAAACAAACTCCCCTAGAAAGTTGTTGGTATGGAGGGCATCCGAGGATTCGGCTAGCCATGGATTGTGATTGATGGTGGAGGGGGAGTAAACTTTACTTTACCGCTTGGGAACCGCCGCTAATGTGTTTAGCATGGAAGATATTGAAAACTCTCGGTCGTGACGTTGACAGGAAAGGCATACCTCCAAAAATTTAATTACCTCTGATTTAAGCTTCGAGCTCTGGCACCTCTTCAAATCCATGCTTCCCTCTGTGAAGGGCCTATCTATTTACTTTTATGTTATTTTACTTTTATTGTTGAGTCATCACCTTCTCAAACAAGCACCAGACCTGAGAGCACTATTGTCATTCTCATGCATTGTGTATAGTTAATGTTGTGTGCATCATGACTGGATCTCTTCTACCATGAATTACAATGTCTAGTCACTGCTTGAATTTTGGAGGTGCTCTGCATTTATGTTTTACGGTCTCAGAAAGGGCTAGCGAGATACCATGCTATCATATTATATCATGATTGTTTTGACAAAGTGTTGGCATTTGAGATATTTTATTATTGCTCGCTAGTTGATTATGCCATTGATATGAGTGAACATAATTTTTAAGAGTTATCATTTGCGTGGTTAGTTATAATCTTTGCTGAAAACTTGGACATTACTTAAGCATATATATAGATACAAGAAAAAAAGAGTTTGTAAAAGTTTTTCTTTATCACTTTCAGTTTGTCAACTGAATTGCTTGAGGACAAGCAATGAGTTAAGCTTGTGGGAGTTGATACATCTCCGTCGTATCTACTTTTCCAAACACTTTTGCTCTTGTTTTGGCCCCTAATTTGCATGATTTGAATGGAACTAACCCGGACTGACGCTGTTTTCAGCAGAATTGCCATGATGTTGTTTTTGTGCAGAAAATCAAAGTTCTTGGAATTGGGTGAAACTTTCTGGAGAATTTTTATTGAATATATAAAAAATATTGTCATCAAGAACTACTGGAGGGGGGCCACCCAGTGCCCATGAGGCACCAGGGCGCGCCACTCCCCCAGGCGCGCCCTGGTACCTCGTGGGGCCCACGTGGCTCCGTCTGACCTATTTCCAACGCTATAAATTCAGTTTTCCAGAGAAAAAAACAGGAGAGGAAGTTTTATTGCGTTTCACGATACGGAGCCACCGCCACCTCCTATTCTTCATCGGGAGGCCAGATCTGGAGTCCGTTCAGGTCTCCGGAGAGGGGGATCTTCCGGCATCGTCATCATCAACCATCCTTCATCACCAATTTCATGATGCTCACCGCCGGGAGTGAGTAATTCCTTCGTAGGCTTGCTGGACGGTGATGAGTTGGATGAGATTTATCATGTAATCGAGTTAGTTTTGTTAGGGCTTGATCCCTAGTACCCACTATGTTCTGAGATTGATGTTGCTATGACTTTGCTATGCTTAATGCTTGTCACTAGGGCCCGAGTGCCATGATTCCAGATCTGAACTCTTTATGTTTTCATCAATATACTTGTGTTCTTGATCCGATCTTGCAAGTTGTATGCACCTGCTACGTATTATGAGCCGCATACCCCAAGGTGACAATAATTGGGATTCTTTCCAGTGATTGCCGTAGTTTGAGGAGTTCATGTATTCACTAAGTGTTAATGCTTTGTTCCAGTTCTCTATTAAAAGGAGGCCTTAATATCCCTTAGTTTCCTTATGGACCCCGCTGCCACGGGAGGGTAGGACAAAAGATGTCATGCAAGTTCTTATCGCAAGCACGTATGACTATATACGGAATACATGCCTACATTACATTGATGAATTGGAACTAGTTCTGTGTCGCCCTAGGTTATAACTGTTACATGATGAATGTTATCCAACGAATATCACCGATCCAATGCCTACGAGCTTTTCATATATTGAATCTTGCTAAGTTACTACTGTTGCTGCTGCTCTTACAATTGCTACTACTACTGCCGTTACCGTTACTGCTACTATTACTATTATTGCTACTGGTATCAAACTATCATACTACTGTGCTACTGATCACTCTGCTGCAGATATTTAGTCTCCAGGTGTGGTTGAATTGACAACTCAACTGCTAATACTTGCGAATATTCTTTGGCTCCCCTTGTGTCGAATCAATAAATTTGGGTTGAATACTCTACCCTCGAAAACTGTTGCGATCCCCTATACTTGTGGGTTATCAGTGCTTGACACGCGTATCTCATGGAGCTTGCTATGCGAGGAGGTGGCGATCACCCCGTTGCAACGGAGGTGGCGGCCATGGCCCTTCCCATCGCTAGCAATGATGAGCAGCTCAGGATCAAGTGACTGGGACGTAGGTTCGGCATCCAGCCCGTGCACCTCCTGGAAGACCTCTTTGAAGGTCCCGTACCTCTCCTGCGCCGACTGGCTG
Source organism: Elymus sibiricus (assembly GCA_039707655.1). Lineage (NCBI taxonomy): Eukaryota > Viridiplantae > Streptophyta > Magnoliopsida > Poales > Poaceae > Elymus > Elymus sibiricus. The sequence continues at coordinate 480,644,287 of CM077672.1, read as the reverse complement.
CAGAACTCGGCGCCATCCTTCCCCTTGTGGCCTTCTTTCCAGGCCTCTAGGATGTGGACTGGGAGATCAAGCTCCGCCTCCTGCAAAAGTAACCATCAAGCTTAATGAACGGAGATGCAACGTGTGAAAAAGTTAACATCTTATTCCACATACCATGTGTTGCTTCAGAGTGGTTAGGTTGCGGCTCCCTTGGACATGTGCCGGGCCTGGTATTTTTGCGCGATCGTTTCCCTTCTCCACATGTTGCGCCTGCCATGCTGGGTCACACCACATGTCAACCAGGGCCTCCCAACAATCTTCCTTCATCCAGGATTCCCTCACCCAGTCAGACATAATCGAATCATTGACTAATGCATGTAACAAGTGGCGGATGACTCAAAGTACTAGCAACCAATGTTGTCACTTACCACTGACAAGTATTCTTGTCTCTCCAAGTTGGTCTGGCAAGTAGATTTCCTCGTCATCTTGAGCCCCTTGTCATCGAGCGGCCGACACTACATCACGCCCTTGTACCGCGGCGTGTGCTTGACATCGGAGAGTATCTTCCGGGCTGATTTCATGAGGGCTTTTGTCGCCTTCTCTTTTTCACCATCCACACAAGAAAATGCTTCCTACAAGAAAGCATATGGCAGTTAAATACAAGAATTCGGATATGGAACTATTCAGTGGCAAAGATACTTAAATGAAAACCGTTGATGACCCGGGCGTCCATGGTGACATCGTGCTCATCCTTGGTGTGCTGGTAGTGCTCCCAAGTGAAACCTGGCGATAGTGGGTCGTCATCACCCGGCTTGGCCAACCCAGGGAAGTACTTCCTCATGAGGGAGCCGATGACATGGTTCGGCAATCGCGCTCCCTTAGGCTTGGCAGGGACAAATTCCCATTGACTACATGATGAAAAAGACAAGCATATGTGAGTGGTAAAGCTGTGGCATCCAAAATAATTTGCAAATGAAATGCTTATCAATCTCCCATCGGTGTTATGACATGACGGTCACCGGCAGCCGTTGGTTCTGGGACCATCCCCGGACCACGCTTGGATTTCTTCCTCTTGGATCCGAGGCCACCATGTCACCTGACTCGGTAGCAAGCGGATCCTGTACATCAAAGGCCCCTCCAACATCGTCATCCAATGTCGACTCCTCATCGGTAGCAAGCTGACGGGAGCCGGACGACTCGGTCGAGGCAGAGTTGCTGACGTGGGTCGCCCTACCGCTCACTACTTTCGGTACTTACTAGAGCCCCCCTCAGAATCTGAAAAAAAAATATTAGTAACTAAAACGGAGAGTAATCTAAAAATAAAATAAAATACAATTATAAATAACTAGCACTAATTTACTTTAAAATCATTATTGCTAACCACATCTCTAACCACATCAGTAATGAAGTGTGTAATTTGATAAGAGATATGCATGACTTGTTGTAGTAAATCATTATTGCTACAATACTTTAAAATAACCAAGTTCATTATATTTAAACTCTACTGGATACAATTCAAATATAATTCATTTGTTATCTTTCTACATCATTGTCTTGCATACAAATATCACAAAGTGTGACTCCATTACCATGCACATGTTTATATCACAAAATCAACAATAGAACAATGTTTCTTTTTCACACATGCCACAAAATTAACTCACTATAACAAATACTTCATGAAACAGAGCAAAAATTGATTGTAATTTTCAATTAAGATTTGATTGTGAGGCAAACTACATTCATGAATGATGAAACAGAGAACAAAGACATCACAATTTCATGATATATAGCTAGCTAGAGTTGAGGGGGAGAGGGCGCCGGAGGGTGAGGGATGGGGTTGAGGGGTGGGGTGGGGGGAGGGAAGGGGGAGTACCTGAAGCCATGTGGAGCTGCTGCGCCACCAGTAGCACTTCGAGTCGGCCGCCGTACTTGGGCGGCAACGACGAACGGCCACACTGGGCGCTGGACATGAAGAAGACGGCTGGGCTGGCAGATGGTGGCGGTGGCGGCAGCGGCAGATGGGGGCGGTGGGGGCGATTTTGGCGGCGGCGGAGAGGAAGGAGAAGAACATAGCCGACCGAGAGTATTGAGTGAGTGAAAGAAAGGGGATTGGCTAAGAACTAGGTATAGGACTTTTACCGAGAGGCGCTCTCGAAAAAGGCGGGCATTACCGAGAGCCGGATATCGACGCTCGGTAAAGAGTGTGCCACTTCTTATTTTCCTTTTTTTTGTGTTTTTATTTGGCACTCTCTTTTTGTGTCTGATATTTCATATCTTTTTACGACTAGAGTTTCAAAATGCCATGACTTTTGATGACTTATGTTTTCGGCTAGATTTTTTCAAATCTCAACTTCTAAGCAGTGTAAAGTAAAAAACATGAGAACGGGGACCTGCCGTAACATGGAGAAGCAGGTATTCACCGTGGCCTACCCCCTCTCGGTGCCGGTCAACGCCCTAGACCGCCGGGGCCACCGGATGGGTGCAAGATCTGGAAACCACCCGAGGGGGGGGACCACCCCTACATGCGTGTAGCCCATGCATATGTATGAAAGGGTGGGATGGTGTTTGAATACCCAAAGCACATCCTTGACATGGCAGATGCCTCACAAACCGCACATACGGGCAGGAACATCGAGGACCGGATGCGTTCGTCCCCGAGATCGAGCCGACGGTGGGCGATCCTATGACAGAACGGGCTCAGACTTGGCCTGGCATCTCGCAATGACCTGTTGTAACATAGAGAAACAGGTATTCACCGTGGCCTACCCCCTCTCAGTGTCGGTCAACGCCGTAGACCGCCGGGGCCACCAGATGGGTGCTCGATCTGGAAACTGCCCGAGGTGGGCGGGAACCACCCCTACATGCGTGTGGCCCATGCATATATATGAAAGGGTGGTGTGGTGTTTGAATACCCAAAGCACATCCTTGACGTGGCAGATGCCTCACAAACCGGACACAAGGGCGGGAACGTCGAGGACCGGTTCCGTTCATCCCCGAGATCGAGACGACGATGGGTGATCCTGTGAGAGAACGGGCTCAGACTTGGCCTGGCATCTCACAATGACCTGCTATAGCATGGAGAAGCAGGTATTCACTGTGGCCTACCCCCTCTCGGTGTCGGTTAACGCCGTAGACCGCTGGGGCCACCGGATGGGTGCTCGATCTGGAAACCGCCCGAGGGGGGGAACCACCCCTACATGCGTGTGGCCAGTGCATATGTATGAAAGGGTGGTGTGGTGTTTGAATACCCAAAGCACATACTTGATGGGGCAGATGCCTCACAAACCGGACACACGGGAGGGAACGTCGAGGACCGGCTACGTTCGTCCCCGAGATCGAGCCGACGATGGGCGATCCTGTGAGAGAACGGGCTCAAACTTGGCCTAGCATCTCACAATGACCTGATGTAACACGGAGAAGCAGGTATTCACTATGGCCTACCCCCTCTCGGTGTCGGTCAATGCCGTAGACTGCCGGGGCCACAGGATGGGTGCTCGATCTGGAAACCGCCCGAGGGAGGGGGCGGGAACCACCCCTACATGCGTGTGGCCCATGCATATGTATGAAAGGGTGGTGTGGTGTTTGAATACCCAAAGCACATCCTTGACGTGGCAGATGCCTCACAAACCAGACACACGGTCGGGAACGTCGAGGACCGGATGCGTTCGTCCCCGAGATCGAGCCGACGGTGGGCGATCCTATGAGAGAACAGGCTCAAACTTGGCCTGGCATCTCACAATGACCCGTGTAAGATGTGGTTCAATTTTAGGCACGTTTCGAATAGGCCTCACCTGAGTCCACTTGTAAACTACACCATCTTCAAGCTAGTCTTTAGGTATGGAGAGGGAACGTGTCCGGTTTGTGAAGGAAGTGCGGATCCTGTTGCTCCGTTGGCCTTGAAACTTCTTGTGCTCTCAAAGGAGGCCATCGCATGACACGTGCCAGGCCCTCACATTTTCCGGACCCGCTTGCAATATTTGAGACATTTATTGCAGTACTAGGGTTACAGTGTCGGAAATTGCAAATCTGCAATATTTGTGATAATTATATTTCTTTTATATATGTTTTTATGTGGGGATACATGAAAGCAGCCACAAATGATGCTGACTACACATTTTGCCGAGAGCGCCTCTCGGCATACCTTACTTTTCCGAGAGCTTCTCTCGGTAATAGGTAAAACCTAGATCTATGGCTTGTACTTTACCGAGCATCCTCTCGGAAAAGCACCGAAGATATAGGGCTACCATCTTTATCGACCGTAGTTATGACTCTCGGCAAAGCCTGTGAGATCTAGGGTATGACCTTTACTGAGAGCCTCTAGTACTTGACTCTCGGAAAAGGTTCCCGTGGGGACTAATCCAAAAAAAAATACAACTCGCACGCTCACTCCCTCTCTTCATTGTTTTCTCACTCCCTCTCTTTGCGTCCACCACTGCCCCGTCCACCGAGCTCCGCCGCCGCCGCCGGGAGTGCCTCCACTGAGCCCTGATACGTCTCCAACGTATCTATAATTTATGAAGTATTCATGCAATGTTTATTATAGTTTTGTATGATTTTGCTGCACTTTTATATGGCTTTTATATGATTTTCATGGACTAACATATTGACTTAGTGCCCAGTGCCAGTTGTTGTTTTCTGCTTGTTTTTCGTTTTCCAGAAAATCTATATCAAATGAAGTCCAAATGCAGCGAAACTTTTTGACGATTTTTTCTGGAACATAAGAGACACTAGAAGCTTCGGGAGGTGGCCAGAAGACCCACAGGGGCCCCATGAGCCACCAGGGTGCGCCACCCCCCCAGGCGCACCCTGGTGCCTCGTGGGCCCCCTGTGGCCCTTCTTCGCGTGATTCAACGCCAAAAAATCATATATATTCAGAAACCCCCAAAAGTTAACCTAGATGAGTTTTTACGCTACCGCAAGCCTCTGTACCTCCACGATCTCATCTACGGCCCTTTTTCGGCACCCTGCCGGAGGGCGGAAGCATCACCGGAGGCCATCTTCATCATCCCGGTGGTCTCCATGACGAGGAGGGAGTAGTTCACCCTCGAGGCTGAGGGTTTGTACCAGTAACTATGTGTTTGATCTCTCTCTCTCTCTCTTGTGTTCTTGATTTGGCACGATCTTGATGTATCGCGAGCTTTGTTAATATTGTTGGATCATATGGTGTTTCTTCCCTCTCTACCTTCTTGTGATGAATTGAATCTTTCCCTTTGAGGTTTTGTTATTGCCGGATTGAATATTTCAGATTTGAGAACACTTGATGTATGTCTTGCATATGAATACCCGTGGTGACACTGGGGTATTATATTGATTCACTTGATATATGTTTTGGCACTCAATTCGCGGATTCCCGAGGTGACATTGGGGTAATATATGCATAGGGGTTGATGCACGTTTTCATTATCTTTTCTCCGATAGAAACTTTGGGGTGCTCCTTGGAGTTCTTTGTGTGGATTGAATATTATGATTATGAAGTTGTTTGATGCATATCGTATAATCAACTCACGGATACTTGTGGTGACATTGGAGTATCTAGGTGACATTAGAGTTGGTTGATGTGTATCATATGGTGTTATTTTAGTACAAACTCTAGGGCTGTTTGTGACACTTATAGGAATAGCTCAATAGATCAATCAGAAAGGATAACTTTGAGGTGGTTTCGTACCCTACAAACAATTTCTATCTTATATTCTCCGCTAATTAGAACTTGGGAGTGATTCTTTACGCACGTTGAGGGATGATTATATGATCCAATTATATCAGAATTTTTGAGAGATTGCACTAGCGAAAGTATGAACCCTAGGCCTTGTTTTTAAGCATTGCAATACCGTTTGTGCTCACTTTTGTTACTTTCTACCTTGTTGTTTTTTATATTTTCAGATTACAAAAACCTATATCTACTATCCATACTACACTTTTATCACCATCTCTTCGCCGAACTAGTGCACCTATACAATTTACCATTGTATTGGGTGTGTTGGGGACACAAGAGATTTCTTGTATTTGGTTGCAGGGTTATTTGAGAGATACCATCTTCAACCTATGCCTCCCATGGATTGATAAACCTTAGGTCATCCACTTGAGGGAAAATTGCTATTGTCCTACAAAACTCTGTGCTTGGAGGCCCAACACGAGTCTACAAGAATAAGTTGTGTAGTAGACATCAAGCTCTTTTCTGGCGCCGTAGCTGGGGAGGTGAGTGCTTGAAGGTATATCTTTAGATCTTGCAATTGAATCTTTTAGTTTCTTGTTTTATCACTAGTTTGTTTTAAAAAAAAGAAAACTACAAAAAAATGGAATTGAGGTTGCCTCATATTATTCGTCTTTATCATGTCTTTCATGAAAATGATGGATCGGAAAATTGTGCTCAATTAATAGATGAAGAATTTAATAAAATGTTTATTGTGAGTCCTTTGAATGATGAGCATGATTGCAATGTTGCTAGTATGAATTCTTTGAATATCCATGATGCTAATGATATGCAAAGCCACAAGCTTGGTGATGCTATGTTTGATGAAGATGATATTTTTAGTCCCCCAAGTTTTGATGAGCAAATTTATTATAATGATTGCATGTCTCCTATTTATGATGATTACAATGATAAAAGTGGATTTGGAGAGGTTGCAACTTTATTTAATGATGATTCCACTATTTTGGAAGAGGTTTTAATTGATTATGACAACAAAGTTGCTATCTATGATGATTATTATGATGACATGTATGCTATAAAGAATAATTATAACTATGAAACTTGTCATCATGATTTTAATTTTCAATTGGATTATGCCAATCAAGTATCACATGATAGTTATTTCATTGAATTTGCTCCCACTATTATTGATGAGAACAAATTTGCTTATGTGGAGAGTAATAAAATTTCTATGCTTGTAGGTCATGAGAAGAATGATTTATGTGAAAGTTATATTGTTGAATTCATTCATGATGCTACCATAAACTATTTGCTTGAAGTCATGCTTGTTTTGCCTTCCTATGCTAGTTGATTCTTACACCCATAAACTATTTGCTCAAAAAATCCCTATGCATAGGAAGTGGGTTAGGCTTAAATGTTCTAGTCATATGCTTCATGATGCTCTCTTTCTGTTTCAATTCTTTACTTTTATGTGAGCATCATTGAAATCATCATGCCTAGCTAAAAAGGCATTAAAGAAAAGCGCTTGTTGGGAGACAACCCAATACTTATACCTTCTATTTTTGTGTGTTCACATGATTAAGCTACTGTAGTAATCTTGTTTTATATGTTTTCTTTCAATAATGTGCCAAGTAAAGCCTTTGGGATAGTGTGGATGCTTGTTGATTTGATTCTGTGCAAAAACAGAAACTTTTGCGTCCAGTGCTGTAATTTCTATTCTGTACTGGAGCATGAAAAAATTCTGAAATTTTTACACAGTATTGGGTTACAAATGTTTTACGTTTTCCTAATTTTTTAGAATTTTTGGAGATACAGAAGTATGGTTTTTAAATCGCTCAGTACATGCTGTTCTGTTTTTGACAGATTCTGTTTTCGGTGCATAGTTTGCTTGTTTTAGTGTTTCCATAGCTTATATTGAGTAATATAAATTGTGTAAATGATAGAATACAGTAGGAATTATTTGAGAACAATTATGAATCTTGTCTTGGAAGTACCTAAGTGGATGATTTATTTTTATCATACTAACCTATCTCACAAGTTCCGTTAAGTTTTGTGTGATTGAAGTTTTCATGTTTTGGGTGAGATATCGATATGAGGAGAATAAGGAGTGGCAAGACCCTAAGCTTGGGGATGCCCAAGGCACCCCAAGGTAATATTCAAGGAAGACCCAAGCAACTAAGCTTGGGGATACCCCGGAAGGCATCCCCTCTTTCGTCTTCAACACTATCGGTAACCTTACTTGGAGCTATATTTTTTATTCGTCACATAATATGAGTTTTTCTTGGAGCATCATTTTATTCTGTTAATATTTGCTTTGTGCTATCAATAATAATGTTTTGTATCTTTTAGTTCAATAAAATGCCAATTATAGCCTTTACCATGCTCAGTTTGCAAGTTCATGTGTTGCTGTTTGAAAACAGAAAGTTTTCTGTTATGTCCAGAATATTCCTGAATAGTCAGAACATGATAAAAATCTGAAATTTTTACACTGTAAGCATGCATGAGTTCTCTGTCACGTGGTAATTTTTCAGAATTTTTGGAGTTAGGGAATTATGGATTCTTATTCACCCTTTACAGACTATTCTGTTTTGGCAGATTGCTGTTATAGTTGCATTGTTTACATATGTTTGCGTGTTTAATGTTTCTATTTGTGGATAGGAGTATTAAATATGCAGAGGCATTTAGTATGCAATGTTTAATTATAATTTTAGTGATTTTTTACAGTAGAGAATGTTAAGGTTTTGAGTTGATTTATACTAACTTATCTCACGAGTTCTTGTTGAGTTTTGTGTGGATGAAGTATTTAAGATTTAGGGAAACCGTGATATGAGAGGAATTAAGGAGACATAAGAGTTCAAGCTTGGGGATTCCCAAAGCATCCCAAATTAATATTTCAAGAAGTCTCAAGCATCTATGCTTGGGGATGCCCCGGTAGGCATCCCACCTTTCTTCATCAACAATTATCGGTCAGTTTTGGTTGAGCCTAAGTTTTTGCTTCTTCACATGATATGTGCTATTCTTGGAATGACATTTATTTTGTTTTCTTTGCTGTTTAAATAAAATACTTAAGATCTGAAATTTTTAAATGAGAGAGAGTCTTCAGATAGCTACCTATTTACTTAACTACTCACACTAGTGCAGAATCGGCCTATAGTGCCGGTTTGTAAGGGCCTTTAGTCCTTGTTCAGGAACCGGCACTAAAGGGTGGGGACTAAAGGCCCCCCCCCCTTTAGTCCCGGTTCAACACGGCCCGGAACCAAAGGCCCACCACGTGGCACGAGCCGGCGCCGGGTGCTGGGGGACCTTTAGTCCCGGTTGGTAACACCAACCGGGACTAAAAGGCACCACGTGGCACGAGCCCGCGCCGGGGGCTTGGTGGCCTTTAGTCCCGGTTGGTAACACCAACCGGGACTAAAAGGTATAGGGGTTTAGGGGTTTATGCTTTATTTTTCCTTTCAATTTTGTGTTTTCCATTTAATTCTTTTTCATTTCAAACATATTTTGCGCTACTACATACATACTGTACACGTCATGCATCTATAAATAGAATTTCTCGTAGAACCAATCATATATATATCATAGAATTTCTCGTACGACCATATGCATGCGCATACACACACACACATATATATATATATATATATATATATATATATATATATATATATATATATACAATTTGGTACATATATACAATTTCTCCTACAATTTGCAGATAATTACATGCAGGCACATTAATAGGAGTAATGGCACTAGTAGAATGAGGACTTGTACTACCGGTTCGGAAGGGCCTTTAGTACCGGTTCCCCAGCCGGTACTAATTTTTTTTGTTCGATTTTCAAATTTCTGAATTATTTGAACTTAATCTTTAACTACCCCTCATCACTGCTCAATTTGATTTCTAATCTCTAATCACCCCTCATCTTTCCAAATCGTCTAACTTCCCGACCAGTCACCCATCCTCTCACTACTCCAGCCTGAGCACGCTTAACTTTCGAGTTCTATTCCCCCTTGTTTCCAAGTCTGCACTTGTTGTTTTCCTGACAATAGTAAGCTGTCAATCCTATTAACCCTTAGGAGTTGAACTTGAGCATGAAGTCACACGTTACACCGTTTGAGTTTGAAACTATTATTCTTAAAACCAATAATTATTAAGTAACACACTAATATTTCTTGAATAAGTAGTTTGACCATAGTTTGACCATAGCTTGACCGCAGTTTGACCAGATTTGGCCAAAATTCAAAAAACTGAAATAATTATTTAGCAGCACTAATATTCTTGAATAATTATTTAGTAACACTAATATTCTTGAATAAGTAGTTTGACCAGATTTAACCAAAATTAAAAAAAACTGAAGTTTGAGCATAACTTTTTTCCTTTTAGAATTTGAGGATTCTAAAAATTGCAAAACAGCCGTAGGCTGTCAAAATCGGATGCGGATTTTTGTTCTGAACATTTTGATATATTATACGTTTTTTTTCGACATCGTATGCAAAAGTTACAGCCGTTTTACGTTTTCATAACATTTTTTTGCAAAACATGTTGAAATTTATGTTTTTTTATTTTCCTAACTAATAGATGTATTAACATAACTACATCTCGAAGGATTTTAATTTTTGAAGTTTTATCATTTTCTTTTGTTTTTTTCAAAACTGAAATGGCGATACACGGGGGGGGGGGGGGGGGTAGAGACAAATTTCAGACCAGTTCTATAGGGCCTTTAGTACTATATATATGAGAGTCTTTAGTACCGGTTCGTGCCACGAACCGGTACTAAAGAGGCACGCGGGGCCCAAGTCTGACCAAAAGCCTGCCACACGGGGCCCAAGTCTTTAGTACCGGTTGGTGTCACCAACCGGTACTAAAGGGCAACCTTTAGTACCGGTTCGTGCCATGAACCGGTACTAAAGAGGCACGCGGGGCCCGGTCTGACCAAAAGCCTGGCACACCCCCTTTAGTACCGGTTCGTGACACGAACCGGTACTAAAGGTTCCTTACGAGCCGGTACTAAAGGTCGCCGGCACGAACCGGGACTAATAGCCTCTTTAGTACCGGCTCGTAACCAGACCGGGACTAATGCATTGGATGAAAGGTCTGTTTTCTACTAGTGTGGTATACTCCTTTGGGATCTATGACCTGGTCAACCAAAAATCCCGCAATTTCCTCTTGAAGTGCTCGTATGCGGTCCGTTGGTAGGAGCTTGTCCCGCATCTCCATCAGCTTTAAAGAAGGAGATCAAGATGAATATATTAGTTGTGTGTGTATATATTAGATGATGATAAAAAAATTGTGGATAGTGTTCTGGCAAACATACACAAAGTCGTCTTTCAGATCTGCTCCTTTCGGACGTTATAATGTGAATGTTCTTGCAAACGTAGTATGCACATAAATTATTCCCCGGCGCCTGGCTCATGCACTTTACGAGAATAGAATTCAATCAGATAATAATTAATCAAGCATGATAATGATATTGAAACTAGAATTAAAGAGATTAGCGGACACGTAGCTAGTACTACTTAATTACGTACCCTGGGTCGCACCCATTTCAGCTCTTGTTTCCATGCGCCTGGTTGCTGTTTGATGAAGCTTTGCCCTACCCGGCAAAGAAAATGAATAAAGGAGTTATTAATTAGTTGATATCAGGAAATGAACTAAAGAGGCTGACATAGTGCGATAATGATTGAAATTATCTGTTGACCATCCCCTTCATGATTAAGTAGTCTTTAGGTTCTTTAAGTAGTGAGTCCAGTACTTTAACTTTTCCCTTGTCAACTTCAATGATTAGCAGGATCCAGTGGAAACTGCATGCGCACACGTTTTTATAATTAAGCGGGCATGTGCATAACTCATCAACTACACTTATTAACATCTAGTAAGCAAAATAGAATTTGTAGTACAAGACAATAACACTCACCCGAAGTTGTAAGGAAATAATATTTCTGGTGAGGTATTTAGTTTCTTCAAAAACTGTAGCAAGTTCTTCTCTGTCTCTTCTGGGTGACGTGACCACACCTCTTCATTAATGGTATTTGGGTCAATGAACCCAATGCCATAGCATCCATCTCTTTTCATTTCATAAATCTTCATTCTGCATAATACCACAGAAAAGAATATAGTGAGGATAATTACAGGCAATGAATGAGCACAGCTAGAGACTTAAATTACAGAAAGAAATCACTTACAGACAATAGCAACTGACGAGAGATTTGTCGAGTGCGTCTTGATTGAATAACTGAAACATTTCTTCAAACTCAACCCACAAATCTTTTGCATTGAAGTAATGCTCTTCCTTGACTTTCACCATGAGGGAATCTCGCCCCTTCTTGACTTCTCTCAGGTACCAGTCATGCAAATGGCGCATTCTCGTTGATAGATTCTCGACCTCCCTGACCAGATCTTGGCCGGGGACATATTTCCATGCTACTTCGTGATCTTGAATCTTGGGGAGTTCCTCGATGCCTAGGAGTTGTTCAACAGTGACACCGGCCTCTCTAGCCATCTGTCTATGAGCGTCGGTTATTATCGGCTGATCGGCGGTACTCACACCATGTGATTGTACAATGAGCGGGGGGATTGATTGCTCTGCCTGTTCTCCCAGCTGGGGAACAGTTTTCCCGCTTTTTTTGCCAACTGCTTGGCTCGAGCTCGAGCTCGACTCCTTCTTTTGTTGTGCCTGATATAACTTCTTGATACAGCGCTCATAGTCTGAGTCCGTACGCTTGACAGCCGGTTGAGCATTATCAATAAAGTGTTGTATGACATCCTCACGTACTTTCTCCTTTGGCAGCGGGGGCGGTTTCGGTCCAAAATGGGCCTTCAATTGGGCAGCCACTTCGGCGTTGGTTTCCTCCTCAGTCAGGTGGTAAGGCAATTTCGGAAGAGGCTTGAGGCTTGGACCATATTTGTATTTCTTGCCTGTTGTACCGCTAGCCGTCGTAGCTGCGGCGCCTCTCTTTCGCTGTTGCCTAGGCGGCGGAGCCCACTGAGGCGGCGGAGACGGCTGACGCGGTGCCGGACTTGGAGTTGGAGGAGTCGGCTGACGCGGTGCCGGCGGAGACGGCTGACGCGGTGCCGGGCTTGGAGGAGGAGGAGTCGGCTGACGCGGTGCCGGCGGAGCCCGCTGAGGCGGCGGAGATGGCTGATGCGGTGCCGGACTTGGAGGAAGAGGAGTCGGCTGACGCGGTGCCGGACTTGGAGGAGGAGGAGTCGGCTGACGCGGTGCCGGACTTGGAGGAGGAGGAGTCGGCTGATGCGGTGCCGGACTTGGAGGAGGAGGAGTCGACTGACGCGGCGGTGGACTTGGAGGAGCAGGAGTCGGCTGACGCGGTGGCGGACTTGTTGCAGCAGGAGTCGGTGGCCTTGGAAATACGATGCAATCCTTTTTCCACAGAATGATACGATGTATGGCCTCTCCCAGTGTGCTCTCCTCGTCACCTCCAGGAATGTCAAGCTGTAGCTCGTAATATCCTGACATCACTTCATCAACCCCGACACGAGCATAGCCAGCTAGAATTGGATTGCAATGGAAGGTTGCTTCAGGGGGATTTGTTAAAGCATAGCCGTCCGCCACCTTCATGGATAGGTTCTTCACTTTCATGTGTAGCTCACAAGTAGTCCTATCTTTGATATCATCCACAGGGTATCTAGCTAGCAGTGCATCATCGGCCGGGGTGGAACCCACGCTGCTTCTCGGCATAGATGCGACGGTGCTATCCAATGCTGGATCGATCTGCTCCTGCTGCCGCTGAGACGCCCTTTCCTGGCTAAGTGAGTCGATCTGCTCCTGCTGCCGCCTGAAAGCGCGTTCCAACTCCAAGTGCTTTGATTCTAGGCCTTCAAGGCGGAGTGCTTCCTCCTTCCTCTGCTCCTCCTCCATCTTCCTCTTCTGCTCCTCCTACTGCTTCTTTCTCGCACGGCTTCTGTAATCGGCGTTCCAATCCGCAAACCCCTCAAACCATGGAACAATGCCTTTGCCTCGTGTTCTTCCCGGGTGTTCAGGATTCTTCAGGGAGCGTGTAAGCTCGTCGTTCTATCTGTTGGGCGTGAACACCCCCGTTCGAGCTTCTTCTATTGCAATAAGTAAATCGTCCTGAGCTTTTTTAAGACTTGCCCGCTCCATAATCAGCCCTGTCTCTGGGTCCAACTTCCCCCCATGCACATAAAACCAAGTTCTGCACCTGGGGGGCCAGTCCAATGTAACTGGAGTGACCCCTGCATCCATCATCTTTTGCTCAGCGAGATCCCACTTAGGCAGGGCCACCTGGTAGCCACCTGGCCCAGAGTATGGTGCCACTTCTTTTTCGCAGCATTAATCTTGTTTTGTCTCGACCGTTCCTGAGCTAGTTCCGATTCCTTGAACTTCACGAAAGCGTCCCCGTGATCTCTTGCCTTCTCCGGTGTTCCATTGAATTCTGGAGTCTGCTTTCCTGCTCTGACGTACGCGGCCCATATATTTTTCTTGTGGTTGTTGAATGCTATCGCCATCTTCTTAAGAGCACTCTTCCTGACTTTCGCCAGATCTGCATCTGTCAAATGATCTGGTAGGGTGAAATGTGACATGAGTGATTCCCAAAGCAGATCTTTTGCTCTTTCGTCGACAAAAGTAACTCCTGGATCCCCCTTTGCTGGCTTTTTCCATTCTTGAACGGAGATCGGGATTTGGTCCCTGACAATAACTCCGCATTGACGAGTGAACTTGGTCGCATTCTTCTTAGGTTCAAGCAGTTCGCCATTTGATTTGATGGCATCGATGTTGTACTTTACGCCAGCCTGCAACCTTTTGGCCGGGCCTCGAACTGCCCTACCGCTTGTAGAAGATTTGCTCGATCCGGAGGGCTAAAAGAAGAAAGATCGATTCGTTAATATATACAAATCAATTAATACATGTAATGATCACCGGATGGCTTATATACTAAATATACCTCGCCGGTCTTTGTTATTTGAAGAATATTTCCTTCGTCATCATTGTTGTCGCCTTCATCTAATAGTTCGTCTTCATCAAACATCATACCCTCACCCAAAGTGTTCAGATATTGCGAGCCGTCATCATGATCATCTGGGCTCGGGGAGCGTATGATGTCGAACAGAGCCTCTTCTCCTTCTATGCCGGTATTGTCCATAGCTTTTATTTAACTAATCCAGAAGAAAGATAAAACAATTTAGTATTCAAATTGGAATGCATGCAATCAATAAGGAAAAACTGAATCATAGTAGATAATATACATCTCGAATAATCCAGATAATATGCATCATCGAATATAATCTCGAATACATCGTCTCGAATATTATCGAATAATATAATCTCGAATACATCGTCTCGAATATAATCTCGAATACATCTCGAGTATTATCACTAATACATCTCGAATATTATCATATATATAACATCACTAGCTAATACAGATCGAATATTATCGAAGAATCTAGTTCACTCGCGGTTCCTGAGGCGCGGGCGGTGGACACCCAAAGAGAAGGAACCATCACAGGATCATAGCTCGGGTGAGATCCCTGAAGAACCTGCCAGGTATTGGAGAACCTGACGTCCAACGCATCCATGTAGCGACGGACGTGCTCGTCCTCCTCCCTGACATGGCGACGTACCACCTCCGGCGGGGCCGGCTGCCTCCGCACCGAAAGTGGCCCATGCGAACGCCATCAAAGAAGCTCCGGGTGGACGACGGGACCCGGGGCCGGGTTCCTCACCAAGCTGCGCGCCCCTGAAGGTAGCACCTCCCAGTGCCAGCCCGGCGGAGCCCAGTCCCGAACGTGGCGCCTCTGAAGCAGGACGTCGTCGCGAACGAGTCGACGACGAGGATGCGGGCCGGGCATCGTTGATGTCGAGAACAAATTCTTATGAAAAAAAATTCCTATATATGCAATGTCATTTTATTAGGAAATTTTGAGCAAAATATCCTCTTTTCAATTATAATGTCCCATTCCTAGGTTATAACTACCCTAATAGTATTCCTTTCTCAAAAAATTCCGAAACTTTTCCCACTTATATATAGTCCTTCTAACAAATATATATATGGTCAACTTTTTCCTATGCAACTTTTTTATATGCAAATTTTTTCTATACTATGATATACAACATTATATAAAATTAAAAAACAGAAAAAGAAACACGAATTAAGCATACTTCTATACATCCATTAAAAAACAGAAAAACAACATTATATAAAAAAAATTCGATACTAATTAAACACTAATTATATCCATCTAACATGCATTCATACATACATATATACTAGTGAAAAAATAATCATCTAAAACAACTAAAACATCTAAATAAAACATCAAACATTCATGCATACATGTATAAAAAAACTAGTGAAAAAAAAATCGCCGGAGGGGGCGGCCGCGCGAGTTCACAGCGGACGGACGGCGGCGTCGAGGTGCAGGGGCACGGACGGACGGCGACGGCGACGGCGAGGTGCAGGGGCGCGGCGGCCACGACGTCGAGGTGCGGCAGAGGCGCAGACAGACGGCGGCGTCGAGGTGCTGTAGGGGCGCGGACGGACGGACGGCGACGTCGAGGGGCAGGGGCGCGCGGACGGACGGCGATGGCAAGCTCCGGCAGCCTGGCGGCGTGGTGGTACGTTCGGCGTCGTCGAGAAGAAAGGCAGATTTGGGGAAAAATTCGCAAGTGTTGTATATATAGGCACCTTTAGTCCCGGTTGAAGCCACCAACCAGGACTAAAGGGTGAAATTTGGCCAGGTAGAGCGGCGGGAAGACAAGCCTTTAGTCGCGGTTGGTGGCTCCAACCGCGACTAAAGGGGGGTCTTTAGTCGCGGTTGGAGCCACCAACCGCGACTAAAGGTGGTGTGCCAGGCGAGGGGCGCGGTGGATGTTTAGTCCCACCTCGCTAGTTGAGAGGAGCTCGCACCGGTTTATAAGCCCCGCCGCGGCTACCGTGTCGAGCTCCTCCCTATTGCAGGCCTTCTGGGCCTACCACACCTGTGCCGCCCAGTGGGGCCTAATGGGCCGTACGGGCCTGCATCCTGGCCCAACTAGAGGTTGGGTTTCTAGTCGTATGCAGGCAGTGGCGGCCCAATAGGCGGGCTTTTTTTAATTTATTTATTTTTCTGTTTTTTTTTGTTTTCTGCTTTATTTATTTTCTTTTGTTTCTGAGTTGTTTTTTGCTTTATTTAGAGTTTCTTTGTGAATCTTTTTGCTTTAGGTAAAAAATTTTATAAACTTTCTGTTAGTGCCAGTAGTTTTCAAATTTGAATAGTTTAAATTTGAATTATTTGAAATTTATGTGAATCACTAGTTTGTGAATAACTTTACTTTAAAAATAGATTTTTCAGTGATTCTTTTTTCTGCTGTTTAATATTAGTGTGTTTTATCATTATATTCAATTTGGTAATTCTTAGGTTATTTAAAAAAATGAAATGCCTTTGTAACAGACGAGTTTTCGTTAGCAACCCTGATACTTCGAAAGAGATTGTCCAGTTTGTACACGAAGTGCGTCCAGATTTGGCCGTAACCCTCTCAACTTTTTAGCACATGCTATGTGGGTGAAATGATGATACCATGCCAACTGTCAACCTTTTCAGAGTTCATTTGTAGTGCTTTTCAATTTCAGGGTCATTTAGCTCAAAAAAATCATTAAATGCATGAAAAATAGCAAATGAAGTCAGAAAGGGTTGAAAATTGATGACGTGGCTTTGGACATAATATTTCTTCGCGTTTCAAATGCCAAAACACACAAGTACCCTAACTATTACAAAGATTCCCTCCAGTTTGTCCGAAGTGGGACTTTCCAGATATATAAGTCCGGAAACTCACTAGAGAAGAAAGTGATGACAGTGAAGCCGGTCACATCCCAGAGTGGGATCTTTGGGTATAAAACTTTTTCTTCACGTGTGTCCCTTTGCGCCGTAACCATGGACAATCTTCATCGTTTAACTTGATGCTCGGGTCAATATTCACTGTGAAGAGAGCAATTTCATGAAACTTTTCATAATCTTCTGACATGTCCACCACTAGAAAAAGGGCTATAGCTAATATAGACATTAGTGGCGCACTATGTATGTGGTGCGCCACTGCTAAATAGCAGTGGCGCACCACACATGGGTGCGCCACTAATCTCTATATTACTAATGGCGCACCACACGCACGGTGCGCCATTGCTATTTTTTTCTGAGTCCACCTCCCTCCCCAGGCTTACCAATGGCGCACCATAGCCAGATGCGCCACTACTATTTTAGGTATCAGTGGCGCACCTAGGTGTGGTGCGCCATTACTAAGTCTGGGCATAGTGGCGCGCCTAGGTGTCGTGCGCCATTACTAAATCTGCCCAGACTTAGTAATGGCGCATCACACCTAGGTGCGCCACCCCAGTACCGGCACCGCACCGTGCTAGTCCGCCCCTAACCACCCACCCAGCCCCCGCGCCCCCACCTTCTTCGCCCCATCTCCCCCACCTTTTTCCACAGTGCACCGCCGCCGCCGGCCCCGTCCAACCCACAGAGCCACCGGCCCGCCCCCGCCCCACCCTCTGCCATGCCCAGCCAGATCCCCCCGTCGCGCCCCCCTCTCCCCCAAGCATCTAGCCAGCGGCGGACCTACGAGATGCGCCGCATCTGGATCCCCCATCCAGCCGCGGCCAGGTACAGGCGGCCACCGCAGCCAGGTACAGGCGCGCCCCGCAGCAGTACTACGCCGCGCCGCAGGCCCCCGCCGCCCCTGCGGCGTCGGACGAGGTGAGGATGCTCTGGATCAGGGACCTGCAGTACTGGATGGACGAGAACTACATCTACAGCTGCTTCGCCAACACTGGGGAGGTACGTGTCCCGATCTGATGCCAGATTCATTCGGCCCGTCGGTTGATGCGAGATTTGTTTGGGCTCGGCTTGCCCTATTGGATGTACGCGTCGCGGGTCTAGATGTAAAGGGTTAGGGATTTAGTTGTGATGGTAGAACTGCGAGACGAGTTACTTCGCTGTGAATTACGTGTTTGTTACAGGGAATTTTTTCACATATGAGCATATACATTCAGTTTCTGCACTGAATATGAGCATATACATTCAGTTTATGCACTGAATATGGCATATATTTTCACTTGAAGCACTAAGTGTTCAGTTTCTACACTGAATATGAGCATATACATTCAGTTTATGCACTGAATATGGCATATATATTCAGTTTATGCACTGAATATGGGCACATATTCAGTTTTTCACATATAAATTCAGTTAAAACAAAGTGGAAAGGTTCAGTTTTTGCACTGAATATGATTTGTTCTTCCACCTATCCAGAGCAGATTTTCACACATAGGAACAAAGTGCAAAGGTTTAGTTTTTCTCCACATATATATTCAGTTCAAACAGACTGTAAAGGTTCAGGTATATATGTGTGTGTTTGTCATGTTTAAGATTTAGATATCCATGCACGGGCGCTATTTATCTGCATTATGATTGTTTTCACATTTATTTTTTCATAACTTATAGATATTTTTTTTCATTTTTTTTTGAAGTTCCAAAAAGTGGGTTCATAACTTCATATGTACCCAGGTCCCAAAAATTCGCTCCATCATAACTGGGTGCTGTACCGTTATGCTAAATTATGTGAATCTGTTTAAAAAGATCTATGAATCCGATAACGCCGGGTTCAATTTCTTTGATATGCAAGGTTTATAGTTGAATTTATTTGGTATTCAAGTTCTTGTACTCTTTACTGTCTTGAATCCAGCAATTGTTTAAGGGCTTTATTGATGGTATAGAATGTGAAGACTCCAGAAGCAAACAAAATTGCTGAAACGATTTGTCCATATACTCATTCCAAAAAATGAGTCATGTACTAGGCTATTATAAAACTACACACTAGGCTAGTATATATCCAACTCTTATAATTTGCATAGACCAAATTGCATGCATGTTACTATTGCGCATTGATTCACTCTGTACATCTCGTGCTGCAGGTTTTTGCATCGAGCTTCAGGGTGGATCCACCATTAGTACCTGCTCCATGCTTTCAACCAATATCTCCGGCGTCAAACAATCACTCTCCTGCGCAATTCTTCGACGAGGCTACGTACACCAAGAAAGCGAAGAGGGAAGCCATGTACACCTAGAAAGAGAAGAATTCAGAGGTAACAACAACATGACACATGTAAATTATATATGCTGACATAATTCAAATTAGCATGCGCACACCTGATATGTTAGATTTCCAGGACCTGCCTGAGATGGAAAGTGAAAACAGTGATGACCTAGACCACGCGATGCTAGATGAGAATCAGAACTTGAATCAGGGCCAGGAAAGTTTCACTGTTGTAAGTAACATGATGTTTTGATGCATGATATGCTTTCTAGGTCCTATTTAGTGCACTATGCATGTTGTTCTTTGATGTACATGATGTTTTCATTAACTAGACAAGCTATTCTGCATCAATTGCTTTATAGTAATGGGAAAAACACTCCAATAGCTTAATAGGACTTGGACAATTATTCCATCTATTTACCACTTGGTTCTGGCTTTAAACTCTTGTTGTGCAAACAACTGGTATCTGATGGTTCTACGAGTAGTAATGATGGTCCTACGAGTAGTAAGTTATGGGACATCATCGATCATGTTTGAAGAAGCACTTAAACATAGCCTACATTCTATTTTTGCACTTAAACATTTTTCTGAAAGTTTCTGCAATTGGCTTCACATCAAATTGAACTTTTCATTGTTGGCGCTCTGATTGAAGGTGTTCATTTATTAAAATATTCTATGATCAATGGAGAGACGTTGTTTATAATGCCAATAGCTTTTATGCACCCTTCTTTTTTACATTTAGTTCCTAAGGAAAATGTATATGCTGACTTGGCATTTGACAAGCGGCTTTGAGAATTATCATTACTATTGAATTTACAGGTTAGCTGGTTATAATCTGAAGGCTAACCTCTTTACTAAACTACCTTGGGTTTTCTTCCAAGGAGCTAGTGCTATAGGTTTCAATTTGCTAAAGATTGTGGTTTTGAGAAGATTTTTGCCTTGCTGTTGTGACTGGCTGGTTTTATCAGGTTTTCTGATCCATGCTTGTTGTATGTTCTTGGTGCTGATCTGATGAACTAGTGTTGCTTTGGTCATTTCCCTGTTGCTTGGACATCTATTGCTGCTAGATTCGTAAAAAACCTACTTTAATTTACTGTTGCTCTCATATTAACGATTCTTTTGGTTAGTTAAGTAAATGTTTCTACGAATATATGTGACGTTGCTTTGAGTTGCTACAAGTGTCCAATGCATTCCTTCCCTGATTTTTCGTCATGGATTAAGCATTGCCCTGATCTGAACATTTCTTTACTTTATTGTTGAACAGCACCTCCAGTGAGCATGGCCATGGGGACGGAGACTATAACAGGTTGGCGAGTGACGACATGTCTGCCTTCATCAACTTGGGTTCTTCTTGTTTGATCCGATGGCGCGCCCCAGACATCCTTTCTGGTAAGTCCTGATTCTGTTCCACTTGCTCTGGGACTTGGCCTTCTAGATCAAAAGCAATTCTTTTTTTGTTTTGAGAAATAGATCAAACACTCTCCTCTTTGTTTTTGAGAAATAGATCAAACACTCCACTCGATCTCTTTTTCCTATTTGATGCCTTTTTTACATAAGTGAAGCACATGCTATTATCTCTGGGCTGCATGCATGTACCCTGGGATGTGAGTCTTAAGTTAACTGAACTAGTAAATTACGCTCAAACTCTCACAACCAATGTAATGTGTTAATTCAGTTCAACCCCCATAAGAAGTGATCAACACTTATTATTCAAGTCGATATTACTTACAACCTGAGCTATTTTGTGCATTCCCATATAATATCCTAGGCCAATTTCATGCCAACTAGAGAGATGCAGTACGACATTTAGCCTCAGTACCGACAATAAAACAACAGAGATGGACATGTATGGATAGTTTGATACTCAAACTTGCAGGAATGAAGATCAAGAAGAAGAAAAGATCAATATTGAAGAAAAGATCAAGAAGAAGAAAAGATCAATCTTGCTGTTCATGATTCTTTTTTGTTGTCTTCGAATAATTTTCTAGTTGCTGTAGTGTATTGTCAGAATGGAAATATTGTGTATTGTATAATATATATTGTGTAATCTGTGTTTGGACAGTTGCTGTAGTGTATAATATATATAGTGTATTGTTGATTGAGGAACCCTGCCGTTGGGGCAGTGTGTATTTTTTTTATCCAGGCATCACTCTACCAGTGGTGCACCACCTAGTGCGCCACTGGTATGGCAGATTTCTTCAATTCACTACCAGTGGCGCACCTACCAGAACTACCAGTGGCGCACCTACCAGAACTACCAGTGGCACACCTAAATTTCTACCAGTGGCGCACCTGACAGAAATAGCAATGGCGCACCCTAGGGATATCAATGGCGCACCAGGTGGTGCGCCACTGGTATTTTGATTAGTAATGGCGCACCAGAGGTGCGCCATTACTAACCATTACTAATGGCGTGTTAATAGTGGCGCACCCATAGTGCGCCATTAATAGCAATATGTGGTGCGCCACTAATAGCCTTTTTTCTAGTAGTGGTCTGTCTTGTCCTCCACTCCCACGATGTTTCTTTTCCCTGAAAGAACTATGTGGCGCTTTGGCTCATCGTATGATCTATTCGCTTCCTTATCTTTTCTTTTTCTCGGCTTGGTAGACATGTCCTTCACATAGAAAACCTGCGCCACATCATTGGCTAGGACGAATGGTTCGTCTGCGTACCCAAGATTGTTGAGATCCACTGTTGTCATTCCGTACTGCGGGTCTTCCTTTACCCCGCCTCTTGTCAGATTGACCCATTTGCACAGAAACAAAGGGACCTTCAAACCACGTCCATAGTCAAGTTCCCATATCTCCTCTATGTAACCATAATATGTGTCCTTTGGCCTATTGGTGTTTGCTGCATCAAAGCGGACACCACTGTTTTGGTTGGTGCTCTTTTTATCTTGGGTGATCGTGTAAAATGTATTCCCATTTATCTCGTACCCTTTGAAAGTCAATATAGTCGAAGATGGTAACTTGGACAGCAAGTACAGCTCATCTGCAATAGTGTCGTCATGCATGAGACGTGTCTGCAACCAACAGGCGAAAGTCCCCGTTTGTTCATGTGTAATCCAGTCGTCAGACTGCTTCGAGTGTTTGGAGCGTAGAATATTCTTGTGTTCCTCGATATACGGAGCCACCAAGGCGGAACTTTGTAGAACTGTGTAGTGTGCTTGCGCCCAAGAATGTCCATCATGGCACATTACTGAATTCTTTCCTAGCGTGCCTTTTCCACCCAGTCTGCCCTCATGCCGCGATTCAGGAACACCAATCGGCTTAAGGTCAGGAATAAAGTCAACACAAAACTCAATGACCTCCTCTGTTTCATGGCCCTTGGAGATGCTTCCTTCTGGCCTAGCACGGTTATGAACATATATCTTTAAGACTCCCATGAACCTCTCAAAGGGGAACATATTGTGTAGAAATACAGGACCCAGAATGGCAATCTCTTCGACTAGGTGAACTAGGACGTGCGTCATGATATTGAAGAAGGATGGTGGGAACACCAACTCGAAACTGACAAGACATTGCACCAAATCATTCTCTAACCTTGGTATGATTTCTGGATCGATTACCTTCTGAGAGATTGCATTGAGGAATGCACATAGCTTCACAATGGCTAATCGAACGTTTTTCGGTAGAAGCCCCCTCAATGCAACCGGAAGCAGTTGCGTCATAATCACGTGGCAGTCATGAGACTTTAGGTTCTGGAACTTTTTCTCTGCCATATTTATTATTCCCTTTATATTCGACGAGAAGCCAGACGGGACCTTCATACTGAGCAGGCATTCGAATAAGATTTCCTTCTCTTCTTTGGTAAGAGCGTAGCTGGCATGACCCTGATACCAACTGGATTGAGTCATAGTGCAACGTTACTTCTTGCTGGATCTGGATCGCAATATCAAGTTGCTTTCCTGCAGCACCTACATGGCCACATTCATGTTCGACGGAGGGTGTTCGAGTAGGCCAGAAGGCTCCGTTTGAGAGCATGTTTTCTGGGGATCCGTCAAATGACCCCAATTTTTTTAACATGAGTTGTTTTGGTTCCGACAAATTTTGCATTTTCTGGTGTTTTCTCGATAAAAAAAGGCCGATAATGGACGGACGTGTCACAACTTACATAATGTGTTAAAAATCGTTCAAACCTGACATGGATGCCTACCATAGGCATGCCCACCTTCTTCCAAAACTTGGAGTCATTTTAAGGATGCCCAAACATAGACCATGTTCAACGGAGAGTGTTCGGGTAGGCCAGAAGACTCCGTTTGAGAGCAGGTTGTTTCCCACCATCCTTGAAATGACCTCATTTTTTTCTCATGGTTTGTATGACCAATTCAAGGCACCATGCCAAGTTGTTTTGGTTTTCAACAAATTTTGCATTTTCTGGAGTTTTTTAATAAAAAAGGCCGGTAAATGGTAGTACATGTCGGAATTTGCATATGGTATTGGATTCGTTCAAACCTGGCATGGATTCCTACCATAGGCATGCTCATCTGCTTGAAATTGTTGGTGTCATTTCAAGAATGTTCAAAACTAGACCATGTTCAATAGATGATGTTCACGTAGGCCAGAAAGGTCCATTTGAAAGCACGTTGTTTTTTATATTCGTCAAATGGCCCAAATTTTTTTTCAAGGGCCAATTCAAGGCATCATGACAATTTTTCCAAGTTTTCAACAATTCTTGTATTTTTTGGAGTTTTCTCGGTGAAAATGGCTGATAAATGACCGGACTTGGCGCTACTTGCATACGGTGTCGAAATTCATTCAAACATGGCATGGATGTCTCATATGTACGTGCCAGGCTGCTGCAAGATGTTGACGTCATTTATCCATAGTCCAAAAAAAAACACCAGTTCAGAAAATATGCTAGAGAAGGCCAGACGGGTGCATCCGTGAGCATGTAGTTTTTCCTAATTTTAATGCTTCCGTTATTTGCAATTTCTGTCATTATCAACGAATATGAACATTTTCTTTTCTTATATCCTAACCATTTCTCGAAATTTGTCAAGAATTTTGTAATTTCAAATAGTGCACAAAAATTTTACAAGCTTGTACACTTTTTCAAAAATTGTTAACAAATTCCTGACAATTGTTGAACAGAAATTACAAACCATGAACTTTTTTAAAGTTTATAAACTTTTTTGAAACGCAAATATTTCTTAGATTTGTGAAAAAAATTGGAAAACAGACCCATTTTTTGAAATTCCAGAACATTTCTTAAAATTGTAAACAATATATAAAAACTAGAACATCTTTTATTATTCCAAACAATATTTTATTTGAACAGGTTTTTAAAAAAAATTAAAATTCATAAATTTGAAAAATGAATTAACAGAAAAATACAGCAAAAACGAAAAAATGAAGGAAAAAACGCTTAGGCCTTGGCCCAACTAGGCGACCACATCGCTCACGTCGGGCGCCTGTTGGCCGGCCCAAGAGTTTGCGGAATTTGAAAAAAGTTCATCAATTTTGAAAAAAGCAGGTTCGGGAATTTGATAAAAAAAATCATGGGCTTTAAGAAAATCGTAAAAATTGAAAAGAGTTTGTGGATTTGAAAAAACTTTCATGGATTTGAAAAAAAATCATGAATTTGAATAGTTCATAGATTTAAGAAAAAGTTCACAAATTTTAAAAAAGAAAAAAAGAAGAAGTAAAAGTGGACAAACAAAAACCGAAAAAATAAACCAACCAAGCTCGTGTCGGTTAATGTTAGGGCATGTACAGTGGTTGATAAGATAGTTTTATCTAAAACCTTGCATATAATTTAGAGATAACGATAAAAATGTGTCTACAATGGGTTATCTCTTAGCATTATCTAAGATAACTAGCTATTCCTAAAACATGGTGAGACAAATTGTGCTAAGAGATCATCTCTTAAATAAGAGAAGACAAGTCTTTTCTTATGAATTCTCTCTCCTCCACCTCAGTATTTAATATATGTGGCACACCTAAGATAGTATCATTGTACATGCCCTTATATTTGAAAAAAAAAAGAGAACTAGACACAACCGGGAAGTAGTTCAGTTGGTTACCACGCTTTGTACTAAGTGTACATGTGCTGGGTTCAAATCCCATCGAGTCCGCGTACTTTTAAAAAGGACCATCATACCCTTAGTTATGACGGGGTATAGAGAGATCTTCTTCCTTGATGTGTGAAAGAGGTGAACCGAAGTAGTAATATTTATATCTCCCCACCCCACCCCCACGTCTACCAAGACCTTCACATGGTGCCGCTGCTGCATTTCATACTTGGATTCTCTTGAAAGTGCCCAATGTGCGCAGTCCTGTCGTCTCCTCTGACCAATAGAATCATTGCCATGTTCAGTTTTGCGATGGCATTTGCCACGTTTGCTAAATAAGTATCGTCCTCGCGACAACATAATTTGCTATAAAAACGTTTGTTTTGCTAAACAGAATCAAACTAATCAACCTAATTATGATTACTGCTTATAGCGGGCAGCTCAACAACAAGCCCGGCGGTGCCGATGGCGATCGACAAAGGTATGGGTGTGGCTGGGTGACGGAGGGCGTCAGCGCTGAGCACCATGGTGTGAGGTGATAGCCGTAGGCGCGGAGAGGCCCTCCAGCGGCATCCTTACCCTCCCCGCCGTAACAGCCATAGGCAACGGTGCATGTCAATGTGGTGTGAATGTTCGAAGCAGGCTTTCGCCCCACTTTATATATAAAGCAACAACCGAACAAAGTATACGACCGAACGATACAAGGTGATGAGGTAGTCCTAGTACAACACCGATCCCAGGATAACCGGTCATACAGAACGCACACGACTACGCAACCGAAAGAGAGAACATGCAGATCTGTGTATAACACCACACAACACCCCAAAACACCTAAGCTCCACGACAATGCCCTCAGGAGGGATAACGGCGCTAAGCGTCGCCGCTGCAGAGTCGACCACGGACAAGGGTTTTCACCCGGAACCCTGACACGGAGAGAAGCACCATAACGACATCTTCAGGAAGAGAGCAACGCCCACGAGCGTCGCCGTCGTCAGCAACAAAGCGCAGAGCTTTCGCTCGGTAGCTCCACCGTGGCACCATGAGACTATTAGGACACACGCGACAAGGTCAGATCCTCATATCCGGATCGGGGCGACACCACTGCCACACAGAGAACACGCCCGAGCCACCCCCCCCCCCCCCGCTACACCTCTTGCCGCCCACACGACCAAGATGAAAGCCATCACCGTCGCCATGGTGCCCGCCGGAGAGCCAACCATGCCGGGAGACGCTATGTATATACTACTGGTACTAGTTA
This sequence comes from Elymus sibiricus, assembly GCA_039707655.1. Classification (NCBI taxonomy): domain Eukaryota; kingdom Viridiplantae; phylum Streptophyta; class Magnoliopsida; order Poales; family Poaceae; genus Elymus; species Elymus sibiricus. The sequence continues at coordinate 480,617,335 of CM077672.1, read as the reverse complement.
AATACTGCGTTGCTATGGGGCAACAAGTAAAGTATGTGTGCATTGATTATTCTATTTTATCAAATGCATAAAGCATCACATATGTTTATAGTTACTGCGACCAGTGCGTCTGCCATTCCAAGCTACTGCTTCGAAGTAATGGAAGTTTCTTTTGTACTCCCTCCGTCCGCGAATAAGTGTATATCTAGCTTTTGTTTTAAGTCAAACTTTTCAAATTTTGACCAATTTTATAGAAAATAGTTGTAACATATATGACATCAAATTGGTATATTATCAAAGTACATTTCAAAATGAATCTAGTGATACTAATTTAGTGTCATAAATGCTGCTACTTTTCCCTAGAAAGTTGATCAAAATTTTAAAACTTTGACTTAAGACAAAAGCTAGATATACACGTGGAGGGAGTATATATTAAGCGATCCAAAGACTAATGCGACCCTGAGTCGTCATTCAATACACTACGTCGGGGAATTGTTAATGCATGTCACTAACCCTTACGCACGTCTGTATCGCACTCCCATCCCACCAACACCCAAGGAGGCAATTCCGTGTTCTTTCAAGCTCGCGCCAACCAGAGCCAGCATAAGTTTAACTGGCGCCGAAAAAAGCGCGGCGTGACGTCACGCCCGTAAGAGAGCCCGAATTTTTGTTGTTCATTTGGTTAAAGAAAAGGAATAGGAAGTGAAGCGAAGAGGTTGATTGAGTGACATTTTTTTTTCCGGCAAGTAGTTTCGTGTAGGTCGTTGAGTAGTTTCTTCCAATTGAACATGTAGTACATCATTTTCAGCAATTAATCTATTATTAGTACATTTTCTGTTCATTGTTATATGTCGAGGAGTGATATCAAAAGAAGCAAGAAACGGTTTATTTTTCGTAAACTATTAAGAGGGCTCATTCAACAGTTGATCCTGAAGATAATGTTTAAGGGATTCACACTTTGGATTACCGAGTGGCAATGATACCTTGTGTGTTGCATCTTCATCTATATTCGGCTATATTCCATGGATTCTTTGAGCAAAATTGTAGCAACTCTTTGTTTCTATTTATATTATGGATCAGCTTTACTATCTTATGTTTTGACCCACTGTTCTCTTACAAAGACATGGAAATGAACCCCATATAGTAGGAAACATTTTTTCTGATAGACATTTAATTCTTACTTATAAGGTATCCCTGATCGAATAAATGAAAATTCAGGGTGGTAAGGCTTTTCACCAATTTTGTTAGAATAAGATTATTGACTTGCCAACTTGAAAGTAAAATATAATTAAGTAGTTTATGTCAGAAGAAGATCTACAATACATTATTTTGATCGGGCCAATTGTCTAGAAATAGAATATATACATAATTAAGTTTTGCTCTGTCTTTATCCATAGAATAAGCTCACTAAGCGAGATAAATTTTGCATTGGGTAGGTAAAATATTACGCCTCCCTCGAATGTACGTAGGAAAGAAATGCATAATACAAAATGATTTTTTATTGACTCTTTAGAAATTTTAATAGGGCATCCCATTAAATGGTATTAAATTACAATTTCAATGTTGTGGTGCTGCAATTACAAAATAGTTAAAGGACAAATTAACAGAAAATTTTAGACAAAGCAAGATGACCTATCATGAACATTAAAAGAATTATTTAGGTCAAAAAAGATAGAAACGTTGTGGGAGCGAGCTTTCAGATGGCACACTCCAAACTGATAAATATGCCATGGTATTTGAGACCATTTCAGCAATATACTTATGTGTATACATTTTTAATTGAGAATTTGTACAAAAAAGAGGCTAAAAGTTGTCATATAACTTGTCATCGCATTATCATTATTATATATAAATATAATGTACATTATGTTTGACACGAATGAAAAAGAAAAATAAAAGGTAATACTTACGGGTTTTAGTATTTCGGTTTATTTTCGTGTTCATGCCGGGACAGTTCATGCCCCGTAGTTGGTACTGTTCATGCCTTTGTTACTGTTCATGCCTCGTTAGGTTGGACGCTGTTCATGCCTCGTTACTGTTCAAGCCACATTGTTACTGTTTACTAACGTTGACGTTGCCATGAAATGAACAGTAGATGCCGAAAAAATGTCAAAAAAACCAGGAAAATCGGATCGCTCCCGCTTTAGTATATGTACTGATTTGGGTAGCTTGCTTAGTGTGTACGTAGTCGGAGAAAGACAGCCAAAGGCGAGAGACAACCTGAGAGAGGAGGCGTCGTCTCTTCTTCATGCCTTCATCCCGCCGGAGCAGACATGGAAGCGCCCCAGCCGGTTCCAAAGCTCCAGCGCAGAGAGCACAGCTAGAGCCGCCGGCCGGAGTGGATTTCCCCGACAGAAGCTGGCCGCCGATCGATCGAGTAAGTTCACTTTTTTTTACTTATTATTTTTTAAGATGGCTTATATGTAACTTAAATTTGAGTCTATCAAAATAACCTTTTTTTAACATAGCGCAGACGCAGACGCTTATACACTCATCCCTATGAACACACGCACGCACACCCTACTCCTACAAGCACTTTCGAGAAAGTGAGCCGACACATCATCTTGAGATTGACAAAGTCGCCACATACGTCTTCGTAGTCGACGGGAATGTTTCCTCCTATTGAACGTACATCGCCAAAAGGCCTAGAATAAATCCAAAAAAAATGCAAGCACAAGTGTCAAGTTTAGGATTTGAACCCTGATAGGCTGGGGATACCACTGTCCTCCTAGCCATACAACCACAGATTGATTCGCTTGTTAAAATAGACCTTGAGGTACATATTGGCGTGTTGAAAACATTTCAAAATCTACAAACTCTGCGCATGACACTCCCAAAAAGAAAAAGAAATAGACCATACAGCATGACTAGCCCTTAAAGGAATATTTTTACAGAAAAATTTTCTAAGCACCACGGGTTAGCCAAGGCTTGCACACAGGTGTGCTAACTACGTTCATTGCGTGTCTAGCCAATGGGGTGACACCCTATTCTCAACAACAACAAAAAATTAGTAAGATGGATCGAGCTGTGAGCCACCACTGTGATTTCAGCTCCTCTTCTTTTGAAGGAGCGATTTCCTCTCTGGATTTGTTTGATTTGTCCCGTAAATGATTTGGATCTACACTGCTAAGTTTTTTTAGTCTAAACATACACCATTTTATTAATCATGTAACATGTCTATAGCGATACAATTTAGGTCTGACGTATTAAAGAGCCATACATGACGTGCTAACACTACTAGGGAAAACCCTATAGCAGTACCGCGCGGCTTTTGCCTAGCAGTAGCGCGGCGCTACAGCTAACTTTTAGTAGTAGCGCCGGTTGGCCCCATGCTACTACTAATTCTGTTATCAGTAGCATTTGTATGGACTCCGCGCTACTGCTATTTGTCTGTATTTTTTTATACTATATTTATACACGGTTATATAAATTTTAATATAGTAGCAATTAAGAGATTGTTATATCATCATAATCATGATGAGTTATTATATTATTGGGTGGAAGAAACGCGGATTAGATTCAAGTGGATGGATAGTCGTCCGACTAATCTAACTTTTGGTCACTCTGGATCCATCCAGTTGAATCTAATCCGTGTTTCTTCCACCCAACGATATAATAACTCATCATGATCATAATAACAACTCATCATCATCATCGTCAGTCATATAAGAATTCATGCATCATCATCATCATAATAACAACTCATCATCATCATCATAGTCATATAAGAACTCATCATTCTAGCACATAACTCATCATCATCATAATAATAACAACTCCTCATCATCATCATAGTCATAACCAACACTAGCTAATTGTTCTTAGCACATGATGAGTACTAGCTAGGACCTGCTTCTCTCTCTAAGGTAAAATAGCATAAAACAGGATAACCCCTGAACCTCCATTATGGAGAATAGAGATCCAGTTGTTTCCAATTTGTGGGCTGCACACCATGTTGCCTCCAAGTAGTTCCCTGCGCTCATTCATAACTTTTCTCCATCCTTTGATTGTGAGGTCTTCATCTCTTCGAGAAATCGTGTATGCACTGCGGAGAACCGTAGGCAGACTTGGCTGTAATCTAATAATGTCCATGTCACCTTTCATATGCATCAGATGAGGCACACAATCCTTTGGGAGTTTCTATTGAAGAACATCATAATAACATACTTAGCAATGTAGTTTAGCTTAAGAAAAATGTATGCAAAAGATGCACTGGTGACATAATAGAAAAAATCTTACCATGCTATCTACATGGATGTTACCGTACTTCAATACGTGGACTAGTGGCACGTATTGAGCATAATTTGAAGGAATTTCATAATTCTCCTTGAAAATCTCAACATCATTAATAAATGAGACAAGATGATTTTTCTCCGCGCAAGTTAGTTCAGAGCCATAACTGTAATAGGTTTTGTCTACTACCTTCCGAACATTTCTTAAAGAATGAAAATAAGCTGTCAACTATTTTTAAATAAACAATATAAATTACTTAACAAATTTATTTGACAAACTCACATAGAGGTATAACTAGAAGCGTATCCACATCGACCCAAATGTCGATATTATTTTCAATATCATCTTCAGGACGAATATCGAAGGTGACATGCATATCCTCCTGAAATCCATATGCTTTGCATAGTGCTTTCCAATTTGAGCAACCAAAATGGGAGTGGTTTACTGCATTGTATAGCTTAACGGCAAAAGCGTAACCATGTTGCGTCCTCAGGTGAACTATCTTGATCTCCATATTCTCATGATCTTCGAAATCCAGCTTATCCAAGACATAAGGTCTTGCATGGCAGGGGATGCACTAGTCGAATTGTAAATGGAAATTACACGTTGAAGCAAAGAAGCACAAGTCATGCTTAATTACAAAAAAAATACTTGTCGTCGTTTCATCGAAGGTCTCGTCGAGCTTGATGGTGAAGCGCCGATCGTCTTCTAGGTGAGGCCTATCTCACATACCCCGGTCGTCGCTGCAGTAGTCGCACTCAGGGATCCTATCGTCGTCAGACATTTGCTATGTTCATAATTCAAAGATTAAAAATCGATTGACGGCAATTACCAGAAAACTCAACACACTTATCACTATTCAGCACGGGTTGACTTTCGTTCCATCGAGTCTTCCTTGATAAACTCTCATCTCACGTGGTGTATATGGTGGGCACTCCCTCTCTGATATTGCGACCGTCGGTGATGGTCGCTCCTCCTATCATTCCAAAGTGAATTACACCAAAATGTCTAGCACCTTGGAATGAAAGAGAAGCGACCCCCACGACAACAGTCGGGATTCTTCCACTCTCATATTTCGACCGTTGGTGATGGTCGCTCCTCCCTTCGTTCCCGAGTGCATTACATCAAAATGTCTAGCACACGGGAACGAAGGAGAAGCGACCCCCACAACAACAGTCGGGATTCTTCCTCTCATCTCATGTGGTGTATATGGTGGGCACTCCCTCACTGATATTTCGACCATCGGTGATGGTCGCTCCTCTCTTCCTTCCCGTGCATTACCAAAAGGTCTATCACGAGAAAGAAGAGGAAGAGTGACCCCCACGACAACATTCGGGATTCTTCTCTCTCATATATGGAGCAAGGAGCCCCAACAGACTGAAAGTCAACCCGTTACATATATGGAGCAATGGCATAAAAAATGGCCTATGTTCTGCCGGAATGTCGATTAATTCCCGTTCCAGCAAATCACGGGCACTCGATATTTCCTACTTTCTAGCACAAGTCATGCCAAAATTCATGAAATTTTTTGGCATGACCTTTGCTAAAATAGGACATATCGAGCGCCTGAAATTTGCCGGAACGAAAATGAATCAACATTCCGGCAAAACATAGGCCATTCGGAGGCGTTCCCTGCAAAATGCATCCATGCATCCATTTTGTCAGCTTTTATCAAAATGAAACAAAAGTGCAACAATTAATAATGCATCCATGCATCCATCCATCTAACCATCCATCTAGCAAACATACATCCATCTACATATATATTAAAAAAAACTAAACCTAAAACTAAACAGAGAGGAGAGGGAGGTGCTCACGGTGGGCGGGACGGGGCCGAGCTGGAGAGGGAGACGCGACACGAGAAATCCAGCATAATCCACCGAATGAAAAATTTAGATCATCAATATAATTGGCAACAACATTTTTATATTTTATTCGATACCCAAAATATTTTCTATTTGATACCTAAAATTTCTATTCTATTACTATTTTTTTACTTAAAATTTTCTATTCTATTACCATTCATAAAAATTGTATGAGCAATACAATTCACTATTAACATTCTTGTATACAACATTTTTATATTTTATTTGATACCTAAAATACTTAAAGGTATTTGGTTCAAAAGACCTACATCGAACGAATAAAAAATTTCTATTCTATTCAAAAGACCTACATTTACTGAAAATTTTCTAATTTTCTATTCTATTCTATATTTACTAATTTTCTATTCTATTCAAAAGACCTACATTTACTGAAATTTTTCTAATTTTCTATTCTATTCTACATTTACTAATTTTCTACATTCTACTTTATTCAAAAAACATTAAAAAAACCTACATTCTACAAGAACAGAGAGAGGAGGGATGGAGGGAGGCAGGATGGAGGAGGGAGGGAGGGAAGGAGGAGAGAGGAGGGATGGAGGGAGGCAGGAGGGAGGAGAGAGGAGGAGGGCGGCCGTACGAGGAGGGAGGAGGGAGGAGGGATGGAGGGAGGTAGGAGGGAGAGGGAGGGAGGAGGGCGGCGGCTTACCGAGGGAGGGAGGAGGGCAGCGGCTTACCGAGGACAGCGACAGCAATGCGGCGGCGATGGCGGGAGGAGGAAGAGGCAGAGGGAGTGAGTAAGGGAGAGTGAGGAAGTGGACTGGCGCGGGAGCGATAAGGTTGACTTAGCAGCAGCGCGGGTCCAAGCCCTGTGCTACTGCTATGTGCCATTGCAGTAGCGTGGTGCCATGGACGCGCGCTGCTGCTAAGCGGGGCCCACCAGGTGGCACAGTGCAGCAGTAGTTGCAGCGGGGGGTCTTTAACACGCGCTACTGCTACCGGTTTAGCAGTAGCGCGTGTACAGTGGGCTGCGCTGCTACTATAGGTAGCCTGGTGGGTATTGTGGGGGACAACTTAGCAGCAGCGCCGTTTGGCATCCCGCACTACTGCTACAGGCCTACCTGTAGCGCGCTTTACCTACCACCACTGCTGTAAATTAGCAGTAGCGCGTGCCTCCTACCCGCGCTGCTGTTAAACCTCTACCTATAAGATTTTCCCTAGTAGTGTAAAGAAAGGTCTAGAGCGTGTTTAGCAAGGCTGCGTGCCTCAATATTGGTATATCTTCATTCAAAGATGAAGGAACAGCGAGCAATCTGTCTCGACGTGTTGTTGATTTCCTTTATGATGCCTGCATATAGACCACTGGTACCTTTGGGAATATCATTGATCATCCCTTGGCAGTCTGAAGCAATAACGACATTCGTAAATGACAGGTCAAGGGCTAGAGCCAGTCGTCCTGCTAAGTGCCTTCGGCCTTTTTTCATTGACCAGTCCATTCTTCGTGGTCAGCGCAATATTTTTAGGCCGCTGGTTCGGGGGTATGTACCCCTGAGAGCAAGTACAATAATGGGCTTATACCCCACTTACATGGCACTTTTGCTTATGTGAAGGAGAGAGACATGGAAAAATGGTTGGAGTGGGTTATCATGCAAGAGCCTAGCTATATGCGTACTCCTAGACAAATGCAATAAATATGAAGAAAAAGATAGAGAGAAGATGAAAAAAAGTAGTACTCTTATAGCCAACCTTATAGCTAACCTTATTGTATGAATGACTATAAGTGATAACTATATATGACATGGCAACACCATATAGCTAGCAGTTGGCTATACTAATAACCATGCTCTGAGTGCTCCAATTCTACACATTACACATTTAATAGCGCAAAAAACTATCTCTCATCTTTTTTAAGGGTCTATGTCTCATCTCTTTTTTCTTTCTGAGAAGGATCTATGTCTCATCTCTTGCGAGACGGATTTAGCTCATGTGGGCGATCCCATTTTGGCTGTAGCCCAGTAGCAAACTTGTAGAGGTAGTCATCCAGTGAACCTACCTTATGGTCTTAGGATGTTTCTGCTCAGTTTTCTATTTTTATTTACTGTGTTTTTCTGTTCTAGTTTTTCTTGGTTTTCTTTCTGGTTTTTATAAGTCATGGCAAAAAAAATAAATCAATGCTCCAAAATTTCTTTTTTTGCCACGACTTCCACGAATGTCATTCCATTATGAAACTTGGCAAGCACTCAAAACATTGGTCAATGTTTGCCACCAAAAAAATTTAGATTTTTTTGAATTTTTCTAGATTTTACTGTTCATGCTAAGATCATATGAGCTAAAACTGAGATGGGGACTTTCCAACACTTTTGTCAAGAATGAAAATGACATGCACATATAGGTGATGTTTTTTTGAACATTTTGATATCTTATTTGAATTTTTTTTGAGTTGGTATGAATTTGTTATGAATTTTTCAAAGTGGCGGTCAAAGGGTCAAAGGGCAAAAGCATAAGAATTGCAAAGTGGCTTGGACTGAACAGGTGAGTTTCTGAAATTAGGGGTAAAACACACGAGTGGGACACAACTAGGGGCATAAAACTAATTATCCCAACTTTTTTAATACACGAGAAACATTTTTTAAATAATTATATTTTTAATACACGGTACACATTTTTTGAATATCCTATGAACATCTTTTTGATAACCAATGAAAATATTTCAACACCCAAGGAATGTTTTTGATACACAATGAACCTTATTTAAAGATACAATGAACACATTTAAACACCCAATGAACATTAATTTTCCGAAATACATGATAAACATTTTTCAAATACACTATGGGAAACAAGTCACACAATTAAGCAAAAACAAAAGACAAACATAAGAAACAAAAAATAAAAAGAAAACGAAAATGAAAATGAAAAAGCAAAAAAGAAAAAAAAATAGAAACAAAAAACAAAAAATAAAATGAAAAGGACAAAAAATAGGATCCTAAACCTGTCGACTACGCAACACAGCATGTGCTATAGCACTAGAAAAAAAGAACATACTTTCAGCGGGCGCGACTATGTCTCGCTGCTGCTGCTGCTGCTGCTACTACTACTACTATAACAGGCTGGAATTGGGTTTCCCCCTAAAACCAGCTAAAAAACTCGGCAAATAAAGAAATTCAAAAAAATGTTTCAAAATATTAAATATTCTTGCAAAAATGTTCCTAAATTTAGGAAGTGCCCCAGTTTTTAAAAACTATTCATAAATAAAAATATGTTCACAATACTTATTTTTTAATGAATTTCAAAAATATTCATGAACTTAAAAAAGATTGAAACATTAAAAAATGTTCACCCATTTAAATGTTTTTGAATTACTAAAAGATTATAGAATATGAAAAATATTCTCAAGTTATAAAAGGTCATAGATGACAAAAATGTTTGCAAATTTCAACAATTGTGCCCCAATTTCAAAAAATTCCACACAATTTTAAAACATTTGGATTTTTAAAAGAGTAAAATACACTGGCAGTCCTAAAAGTATTCAAAGTGTGTCAAGTAGGTCCTAAAAGTTTGAAAATGCTCATTTAGGTCCTATATGTTTGTAAGTCATTCATAGCGGATCCTTTCGGTGTCTGACCAAGCCGCATGTGGTGTCCCCTCTTGCGATGTTCAGCTCGATGTAGGCAGATCCGCTCTTGAGCGGAAAAGCAAACTTACTACCTCTTATCGATCCACCGGCAATAGAAAGCTAGCCTCTAGGCATCCGATCCGCTCCTCATCAATTCAGAAATGACTGGCAACAGACGCAATAATATGCACGTATAAAACATCCGTTGATAGAATTTATTTATCGATCTTCGTAGCTGGAAACACAATGCATATGTCGCTTCTTTCAGTTGCAGCCAGGGAACACTGGCAAGTACACCATCCTGACAAACACGTACGCCTTATGCATGGCGAGGAGCCGCAAAGTGTGAGGAGGAGAAAAGAAGACGGGCCACAAGTGAGAAGGACAAGCCTACCAGGGGGTCTTGGCAAAATATTGCCTATGTGGCGTGAGTCAACAAGCCACGTGGACTGGTCAGCCGCATATAGGACCAGCAGTGAACCACTTACATACATATAGGACCTAGATGTGTGTTTTCAAACTTTTAGGACCTACTTGGCACACCTCGAATACTTTTAGGACCGCCAATGTATTTTACTCTTTTTAAAATATCAATAATTGAAAGTAGGGAAATGGAAAAAAAAGAAAAGAGAAAATGAAAAGAATAAAGCATAAAAACTAAAAAGAATTGGTAAAACCAAGAAACTGACAAAGAAGGTTATAGGACCTTCCAGAAACCGGTGGTAATAGGAGCCTGGACCCCACTGGGCTGGCCCATATAGCTGCTCTGGTGCATCAGGGTTGTGCGGTTGCTTCACACGCCCCGCCCTACATGTTAAATAGGATTGGCCATCATACCCTGTTGGCCCATGGTCAATTGGACCAAGGAGATGACAACCAAGCCTCAAATTGATTTTTTTAAACCCAGCCTCAAATTGATTTTATGCTCGAATGTTTGGATGGGGTCCACTTTAAAACAAAGTTTGGACACAGGCACTACATATGCAAGTTGCACCTAATATATTTTGTAAATAAAGATAGGAGAACAGACAATACAACTGCCCATCAATTTTGAACATAAATATAGGACCTAGTTGACACATGTAAATTCTTTCAATAGTCATTATATCATGCATTATGTTTTAATCATATGTACAGATCACTCCATGAAATATGTACGGGCGCAGCAGCATGCGCCATCTTAATATTGTATGTTAGTGATACCTTGGGCAATTCCCAATTCCTCCAATAGAGGTAGGTATCAGTCCGGTATTAGAGAATCTCTAGCCCTTCCTCCAAAGTCTCTTCACTCCTAAAAAAACTTGTTTGTAGAACCAATCCCCATATATCCCTTCAAAAGCTCAATCATTACAAAATGTCAGAATTGTTGGAAATATGCCCTAGAGGAAATAATAAAATGGTTATTATCATATTTCCCATTCATGACAAATGTTTATTATTCATGCTAGAATTGTATTGACCGGAAACTTAAATACATGTGTGAATACATAAACTATACCGTGTCCCTAGTAAGCCTCTACTAGACTAACTCGTTGATCAAAGATGCTTATGGTTTCCTGACAACAAACATGAGTTGTCATTTGATAACGGGATCACATCATTAGGATAATGATGTGATGGACAGACCCAGCTGTGAGCTTAGCATCAGATCGTTTAGTTATTTGCTACAACTTTCTTCATGTCAAGTATCAGTTCCTTAGACCATGAGATCATGTCACTCCCGGATACCAGAGGAATACTTTGTGAGCTATCAAACATCACTTCATAACTAGGTGATCATAAAGGTGCTCTACAGGTATCTCTGAAGGTGTCTGTGGAGTTGCATGGATCGAGACTGGGATTTGTCACTCCGTGTGACGGAGAGATATCTCTGGGCCCTCTCGGTAATACAACATCACAAGAAGCTTCATGTGGCTAATGAGTTTAGTCACGGGATCTTGTATTACGGAACGAGTAAAGAGACCCGCTGGTAACGAGATTGAACTAGGTATGGAGATACCGACGATCGAATCTCGGGCAAGTAACATATCACCGGACAAAGGGAATTGCATACGGGATTGACTGAATCCTCGACATCGTGGTTCAACCGATAAAGATCTTCGTTGAATATGTAGGAACCAATATGGGCATCCAGGTCCCGGTATTGGTTATTGACCGGAGAGGTGTCTCGGTCATGTCTACATGATTCTCGAACCCGTATGGTCGCACGCTTAACGTTCGGTAGCACTAGGGTAATGTTGAGATATTAATAGTGGAAAGTACGAAGGTTGTTCGGAGTCCTAGATGGGATCCGGGATATCACGAGGAGCTCCAGAATGGTCCGGAGGTAAAGATTTATATATGGGAAGTCATATGTTGGGTTACGGAAAAATTTGGTTTTTTGTGTATTGTACCGGGAAGGTTCTAGAAGGTTCCCGGGGTTCCACCGTGGGCCCAACGACCCGGGAAGGGCCACATGGACCGAGGGGTGGGGCTACAGCCCACATAGTCTGGCCGCACCCTTCCCCAAGGCACGAATCGTTTAAATCTAGAGATAAGGTCTTATCTCTAAATTTAAAGGGTTGGATCTAGAGATAAGATGTTATCTCTAAGTTTAAAGGGATTTCTCCTTTGTGGCCGGCCCTAGGAGGGTTTTGGATGCCCTCCCCTACCCCCTAGCCTATATAAAGAAGGGGGAGGCGCATGGGGCAGCCACCCCTTCACCCTTGCCCATTGCCTCTCCCAACTTCTCCCACGTTTCTCCGGTACGCGCTTGGCGAAGCCCTGCCGGAATTCCGCTACCACCACCACCACCTCGCCATTGGGCTGGTCCCGATCTCATCTACCTCCTCTCCCTCGCTTGCTGGATCAAGAAGGAGAGGACGCCATCGAGCTGAACATGTGCTAAACTCGGAGGTGCCGTCCGTTCGGCGCTAGATCGGTTGGATCATGATTGGATCGTGAAGAGTACGACTACATCAACCGTGTTTTATATGCTTCCGCTTTTGGTCTACAAGGGTATGTAGACACACTCCCCTCTCATTGCTATGAATCTCCTAGATTAGATCTTGGGTGTTCGTAGGAAACTTTTTGATTTTCATGCTTCGTTCCCCATCAGTGGCATCATGAGCTAGGTCTATGCGTAGATGATATGCACGAGTAGAACACAAAAATGTTGTGGGCGTTGATGTTCAGATTGCTTACCTCCCTTGTCTTATTTGGATTCGGCGGTATTGTGGGATGAAGTGGCTCAGACCAACCTTACTTGTCCTCGCACAAGAGACCGGTTCCACTGACTGGCATGCAACTTGTATTGCATAAAAGTGGATTTGTGGGTGTCTGTCTCTCCCACTTTAGTTGAATCTGATTTGACAAAGGCGGTCCTTGTAGAAGGTTAAAAGGCAACTTGTATATCACCATTGTGGTTTTGCGCAGATAAGAACGGTTCTTATAGTTTGCCATAGCAGCCACGTAAAAATTGCAACAACAATGTAAAGGACGTCTAACTTGTTTTTCCAGGGCATGTTGTGATGTGGTATGGCCAAAATGTGATGTGATATATATTGATGTATGAGATGATCATGTTTTGTAATAGGTTCACGACTTGCATGTCGATGAGCGGCAACCGGCAGGAGCCATAGGGTTGTCTTTAATTTATTGTATGACCTGCGTGTCAACTATTAACCGCCATGTAATTGCTTTACTTTATCGCTATGCATTAGCAATAGTCGTAGAAGCAATAGTTGGCGGAGACAACCACATGACAGCACGATGATGGAGATCATGGTGTCATGCCGGTGACGATGGAGATCATGCCGGTGCTTTGGAGATGGATCAAAAGAAGAAAGATGATGATGGCCATATCATGTCACATATTGATTGCATGTGATGTTTATCTTTTTATGCATCTTATTTTGCTTAGGATGATGGTAGCATTATAAGATGATCCCTTCACTTAATATCAAGATAAAAGTGTTCTCCCTAAGTATGCACCGTTGCGAAAGTTCATCATTTCGAAGCACATCGTGATGATCAGGTGTGATAGACTCTTCGTTCACATACAATGGGTGTAAGCCAGTTTTACACATGCAGAATACTTGGGTTAAACTTGACGAGCCTAGCATGTACAGACATGGCCTCGGAACACAGAGGACCGAAAGGTCGAACATGAGTCATATAGTGGATATGATCAACATGGAGATGTTCACCATTGATGACCACCCCATCTCACGTAATGATCGGACATGGGTTGGTTCATTTGGATCATGTAACACTTAGACAACTTGAGGGGTGTTGATTTAAGTGGGAGTTCACTAAGTAATTTGATTAACTAAACCAATTATCATGAACATAGTCTAAATGTCTTTGCAAAATTTATGTTGTAGATCAATGACTCGCGTTGTAGCTCCCCTGAATTTTAATGCGTTTCTAGAGAAAGAAAAGTTGAAAGATGATGGAAGCAACTATGCAGAAGAGCAGAGACTTGCGGCGGCAGAAAAAGTGTTTCGGGGCTCCCTCTGGTACATTGGGAATATTTGTGAATTTATAGAGGCGGAATTAGGTCAAGAGGTGCCACGAGGGGCCCACAAGCCTGGGGAGCGCCCCCCTGGGGCGCGCCTCCCGAGCTTGTCGCTCCCTCGTGGCTCTTCAGGTCTTCTCCCGAGCCTTCTAGAGTCTCTTCTGGTCCAGAAAAAATTAATTCAAATTTTTTTCTTCGTTGGGACTCCGTTTGATATTGATTTTCTGAAAAGCCAAAAACAAGCAGAAAACAGCAACTGGCACTGGGCACTAGGTTAATAGGTTAGTCCCAAAAAATGATATATAATGGCATATAATTGCATATAAAACATCCAAGATTGATACTATAATAGTATGGAACAATAAAAAATTATAGATACGTTGGAGACATATCAAGCATCCCCAAGCTTAATTCCCGCTCGTCCTCGAGTAGGTAAATGATAAAAACAGAATTTTTTATGTGGAATGCTACCTAACATGTTCATCATGTATTATTCTTTCAAGGTATGAATATTGAGATCCGAATGATTCAAAGCAATAGTCTATAATTTGATATAAAGACATCAATACTCAGGCATATTAACAAACAATCATGTCTTTCAAAATAAAAATGCTAAAGAACGTTATCTCTACAAAATCATATAGTCATGTCATGCTCCATCTTCTTAACATAAAGTATTTATCATGCACAACCCCGGAGACAATCAAGCAATTGGTTCATACTTTTTAACGTGCTTCAGCTTTTTCAACCTCCACGCAATACATGAGCGTAAGCCATGGACATAGCACTATGGGTGGAATAGAATGTGGTGATAGAGATTAATAAGGGGAAGTCAAAAAAAGAAGATAGTCTCCCAACGACGCGGCTAATCAACGGGCTATGGAGATGCCCATCAATTGATGTCAATGAGAGGAGTAGGGATTGCCATGCAACGGATGCACTAGGAGCTATAAATGTATGAAAGCTCAAAATAAAAACTAAGTGGGTGTGCATCCAACTTGCTTGTTCATGAAGACCTCAGGCATTTGAGGAAGCCCATCATCGGAATATACAAGCCAAGTTCTATAATGAAAAATTCCCACTAGTATATGAAAGTGACAACATAGGAGACTCTCTATATGAAAAACATGGTGCTACTTTGAAGCACAAGTGTGGAAAAGGATAGTAACATTGCCCCTTCTCTCTTTTTCTCTCATTTTGTTTGGTGGGCTCTTTTTGGCCTCTCTTTTTTTATTTTTCTTTTTATTTCCTCACTGGGACAATGCTCTAATAATGATGATCATCACACTTCTATTTACTTACAACTCAAAATTACAACTTGATACTAGAACAAATATGACTCTATATGAATGCCTCTGGCAGTGTACCAGGATGTGCAATGATGCTAGCGTAACATGTATGAAAATGATGAACGGTGGCTGAGCCACAAATACTATGCCAGCTATATGATCATGCAAAGCAATATGACAATGATGATGTGTGCCATATAAACAGAACGGTGGAAGTTGCATGGCAATATATCTCGGAATGGCTATGGAAATGCCATAATAGGTAGGTATGGTGTCTGTTTTGAGGAAGATATAAGGAGGCTTATGTGTGATAGAGCGTATCATATCACGGGGTTTGGATGCACAGACGAAGTTTGCACCGACTCTCGATGTGAGAAAGGACAATGCATGGTACCGAAGAGGCTAGCAAATTGTGGAAAGGTGAGAGTGCGTATAATCCATGGACTCACATTAGTCATAAAGAACTCACATACTTATTGCTAAAGTTTATTAGCCCTCGAAGCAAAGTACTACTACGCATGCCCCTAGGGGGGAGGTTGGTAGGAGTTAACCATCGCGTGCCCCCGACCGCCACGCAAAGGAAGACAATCAAGAATAAATCATGCTCCAACTTCTTAGCATAACGACAGACCATACGTGCATGCTTCGGGAATCACAAACCTTAACACCAATATTCTTACTAAACCACAATTATCCACTAGTACCTCCCACACATTACCATCTTAATATCGCAAAACTATTGCAAGGAATCAAACTTATCATATTCAGTGATCTACATGAAATTTTTTATTATATCCTTCTTCAATACCAATCATATTAGGACCAATTTCATAACCCGTGCATATTACCATTACTATTTATTAGACTCTAAAAAAGATATAAGTGAAGCATGAGAGTGCAACTATTTCTTTAAAATATAACCATCGTCGTGCTCTAAAACATATAAGTGAAGCACTAGAGCAACTGCCTAGCTCAAAAGATATAAGTGAAGCACATAGAGCATTCTAACAAATCATGAATAATGCGTGTCCCTCTCAAAAAGGTGTGTTCAATAAAGATGATTGTGGCAAACTAAAATGCAAACAAAGCAAAGACCACTATAATACACTACGCTCTAAGCAAAACACATATCATGTGATGAATAATAATATAGCTCCAAGTAAGTTACCGATGGTTTGTAAACGAAAGAGGGGATGCCATCCGAGGCATCCCCATGCTTAGACGCTTGGGTCTTCCTTGAATTTTACCTTGGAGTTCCTTGGGCATCCCCAAGCTTAGGGTCTTGCCACTCCTTATTCCTTCATCCATCGCGATCTCACCCAAAACTTGAAAACTTCAGCACACAAAACTCAACAGAAATCTCGTGAGATCCCTTAGTATAATAAGCAAATCATAAACTTTAGGTACTGTTATGAACCCATTCATATTTTATTATTGTATAATACCTACTGTATTTTAACTTCACCATGACTTATACCCCCCGATATAATCCATAGATTCATCAAAACATGCAAACTATGCAACGAAAATAGAATCTGTCTAAAACAGAACAGTCTATAATGATCTGAAGAAACATCATAATTCTATAACTCCAAAAATTCTGAAAAATTAGGACAACGTAGAAAATTTGTATACCAATACTTTTTAAAAATTTCAAGAATTTATCACGCTCCAGCGAATTATAGAAATTCCAACACTGGGCGGAAAAGTTTCTGTTTTCAAAAAGCATCAATCATACTATCATCCAAATCATCCCAATGGCTTTACTTGGCACAAACACTAATTAAAAGATAAAAACACAACCATAACAGTAGCTATAATTGTGTGAACACATAAAACATAAAATAGAAGGGTTGGGTTGTCTCCCAACAAGCTCTTCCTTTATAGCCATTAAGATAGGCTTTGAGATTTCAATGATGCTCACGTAAAAGATAAGAATTGAAGCACAAAGAGAGCATCATGTAACATGTGACAAACACATTTAAGTCTAACATACTTCCTATGCATAGGCATTTTATAGGAAAACAAATTATTAAGACAAGCAATATCTAGCATATGCAAATAGGAAGAATGAAGCATTAATAATTTCAGCACAAAGAGAGGTAATTTAGTGACATGAAAGTTTCTACAACCATATTCTCCTCTCTCATAATAATTACATGTAGGATCATATTCAAATTCAACAATATAGCTATAACATAAAATATTCTCTCTATGATCCACATGCATAATAGTTTTACAAGCTTCCAAGATAGTGGGATTAACATCAACTAAAGTCATGACCTTCCCAAACCCATTTTTATCACAAATTTCATAAGATTGAACACTCTCCAAATATGTGGGATTCCTTTTACCTAAAGTTGACACTCTTCGAAACCCACTTTTAATAGTATTGCAAATATCATTATCAATAATAGATTCATCATGAAGCTCAAATGAATTTTCAAGATCAAAAGAAGCATCATAATTATCACCCCAATCATCATCATTAGCACAATTGATATTCATAAAATTTATACTAATAACATTGCAATCATGCTTTTCGTTCAATAAATATATCCCAATAGCATTTTCTTTAATCACTTCTTCATCATTGGCTATTGATTTACAATAAGCAGCAAGTTTGAAAAGATTGGCAAGTGGATGATGATCCATATTTATCTTAATTTTGTGTTTTATTTCTGTTTTATGAGTATCAAAGATACGGATAGCATGACTAGGCAAATAAAAAGTAGAACAAGTAAATGATAGTTTGAGTGAAGGTACTTGATAGGTTTGGGTGATGTCTCCCCGGCAACGGCGCCAGAAATTCTTCCTGCTACTTGTGAGTTGCGTTGGGATTTCCTCAAAGAGGAGAGGATGATGCAGTATAGTAGAGATAAGTATTTCCCTTAGTTAAGAACCAAGGTTATCAATCCAGTAGGAGAACCACACAGAACCTCGTTAGCAGCACCTACACACACAAGCAAATACTTGCACCCAACGCGAACAAGAGGGTTGTCAATCCCCTTGGCGGTTACTTGAAAGAATTATTTCTGATAGTGATAGATAGATAAGTAAATTGCAAAACAAAATAAAGGAAATAAAATTGCAGCAAGGTATTTTTGGATTTTATATATGATAGATAAATGACCCGGGGGCCATAGTTTTCACTAGAGGCTTCTCTCTCGAACACATAGCATACGGTGGGTGAACAAATTACTGTTGGGCAATTGATAGAAAAGCGCATAGTTATGATGGATTCATGGCAATGATCATGTATATAGGCATCACGTCCGAGACAAGTAGACCGACTCCTGCCTACATCTACTACTATTACTCCACCCATCGACCGCTATCCAGCATGCATCTAGGGTATTAAGTATAAAACAGAGTAACGCCTTAAGCAAGATGACATGATGTAGACAAAGTAAACTCAAGCAATATGAATAAACCCCATCGTTTTATCCTTAATGGCAACAATACAAATACGTGTCTTGTCCCCTACTTTGTCACTGGGATAGAGCACCGCAAGATTGAGTCCATTACAATGCACCTCTCCCATTGCAAGATAAATCAATCTAGTTGGCCAAACCAAACGGATAGATCAGACAGAAATACAAAGCTATAACAATCATGCATAAAAGAGTTTAGAGAAGACTCAAATATTTCTCATGAATAATCTGATCATAAACCCACAATTCATTGGATCCCAACAAACACACCGTAAAAGAAGATTACATCGGATAGAACAACAAGAAGATCGAGGAGAATATGGTATTGAAGATCAAAGAGAGAGAAGAAGCCATCTAGCTACTAGCTATGGACCCGTAGGTCTGTGGTAAACTACTCACGCATCATCGGAAGGGCAGCAAGGTTGATGAAGAAGCCCTTCGTGATCGATTCCCCCTCTGGCAGATCATCGGAAAAGGCCTCCAGATGGGATCGCGGAAGAACAGAGACTTGCGGCGGCGGAAAAAGTGTTTTGGGGCTCCCTCTGGTATATTGGGAATATTTGTGAATTTATAGAGGCAGAATTAGGTCAAGAGGTGCCAGGAGGGTCCCACAAGCCTGGGGGGCGCCCCCCCCCGGGGCGCGCCTCCCGAGCTTGTCGCTTCCTCGTGGCTCTTCAGGTCTTCTCCCCAGCCTTCTAGGGTCTCTTCTGGTCCAGAACAAATTAATCCAAAGTATTTTCTTCGTTTGGACTCCGTTTGATATTGATTTTCTGAAAAGCCAAAAACAAGCAGAAAACAGCAACTGGCACTGGGCACTAGGTTAATAGGTTAGTCCCAAAAAATGATATATAATGGGATATAATTGCATATAAAACATCCAAGATTGATACTATAATAGCATGGAACAATCAAAAATTATAGATACGTTGGAGACGTATCATGGAGAGGGCAAGTCACTTGTTGGAAACAATACATACCGATGTATGCGGTCCGATGAGTGTTGAAGCACGCGGTGGATATCATTATTTTCTTACCTTCACTGATGATTTGAGTAGATATCGGTATATTTACTTAATGAAACACAAGTCTAAAACATTTGAAAAGTTCAAGGAGTTTCAGAGTGAAGTAGAGAATCATCGTAATAAGAAAATAAAATTTCTACAATCTGATCATGGAGGAGAATATTTGAGTTACGAGTTTGGCGCACATTTAAGACAATGTGGAATTGTTTCACAACTAACGCCGCCTGGAACACCACAGCGTAATGGTGTGTCTGAACGTCATAATCGTACTTTATTGGATATGGTGCGTTCTATGATGCCTCTTAGCGATTTGCCACTATCGTTTTGGGGTTATGCATTAGAGACAGCCGCATTCACTTTAAATAAGGCACCGTCTAAATCCGTTGAGACGACACCGTATGAATTATGATTTGGCAAGAAACCTAAGCTGTCATTTCTTAAAGTTTGGGGATGTGACGCTTATGTCAAGAGGCTTCAGCCTGATAAGCTCGAACCCAAAGCAGAAAAGTGTGTCTTCATAGGATACCCTAAAGAGACCATTGGGTATTCCTTCTATCACAGATCCAAGGGCAAGATCTTTGTTGCCAAGAATGGGTCCTTTCTAGAGAAGGAGTTTCTCTCGAAAGAAGTGAGTGGGAGGAAAGTAGAACTTGATGAGGTAATCGTACCTTCTCTCGAACTGGAGAGTAGCACATCACAGAAGGTAGTTCCTGTGATGCCTACACCAACCGGAGAGGGAAGCTAATGATTGTGATGATGAAACTTCGGATCAAGTTACTACTGAGCATCGTAGGTCGACCATGACACATTCCGCACCAGAGTGGCACGGTAATCCTGTCCTGGAAGTCATGTTGTTAGACAACGGCGAACCTATGAACTATGAAGAAGCGATGATGAGCCCGGATTCCGACAAATGGCTTGAGGCCATGAAATCCGAGATAGGATCCATGTATGAGAACCAAGTATGGACTTTGGTAGATTTACCCGATGACCGGCAGGCCATTGAGAACAAATGGATCTTTATGAAGAAGACAAACGCTGATGGTAATGTCACCGCCTATAAAGCTCGACTTGTCGCAAAGGGTTTTCAACAAGTTCAAGGAGTTGACTACGATGAGACCTTCTCACCCGTAGCGATGCTGACGTCTGTTAGGATTATGTTAGCAATTGCTGCATTTTACGATGATGAAATCTGGCAGATGGATGTGAAAACCGCGTTCCTTAATGGTTTCCTTAAGGAAGAGTTGTATATGATGAAACCGGAAGGTTTTATTGATCCTAAGGATGCTAATAAGGTGCAAGCTCCAGCGATCCATCTATGGACTAGTGCAAGCATCTCAGAGTTGGAATACACGCTTTGATGAGGTGATCAAAACTTTTGGTTTTATACAAACTTATGGTGAAGTTTGTATTTACAAGAAAGGGAGTGGGAGCTCTGTAGCATTTCTATTATTATATGTGGATGACATATTATTGGTTGGAAATGATATAGAATTTCTGGAAAGCATAAAAGGTTATTTGAACAAGAGTTTTTCAATGAAAGACCTAGGTGAAGCTGCTTACATATTGGGCATCAAGATCTATAGAGATAGATCAAGACGCCTAATAGGACTTTCACAAAGCACATACCTTGACAAGATTTTGAAAAATTCAAAATGGACCAGTCGAAGAAGGGGTTCTTGCCTGTGTTGCAAGGTGTGAAGTTGAGTAAGACTCAAAGCCCGACCACGGCAGAAGAAAGAGAAAGGATGAAAGTCGTCCCCTATGCCTCGGCCATAGGCTCTATAATGTATGCCATGCTGTGTACCAGACCTGATGTGTGCCTTACCATGAGTCTGGCTGGGAGGTACCAAAGTGATCCAGGAGTAGATCACTGGACAGCGGTCAAAAATATCCTCAAGTACCTAAAGAGGACTAAGGACATGTTTCTCATTTATGGAGGTGATGAAGAGCTCGTCGTAAAGGGTTACGTCGATGCTACCTTCGACACAGATCCGGATGACTCTAAGTCTCAAACCGGATACGTATTTATTTTGAATGAAGGAGCGGTCAGTTGGTGCAATTCCAAGCAAAGCGTCGTAGCGGGATCAACATGTGAAGCGGAATATATAGCTGCTTCGGAAGCAGCACAAGACGAAGTCTGGATGAAGGAGTTCATATCCGATCTGGGAGTTGTGCCTAGTGCATCGAATCCAATGACTATCTTTTGTGCCAACACTGGTGCAATTGCCATTGCCAAGGAACCCAGGTTTCACCAGAAGACCAAGCACATCAAGCGCCGCTTCAACTCCATTCGTAATTACATTAAGGATGGAGACATAAAAATTTGCAAAGTACACACTGATCTGAATGTGGCAGACCCGTTGACTAAACCTCTTCCACCAGCAAAACATGATCAGCACCAGGACTCCATGGGTGTTAGATTCATAACTATGTAAACTAGATTATTGACTCTAGTGCAAGTGGGAGACTGTTGGAAATATGCCCTAGAGGCAATAATAAAATGGTTATTTTCATATTTCCCGTTCATGATAAATGTTTATTATTCATGCTAGAATTGTATTGATCGGAAACTTAAATACATGTGTGAATACATAAACTATACCGTGTCCCTAGTAAGCCTATACTAGACTAGCTCGTTGATCAAAGATGGTTATGGTTTCCTGACCATAGACATGACTTGTCATTTGATAATGGGATCACATCATTAGGAGAATGATGTGATGGACAGACCCACCCGTGAGCTTAGCATCAGATCGTTTAGTTATTTGCTACAACTTTCTTCATGTCAAGTATCAGTTCCTTAGACCATGAGATCATGTCACTCCCGGATACCCGAGGAATACTTTGTGCGCTATCAAACGTCACTTCGTAACTAGGTGATCATAAACGTGCTCTACAGGTATCTCCGAAGGTGTCTGTGGAGTTGCATGGATCGAGACTGGGATTTGTCACTCCGTGTGACGGGGAGATATCTCTGGGCCCTCTCGGTAATACAACATCACAAGAAGCTTCATGTGGCTAATGAGTTTAGTCATGGGATCTTGCATTACGGAATGAGTAAAGAGACTTGCTGGTAACGAGATTGAACTAGGTATGGAGATACTGACGATCGAATCTCGGGCAAGTAACATATCGCCGGAGAAAGGGAATTGCATACGGGACTGACTGAATCCTCGACATCGTGGTTCAACCGATAAAGATTTTCGTTGAATATGTAGGAACCAATATGGGCATCTAGGTCCCGCTATTGGTTATTGACAGGAGAGGTGTCTCGGTCGTGTCTACATGATTCTCGAACCCGTAGGGTCGTACGCTTAACGTTCGGTAGCCCTAGGGTAATGTTGAGATATTAATAGTGGAAAGTACGAGGTTGTTTAGAGTCCCGGATGGGATCCGGGATATCACGAGGAGCTCCGGAATGGTCCGGAGGTAAAGATTTATATATGCGAAGTCATATTTTGGGTTCCGGAAAAAGTTTGGTTTTTTTGGTATTGTACCGGGAAGGTTCTAGAAGGTTCCGGGGGTTCCACCGTGAGGCCCAACGACCCGGGAAGGGCTCACCTGGACTGAGGGGTGGGGTTTCAGCCCACATGGTCTGGCCGCACTCTTCCCCAAGGCACAGATCGTTTAAATCTAGAGATAAGGTCTTATCTCTAAATCTGAAGGGATTTCTCCTTTGTGGCCGGCCCTAGGAGGGTTTGGACGCCCTTCCCTGCCCCCTAGACTATATAAAGAAGGGGGAGGCGCATGGGGGCAGCCACCCCTTCACCCTTGCCCATTGCCTCTCCCAACTCCTCCCACATTTCTCCGGTACGCGCTTGGCGAAGCCCTGCCGGAATTCCGCTGCCACCACCACCACCTCGCCGTTGGGCTGGTCCCGATCTCTCACCTCCACCACTACCCTTCCCATGTCATTGAAACTCTAATGGTTGCTAAGGGCTTGATAGAAGGTATGCTAAGTGGCTTGATAGAAAAAGTATGGGAGGTACCCCTCCACTCATATGCCTCACATTAATAGTTCAATATCAAAATAATGACCTCACAATGCAAATTGAACAAATTTGTTGTCCACATAATCATTGTTCAGGAAATCGGTAACTGGTAGCTACTCGGCCTCTTGGGAGTAGCGATTATTTGGTGAATCGGCCTATTAACTGGATTAATCGGTCGACCATTAATCGGTAGATTAAATAGGAACTTGCCAACATATATCTTGTTTTTTAAGTATTATACCATACTCTCATGCTCTCAGCTATGTAATATACAAAAATATGCTACTGTTTGGTCGAACCCTAGCTATTGAGGAGCGAGAGAGGGATGTGAGGGGTTACGGGCCAAAATTTTGGGCTTTGTTTGCCCACAAGTTAATGGGCCAGCAGCGATTAATCGGCCTAACAACTGATTAATCGGTCTGACAGGCCAATTAATCGGCCTGACAAGTTAACTCGATGAATAGGTGTTATTCGATTCGGCCACCCTACGAGTAACGATTAACTGGCCCGTTAACGGATTAATCGGATGAATTCTTGAACAGTGCACATAATTATATACATGCATTTCTAATCTTTAGAGAGATCTAGAAAGAACGTAATTGGACGATGTTCCATGGTGTAAGCTTAGAGTGGATGGTGTGTAGGAGCTCATCATGCATGAGAGGGTTGTCTTTGAAGCTCATGCAAACGACCTATGAAGCATGCTATATTTGACCATTGATGTTCATTAGTTTTTTCTAAAAGGTGTTTTTAATAACTTATAATGTAGAATCATATTTAAAAAATAAAGAGGGGACACAAAACACAATGAGCATACACCCGGCTTCGACATAGCCATAGAAGACCAACACTATGCCTAGGCGGAGGAAAAAAGGAAGAAAGAAAAAGAGCAACAATAATCCCTGTCGAGCAGTTGCAGCCACCGAAAATGATGTAACGACATATGGTCCAGACGTGATATCTACGTGAGCTGCAAACCATGCACACACCAAGCAAATTGACAATTACTGAGCCATTGATCATTGGGAGAGAGAAGATTCGACCACTGAAATGCAACCTGGGAGACAATCCGGTAATCCCATGCTTTCGTCACCAATGTGTTTCAGTGGTAAATCTGGGCACCCAAGACAATACACCATGAGCTGTCACTATCCCGCCAAGGCAACGATTATCACTGGCAAATTGCCACAAACCATCTTCGTAGCGTGACGTCTCAAAAAAGGATCTCCGCAACTTAGCGCCATGTTGTGCCTTGATACATCGGTCACCCAAAATAGGGCACTAGTGAGACAGGGAAGCGTCAGCTATAGCGTGAACCTGCTATCATCCACTGGTCCTCCTAACCAATGCAGCTACAAGCCGATGATCATAAGAGAGAAAAAGACACCATTGACTTCATCGTCCGATCCAAGAACGTCGGGACCTAGGGTTTCCCTAGGAAAAAAAGTAGGGGCGAATGGGAATTATGACTCCTTCAACAAGGTAATTGCGCCAAAAGACGTCGCACCATCATCGACCCGGAAAAAATTGTGCCGGAGAAAAGGGAACTTCATTTTTGTTTCTTTTGGCCACTCCTTCGCTGACCCCCATTTTCGTCTCTTCTTTTATGTTTTATTTCACTGTACTTGTAGGGTGTCTCTTTGGCAATAAATGACATCTCTGCTATTGTTTTGGCAAAACTCTCCCCTATATGTACCCCCCCCCCACACACAACCCCCCGGCGGTAAGGTGAAAAGAAATGCATGTCCACATGCTAACTACCCATTCAAACATGTATATTTGGAAATGCATGCTGCTTCATAAATCAATATTTTCATGTTGTTGGAATGTCTTTGTAGGAAAACTTTATTGATATCTTGGTGGACAACGAAACAGAGCAGCCAACGTGGTTCTTTATTAGCATACAGAATGTTATGCACTGGATCCTTAGTGATAACAATATACACAAGATGGGTGATTAGTAATTCTTTATCATTTCCCGTGTTCATTAATTTTACTTTGTTGAGGATAATATGCGGGGAGAAATTCAGCACTTCTCTCGCATTGGTTAGTTTTCATGATAAATATCTTGTGTACGTAACATAAATATTTCCTTTCTCAATGTTAGACTAAACAGGTTCATTAGGTAAGTCGGAAGAGCTCCAGTACGATGCTATCATCAAAGAGCCGACTCCTAATGGACGAGATGGCGTTGCTTATTGTGATGACGACATGTCGTCAACAATATCTTCGGCATATTTAAGTGTACCTTGGAAAAAACTACAACAGGTAGGAATACATACTTTTAACAGTTGTTTGGCTAAGCATCTTTTCCTAGCCTTTGTTCTACACATTCTAGAATCTAGACCCATTTTCAGATCAATTTTGCTCTTATCATATGGAAACAGTGTCTGGATCTCTGGGAAAAATCTTTTAAATTAATGGACCTCCGAAAGATAGAGCTGTTATGAAGAAAATTTCTATAAAGGTTTATTGATATCATGCTATGCTACTACTGTAGCAAACTGATGAGGCTAGCTATATATAGGTAAAGTTGACAGTTTTGGTTGCTTCTATGTTTTTTACATATTTAATTTATTGAGAAGTAGATATTTTTTTTACTAATTTAGTATCTAATAATTCTAGCCCAACTAAGTATTTCTTGTCGATATATCTTTAAATGAAAATTATCCATTTTCTTATCAAGATAATGGATTGTGAATTTAAATTTTTGTTCGCTGGAAATCTGTAAATAAAACCTGGTAGGGAAATGGGTAAATTTGCAATTAACTATATGTAGACTGTGTAGTCCAGTAGTACACCTCATGAGTGGTTCATTAAAACTACTGTTTTGTCCAGTAAACATTCTCATGAGTAATTCGTTAAAACAACGTTTGCTATTTCTGAGGCGATGTTTACACCATAATAACTACTCCCTCCGTCCCACAATATAAGACGCTCTTGCAAGCTATGTTAGTTTGCAAAAACGTCTTACATTATGGGACGGAGGGAGTATTTGTTCTTTTAACCTTCCGGCCGAAACCTCATACCAAGTAGTCCACACCTGTGGACAAGTCTTAATCATGTTCGAATGAAATTTACATCTTCTTGGTACTAAACATTGTTCATGTTATGCCCTTTGTCGCATGACATTGTAATAACTAAACTAGTGGGGCTGTGTACATTGATGATCTAAAAAGGATGACATGCATACTTCATTTGCGCGGAACATACGCCTGTATCTCCTGGTATTTATATTTTAGATGATATAAACTGCCTGATATTATGGAAGCCTGTTGGTACGTTGCTTTGGTTGTCCATTAATTGGTTAATCATTTAGATTGGTCGCTTCATTAATTCCAGGAGCTGAATGATCTGATGCTGTCACCGAGGGAGCAGAGAATGAACTCCCAATGGATTCATCCGGCTCGGGCGTCAAGAGAAAGGTGATTGATAGGCGCCGGCGCGCCGGCCAAAATTTCGGCCGGTCGCACCAGGCCCGTTCGATACGGTGATTTGTAGCCGTTCGTTCCTTATCCTTTGCCCCCTCCCTCACCGCTTCGCTTGGACCATGGTGGATTCCCTCGTGAGCAGACGCTAGCCAGCCATGGTTCCATCCCGCGCACCCATCCGGCGAGCTAGCCGCGCCCCCACGGCCGTCGACCCCGTAGCACAACGCGGGCGACGAGCTCCCTCGCAGACCACTCGCTTGCTTGTAGCATTTGTCGCTTCCAGCATCTCGAGCCTCCGTTTGTAGCTTTTCTCATCTGCAGGAAGCAGCAAAACAGGCAGTTCCAACGCCGGTGGTCCTTGATTCCAGCGCCGGTGGTCCTTGTTTCCAGCAAAACGCACGACGGTTGTAGCTCGGCGCATCTACGGCTGCAGCAAAAATGAATGGTGGCCTGGAGTGGCAGAGTTCTTCCAGCAATGGCAAACTCGGTTCCAGCATCTCACGCCTCCGGTTGTATCAATCACAATCGCCACTTCCAGCTTTTTGCTGGCCGGTTGCACTTGCAGCACTCTGTCGTCGCCGTGGAGGTCGCCGGGTTGTAGCAGCTGCCCCGGCAGTAGCTTTCCTTTTCGCCGGTGGAAGATTTTTGAATAGACGGTTCCAGCATCCCATTCCGGTCGTTGCAGCATCCGCGCGTCGCTGCCCGTAGCATCCTGTGGTCCTGTGGACGCCGTCCCCGGCCATGGTGCACTGCCGGTTGCAGCTTCTGGTGATGCCGGTTCCAGCTCTGGCCGCAGCTGATTGCAGCACCACAGCTGATGGTGCAGACCCGCGGCGAGCCGGCGCAGCCCCACCTCCCCGCTGATATGGCGTCCACCACCGTCATAAAAAAAGCACGCAGCACCTGTAGCTGATTGTTGCGCATCGCGCAGTAGCAGAAAGAGGTCGGGTGGCTGAAGGTAGTCGGTTCTGGGGTGTTTTGAAGGGGCAGATGTGGTTCGCGGTGGCAGCAGGCCCGCCGGTGGTAGGAGATGAGCCGGACGAGAAGAACGGAGACAAGAGACGAGACAGTGGGGAATTTCTGCGGTGGAAAGATAAGAGAGAGGAGCGAGATAAGGATGGGAGGGTGTGGTGGTGAGTGGTGACGCACAGAACACGTGGAAGCGAGGGCGAGCGTGTGCGACCGGCCGAACGCTCGGCCGGCTCATTTTAAATGTTTACCCAAGAGAAAGGCAGATGATCGTGAGCACCCGGAGGCTGCACCGGGCGTTTGTCAAGAAATGGTGGACACTGACAGCACTAGTTTTGTGGAGGAAACTGAGCACGCGGCTCTCCCAGCTGGCAACAATCCGATAGCCATCGAAGAACTGGCTGACACGGACCACATTGCTCTACAGGAAACAATCCAAACCCACCACAGGTTGCCATCCGATAACAACGACCCGATGCCGGACGGAGGTGACCAAGACTGGAATTTGAACAACATCTTGGAGTTGGAAGATATAATTGACGTCGAGCTGACGCCCGTCGGAGCAGACGACAGCAGTGCAGACTCGGCCAGGTTCATCGCCGCCGGAATGCCACGTATTGCTGAGGAGTACCAGCAGGAGCCCACTGGAGACGTGGACGGCTACCGGGGTGATCTGCTGTTTAGCTTCGACGGTGCACTTGGAGATGATGAGTCCCCGCTAGCGGAAGCGAGCCAGCTGCAGCTTTGACGAGACAGTTGCCCGCCTCCGGCGATATAACGTGCCAATGTCGTGTTCTGCCTCGTTTGGAAGCGAGTTATTTCTAATTGTAGTGGAAGCAGGATTATGATCTTTGCAAAACTGATTCAGCTTCCATGACTTACGATGATGTAGACTTTTCTTTCGCTGCCTGGTGCACAAGAACTTTTAAGAATAACCACATGATACTCCGCACGTCACTGCCGGAACTGGTTGCAATAAATTTTAATGACATTTGATTTTACGAAACATGGATATTTTGATTAATAACATGAGAAGTAGAACTAAAAATATATATAGTTAATTGTATAGTTGTAAAATATTTATTGTATGTTGAGGTGAGCCTTTTCCATGCATAATTACATATTGATGCTTCATGTTTGCATATCGAGAGAAATAGGTCAGTGCGGATTACCTATTAAGTTACACTATGAAGCAGGGTTACTGTATTTGCATAATTTCTCATAACAGATTCAACTTTCATGACGTATTTTTTAGACCTTTCTTTCAGAGTATATAGAATTAAACTATCCCAATTGGCTCTAAGGTTCCAAAAACTTACCTGTTTTTTTTAAAAAAAAATTACCTAAAACTACTGCAAAATTTGACATTAATTTCAAAAAAACTAATGACCGATTCAATTAAATTTGTCGTCATCTTCAAGCGACGCCGTCACGCGGCGACACTCAGGTCTACTCCAACTTCTACATCAACACACTTCCCCCAACCTCGTCCAAGCTCCGACGAGGCGAAGCCACCTCACCGACATGTCTTTTTCCGATGAAACTACCCATATCTTTCTGGGCACCGACGAGGCGAAGGCAAGACACCCAGTCCGACACCGACAAGGCGGACACCACTAGGCCGGGCAACAACGAGGCGAAGGCCGCGAATCTGTCTGAGCTGACGAGGCCAGACATCTGTTGGAAATATGCCCAAGAGGCAATAATAAAATGGTTATTATCATATTTCCCGTTCATGATAAATGTTTATTATTCATGCTAGAATTGTATTGATTGAAAACTTAAATACATGTGTGAATACATAAACTACACCATGTCCCTAGTAAGCCTCTACTAGACTAGCTCGTTGATCAAAGATGGTTAAGGTTTCCTAACCATAGACATGAGTTGTCATTTGATAACGGGATCACATCATTAGGAGAATGATGTTATGGACAGACCCAACCGTAAGCTTAGCATCAGATCGTTTAGTTATTTGCTATAGCTTTCGTCATGTCAAGTATCAGTTCCTTAGACCATGAGATCATGTCACTCCCGGATACCGGAGGAATACCTTGTGTGCTATCAAACGTCACTTCGTAACTGGGCGATCATAAAGGTGCTTTACAGGTATCTCCGAAGCTGTCTGTTGGGTTGCATGGATCGAGACTGGGATTTGTCACTTCAGGTGACGGAGAGATACCTCTGGGCCCTCTCTGTAATACAACATCACACGAAGCTTCATGTGACTAATGAGTTTAGTCACGGGATCTTGTATTACGGAACGAGTAAAGAGACTTGCCGGTAACAAGATTGAACTAGGTATGGAGATACCGACGATCAAATCTCGGGCAAGTAACATATCGCCGGACAAAGGGAATTGCATACGGGATTAACTGAATCCTTGACATTGTGATTCAACCGATAAAGATCTTCGTGGAATATGTGGGAATCAATATGGACATCCAGGTCCCGCTATTGATTATTTATTGGAGAGAAGTCTCAGTCATGTCTGCATGTTCCCGAACCCGTAGGGTCGCACGCTTAACGTTCGATAGTGCTAGGGTAGTAATGAGATATTAAGAGTGAAAAGTCCGAAGGTTGTTCGCAGACCCGGATGGGATCCAGGATATCACGAGGAGCTCCGGAATGGTCTGGAGGTAAAGATTTATATATGGGAAGTCATATTTTGGGTTCCGGAAAAAGTTCGTTTTTTTCCGGTATTGTACCGGGAAGATTCTAGAAGGTTTCGGAGTGGGGCCCACCTGCATGGTGGGACCCACATGTAGTGGGGAAAGGCCCAACACCCCTGGTCTAGGCACACCATGATCCCCCCTTACAAGGAATAGGATCATATCCCGAAGGGATAAAATCAAGATCCCTAAAAAAGGGGGATAGCAATCGGTGGGGAAAGGAAAGGAGGGATTTCCTTCCACCCCCCTTGACCAACGACCCTAGCGGCCTGGAGGGCAAGCCAATAGCCCCCTCCACGCCTATATAAAGGTGGGGAGGCATTGGGGGCAGCCCCGTTCCACCCTTGCCCGTCTCCCTCCCGTTACACCTCCTCCACCTCGCGCAGACGCTTGGTGAAGCCTTGCTGCAATTCCGCTGCTGCCACCATCACCATACCGCCGTGCTGGTTCCGATCTCATCTACCTCCTCTCCCTTGCTTGCTGGATCAAGAAGAAGAGGACGCCATCGAGCTGAATGTGTGCTAATCTCGGAGGTGCCGTCCGTTCGGCACTAGATCGGATTGGATCGCGATTGGATCGTGAAGAGTACGACTACATCAACCGCGTTATGACGCTAACGCTTTCGGTCTACGAGGGTATGTAGACACACTCCCCTCTCGTTGCTATGCATCTCATAGATTAGATCTTGGGTGTTTCGTAGGAATTTTTTTGATATTCATGCAACGTTCCCCATGAGTGGCATCATGAGCTAGGTCTATGCGTAGATGTATGTGCACGAGTAGAACACAAAGAAGTTGTGGGCGTTGATGTTCAAATTGCTTACTTCCTTTGTCTTATTTGGATTCAGTGGTATTGTGCGATGAAGCGGCTCGGACCAACCTTACATGTCCTCACACATGAGACCAGTTCCACTGTTTGACATGCAACTAGTATTGCATAAAAGTGGCTGGCGGGTGTCTGTCTCTCCTATTTTAGTTGAATCTGATTTGACAAAGGCGGTACTTGTAGAAGGTTAAAAGGCAAATTGAATATCACCGTTGTGGTTTTGCGTAGATAAGAACGGTTCTTATAGTTTGCCCTAGCAGCCACGTAAAAATTGCAACAACAAAGTAGTGGACATCTAACTTGTTTTTGCAGGGCATGTTGTGATGTGGTATGGCCAAAACATGATGTGATATATGTTGATGTATGAGATGATCATGTTTTGTAATAGGTTCACGACTTGCATGTCGATGAGTACGGCAACCGGCAGGAGCCATAGGGTTGTCTTTAATTTATTGTATGACCTGCGTGTCAACTAAGAATGCCATGTAATTGCTTTACTTTATCGCTATGCGTTAGCAATAATTGTAGAAGCAATAGTTGGCGAGACAACCACGTGACTACACGATGATGGAGATCATGGTGTCATGCCGGAGACGATGGAGATCATGCCGGTGCTTTGGAGATGGAGATCAAAAGCACAAGATGATAATGACCATATCATGTCACATATTTTGATTGCATGTGATGTTTATCTTTTATGCATCTTATTTTGCTTAGGACGACGGTAGCATTATAAGATGATCCCTTCACTAAATTTCAAGAAAAAATGTGTTCTCCCTAAGTATGCATCGTTGTGAAAGTTCATCGTTTCGAAGCACCTCATGATGATCGGGTGTGATAAACTCTACGTTCGCATACAACAGGTGTAAGCCAGTTTTACACATGCGGAATACTTGGCTTAAACTTGACGAGCCTAGCATGTACAAACATGGCCTCGGAACACGGAGGACCGAAACATCGAACATGAGTCATATAATAGATATGATCAACATGGAGATGTTCACCATTGATGACCACCCCATCTCATGTGATGATCAGACATGGGTTGGTTGATTTGGATCATGTAACACTTAGACAACTTAAGGGATGTTGATTTAAGTGGGAGTTCATTAGTAATATGATTAATTGAACCAATTATCATGAACATAGTCTTAATGTCTTTGCAAAAATTATGTTGTAGATCAATGGCTCGCGCTGTAGCTCCCCTGAATTTTAATGCGTTCCTAGAGAAATCTAAGTTGAAAGATGATGAAAGCAACTATATGGACTGGGTCCGTAATATGAGTATTATCCTCACTGCTGCACAGAAGGCTTATGTCCTTGATGCACCGCTTGGTGATGCACCCCCTCCAGTGTCGTCTGTAGATGTTGTGAACGTCTGGCAGAAACGTTCTGATGACTACATGATAGTTCAGTGCACCATGCTTTACGGCTTAGAACCGGGGCTCCAAAGACGTTTTGAGCACCATAGAGCATATGAGATGTTCCAGGAGCTGAAATTGGTATTTCAGCTCATGCCCGGGTTGAGAGGTATGACACCTCCGACAAGTTATTTAGCTGCAAGATGGAGGAGAATAGCTCCGTTAGTGAGCACGTACTCAAAATGTCTGGGTACTACAACCGCTTGAATCAGTTGGGAGTTAATCTTTCGGATGAATTAGCGATTGACAGAGTTCTCCAATCACTGCCACCAAGCTACAAGGGCTTTGTGATGAACTATAATATGCAAGGGATGGAGAAAACGATCCCTGAGCTCTTCGCGATGCTTAAGGCCGCGGAGGTAGAAATCAAGAAAGAACATCAAGTGTTGATGGTCAACAAGACCACCAGTTTCAAGAAAAAAAGCAAGAAAAAGAAAGGGAACTTCAAAAGGAATGGCAAACCAGTTGCCGCTCCCGTGAAGAAACCCAAGGCTGGACCTAAACCTGAGACTGAGTGCTTCTATTGCAAGGGGAAGGGTCACTGGAAGTGGAAACTGCCCCATGTACTTGGCACATAAGAAGGCTGGCAATGTCAACAAAGGTATATTTGATATACATGTTATTAATGTGTACCTTACTAGTGCTCGTAGTAGCGCCTGGGTATTTGATACTGGTTCGGTTGCTAATATTTGTAACTCAAAACAGGAGCTGCGGAATAAACGGAGACTAGATAAGGATGAGGTGACGATGCGCGTTGGAAATGGCTCCAATGTTGATGTGATCGCTGTCGGCACGCTCCCTCTACGTTTACCTTCAGGATTAGTTATGAATCTGAATAATTGTTATTTGGTGCCTGCGTTAAGCATGAACATTATATCTGGATCTTGTTTATTGCGAGACAGTTATTCATTTAAGTCAGAGAATAATGGTTATCTATTTATATGAATAATATCTTTTATGGTCATGCATCCCTTGTGAATGTTTTATTCTTGTTGAATCTTGATCGTAGTGATACACATGTTCATAATATTGATTCCAAAAGATGCAAAGTTAATGATGATAGTACCACATACTTGTGGCACTGCCGCTTAGGTCATATTGGTGTAAAACACATGATGAAACTCCATGCTGATGGAATTTTGGAATCACTTGATTATGAATCATTTGAAACATGTGAACCATGCCTCATGGGCAAGATGACTAAAACCCCGTTTTCCGGAATAATGGAGCGGGCAAGTGACTTATTGGAAATAATACATACCGATGTATGCGGTCCGATGAGTGTTGAAGCACGCGGTTGATATCGTTATTTTCTTACCTTCACTGATGATTAGAGTAGATATGGGTATATTTAATTAATGAAGCACAAGTCTGAAACATTTGAAAAGGTCAAGGAGTTTCAGAGTGAAGTAGAGAATCATCATAACAAGAAAATAAAATTTCTACGATCTGATCATGGAGGAGAATATTTGAGTTACGAGTTTGGTGCACATTTCAGACAATGTGGAATTGTTTCACAACTAACGCCACCTGGAACGCCACAACGTAATGGTGTGTCCGAACATCGTAATCCTACTTTATTGGATATGGTGCGTTCTATAATGTCTCTTACCGATTTGCCACTATCGTTTTGGGGTTATGCATTAGAGACAGCCGCATTCACTTTAAATAGGGCACCGTCTAAATCCGTTGAGACGACATCGTATGAGTTATGGTTTGGCAAGAAACCTAAGCTGTCGTTTCTTAAAGTTTGGGGATGCGACGCTTATGTGAAGAGGCTTCAGCCTGATAAGCTCGAACCCAAAGCAGAGAAGTGCGTCTTCATAGGATACCCTAAAGAGACCATTGGGTATACCTTCTATCACAGATCCGAGGGCAAGATCTTTGTTGCCAAGAATGGCTCCTTTCTAGAGAAGGAGTTTCTCTCGAAAGAAGTGAGTGGGAGGAAAGTAGAGATGAGGTAATAGTACCTTCTCTCGAATTGGAAGGTAGCACATCACATAAAGAAGTTCCCGTGATGTCTACACCAACCGGAGAGGAAGCTAATGATGATGATCATGAAACTTCGGATCAAGTTACTACTGAACTTCATAGGTCGACCAGGGTATGTTCCACACCAGAGTGGTATGGTAATCCTGTCTTGGAAGACATGTTGTTAGACAACGGCGAACCTACGAACTATGAAGAAGCAATGATGAGCCCGGATTCCGACAAATGGCTTGAGGCCATGAAATCCGAGATAGGATCCATGTATGAAAACAATGTATGGACTTTGGTGGACTTGCCCGATGACCAGCAGGCCATTGAGAATAAATGGATCTTTAAGAAGAAGACAGACGCTGATGGTAATGTCATCGTCTATAAAGCTCAACTTGTCGCAAAGGGTTTCCGACAAATTCAAGGAGTTGACTACGATGAGACTTTCTCACCCGTAGCGATGCTTAAGTCTGTTAGAATTATGTTAGCAATTGCCGCATATTACGACTATGAAATCTGGCAGATGGACGTCAAAACAGCGTTCCTTAATTGTTTCCTTAAGGAAGAGTTGTATATGATGCAACCGGAAGGTTTTCTCAATCCTAAGGATGCTGAAGAGGTATGCAAGCTCCAGCGATCCATCTATGGACTGTTGCAAACATCTCGGAGTTGGAATATATGCTTTGATGAGGTGATCAAAGCTTTTGGTTTTATACAAACTTACAGAGAAGCTTGTATTTACAAGAAAGTGAGTGGGAGCTCTGTAGCATTTCTAATACTATATGTGGATGACATATTATTGATTGGAAATGATATAGAATTTCTGGAAAGCATAAAAGGTTATTTGAATAAGAGTTTTTCAATGAAAGACTTGGGTGAAGCTGCTTACATATTGGGCATCAAGATCTATAGAGATAGATCGAGACGCTTGATAGGACTTTCACAAAGCACATACCTTGACAAGATTTTGAAGAAGTTCAAAATGGACCAGTCGAAGAAGGGGTTCTTGCCTGTATTGCAAGGTGTGAAGTTGAGTCAAACTCAAAGCCCGACCACGGTAGAAGAAAGAGAAAGGATGAAGGTCATCCCCTATATCTCAGCCATAGCCTCTATAATGTATGCCATGCTGTGTACTAGACTTGATGTGTGCCTTGCCATAAGTCTGGCTGGGAGGTACCACAGTAATCCAGGAGTGGATCACTGGACAGCAGTAAAAAATATTCTTAAGTACCTAAAGAGGACTAAGGACATGTTTCTCATTTATGGAGGTGACGAAGAGCTCGTCGTAAAGGGTTACGTCGATGCTAGCTTTGACACTGATCCGGATGACTCGAAGTCACAAACCGGATACGTATTTATTTTGAATGGCGGAGCAGTCAGTTGGTGCAATTCCAAGTAGAGCGTCGTAGCTGGATCTACATGTGAAGCGGAGTATATAGCTGCTTCGGAAGCAGCGCAAGAAGGAGTCTGGATGAAGGAGTTCATATCCGACCTAGGGGTGATACCTAGTGCATCGGATCCAATGACTATCTTTTGTGACAACACTGGTACCATTGCTATTGCCAAGGAACCCAGGTTTCACAAGAAGACCAAGCACATCAAGCGCCGCTTCAACTCCATTCGTAATTACATTAAGGATGGAGACATAGAACTTTGCAAAGTACATACGGATCTGAATGTGGCAGACCTGTTGACTAAACCTCTCCCACGGGCAAAACATGATCAGCACCAGGACTCCATGGGTGTTAGATTTATAACTATGTAAACTAAATTATTGACTCTAGTGCAAGTGGGAGACTGTTGGAAATATGCCGTAGAGGCAATAATAAAATGGTTATTATCATATTTCCCATTCATGATAAATGTTTATTATTCATGCTAGAATTGTATTGATCGGAAACTTAAATACATGTGTGAATACAAAAACTACACCATGTACCTAGTAAGCCTCTACTAGACTAGCTCGTTGATCAAAGATGGTTAAGGTTTCCTAACCATAGACATGAGTTGTCATTTGATAACGGGATCACATCATTAGGAGAATGATGTGATGGACAGACACAACCGTAAGATTAGCATCAGATCGTTTAGTTATTTGCTATAGCTTTCTTCATGTCAAGTATCAGTTCCTTAGACCATGAGATCATGTCACTCCTGGATACCGGAGGAATACCTTGTGTGCTATCAAACGTCACTTCGTAATTGGGTGATCATAAAGGTGCTCTACAGGTATCTCCAAAGGTGTCTGTTGGGTTGCATGGATCGAGACTGGGATTTGTCACTCCGTGTGACGAGAGATATCTCTAGGCCCTCTCGGTAATACAACATCACAAGAAGCTTCATGTGACTAATGAGTTTAGTCACGAGATCTTGTATTACGGAACGAGTAAAGAGACTTGTCGGTAATGAGATTGAACTAGATATGGAGATACCGACGATCGAATCTCCGGCAAGTAACTGTTGAAATATAGGTTGGGCCTTGGGCCCATCTAACAATTTCTGAAAAATCTCTAAGGGCCCATGTGGGTATATGGCACTAGGTGTGGTGGGAAGTTCAGTCACATAACACTAGTTGAGAAGGAGTTGGACCTCCTTATAAGGGATTCTCTTCCACATGCTATTGGAGCTTGAGAAAAGAAGTGGTTCCCGCACGCTCCTCCTCTGCCGCCCGCCTCGCCACGCCACGCCTCGTCACGACGCGCCGCGGGCTGCGGGATTTAGCCGAGCCGAGCTCACACTTATGCGCTTCTTTTTGCCGGTCAGGAACGGAGAGTCTTTGACAGATGGGGCCATGATATGAGACGTCAGATCGTGGGCTGTTACCGACTTGGACGTGGGTTCAGCCCACGTCTCTCCACGTGGCCGCGCCGATATATGTGAGGCGCCGCGAACCCTAGCCGACGCGTGAAACAGATCGCATCTCTGCCTCCATGCCCACTGCCGTTCCAGTGCTGTTGCTGCCGCCGGCGACTCCATCCCGTTCACCGCGTACATGGTTGACGGGAGAGCAGGCCTCCGAAACCCCACCTCTTTGGATCCTATACGGGAGAGGGGTGATTAGGTTTTTGGGGAGCGACTACGCGACTGCTCGCCTCCTTTCGTCTACTTCCTCTACGTCCGCATCGCCTTCGTCATCACCATGTCCACCGACGCTGATCGTGCCGCCGCTGAGAAGCTGGAAGCCGACAAGAAGGCCACCGAGGACGCTGCTGCCATCGCCGCGGCCTCTGCCTGGCGACTGGAGGGTATAACATGTTTGTCCCTCTCCTGTTAATTCCAGGGCAGGACTCCAAGTCTGCCAATATGATTGTGGGCAACAATAAAAGTGGTGCATCTGGGTATGGTAATTTATTTGCTGTATTTTCAGTTTGTCAGTCCACCGATTGGTGGGTGGACACAGGTGCAGGTGTTCATGTGTGTGCTGACATTTCATTGTTTTCTTCTTACCAGGCCACAGGTCACGGGTCCGTATTGATGGGGAATGGCGCGAGTGCTTCTGTTCATGGTGTTGGCACGGTCGGTCTGAAGTTTACTTGGGGAAGGATCGTGCAGCTGAAGAACGTGCAGCATGTCCCCGCCATCAAGAAGAACGTTGTTAGTGGCTCCCTTCTGTGTAGAGAAGGGTTTAAGTTGGTCTTCGAGTCTAATAAAGTAGTTGTTACGAAATATGGACTATTTGTTGGAAAGGGTTATGAATGCGGAGGAATATTCCGCCTTTCTCTCGCTGATTTTTGTAATAAAGTCATGAACAATATTCATTCGAGTGTTAATGAATCTGAAATTTGGCACTCATGTCTTTGTCACATTAGTTTCGGTGTTATGACGCGGCTAGCAAAACTGAATTTAATCCCGAGTTTCACTTTAGCCAAAGGTTCTAAGTGCCTTTCGTGTGTGCAAGCTAAGCAACCTCGCCAGCCTCACAAGGCTGCAGAGGAGAGACAGTTGGTGCCATTAGAACTCATACATTCTGATCTTTGTGAGATGAATGGTGTGTTGACTAAAGGTGGAAAGAAATACTTCATGACATTGATAGATGATTCCACTAGATATTGCTATGTGTATCTGTTAAATACTAAAGATGAGGCTCTACACTACTTTAAATCTATAAGGCAGAAGTTGAGAATCAACTTGAAAAGAAAATTAAACGAGTCCGGTCAGATCGTGGTGGAGAGTACTTCTTGAGTGAGTTTGATTCCTTTTGTGCCGAACATGGTATTATTCATGAGAGGATGCCTCCCTATTCACCCCAGTCAAACGGGGTTGCCGAACAGAAAAACCGTACTCTAACTGATTTGGTTAACGCCATGTTAGATACATCGGGTTTATCCAAGGCATGGTGGGGGGAGGCTATAGTGACATCGGAGGCTTCTCCAATTACTTAACGCTTTGCCTGATCATCCTCTCAAGAAAAATGAAATACTTGATATCTTCTATAATGGACTAACTGATGCTTCTAGGGATTACCTAGATAGTTGTGCGAGTTGTGTTTTCAGGGAAAGGACTATTGAACAAGCCGATGAATTATTGAATAATATATTGAAGAATGATAATGACTGGACACTTCCTGAACCACCGCCTAAACCCACTCTGAAGAAGAGGGGTATCTTATATCTCAGTCCTGAAGATATGCAAGAAGCAAAGAAATGTTAGAAAGGGAAAGGTATTAAAACTAAGGATGTTAAGAATTTACCACCTATTGAAGAGATACATGGTCTTGACAAACCGACACAGGTAGTAGAGGTAAATTCTCTTATAAAGTTTGATGAAAGAGATATTCCTTATAACAAACCTCCTAGTCAATGCTTGTATGAATTTGACAA
Source organism: Elymus sibiricus (assembly GCA_039707655.1). NCBI lineage: Eukaryota > Viridiplantae > Streptophyta > Magnoliopsida > Poales > Poaceae > Elymus > Elymus sibiricus. Next base: position 480,577,331 of record CM077672.1, on the reverse strand, counting down.
TTATATTATTAAGTAAGATCATTTTAATGCAAATGTTATGAAACAATTGAAACGAAACTCTTATATGATTGATCGCCTGAGTGGCTTATTATTTAGAATTTCTAATGACGTTAAAGGTGTTAGTAAACATGCATCTATGGTTCAAACTCAATTAGAACAAGTTGCCAAATCTCAAGGTGAATTGCTTAATGAAATGAGCAACAATATGAATGATCATGCAGTTAGAGTAATGACTAGAGGAGGAAGAATGACTCTGGAGCCACTCTGTCCTGAGGGTCACCCAAAAAGAATTGAACAAGACTCTCAAAGAATTAATGCTGATGCACCTAGTCCTTCTAAAAAGAAAAAGAAAAAGAAAAATGATAGGACTTTGCATACTTCTAGTGAACCCGAGGTAGAAAAACCCTTGGAGGAAAGTAATGATGTTTCTATCTCTGATGCTGAAACACAATCTGGTAATGAACAACCACTTGATGATAATAATAATGATGATATTCATGTGGATACCCAACTAGATAATGATAAAGAACTAGATAATGATGTTGAAATTGAACCTGAAGTTGATCTTGATAACCCACCTACTAAAAATAAACGTTATGATAAAAAAGATTTCATTGCTAGAAAACACGGTAAAGAAAGAGAACCATGGGTCCAAAAACCCATGCCCTTTCCTCCTAAACCTTCTAAGAAAAAAGATGAGGAAGAATTTGAACGCTTTGCTGAAATGCTTAGGCCAGTCTTTTTGCGTACTCGTTTAACTGATATTATAAAAATGCCTCCTTATGGTAAATATATGAAAGACATTGTCACAAATAAAATAAAGATACCTGAAGCTGAAATTTCCACCATGCTTGCAAAATATTCTTTTAAGGATGGAGTGCCTAAGAAACTAGGAGATCCAGGAATACCAACTCTACCATGCTCCATTAAGAAAAATTATGTCAAAACTGCTTTGTGTGATTTAGGAGCCGGTGTTAGTGTCATGCCTTTCTCCTTATATAAAAGACTTGATTTGAATAAACTCACTCCCACTGAAATATCATTGCAAATGGCTGAAAAATCAACTGCCATACCTATCGGTGTTTGTGAGGATGTGCTCGTCGTAGTTGCAAATGTCACTATTCTAACAGACTTTGTTATACTTGATATGCCCGAGGATGACAACATGTCAATTATCCTTGGTAGACCTTTTCTGAATACTGCAGGGGCTGTTATTGATTGCAACAAAAGCAAGGTCACTTTTCATATCAATGGTAATGAACATACGGTGCACTTTCCGAAGAAACAATTTCAAGTGAATGGTATTCATATTATTGAAAAGACTTCGACAATTACTATTGGGAGTTTCCAAATTCCTCTTCCTACTATAAAAAAAAGATATGAAACTCTTATTGTTGGGGAGATGCATATCCCCGTTGAGGTAACTTAGTGTTATACGAAAGTTCTTCGGTTTCATGTCACTCGGAAATGGTTTGTTAATAAGACCTGATCAACCTTATTAATGGATTCTTTTTGAGAGGCATGTGGTCGATGAATTTAGTAAGCACAATCTTCTGTACCCACTCTTAGTTTGCTGTTATTTTTGTTCAAATACAATAAAATGCCATGATTACTCTGTTTTCTGAATTACCCATGCAATAAAAAGTGCCCAAAAATAAACTGCTCAGAATACAACAAAATTTTAACATGATTTTTTATTGAATATTTAAGAATTTGTGGAATAAAAATCATACCGGGGGGGTGCTCCAGGTGCCCACGAGGCACCAGGGCAGGCCACCCCCCTGGCGCGCCTTGCTACCTCGTGGGCCCCACAGAGCCCCCCTCACTTATCCCTTTAGCTTACTTCGTCTCCTACCTCAAGAAAAAATTCCTGGTAGCTTTCCTTCTCGTGTTCTTGCTCTCAACACTTAAATTTTCGATCTCTTTGCTCGGAGCTCCGTTTCCGAAACTGTTTTGGGGAATTGCTCCCTGGTATGTGACTCCTCCATTGCTCCAATTAGTTTTTGCTTTATTGGATTATATTTGGCATAATTAGCTACTGTTGGTGCTATAGAAAATGAGCTTGCATGTTGAATTCTTTGAGTTCCAAGTAGTTTGAATGCTTGATATAGCCTCTAGACATCCATATGTAGTTGATATCAATCTTGTGAAGTTCTATTGATATCATATTGTGGTCCAAAAAATTTCAGAAATTTGTTCATAGGAAATGAATTTTCTCCGGAGAAGTTCTTCGAGGAGGAGGTCCTCGGAGGTGTCAATAAGTGAAGGCTCGGCACGCCAAGCATATGAGGAACCAAGGGCAAGTTCAGTACAAGGTGCCGAAGCAAAGTCATGTCGGTGGCCGTGCGACGAATTCATATTAGGTGCTGGCATCAAGGAGGAATTCGACCAATATATTCATAATACCGAGCTCTCCACCTTCATCGCAGATAAGCCACCACAGCACTATAACCTCACTCATTCCTTCACTCAGTACTTTGAATTTCATCAGCACACTTCTAGAGTTTTATTTCACCTCAATGACAAATCATATAATATGCCTCTAGAAGAATTCTATGTTATTTGCAAAATTCCATGGGGTTCGTTGGATGAACCACCAAGATCTGATTATGAGTTGTTTCTTAATAGCCTTTGTAACGGGGAAGATAGAGGAATCACGCAGGCTAGAATTAATAGCATTCATTTTCCCGCTATTCGGTACTTTGCGCTTTTTAATGGTAAATGTGTTGCTGGTAAGCAAGACTGTAGTGCACTTTGTGCCCCTGATCTGAGTCTTATTCACACAGCTTTGACCGGTAGCAAACTTTATAATGTTGGGACCATTGTTGCACGTAGGCTGCAGCGTAATGCGGGTAGTGGTGATTTATATGGAGGAGTCTACGCCTCCCGTTTAGCCGCAAGGTTAGGGGTCTCGCCCAATTTTAATGATCCACTCTTGCCCTATAAATATTTAAATTTCGAAACAATGCGAGAACATAGGTTCTTAAAACGCAACGCACAGGGTTATGAGTATAACTTAGTCTTTAATAAATATCACTCGGTGTATGTTGCTTTGCCCGCGCCTGCTCTCTTTGATTTTCAGAACAAACATAGGCACTTTCTTCATGAGAGTGAGGTGCACGAGTATAAGACGGCCGTCGAGGCTGCTCGTCAGGCTGAGGAGGCAGCTCAGAGCGCCTCTACGAGCTACCATTTTGATCACTATCCAGGACAGCCATGGCCGTAGACCAAGCTAGGCAAAAGCCTAAGCTTGGGGGAGTACGTATTTCTCACTGACATTACATTCATGTTCACATATTTTATTCCAGTTGTCGGTGTTCATACTTTTTCATTGCATAATCCATGTTAGTTTTATTTTCTCACGTTCTTTTTGTGTATTTGAAAAACTTTGAGAAAATCCAAAAACATTCCTCATTTCCTTTTTTTTTGGTTTTCCTTTTTTAGTTTAATTAGTTGTAGTTTCGTAGTAGTAAAAGAAAACCTAAAAAGATTTCTCGTTTCTTCTTTTGCTTGTTGGGAGCTCTCCCGTGTAAATAGTTTTCTTTTCTCGTTTTTCGTTTTCTCCTTTTTGCTTCCTTCAGAAAACTAAAAACTCCAAAAATATTTTAGCGTGTTTCTCTAAAATTCTTTTATTTTCTTTTATTGAGTCATTGTAAGGAGAAGACCACGATGAAAATGATGAGTGGCTCTTATATGCACTATTGTTGATATAGCAAAGAGCCCATATTACCTTGTTTTCTCCTTTGAATAAAATGCTTGCTGATTCCAGCTTAGTCCACAGCACACTTGCACTATTATTATTCTTATATCATTCGGCATGCAAGTGAAAGGCAATAATGACGATGATTTGATGAAGTGACTGTGGCAAGGAAAAGCGGGTATGAACTCAACTTGTTCTTTGTTTTTGTAAATATGTTTAACTCAGTATCCATGATTCAGCATATTATGATTAAACATGTTTGTGATGACAATTAGAGATTATAGTTTCTCATACCATGCTTAAGTAGCTAGGAGTGGATAATGATTTCTCTTGAGTATCAACATGCATTAAAATGTTCATGATGTAGTATGATGATATGGTATCCTCCTCTGAATGTTTCAAGTGGCTTGACTTGGCACATGTTCACGCATGTAGTTGAATCAAAACCAACATAGCCTCTACAATATTTATGTTCATGGTGTTTATATCCTACTCATGCTAGTATTCAACGTTGGTTATTCATAATGCATGGTTATGACCGTTTTCGCTCTCTAGCTGGTCGCTTCTCAACCTATTTGCTAGCTTTCGCCTGTACTAAGCGGGAATGCTGCTTGTGCATCAAATCCCTTAAACCAAAGTTATTCCAGATGAGTCCACTATATCTACCTATATGCGGTATTATCTTGCCGTCCTAAGTAAATTTGCATGTGCCAACTCTAAATATTCAAACGAACATCTGCTTTGTGTGCCTGTACCGCCCATGGAGCGACAGGGGGCGGTCAGTATCTTCCATGCTAAGCGGGTTATTCTTATGATGAGTGTTTACTCACTAGTCCTTGGGCTGGTAATTGGGATGCCCAGTCCCATCATTAAAAATGCAAAATAATAAAACAAACTCCCCTAGAAAGTTGTTGGTATGGAGGGCACCCGAGGATTCGGCTAGCCATGGATTGTGATTGATGGTGGAGGGGGAGTAAACTTTACTTTACCGCTTGGGAACCGCCGCTAATGTGTTTAGCATGGAAGATATTGAAAACTCTCGGTCGTGACGTTGACAGGAAAGGCATACCTCCCAAAATTTAATTACCTCTGATTTAAGCTTCGAGCTCTGGCACCTCTTCAAATCCATGCTTCCCTCTGTGAAGGGCCTATCTATTTACTTTTATGTTATTTTACTTTTATTGTTGAGTCATCACCTTCTCAAACAAGCACCAGACCTGAGAGCACTATTGTCATTCTCATGCATTGTGTATAGTTAATGTTGTGTGCATCATGACTGGATCTCTTCTACCATGAATTACAATGTCTAGTCACTGCTTGAATTTTGGAGGTGCTCTGCATTTATGTTTTACGGTCTCAGAAAGGGCTAGCGAGATACCATGCTATCATATTATATCATGATTGTTTTGACAAAGTGTTGGCATTTGAGATATTTTATTATTGCTCGCTAGTTGATTATGCCATTGATATGAGTGAACATAATTTTTAAGAGTTATCATTTGCGTGGTTAGTTATAATCTTTGCTGAAAACTTGGACATTACTTAAGCATATATATAGATACAAGAACAAAAGAGTTTGTAAAAGTTTTTCTTTATCACTTTCAGTTTGTCAACTGAATTGCTTGAGGACAAGCAATGAGTTAAGCTTGTGGGAGTTGATACATCTCCGTCGTATCTACTTTTCCAAACACTTTTGCTCTTGTTTTGGCCCCTAATTTGCATGATTTGAATGGAACTAACCCGGACTGACGCTGTTTTCAGCAGAATTGCCATGATGTTGTTTTTGTGCAGAAAATCAAAGTTCTTGGAATTGGGTGAAACTTTCTGGAGAATTTTTATTGAATATATAAAAAATATTGTCATCAAGAACTACTGGAGGGGGGCCACCCAGTGCCCATGAGGCACCAGGGCGCGCCACTCCCCCAGGCGCGCCCTGGTACCTCATGGGGCCCACGTGGCTCCGTCTGACCTATTTCCAACGCTATAAATTCAGTTTTCCAGAGAAAAAAATAGGAGAGGAAGTTTTATTGCGTTTCACGATACGGAGCCACCGCCACCTCCTATTCTTCATCGGGAGGCCAGATCTGGAGTCCGTTCAGGTCTCCGGAGAGGGGGATCTTCCGGCATCGTCATCATCAACCATCCTTCATCACCAATTTCATGATGCTCACCGCCGGGAGTGAGTAATTCCTTCGTAGGCTTGCTGGACGGTGATGAGTTGGATGAGATTTATCATGTAATCGAGTTAGTTTTGTTAGGGCTTGATCCCTAGTACCCACTATGTTCTGAGATTGATGTTGCTATGACTTTGCTATGCTTAATGCTTGTCACTAGGGCCCGAGTGCCATGATTCCAGATCTGAACTCTTTATGTTTTCATCAATATACTTGTGTTCTTGATCCGATCTTGCAAGTTGTATGCACCTGCTACGTATTATGAGCCGCATACCCCAAGGTGACAATAATTGGGATTCTTTCCGTTGATTGCCGTAGTTTGAGGAGTTCATGTATTCACTAAGTGTTAATGCTTTGTTCCAGTTCTCTATTAAAAGGAGGCCTTAATATCCCTTAGTTTCCTTATGGACCCCGCTGCCACGGGAGGGTAGGACAAAAGATGTCATGCAAGTTCTTATCGCAAGCACGTATGACTATATACGGAATACATGCCTACATTACATTGATGAATTGGAACTAGTTCTGTGTCGCCCTAGGTTATAACTGTTACATGATGAATGTTATCCAACGAATATCACCGATCCAATGCCTACGAGCTTTTCATATATTGAATCTTGCTAAGTTACTACTGTTGCTGCTGCTCTTACAATTGCTACTACTACTGCCGTTACCGTTACTGCTACTATTACTATTATTGCTACTGGTATCAAACTATCATACTACTGTGCTACTGATCACTCTGCTGCAGATATTTAGTCTCCAGGTGTGGTTGAATTGACAACTCAACTGCTAATACTTGCGAATATTCTTTGGCTCCCCTTGTGTCGAATCAATAAATTTGGGTTGAATACTCTACCCTCGAAAACTGTTGCGATCCCCTATACTTGTGGGTTATCAGTGCTTGACACGCGTATCTCATGGAGCTTGCTATGCGAGGAGGTGGCGATCACCCCGTTGCAACGGAGGTGGTGGCCATGGCCCTTCCCATCGCTAGCAATGATGAGCAGCTCAGGATCAAGTGACTGGGACGTAGGTTCGGCATCCAGCCCGTGCACCTCCTGGAAGACCTCTTTGAAGGTCCCGTACCTCTCCTGCGCCGACTGGCTGCAGAACTCGGCGCCATCCTTCCCCTTGTGGCCTTCTTTCCAGGCCTCTAGGATGTGGACCGGGAGATCAAGCTCCGCCTCCTGCAAAAGTAACCATCAAGCTTAATGAACGGAGATGCAACGTGTGAAAAAGTTAACATCTTATTCCACATACCATGTGTTGCTTCAGAGTGGTTAGGTTGCGGCTCCCTTGGACATGTGCCGGGCCTGGTATTTTTGCGCGATCGTTTCCCTTCTCCACATGTTGCGCCTGCCATGCTGGGTCACACCACATGTCAACCAGGGCCTCCCAACAATCTTCCTTCATCCAGGATTCCCTCACCCAGTCAGACATAATCGAATCATTGACTAATGCATGTAACAAGTGGCGGATGACTCAAAGTACTAGCAACCAATGTTGTCACTTACCACTGACAAGTATTCTTGTCTCTCCAAGTTGGTCTGGCAAGTAGATTTCCTCGTCATCTTGAGCCCCTTGTCATCGAGCGGCCGACACTACATCACGCCCTTGTACCGCGGCGTGTGCTTGACGTCGGAGAGTATCTTCCGGGCTGATTTCATGAGGGCTTTTGTCGCCTTCTCTTTTTCACCATCCACACAAGAAAATGCTTCCTACAAGAAAGCATATGGCAGTTAAATACAAGAATTCGGATATGGAACTATTCAGTGGCAAAGATACTTAAATGAAAACCGTTGATGACCCGGGCGTCCATGGTGACATCGTGCTCATCCTTGGTGTGCTGGTAGTGCTCCCAAGTGAAACCTGGCGATAGTGGGTCGTCATCACCCGGCTTGGCCAACCCAGGGAAGTACTTCCTCATGAGGGAGCCGATGACATGGTTCGGCAATCGCGCTCCCTTAGGCTTGGCAGGGACAAATTCCCATTGACTACATGATGAAAAAGACAAGCATATGTGAGTGGTAAAGCTGTGGCATCCAAAATAATTTGCAAATGAAATGCTTATCAATCTCCCATCGGTGTTATGACATGACGGTCACCGGCAGCCGTTGGTTCTGGGACCATCCCCGGACCACGCTTGGATTTCTTCCTCTTGGATCCGAGGCCACCATGTCACCTGACTCGGTAGCAAGCGGATCCTGTACATCAAAGGCCCCTCCAACATCGTCATCCAATGTCGACTCCTCATCGGTAGCGAGCTGATGGGAGCCGGACGACTCGGTCGAGGCAGAGTTGCTGACGTGGGGCGCCCTACCGCTCACTACTTTCGGTACTTACTAGAGCCCCCCTCAGAATCTGAAAAAAAAAATATTAGTAACTAAAACGGAGAGTAATCTAAAAATAAAATAAAATACAATTATAAATAACTAGCACTAATTTACTTTAAAATCATTATTACTAACCACATCTCTAACCACATCAGTAATGAAGTGTGTAATTTGATAAGAGATATGCATGACTTGTTGTAGTAAATCATTATTGCTACAATACTTTAAAATAACCAAGTTCATTATATTTAGACTCTACTGGATACAACTCAAATATAATTCATTTGTTATCTTTCTACATCATTGTCTTGCATACAAATATCACAAAGTGTGACTCCATTACCATGCACATGTTTATATCACAAAATCAACAATAGAACAATGTTTCTTTTTCACACATGCCACAAAATTAACTCACTATAACAAATACTTCATGAAACAGAGCAAAAATTGATTGTAATTTTCAATTAAGATTTGATTGTGAGGCAAACTACATTCATGAATGATGAAACAGAGAACAAAGACATCACAATTTCATGATATATAGCTAGCTAGAGTTGAGGGGGAGAGGGGGCCGGAGGGGGAGGGATGGGGTTGAGGGGTGGGGTGGGGGGAGGGAAGGGGGAGTACCTGAAGCCATGTGGAGCTGCTGCGCCACCAGTAGCACTTCGCGGCGGCCGCCGTACTTGGGCGGCAACGACGAACGGCCACGCTGGGCGCCAGACATGAAGAAGACGGCTGGGCTGGCAGATGGTGGCGGTGGCGGCAGCGGCAGATGGGGGCGGTGGGGGCGATTTTGGCGGCGGCGGAGAGGAAGGAGAAGAACATAGCCGACCGAGAGTATTGAGTGAGAGAAAGAAAGGGGATTGGCTAAGAACTAGATATAGGACTTTTACCGAGAGGCGCTCTCGAAAAAGGCGGGCATTACCGAGAGCCGGATATCGACGCTCGGTAAAGAGTGTGCCACTTCTTATTTTCCTTTTTTTTGTGTTTTTATTTGGCACTCACTTTTTGTGTCTGATATTTCATATCTTTTTACGACTAGAGTTTCAAAATGCCATGACTTTTGATGACTTATGTTTTCGGCTAGATTTTTTCAAATCTCAACTTCTAAGCAGTGTAAAGTAAAAAACATGAGAACGGGGACCTGCCGTAACATGGAGAAGCAGGTATTCACCGTGGCCTACCCCCTCTCGGTGCCGGTCAACGCCCTAGACCACCGGGGCCACCGGATGGGTGCAAGATCTGGAAACCACCCGAGGGGGGGGACCACCCCTACATGCGTGTGGCCCATGCATATGTATGAAAGGGTGGGATGGTGTTTGAATACCCAAAGCACATCCTTGACATGGCAGATGCCTCACAAACCGCACATACGGGCAGGAACATCGAGGACCGGATGCGTTCGTCCCCGAGATCGAGCCGACGGTGGGCGATCCTATGACAGAACGAGCTCAGACTTGGCCTGGCATCTCGCAATGACCTGTCGTAACATAGAGAAACAGGTATTCACCGTGGCCTACCCCCTCTCAGTGTCGGTCAACGCCGTAGACCGCCGGGGCCACCGGATGGGTGCTCGATCTGGAAACTGCCCGAGGTGGGCGGGAACCACCCCTACATGCGTGTGGCCCATGCATATATATGAAAGGGTGGTGTGGTGTTTGAATACCCAAAGCACATCCTTGACGTGGCAGATGCCTCACAAACCGGACACAAGGGCGGGAACGTCGAGGACCGGTTGCGTTCATCCCCGAGATCGAGACGACGATGGGTGATCCTGTGAGAGAACGGGCTCAGACTTGGCCTGGCATCTCACAATGACCTGCTATAGCATGGAGAAGCAGGTATTCACTGTGGCCTACCCCCTCTCGGTGTCGGTTAACGCCGTAGACCGCTGGGGCCACCGGATGGGTGCTCGATCTGGAAACCGCCCGAGGGGGGGAACCACCCCTACATGCGTGTGGCCAGTGCATATGTATGAAAGGGTGGTGTGGTGTTTGAATACCCAAAGCACATCCTTGATGGGGCAGATGCCTCACAAACCGGACACACGGGAGGGAACGTCGAGGACCGGCTGCGTTCGTCCCCGAGATCGAGCCGACGATGGGCGATCCTGTGAGAGAACGGGCTCAAACTTGGCCTAGCATCTCACAATGACCTGATGTAACACGGAGAAGCAGGTATTCACTATGGCCTACCCCCTCTCGGTGTCGGTCAATGCCGTAGACTGCCGGGGCCACAGGATGGGTGCTCGATCTGGAAACCGCCCGAGGGAGGGGGCGGGAACCACCCGTACATGCGTGTGGCCCATGCATATGTATGAAAGGGTGGTGTGGTGTTTGAATACCCAAAGCACATCCTTGACGTGGCAGATGCCTCACAAACCAGACACACGGTCGGGAACGTCGAGGACCGGATGCGTTCGTCCCCGAGATCGAGCCGACGGTGGGCGATCCTATGAGAGAACAGGCTCAAACTTGGCCTGGCATCTCACAATGATCCGTGTAAGATGTGGTTCAATTTTAGGCACGTTTCGAATAGGCCTCACCTGAGTCCACTTGTAAACTACACCATCTTCAAGCTAGTCTTTAGGTATGGAGAGGGAACGTGTCCGGTTTGTGAAGGAAGTGCGGATCCTGTTGCTCCGTTGGCCTTGAAACTTCTTGTGCTCTCAAAGGAGGCCATCGCATGACACGTGCCAGGCCCTCACATTTTCCGGACCCGCTTGCAATATTTGAGACATTTATTGCAGTACTAGGGTTACAGTGTCGGAAATTGCAAATCTGCAATATTTGTGATAATTATATTTCTTTTATATATGTTTTTATGTGGGGATACATGAAAGCAGCCACAAATGATGCTGACTACACATTTTGCCGAGAGCGCCTCTCGGCATACCTTACTTTCCGAGAGCTTCTCTCGGTAATAGGTAAAACCTAGATCTATGGCTTGTACTTTACCAAGCATCCTCTCGGAAAAGCACCGAAGATATAGGGCTACCATCTTTATCGACCGTAGTTATGACTCTCGGCAAAGCCTGTGAGATCTAGGGTATGACCTTTACTGAGAGACTCTTGTACTTGACTCTCGGAAAAGGTTCCCGTGGGGACTAATCCAAAAAAAATACAACTCGCGCGCTCACTCCCTCTCTTCATTGTTTTCTCACTCCCTCTCTTTGCGTCCACCACTGCCCCATCCACCGAGCTCCGCCGCCGCCGCCGGGAGTGACTCCACTGAGCCCTGATACGGCTCCAACGTATCTATAATTTATGAAGTATTCATGCAATGTTTATTATAGTTTTGTATGATTTTGCTGCACTTTTATATGGCTTTTATATGATTTTCATGGACTAACATATTGACCTAGTGCCCAGTGCCAGTTGCTGTTTTCTGCTTGTTTTTCGTTTTCCAGAAAATCTATATCAAATGAAGTCCAAATGCAGCGAAACTTTTTGACGATTTTTTCTGGAACATAAGAGACACTAGAAGCTTAGGGAAGTGGCCAGAAGACCCACAGGGGCCCCATGAGCCACCAGGGTGCGCCACCCCCCCAGGCGCGCCCTGGTGCCTCGTGGGCCCCCTGTGGCCCTTCTTCGCGTGATTCAACGCCAAAAAATCATATATATTCAGAAACCCCCAAAAGTTAACCTAGATGAGTTTTTACGCTGCCGCAAGCCTCTGTACCTCCACGATCTCATCTACGGCCCTTTTTCGGCACCCTGCCAGAGGGCGGAAGCATCACCGGAGGCCATCTTCATCATCCCGGTGGTCTCCATGACGAGGAGGGAGTAGTTCACCCTCGAGGCTGAGGGTTTGTACCAGTAACTATGTGTTTGATCTCTCTCTCTCTCTCTTGTGTTCTTGATTTGGCACGATCTTGATGTATCGCGAGCTTTGTTAATATAGTTGGATCATATGGTGTTTCTTCCCTCTCTACCTTCTTGTGATGAATTGAATCTTTCCCTTTGAGGTTTTGTTATTGCCGGATTGAATATTTCAGATTTGAGAACACTTGATGTATGTCTTGCATATGAATACCCGTGGTGACACTGGGGTATTATATTGATTCACTTGATATATGTTTTGGCACTCAATTCGCGGATTCCCGAGGTGACATTGGGGTAATCTATGCATAGAGGTTGATGCACGTTTTCATTATCTTTTCTCCGATAGAAACTTTGGGGTGCTCCTTGGAGTTCTTTGTGTGGATTGAATATTATGATTATGAAGTTGTTTGATGCATATCGTATAATCAACTCACGGATACTTGTGGTGACATTGGAGTATCTAGGTGACATTAGAGTTGGTTGATGTGTATCATATGGTGTTATTTTAGTACAAACTCTAGGGCTGTTTGTGACACTTATAGGAATAGCTCAATAGATCCATCAGAAAGGATAACTTTGAGGTGGTTTCGTACCCTACAAACAAGTTCTATCTTATGTTCTCCGCTAATTAGAACTTGGGAGTGATCCTTTACGCACGTTGAGGGATGATTATATGATCCAATTATATCAGAATTTTTGAGAGATTGCACTAGCAAAAGTATGAACCCTAGGCCTTGTTTTTAAGCATTGCAATACCGTTTGTGCTCACTTTTGTTACTTGCTACCTTGCTGTTTTTTATATTTTCAGATTACAAAAACCTATATCTACTATCCATACTACACTTTTATCACCATCTCTTCGCCGAACTAGTGCACCTATACAATTTACCATTGTATTGGGTGTGTTGGGGACACAAGAGATTTCTTGTATTTGGTTGCAGGGTTATTTGAGAGATACCATCTTCAACCTATGCCTCCCACGGATTGATAAACCTTAGGTCATCCACTTGAGGGAAAATTTCTATTGTCCTACAAAACTCTGCGCTTGGAGGCCCAGCACGAGTCTACAAGAATAAGTTGTGTAGTAGACATCAAGCTCTTTTCTGGCGCCGTAGCTGGGGAGGTGAGTGCTTGAAGGTATATCTTTAGATCTTGCAATTGAATCTTTTAGTTTCTTGTTTTATCACTAGTTTGGTTTAAAAAAAAGAAAACTACAAAAAAATGGAATTGAGGTTGCCTCATATTATTCGTCTTTATCATGTCTTTCATGAAAATGATGGATCGGAAAATTGTGCTCAATTAATAGATGAAGAATTTAATAAAATGTTTAATGTGAGTCCTTTGAATGATGAGCATGATTGCAATGTTGCTAGTATGAATTCTTTGAATATCCATGATGCTAATGATATGCAAAGCCACAAGCTTGGTGATGCTATGTTTGATGAAGATGATATTTTTAGTCCCCAAGTTTTGATGAGCAAATTTATTATAATGATTGCATGTCTCCTATTTATGATGATTACAATGATAAAAGTGGATTTGGAGAGGTTGCAACTTTATTTAATGATGATTCCACTATTTTGGAAGAGGTTTCAATTGATTATGACAACAAAGTTGCTATCTATGATGATTATTATGATGACATGTATGCTATAAAGAATAATTATAACTATGAAACTTGTCATCATGATTTTAATTTTCAATTGGATTATGCCAATCAAGTATCACATGATAGTTATTTCATTGAATTTTCTCCCACTATTATTGATGAGAACAAATTTGCTTATGTGGAGAGTAATAAAATTTCTATGCTTGTAGGTCATGAGAAGAATGATTTATGTGAAATTTATATTGTTGAATTCATTCATGATGCTACCATAAACTATTTGCTTGAAGTCATGCTTGTTTTGCCTTCCTATGCTAGTTGATTCTTACACCCATAAACTATTTGCTCACAAAATCCCTATGCATAGGAAGTGGGTTAGGCTTAAATGTGCTAGTCATATGCTTCATGATGCTCTCTTTCTGTTTCAATTCTTTACTTTTATGTGAGCATCATTGAAATCATCATGCCTAGCTAAAAAGGCATTAAAGAAAAGCGCTTGTTGGGAGACAACCCAATACTTATACCTTCTATTTTTGTGTGTTCACATGATTAATCTAATGTAGTAATCTTGTTTTATATGTTTTCTTTCAATAATGTGCCAAGTAAAGCCTTTGGGATAGTGTGGATGCTTGTTGATTTGATTCTGTGCAAAAACAGAAACTTTTGCGTCCAGTGCTGTAATTTCTATTCTGTACTGGAGCATGAAAAAATTCTGAAATTTTTACACAGTATTGGGTTACAAAGTTTTTACGTTTTCCTAATTTTTTAGAATTTTTGGAGATACAGAAGTATGGTTTTTAAATCGCTCACTACATGCTGTTCTGTTTTTGACAGATTCTGTTTTTGGTGCATAGTTTGCTTGTTTTAGTGTTTCCATAGCTTATATTGAGTAATATAAATTTTGGAAATGATAGAATACAGTAGGAATTATTTGAGAACAATTATGAATCTTGTCTTGTCAGTACCTAAGTGGATGATTTATTTTTATCATACTAACCTATCTCACAAGTTCCGTTAAGTTTTGTGTGATTGAAGTTTTCAAGTTTTGGGTGAGATATCGATATGAGGAGAATAAGGAGTGGCAAGACCCTAAGCTTGGGGATGCCCAAGGCACCCCAAGGTAATATTCAAGGAAGACCCAAGCAACTAAGCTTGGGGATACCCCGGAAGGCATCCCCTCTTTCGTCTTCAACACTATCGGTAACCTTACTTGGAGCTATATTTTTTATTCGTCACATAATATGAGTTTTTCTTGGAGCATAATTTTATTCTGTTAATATTTGCTTTGTGCTATCAATAATAATGTTTTGTATCTTTTAGTTCAATAAAATGCCAATTATAGCCTTTACCATGCTCAGTTTGCAAGTTCATGTGTTGCTGTTTGAAAACAGAAAGTTTTCTGTTATGTCCAGAATATTCCTGAATAGTCAGAACATGATAAAAATCTGAAATTTTTACACTGTAAGCATGCATGAGTTCTCTGTCACGTGGTAATTTTTCAGAATTTTTGGAGTTAGGGAATTATGGATTCTTATTCACCCTTTACAGACTATTCTGTTTTGGCAGATTGCTGTTATAGTTGCATTGTTTACATATGTTTGCGTGTTTAATGTTTCTATTTGTGGATAGGAGTATTAAATATGCAGAGGCATTTAGTATGCAATGTTTAATTATAATTTTAGTGATTTTTTACAGTAGAGAATGTTAAGGTTTTGAGTTGGTTTATACTAACTTATCTCACGAGTTCTTGTTGAGTTTTGTGTGGATGAAGTATTTAAGATTTAGGGAAACCGTGATATGAGAGGAATTAAGGAGACATAAGAGTTCAAGCTTGGGGATTCCCAAAGCATCCCAAATTAATATTTCAAGAAGTCTCAAGCATCTATGCTTGGGGATGCCCCGGTAGGCATCCCACCTTTCTTCATCAACAATTATCGGTCAGTTTTAGTTGAGCCTAAGTTTTTGCTTCTTCACATGATATGTGCTATTCTTGGAATGACATTTATTTTGTTTTCTTTGCTGTTTAAATAAAATACTTAAGATCTGAAATTTTTAAATGAGAGAGAGTCTTCAGATAGCTACCTATTTACTTAACTACTCACACTAGTGCAGAATCGGCCTATAGTGCCGGTTTGTAAGGGCCTTTAGTCCTGGTTCAGGAACCGGCACTAAAGGGTGGGGACTAAAGGCCCCCCCCCTTTAGTCCTGGTTCAACACGGCCCGGAACCAAAGGCCCACCACGTGGCACGAGCCGGCGCCGGGGGCTGGGGGACCTTTAGTCCCGGTTGGTAACACCAACCGGGACTAAAAGGCACCACGTGGCACGAGCCCGCGCCGGGGGCTTGGTGGCCTTTAGTCCCGGTTGGTAACACCAACCGGGACTAAAAGGTATAGGGGTTTAGGGGTTTATGCTTTATTTTTCCTTTCAATTTTGTGTTTTCCATTTAATTCTTTTTCATTTCAAACATATTTTGCGCTACTACATACATACTGTACACGTCATGCATCTATAAATAGAATTTCTCGTAGAACCAATCATATATATATCATAGAATTTCTCGTACGACCATATGCATGCGCATACACACACACACAGATATATATATATATATATATATATATATATATATATATATACAATTTGGTACATATATACAATTTCTCCTACAATTTGCAGATAATTACATGCAGGCACATTAATAGGAGTAATGGCACTAGTAGAATGAGGACTTGTACTACCGGTTCGGAAGGGCCTTTAGTACCGGTTCCCCAGCCGGTACTAAAGGGTCGGGACTAAAGGTCCAGACCTTTAGTACCGGTTGGCCCACGGACCGGTACTAAAGGCCCTCCACGTGGCTGCCTGCGTGGGCTGGTGGTGGAGGACCTTTAGTACCGGTTGGTGATACCAACCGGTACTAAAGAAATTTTTTCATTTTTTTTTGAATTTTTTTGGAAATTTTTTTTGTTCGATTTTCAAATTTCTGAATTATTTGAATTTAATCTTTAACTACCCCTCATCACTGCTCAATTTGATTTCAAATCTCTAATCACCCCTCATCATTCCAAATCGTCTAACTTCCCGACCAGTCACCCATCCTCTCACTACTCCAGCCTGAGCACGCTTAACTTTCGAGTTCTATTCCCCCTTGTTTCCAAGTCTGCACTTGTTGTTTTCCTGACAATAGTAAGCTGTCAATCCTATTAACCCTTAGGAGTTGAACTTGAGCATGAAGTCACACGTTACACCGTTTGAGTTTGAAACTATTATTCTTAAAACCAATAATTATTAAGTAACACACTAATATTTCTTGAATAAGTAGTTTGACCATAGTTTGACCATAGCTTGACCGCAGTTTGACCAGATTTGGCCAAAATTCAAAAAACTGAAATAATTATTTAGCAGCACTAATATTCTTGAATAATTATTTAGTAACACTAATATTCTTGAATAAGTAGTTTGACCAGATTTAACCAAAATTAAAAAAAACTGAAGTTTGAGCATAACTTTTTTTCCTTTTAGAATTTGAGGATTCTAAAAATTGCAAAACAGCCATAGGCTGTCAAAATCGGATGCGGATTTTTGTTCTGAACATTTTGATATATTATACGTTTTTTTTCGACATCGTATGCAAAAGTTACAGCCGTTTTACGTTTTCATAACATTTTTTTGCAAAACATGTTGAAATTTATGTTTTTTTATTTTCCTAACTAATAGATGTATTAACATAACTACATCTCGAAGGATTTTAATTTTTGAAGTTTTATCATTTTCTTTTGTTTTTTTCAAAACTGAAATGGCGATACACGGGGGGGGGGGGGGGGGGTAGAGACAAATTTCAGACCAGTTCTATAGGGCCTTTAGTACTATATATATGAGAGTCTTCAGTACCGGTTCGTGCCACGAACCGGTACTAAAGAGGCACGCGGGGCCCAAGTCTGACCAAAAGCCTGCCACACGGGGCCCAAGTCTTTAGTACCGGTTGGTGACACCAACCGGTACTAAAGGGCAACCTTTAGTACCGGTTCGTGCCATGAACCGGTACTAAAGAGGCACGCGGGGCCCGGTCTGACCAAAAGCCTGGCACGCCCCCTTTAGTACCGGTTCGTGACACGAACCGGTACTAAAGGTTCCTTACGAGCCGGTACTAAAGGTCGCCGGCACGAACCAGGACTAATAGCCTCTTTAGTACCGGCTCATAACCAGACCGGGACTGATGCATTGGATGAAAGGTCTGTTTTCTACTAGTGTGGTATACTCCTTTGGGATCTATGACCTGGTCAACCAAAAATCCCGCAATTTCCTCTTGAAGTGCTCGTATGCGGTCCGTTGGTAGGAGCTTGTCCCGCATCTCCATCAGCTTTAAAGAAGGAGATCAAGATGAATATATTAGTTGTGTGTGTATATATTAGATGATGATAAAAAAATTGTGGATAGTGTTCTGGCAAACATACACAAAGTCGTCTTTCAGATCTGCTCCTTTCGGACGTTATAATGTGAATGTTCTCGCAAACGTAGTATGCACATAAATTATTCCCCGGCGCCTGGCTCATGCACTTTACGAGAATAGAATTCAATCAGATAATAATTAATCAAGCATGATAATGATATTGAAACTAGAATTAAAGAGATTAGCGGACACGTAGCTAGTACTACTTAATTACGTACCCTGGGTCGCACCCATTTCAGCTCTTGTTTCCATGCGCCTGGTTGCTGTTTGATGAAGCTTTGCCCTACCCGGCAAAGAAAATGAATAAAGGAGTTATTAATTAGTTGATATCAGGAAATGAACTAAAGAGGCTGACATAGTGCGATAATGATTGAAATTACATGTTGACCATCCCCTTCATGATTAAGTAGTCTTTAGGTTCTTTAAGTAGTGAGTCCAGTACTTTAACTTTTCCCTCGTCAACTTCAATGATTAGCAGGATCCAGTGGAAACTGCATGCGCACACGTTTTTATAATTAAGCGGGCATGTGCATAACTCATCAACTACACTTATTAACATCTAGTAAGCAAAATAGAATTTGTAGTACAAGACAATAACACTCACCCGAAGTTGTAAGGAAATAATATTTCTGGTGAGGTATTTAGTTTCTTCAAAAACTGTAGCAAGTTCTTCTCTGTCTCTTCTGGGTGACGTGACCACACCTCTTCATTAATGGTATTTGGGTCAATGAACCCAATGCCATAGCATCCATCTCTTTTCATTTCATAAATCTTCATTCTGCATAATACCACAGAAAAGAATATAGTGAGGATAATTACAGGCAACGAATGAGCACAGCTAGAGACTTAAATTACAGAAAGAAATCACTTACAGACAATAGCAACTGACGAGAGATTTGTCGAGTGCGTCTTGATTGAATAACTGAAACATTTCTTCAAACTCAACCCACAAATCTTTTGCATTGAAGTAATGCTCTTCCTTGACTTTAACCATGAGGGAATCTCGCCCCTTCTTGACTTCTCTCAGGTACCAGTCATGCAAATGGCGCATTCTCGTTGATAGATTCTCGACCTCCCTGACCAGATCTTGGCCAGGGACATATTTCCATGCTACTTCGTGATCTTGAATCTTGGGGAGTTCCTCGATGCCTAGGAGTTGTTCAACAGTGACACCGGCCTCTCTAGCCATCTGTCTATGAGCGTCGGTTATTATCGGCTGATCGGCGGTACTCACACCATGTGATTGTACAATGAGCGGGGGGATTGATTGCTCTGCCTGTTCTCCCAGCTGGGGAACAGTTTTCCCGCTTTTTTTGCCAACTGCTTGGCTCGAGCTCGAGCTCGACTCCTTCTTTTGTTGTGCCTGATATAACTTCTTGATACAGCGCTCATAGTCTGAGTCCGTATGCTTGACAGCCGGTTGAGCATTATCAATAAAGTGTTGTATGACATCCTCACGTACTTTCTCCTTTGGCAGCGGGGGCGGTTTCGGTCCAAAATGGGCCTTCAATTGGGCAGCCACTTCGGCGTTGGTTTCCTCCTCAGTCAGGTGGTAAGGCAATTTCGGAAGAGGCTTGAGGCTTGGACCATATTTGTATTTCTTGCCTGTTGTACCGCTAGCCGTCGTAGCTGCGGCGCCTCTCTTTCGTTGTTGCCTAGGCGGCGGAGCCCGCTGAGGCGGCGGAGACGGCTGACGCGGTGCCGGACTTGGAGTTGGAGGAGTCGGCTGACGCGGTGCCGGCGTTGACGGCGGACGCGGTGCTGGGCTTGGAGGAGGAGGAGTCGGCTGACGCGGTGCCGGCGGAGCCCGCTGAGGCGGCGGAGATGGCTGACGCGGTGCCGGACTTGGAGGAAGAGGAGTCGGCTGACGCGGTGCCGGACTTGGAGGAGGAGGAGTCGGCTAACGCGGTGCCGGACTTGGAGGAGGAGGAGTCGGCTGATGCGGTGCCGGACTTGGAGGAGGAGGAGTCGACTGACGCGGCGGCGGACTTGGAGGAGCAGGAGTCGGCTGACGCGGTGGCGGACTTGTTGCAGCAGGAGTCGGTGGCCTTGGAAATACGATGCAATCCTTTTTCCACAGAATGATACGATGTATGGCCTCTCCCAGTGTGCTCTCCTCGTCACCTCCAGGAATGTCAAGCTGTAGCTCGTAATATCCTGACATCACTTCATCAACCCCGACACGAGCATAGCCAGCTAGAATTGGATTGCAATGGAAGGTTGCTTCAGGGGGATTTGTTAAAGCATAGCCGTCCGCCACCTTCATGGATAGGTTCTTCACTTTCATGTGTAGCTCACAAGTAGTCCTATCTTTGATATCATCCACAGGGTATCTAGCTAGCAGTGCATCATCGGCCGGGGTGGAACCCACGCTGCTTCTCAGCATAGATGCGATGGTGCTATCCAATGCTGGATCGATCTGCTCCTGCTGCCGCTGAGACGCCCTTTCCTAGCTAATTGAGTCGATCTGCTCCTGCTGCCGCCTGAAAGCGCGTTCCAACTCCAAGTGCTTTGATTCTAGGCCTTCAAGGCGGAGTGCTTCCTCCTTCCTCTGCTCCTCCTCCATCTTCCTCTTCTGCTCCTCCTACTGCTTCTTTCTCGCACGGCTTCTGTAATCGGCGTTCCAATCCGCAAACCCCTCAAACCATGGAACAATGCCTTTGCCTCGTGTTCTTCCCGGGTGTTCAGGATTCTTCAGGGCGCGTGTAAGCTCGTCGTTCTCTCTGTTGGGCGTGAACACCCCCGTTCGAGCTTCTTCTATTGCAATAAGTAAATCGTCCTGAGCTTTTTTAAGACTTGCCCGCTCCATAATTAGCCCTGTCTCTGGGTCCAACTTCCCCCCATGCACATAAAACCAAGTTCTGCACCTGGGGGGCCAGTCCAATGTAACTGGAGTGACCCCTGCATCCATCATCTTTTGCTCAGCGAGATCCCACTTAGGCAGGGCCACCTGGTAGCCACCTGGCCCAGAGTATGGTGCCACTTCTTTTTCGCAGCATTAATCTTGTTTTGTCTCGACCGTTCCTGAGCTAGTTCCGATTCCTTGAACTTCACGAAAGCGTCCCCGTGATCTCTTGCCTTCTCCGGTGTTCCATTGAATTCTGGAGTCTGCTTTCCTGCTCTGACGTACGCGGCCCATATATTTTTCTTGTGGTTGTTGAATGTTATCGCCATCTTCTTAAGAGCACTCTTCCTGACTTTCGCCAGATCTGCATCTGTCAAATGATCTGGTAGGGTGAAATGTGACATGAGCGATTCCCAAAGCAGATCTTTTGCTCTTTCGTCGACAAAAGTAACTCCTGGATCTCCCTTTGCTGGCTTTTTCCATTCTTGAACGGAGATCGGGATTTGGTCCCTGACAATAACTCCGCATTGACGAGTGAACTTGGTCGCATTCTTCTTAGGTTCAAGCAGTTCGCCATTTGATTTGATGGCATCGATGTTGTACTTTACGCCAGCCTGCAACCTTTTGGCCGGGCCTCGAACTGCCCTGCCGCTTGTAGAAGATTTGCTCGATCCGGAGGGCTAAAAGAAGAAAGATCGATTCGTTAATATATACAAATCAATTAATACATGTAATGATCACCGGATGGCTTATATACTAAATATACCTCGCCGGTCTTTGTTATTTGAAGAATATTTCCTTCGTCATCATTGTTGTCGCCTTCATCTATTAGTTCGTCTTCATCAAACATCATACCCTCACCCGAAGTGTTCAGATATTGCGAGCCGTCATCATGATCATCTGGGCTCGGGGAGCGTATGATGTCGAACAGAGCCTCTTCTCCTTCTATGCAGGTATTGTCCATAGCTTTTATTTAACTAATCCAGAAGAAAGATAAAACAATTTAGTATTCAAATTGGAATGCATGCAATCAATAAGGAAAAACTGAATCATAGTAGATAATATGCATCTCGAATAATCCAGATAATATGCATCATCGAATATAATCTCGAATACATCGTCTCGAATATTATCGAATAATATAATCTCGAATACATCGTCTCGAATATAATCTCGAATACATCTCGAGTATTATCACTAATACATCTCGAATATTATCATATATATAACATCACTAGCTAATACAGATCGAATATTATCGAAGAATCTAGTTCACTCGCGGTTCCTGAGGCGCGGGCGGTGGACACCCAAAGAGAAGGAACCATCACAGGATCATAGCTCGGGTGAGATCCCTGAAGAACCTGCCAGGTATTGGAGAACCTGACGTCCAACGCATCCATGTAGCGACGGACGTGCTCGTCCTCCTCCCTGACATGGCGACGTACCACCTCCGGCGGGGCCGGCTGCCTCCGCACCGAAAGTGGCCCATGCGAACGCCATCAAAGAAGCTCCGGGTGGACGACGGGACCCGGGGCCGGGTTCCTCACCAAGCTGCGCGCCCCTGAAGGTAGCACCTCCCAGTGCCAGCCCGGCGGAGCCCAGTCCCGAACGTGGCGCCTCTGAAGCAGGACGTCGTCGCGAACGAGTCGACGACGAGGATGCGGGCCGGGCATCGTTGATGTAGAGAATAAATTCTTATGAAAAAAAATTCCTATATATGCAATGTCATTTTATTAGGAAATTTTGAGCAAAATATCCTCTTTTCAATTACAATGTCCCATTCCTAGGTTATAACTACCCTAATAGTATTCCTTTCTCAAAAAATTCCGAAACTTTTCCCACTTATATATAATCCTTCTAACAAATATATATATGGTCAACTTTTTCCTATGCAACTTTTTTATATGCAAATTTTTTCTATACTATGATATACAACATTATATAAAATTAAAAAACAGAAAAAGAAACACTAATTAAGCATACTACTATACATCCATTAAAAAACAGAAAAACAACATTATATAAAAAAAATTCTATACTAATTAAACACTAATTATATCCATCTAACATGCATTCATACATACATATATACTAGTGAAAAAATAATCATCTAAAACAACTAAAACATCTAAATAAAACATCAAACATTCATGCATACATGTATAAAAAAACTAGTGAAAAAAAAAATCGCCGGAGGGGGCGGCCGCGCGAGTTCACAGCGGACGGACGGCGGCGTCGAGGTGCAGGGGCACGGACGGACGGCGACGGCGACGGCGAGGTGCAGGGGCGCGGCGGCCACGACGTCGAGGTGCGGCAGAGGCGCAGACAGACGGCGGCGTCGAGGTGCTGTAGGGGCGCGGACGGACGGACGGCGACGTCGAGGGGCAGGGGCGCGCGGACGGACGGCGATGGCGAGCTCCGGCAGCCTGGCGGCGTGGTGGTACGTTCGGCGTCGTCGAGAAGAAAGGCAGATTTGGGGAAAAATTCGCAAGTGTTGTATATATAGGCACCTTTAGTCCCGGTTGAAGCCACCAACCGGGACTAAAGGGTGAAATTTGGCCAGGTAGAGCGGCGGGAAGACAAGCCTTTAGTCGCGGTTGGTGGCTCCAACCGCGACTAAAGGGGGGTCTTTAGTCGCGGTTGGAGCCACCAACCGCGACTAAAGGTGGTGTGCCAGGCGAGGGGCGCGGTGGATGTTTAGTCCCACCTCGCTAGTTGAGAGGAGCTCGCACCGGTTTATAAGCCCCGCCGCGGCTACCGTGTCGAGCTCCTCCCTATTGCAGGCCTTCTGGGCCTACCGCACCTGTGCCTCCCAGTGGGGCCTACTGGGCCGTACGGGCCTACATCCTGGCCCAACTAGAGGTTGGGTTTCTAGTCGTATGCAGGCCGTGGCGGCCCAATAGGCGGGCTTTTTTTAATTTATTTATTTTTCTGTTTTTTTTTGTTTTCTGCTTTATTTATTTTCTTTTGTTTCTGAGTTGTTTTTTGCTTTATTTAGAGTTTCTTTGTGAATCTTTTTGCTTTAGGTAAATTTTTTTTATAAACTTTCTGTTAGTGCCAGTAGTTTTCAAATTTGAATAGTTTAAATTTGAATTATTTGAAATTTATGTGAATCACTAGTTTGTGAATAACTTTACTTTAAAAATAGATTTTTCAGTGATTCTTTTTTCTGCTGTTTAATATTAGTGTGTTTTATCATTATATTCAATTTGGTAATTCTTAGGTTATTTAAAAAAATGAAATGCCTTTGTAACAGACGAGTTTTCGTCAGCAACCCTGATACTTCGAAAGAGATTGTCCAGTTTGTACACGAAGTGCGTCCAGATTTGGCCGTAACCCTCTCAACTTTTTAGCACATGCTATGTGGGTGAAATGATGATACCATGCCAACTGTCAACCTTTTCAGAGTTCATTTGTAGTGCTTTTCAATTTCAGGGTCATTTAGCTCAAAAAAATCATTAAATGCATGAAAAATAGCAAATGAAGTCAGAAAGGGTTGAAAATTGATGACGTGGCTTTGGACATAATATTTCTTCGCGTTTCAAATGCCAAAACACACAAGTACCCTAACTATTACAAAGATTCCCTCCAGTTTGTCCGAAGTGGGACTTTCCAGATATATAAGTCCGGAAACTCACTAGAGAAGAAAGTGATGACAGTGAAGCCGGTCACATCCCAGAGTGGGATCTTTGGGTATAAAACTTTTTCTTCACGTGTGTCCCTTTGCGCCGTAACCATGGACAATCTTCATCGTTTAACTTGATGCTCGGGTCAATATTCACTGTGAAGAGAGCAATTTCATGAAACTTTTCATAATCTTCTGACATGTCCACTACTAGAAAAAGGGCTATAGCTAATATAGACATTAGTGGCGCACTATGTATGTGGTGTGCCACTGCTAAATAGCAGTGGCGCACCACACATGGGTGCGCCACTAATCTCTATATTACTAATGGCGCACCACACGCACGGTGCGCCATTGCTATTTTTTTCTGAGTCCACCTCCCTCCCCAGGCTTACCAATGGCGCACCACAGCCAGATGCGCCACTACTATTTTAGGTATCAGTGGCGCACCTAGGTGTGGTGCGCCATTACTAAGTCTGGGCATAGTGGCGCACCTAGGTGTCGTGCGCCATTACTAAATCTGCCCAGACTTAGTAATGGCGCACCACACCTAGGTGCGCCACCCCAGTACCGGCACCGCACCGTGCTAGTCCGCCCCTAACCACCCACCCAGCCCCCGCGCCCCCACCTTCTTCGCCCCATCTCCCCCACCTTTTTCCATAGTGCACCGCCGCCGCCGGCCCCGTCCAACCCACAGAGCCACCGGCCCGCCCCTGCCCCACCCTCTGCCACGCCCAGCCAGATCCCCCCGTCGCGCCCCCCTCTCCCCCAAGCATCTAGCCAGCGGCGGACCTACGAGATGCGCCGCATCTGGATCCCCCATCCAGCCGCGGCCAGGTACAGGCGGCCACCGCAGCCAGGTACAGGCGCACCCCGCAGCAGTACTACGCCGCGCCGCAGGCCCCCGCCGCCCCTGCGGCGTCGGACGAGGTGAGGATGCTCTGGATCAGGGACCTGCAGTACTGGATGGACGAGAACTACATCTACAGCTGCTTCGCCAACACTGGGGAGGTACGTGTCCCGATCTGATGCCAGATTCATTCGGCCCGTCGGTTGATGCGAGATTTGTTTGGGCTCGGCTTGCCCTATTGGATGTATGCGTCGCGGGTCTAGATGTAAAGGGTTAGGGATTTAGTTGTGATGGTAGAACTGCGAGACGAGTTACTTCGCTGTGAATTACGTGTTTGTTACAGGGAATTTTTTCACATATGAGCATATACATTCAGTTTCTGCACTGAATATGAGCATATACATTCAGTTTATGCACTGAATATGGCATATATATTCACTTGAAGCACTAAGTGTTCAGTTTCTGCACTGAATATGAGCATATACATTCAGTTTATGCACTGAATATGGCATATATATTCAGTTTATGCACTGAATATGGGCACATATTCAGTTTTTCACATATAAATTCAGTTAAAACAAAGTGGAAAGGTTCAGTTTTTGCACTGAATATGATTTGTTCTTCCACCTATCCAGAGCAGATTTTCACACATAGGAACAAAGTGCAAAGGTTTAGTTTTTCTCCACATATATATTCAGTTCAAACAGACTGTAAAGGTTCAGGTATATATGTGTGTGTTTGTCATGTTTAAGATTTAGATATCCATGCACGGGCGCTCTTTATCTGCATTATGATTGTTTTCACATTTATTTTTTCATAACTTATAGATATTTTTTTTCATTTTTTTTTGAAGTTCCAAAAAGTGGGTTCATAACTTCATATGTACCCAGGTCCCAAAAATTCGCTCCATCATAACTGGGTGCTGTACCGTTATGCTAAATTATGTGAATCTGTTTAAAAAGATCTATGAATCCGATAACGCCGGGTTCAATTTCTTTGATATGCAAGGTTTATAGTTGAATTTATTTGGTATTCAAGTTCTTGTACTCTTTACTGTCTTGAATCCAGCAATTGTGTAAGGGATTTATTGATGGTATAGAATGTGAAGACTCCAGAAGCAAACAAAATTGCTGAAACGATTTGTCCATATACTCATTCCAAAAAATGAGTCATGTACTAGGCTAGTATAAAACTACACACTAGGCTAGTATATATCCAACTCTTATAATTTGCATAGACCAAATTGCATGCATGTTACTACTGCGCATTGATTCACTCTGTACATCTCGTGCTGCAGGTTTTTGCATCGAGCTTCAGGGTGGATCCACCATTAGTACCTGCTCCATGCTTTCAACCAATATCTCCGGCGTCAAACAATCACTCTCCTGCGCAATTCTTCGACGAGGCTACGTACACCAAGAAAGCGAAGAGGGAAGCCATGTACACCTAGAAAGAGAAGAATTCAGAGGTAACAACAACATGACACATGTAAATTATATATGCTGACATAATTCAAATTAGCATGCGCACACCTGATATGTTAGATTTCCAGGACCTGCCTGAGATGGAAAGTGAAAACAGTGATGACCTAGACCACGCGATGCTAGATGAGAATCAGAACTTGAATCAGGGCCAGGAAAGTTTCACTGTTGTAAGTAACATGATGTTTTGATGCATGATATGCTTTCTAGGTCCTATTTAGTGCACTATGCATGTTGTTCTTTGATGTACATGATGTTTTCATTAACTAGACAAGCTATTCTGCATCAATTGCTTTATAGTAATGGGAAAAACACTCCAATAGCTTAATAGGACTTGGACAATTATTCCATCTATTTACCACTTGGTTCTGGCTTTAAACTCTTGTTGTGCAAACAACTGGTATCTGATGGTTCTACGAGTAGTAATGATGGTCCTACGAGTAGTAAGTTATGGGACATCATCGATCATGTTTGAAGAAGCACTTAAACATAGCCTACATTCTATTTTTGCACTTAAACATTTTTCTGAAAGTTTCTGCAATTGGCTTCACATCAAATTGAACTTTTCATTGTTGGCGCTCTGATTGAAGGTGTTCATTTATTAAAATATTCTATGATCAATGGAGAGACGTTGTTTATAATGCCAATAGCTTTTATGCACCCTTCTTTTTTACATTTAGTTCCTAAGGAAAATGTATATGCTGACTTGGCATTTGACAAGCGGCTTTGAGAATTATCATTACTATTGAATTTACAGGTTAGCTGGTTATAATCTGAAGGCTAACCTCTTTACTAAACTACCTTGGGTTTTCTTCCAAGGAGCTAGTGCTATAGGTTTCAATTTGCTAAAGATTGTGGTTTTGAGAAGATTTTTGCCTTGCTGTTGTGACTGGCTGGTTTTATCAGGTTTTCTGATCCATGCTTGCTGTATGTTCTTGGTGCTGATCTGATGAACTAGTGTTGCTTTGGTCATTTCCCTGTTGCTTGGACATCTATTGCTACTAGATTCGTAAAAAACCTACTTTAATTTACTGTTGCTCTCATATTAACGATTCTTTTGGTTAGTTAAGTAAATGTTTCTACGAATATATGTGACGTTGCTTTGAGTTGCTACAAGTGTCCAATGCATTCCTTCCCTGATTTTTCGTCATGGATTAAGCATTGCCCTGATCTGAACATTTCTTTACTTTATTGTTGAACTGCACCTCCAGTGAGCATGGCCATGGGGACGGAGACTATAACAGGATGGCGAGTGACGACATGTCTGCCTTCATCAACTTGGGTTCTTCTTGTTTGATCCGATGGCGCACCCCAGACATCCTTTCTGGTAAGTCCTGATTCTGTTCCACTTGCTCTGGGACTTGGCCTTCTAGATCAAAAGCAATTCTTTTTTTGTTTTGAGAAATAGATCAAACACTCTCCTCTTTGTTTTTGAGAAATAGATCAAACACTCCACTCGATCTCTTTTTCCTATTTGATGCCTTTTTTACATAAGTGAAGCACATGCTATTATCTCTGGGCTGCATGCATGTACCCTGGGATGTGAGTCTTAAGTTAACTGAACTATTAAATTACGCTCAAACTCTCACAACCAATGTAATGAGTTAATTCAGTTCAACCCCCATAAGAAGTGATCAACACTTATTATTCAAGTCGATATTACTTACAACCTTAGCTATTTTGTGCATTCCCATATAATATCCTAGGCCAATTTCATGCCAACTAGAGAGATGCAGTACGACATTTAGCCTCAGTACCGACAATAAAACAACAGAGATGGACATGTATGGATAGTTTGATACTCAAACTTGCAGGAATGAAGATCAAGAAGAAGAAAAGATCAATATTGAAGAAAAGATCAAGAAGAAGAAAAGATCAATCTTGCTGTTCATGATTCTTTTTTGCTGTCTTCGAATAATTTTCTAGTTGCTGTAGTGTATTGTCAGAATGGAAATATTGTGTATTGTATAATATATATTGTGTAATCTGTGTTTGGACAGTTGCTGTAGTGTATAATATATATAGTGTATTGTTGATTGAGGAACCCTGCCGTTGGGGCAGTGTGTATTTTTTTTATCCAGGCATCACTCTACCAGTGGCGCACCACCTAGTGCACCACTGGTATGGCAGATTTCTTCAATTCACTACCAGTGGCGCACCTACCAGAACTACCAGTGGCGCACCTACCAGAACTACCGGTGGCGCACCTAAATTTCTACCAGTGGCGCACCTGACAGAAATAGCAGTGGCGCACCCTAGGGATATCAATGGCGCACCAGGTGGTGCGCCACTGGTATTTTGATTAGTAATGGCGCACCAGAGGTGCGCCATTACTAACCATTACTAATGGCGTGTTAATAGTGGCGCACCCATAGTGCGCCATTAATAGCAATATGTGGTGCGCCACTAATAGCCTTTTTTCTAGTAGTGGTCTGTCTTGTCCTCCACTCCCACGATGTTTCTTTTCCCTGAAAGAACTATGTGGCGCTTTGGCTCATCGTATGATGTATTCGCTTCCTTATCTTTTCTTTTTCTCGGCTTGGTAGACATGTCCTTCACATAGAAAACCTGCGCCACATCATTGGCTAGGACGAATGGTTCGTCTGCGTACCCAAGATTGTTGAGATCCACTGTTATCATTCCGTACTGCGGGTCTTCCTTTACCCCGCCTCCTGTCAGATTGACCCATTTGCACCGAAACAAAGGGACCTTCAAACCACGTCCATAGTCAAGTTCCCATATCTCCTCTATGTAACCATAATATGTGTCCTTTGGCCTATTGGTGTTTGCTGCATCAAAGCGGACACCACTGTTTTGGTTGGTGCTCTTTTTATCTTGGGCGATCGTGTAAAATGTATTCCCATTTATCTCGTACCCTTTGAAAGTCAATATAGTCGAAGATGGTAACTTGGACAGCAAGTACAGCTCATCTGCAATAGTGTCGTCATGCATGAGACGTGTCTGCAACCAACAGGCGAAAGTCCCCGTTTGTTCATGTGTAATCCAGTCGTCAGACTGCTTCGAGTGTTTGGAGCGTAGAATATTCTTGTGTTCCTCGATATACGGAGCCACCAAGGCGGAACTTTGTAGAACTGTGTAGTGTGCTTGCGCCCAAGAATGTCCATCATGGCACATTACTGAATTCTTTCCTAGCGTGCCTTTTCCACCCAGTCTGCCCTCATGCCGCGATTCAGGAACACCAATCGGCTTAAGGTCAGGAATAAAGTCAACACAAAACTCAATGTCCTCCTCTGTTTCATGGCCCTTCGAGATGCTTCCTTCTGGCCTAGCACGGTTATGAACATATATCTTTAAGACTCCCATGAACCTCTCAAAGGGGAACATATTGTGTAGAAATACAGGACCCAGAATGGCAATCTCTTCGACTAGGTGAACTAGGACGTGCGTCATGATATTGAAGAAGGATGGTGGGAACACCAACTCGAAACTGACAAGACATTGCACCAAATCATTCTCTAACCTTGGTATGATTTCTGGATCGATTACCTTCTGAGAGATTGCATTGAGGAATGCACATAGCTTCACAATGGCTAATCGAACGTTTTCCGGTAGAAGCCCCCTCAATGCAACCGGAAGCAGTTGCGTCATAATCACGTGGCAGTCATGAGACTTTAGGTTCTGGAACTTTTTCTCTGCCATATTTATTATTCCCTTTATATTCGACGAGAAGCCAGACGGGACCTTCATACTGAGCAGGCATTCGAATAAGATTTCCTTCTCTGCTTTGGTAAGAGCGTAGCTGGCATGACCCTGATACTGCTTTGGATCCATGCCGTCTTTTCCGTGCATACGTTGCAGGTCCTCCCGTGCCTCCGGTGTATCTTTTGTCTTCCCATACACGCCCAAGAAGCCTAGCAGGTTCACGCAAAGATTCTTCGTCACGTGCATCACGTCGATTGCAGAGCGGACCTCTAGGTCTTTCCAATAGGGTAGGTCCCAAAATATAGATTTCTTCTTCCACATGGGTGCGCGTCCGTTAGCGTCATTCGGAATAGATTGTCCGCCAGGACCCTTTCCAAAGATTACTTTTAAATCCTTGACCATATCAAGTATATCATCACCAGTACGGTGGCGAGGCTTCTTCCGGTGATCTGCCTCACCTTTGAAATGCTTGCCTTTCTTTCTTACGGGATGCCTGCTCGGAAGAAATCGACGATGTCCCAGGTACACATTCTTCTTACATTTATCCAAATATATACTGTCGGTATCATCTAAACAGTGCGTGCATGCGTGGTATCCCTTGTTTGTCGGTCCTGAAAGGTTACTGAGAGCAGGCCAATCATTGATGGTTACAAACAGCAACACTCGCAGGTCAAATTCCTGCTGTTTGTGCTCATCCCACGCACATACACCTTCTATACTCCACAGCTCTAAAAGTTCTTCAACTAATGGCCTTAGGTACACATCAATGTCGTTGCCGGGTTGCTTGGGGCCTTGGATGAGCACTGGCATCATAATGAACTTCCACTTCATGCACAACCAAGGAGGAAGGTTATAGATACATAGAGTCACAGGCCATGTGCTATGATTGCTGCTCTGCTCCCCAAAAGGATTACTGCCATCTGCACTTAAACCAAACCATACGTTCCTTGCGTCATCTGCAAAGTCCTTCCACTTTCTCTCGATTTTTCTCCACTGCGATCCGTCAACGGGTACTCTCAACTTCCCGTCTTTCTTACGGTCTTCTTTGTGCCATCGCATCAACTTGGCATGCTCTTTGTTTTGGAACAAACGTTTCAACCGTGGTATTATAGGAGCATACCACATCACCTTGGCAGGAATCTTCTTCCTGGGGAGCTCGCCCTCAACATCACCAGGGTCATCGTGGCTAATCTTATAGCGCAATGCACCGCATACCGGGCATGCATTTAAATCCTCGTACTCACCGCGGTAGAGGATGCAGTCATTAGGGCATGCATGTATCTTCTGCACCTCTAATCCTAGAGGGCAGACAGCCTTCTTTGCTTCGTACGTACTGTCGGGCAATTCGTTGTCCTTTGGAAGCTTCTTCTTTAACATTATCAGCAACTTTTCAAATCCCTTGTCAGATACACCATTCTCTGCCTTCCATTGCAGCAATTCCAGTGTGGTACCCAGCTTTTTCTTGTCATCTTCGCAATTTGGGTACAACAATTTCTTGTGATCCTCTAACATGCGCTGCAACTTCAGCTTTTCCTTTTCACTTGCGCAGTTTCTCTTTGCATCGGCAATGGCCCGACCAAGATCATCAGCGGGCTCATCTGATGCCTCTTCTTCAGCTTCTTCCCGCATTGCCGGCTCAGCTTCTTCCCCCATTGTTGTACCATCGTATTCATGGAACCCATGGCCAGGATAGCTGTCGTCATCCTCTTCTTCTTCATTCTCTTCCATTAGGACCCCTCTTTCTCCGTGCTTGGTCCAACAGTTATAGCTGGACATGAAACCGGACTCAAACAGGTGGACGTGAATGGTTCTTGAGTTAGAGTAATTTCGATCATTCTTACAGCCAGCACATGGACAATACATAAAACCATCCGCCCGCTTGTTTGCCTCAGCCGCAACCAGAAAAGTACGCATGCCATTAATGAACTGGGGAGAGCATCGGTCATCGTACATCCATTGCCGGCTCATCTTCATTACACAACACCGAAAAGACCAAATTAATACAAGTTCATACACACTTGTTCTCATAAAACAACATACAAACTCTCTAGCTAAAGCATTTAAATGCAACAACAAATGCGATCAAGATCGCAACTAAGGTAACAATTGATCCAACAGCATAGTGATACCAAGCCTCACTATCAATGGCATATTTTTTAAATTTTCTAATCTTCAAGCGCATTGCATCCATCTTAATCTTGTGATCATCGACGACATCGGCAACATACAACTCCAGTTTCATCTTCTCTTCTTCAATTCTTTTCAATTTTTCTTTCAAATACTCGTTTTCTTTTTCAACTAAATTTAACTTCTCGACAAGAGGGTCGGTTGCAATTTCCGGTTCACATACCTTCTAGATAAAAATATCTATGTCAACTTGATGGGCATAATTGTCATAAACACGAAATGCAACAAATAGTTATAAAAGAGAATATACCACATCCGAATCATAAACCGGACGAGGGACCACGGGGACGGATATCAAAACCATGCCACTATGTATAACAAACAACGTACGGGTAAGAAAATTATACAAGTAACTATCTAAATCACACAAACATGATTTTCTTTTTATAAAAAGGATAAGAACAAGAGGCTCACCAAGGTGGTGCCGGCGACGGGATGGTGCGGGCGATCGACGGTGGTTAGGACGGGGACGGGAAGGCACTAAGTAAACCACACCTACACATCCAAACTAATAAGTTAATTTGAGCTCAAATTGCATATAAATCAAATAAACTACCACATATAAATAATCCCAAACTAAAACCCACAAATCACTATACTTATAGAGCATTGCAAGAGCTAATCTAGCAATGAGAGATGAAAGGACAAAGTTGCTAACCTTTGTGAACACTTGGATGGATGGGATGCCTCCAAATCTTGATAAATTTTGGCAAAAATGGAGGATGAGCTCGAGGAAGAGGGGAAGAACAGAGAGGAGAGGAAAGGGGAAGAACATAGAGCTAGGGCTGGACGAAGGATTTATATAGGAGCATCTTTAGTGCCGGTTCGTTACACAAACCGGGACTAAAGGTGAGCCTCTAGTACCGGTTCGTGACACGAACCGGAACTAAAGGTGATCGTGGGGCCCCAGCCTGACACCAGCCTGCCACCACCCCTTTAGTCCTGATTCGTGTCACGAACCGGGACTAATGATGCCCGCCCCCTAGCCGTTGGAACCGAGACTAATGGTCACATTAGTACCGGTCCGTTTCCAAACCGGGACTAATGGGGCTCACGTAAAGTCCTTTTTCTACTAGTGTCATTTAGTCTTCACTTATATCTTTTTGGAGTAGTTTATCATTTACTCTTGTGCTTCACTTATATCCTATGAGTAAATTGTGAAAGAATTGAATATCATAAAGTTGAAATTTTATATGCTTCATATGTTTGTCCCGTGGGGAGTAGTGACTTCACATACAAGAAGTATAAGTGGTAAAATTTATTGAAAGTTAACAAACACAGCAATCATGGAAGACTAAATGAGTTATTATTGTTGACATTATCCCTGAGATAAATAAGTTGGGACGCGAAACATTAAGCCCCTATCTTCCTATGTGTTTGACTTAAACAGTTTGTTCTAAAAATATGCTTTGAGTGTCAGCAATCATGGAAGACTAAATGATGGTTGAGTATGTGGAATTTGCTAGATCAAAGCTCTTACATAGACCCTTCCTGAAAATAAGATGAATTACAATTGTTTGATGACTCAGAACATAGTTTGTTAGTTTTCAAGAAAGTTTATGGCCTATACTTTAAACATGTGAATAGCTTGCTACTTAATCATGAGAAATTTTATGAGATGAGTTACTGATTATGATATATATTGATGCTAGAAAAAGTGATTGAAATTATCATTGATCAAAATTATGCACTACGCTAACATTCACTCTTCATAAATTATTTCTTTTATCATTTACTTGCTCGAGGACGAGCAGGAATTAAGCTTGGGGATGCTGATACGTCTCCAACGTATCTATAATTTATGAAGTATTCATGCCATGTTTATTATAGTTTTGTATGATTTTGGTGCACTTTTATATGGCTTTTATATGATTTTCATGGACTAACATATTGACCTAGTGCCCAGTGCCAGTTGCTGTTTTCTGCTTGTTTTTGGTTTTCCAGAAAATTTATATCAAATGAAGTCCAAATGCAGCGAAACTTTTTGACGATTTTTTCTGGAACATAAGAGACACTAGAAACTTCGGGAGGTGGCCAGAAGACCTACATGGGGCCCCACGAGCCACCAGGGCGCGCCACCCCCCCCCCCCCCCAGGCATGCCCTGGTGCCTCGTCGGCCCCTGTGGCCCTTCTTCACGTGATTCCAAGGCACAAAAATTATATATATTCAGAAACCCCCGAAAGTTAACCTAAATGAGTTTTTACGCCGCCGCAAACCTCTGTACCTCCACGATCTCATCTACAAATCAGACAAGTACCTAGTAATGAACATATGAGTCGCCATAGGGTTTGGTGTTCTCCTTCATGAATGAGCTTGCGTCGGGCCGACCAGATCGCCCATAGCGTGACAGTAAGCTTAGTAAAATATGCATGCAATATGGAATCCTTCATCGAGAATAGCCAGATCTGTGCATTTGGTTCTGCAATTGCTAGCTTATGTTCTAGAAATTCCGGGTCAGAAAGTGCCCACATGCATCGAGACATAGTTCATGGGAGCAGCGAATGCATCCAAGAGTCCTCATCTCCACATATCGCGCACCGCTATGAGGTCGCCATGTTTCGGTGGTTTAACATATCAGAGGTTGGTAAAGAGCATTCTGCTAAGAGAAATAGGAATACCTTGATTTCAGATGGGACGGTACTTTTCCATAGCTTGGCCCAACTTCGTTGCTCCCTACTTCCATCTGATGCACTGGCGCGGCCTTCCAACCACGCTTCTCTGCTGAGCTTGGTGGTGCAAGAATTCACCCTTCTTCTCATGGGCCCATGCTTAAAAGACTAAAACTCGCCTTGTAGATAGAGGGATGTTGAGAATTGTCTCCGTGTCCATAGGCAAGAATGTTGAGCGGATCAGCTCCTGTTTCCAACTAAGGGTTGTGGCATCAATCAACTCCTCCACAAGGTGTGGCCGGTTATGGGTTAGGCATGTGATGGGGCGCATAAGCCAGACTTATCAAGCGGACCGAAGCTGTCAACTATGTAATCACCGATGGAGCTGGGCAAGATGAAGGAATGACAAATCAATATGTCTAGTCTAGTGATGTAAATGATTGCATGTCGAGGTAGGCCTTTTCTCATGCATGTTGTTTGATGAGGTGACATGCTTGTATGTTAAAAAAATACATTAGTGGGGGTTAGCTATTTAGATATATACCAGATGATACCTTGTGCGTTGCTGTGGGAATTGGTTGCAATACATTTTAATGAGATTTGGTTGTATGGAACATGAATATTTAAGTTAATAACATGATAATCAAAAACAAAAATACATATGCTTCATTTCATTATTGTATAAGTGTGAGATATTTATTGAATATAAGCTGTAAAATACAAAGCATTTATCCATGCGTGATTACATGTTGTAGTGGACCTTTCTCCATGCATGGTTGCTCATTAAGGTGGACATTTTCCATAGATGGTTGTATGATAAGGTGGCAAGCTTCATGTTAAGATAAATAAGAGGATCAACTATTTAGGTATACAAGATAAGATAGAAGATACCTAAACCATCATATCTTAGCCCCAGGTTCTTCACTCAAAATATGCAAACTAACGGAGTAGCAACACACTGTGTTAGTACTGTGTTCAGCAGAGTGATTCAGTTTCAGGGGTTGGACATCCGCATCCAGCAGCAGATATGCGGCTACATACCAGATACTACAATGTTCTCATCTATATACGGGCATAATCCCCAGAACAAGCATATACAACGGTTACACTACACAAATGTGATCTGTCAGTCTATTGCAACTAGACAGCGCATCACCACATTGTGGCTGCTAAAGCTATTCAAGCTTCGCTTCAGCTCGGTTTTGATCCCTTGAGATTCAGTAGCAAAGTTTTCGAGTATTCATTGCTGAGCCCAGGCTTATATGCTTCCGGTGAACAGTAAATTTTAAAAAACAAATACTATAAAATTCAAAAAATCTGAGTATTTGCATGGAAGATGTACGAGTTGCGTGATATCCGTGCCAAATTTCATCGTGTTCGGACATCCGAAGAGCTTGTGGCAAATAAGATAAAATTGGTTCAAACAGTGCGTGGACAGTAAACTTTCTCACGGACCTTAATTTTTTTTCTGAGACCTAGTCAGATGTCCAAACACGATGAAATTTGCCACGAAAATCACACATTCGAACATCTTCCATGTAAGAGAAGTTCTGATTTTTTTTTTAATTTACTGTTCACCCACGCAAGCAGATGAACCCAAGAGCCGAAACGCCGTGTCCCGAAGTTTTAGTCTTCTTTACTTCTCAAGGGAGGGAGTTGAACATGAAGACATACTTGTCATCCTTCGTTGTCAAGAACAGAACAAAATAAAGGAGGGTGTTGAACGTGAAAACAGACTTTTTGTCAATGTCGTACTCCGTTGTCAGGAACAGAACAAAGTATGGTTCAACTGATGATAAATACTTGTCAGCATCCGTTCCCTGAACAAAACTTCAGTTCTTTTACAACTAGAATATGAGACACCCCCCCCCCCCCGCGTCGCTCTCCTCTGGTGACACGGGGGGAACCCTAGCCGCCGCTACTTGCAGACCTCTCCGCCGCCCTCCCCGCATCGCCGTCCCCGGACCCCAGGAATGTGGCGGCGGGGTGGATCTAGCTCCTTGCACCCCCGAGCAATCACCACCCCTCCACCCTACGCCACACCCCCACCCCCGCGGTGGCCGCCTCCAGCTGGTCCGGCGACGCCGGATCCGGTCCTCCCCGACGGCCTGCCCGCACTGCTCCGGCCAGGCCCCCCCCCCCGTCCATCCTCAGCCGCTGCGGGCGCCACCCTGTTGGGAAACGTAGTTGAAAAACAAAAAAAATCGTGCCTACGGACACCCAAGATCAATATGAAGATGCAGTACGGGTGGAATTACGATTGTAGCTGTCACCGAGTTGCAGCGGAAGAAGAACGTGCTGGTGTAGATTGTACTTAGAGTCCCTCGAACCATCGAAGAACGATCCCGCGAACCGCCCGCGAACAGTCCCTCGAACCAAAGACCGAAAACACGGCCTCTCTACTTGGTTGCAAGCGTGCAGCCTTCACGATACGGTAGCGCTTCACCGTCCAGAACTAATCGCCGCCGGAGAATTAGAGGGTGGAGATTAGAACCACACTGGGCTTATAATTATGAGGATTAGATGAACTAGAACAATTTCTAATTAGTCAACTAGGACCTAAAACTAGAGGAGGCTCCAAAACTTGTGTGTATCAATGGACAAAATCCTCTAGTATATATAGGTTTGAGGGGAGAGGAGGGGCTGCCACAGGAGGGAAGGTCCCTCCTTGGGGTGCCGGCCAAGAGGGGGAGGACGAATCCTCTCCCTAGTCCAAGTCGGCCTCCCCCCCTTGGAAAGGGGGGCACCATCTCCACTTGGGCCTTGGTGGCCCAAGTTGCCTTCCACCACTAGGCCTTTTAAGGCCCGTTGATATTTAAATTAATATAAAAGCCTTCTAATAATTACTAGTCCTTTTTATATGTAATTTAACATCACCAGAAAACATTTTCCACCAATATATTAATTATCGGTAATACCCGGTATTGCCCGATAAACTCCGAAACCCTTCCGGTGACCCCGAAACGCTTTCAGTTCCTCTCGAAACTATTCTGAATATTAATGAAATAATTCCATAAATAAATCCTCGATACTCTCGTCCTTCTAACACTCAGCAGATCATGATTGCCTTAAGTTTGTGACCCCGTAAGTTCGGTAAACCATAGAAATGAACGAAACCCCTTCGTTCAATGACCGACAGCAGAACCGTGGACGTCCATATCGATCCCTATGATTACACGAATGACATTTGAGTGAACCTGTAAGTTGTCGTTATGATCACGGTGTTATTGGTGACGTTTGAGCAACCCCAAAGTCCACCGTACGGTAAGAAGTGACTACGATACTCTCATGGTCTAAGGAGCAAAATCACACGTTAACACTCTGTGTTATTATAATTGATTACAGACGATATTAACTCAATTCATAACAGAAAAGTTTGGGCCGATTCAATATGATCGTTCTTCCAACGTCATAATCTAAATGTTATTTTAGGACTATCGTTACACTTAACAATATCTTAAGATCCGGAAAACTTGATCACCAACAACACTTGAGCTAGTCCTAGAGGCAAAACTAGGAACCTTTTATTTAACCACTTATCATTCAACACGTGCATACGAGTTTTCCACTGAATCGTATATTCCAGGATCATAGCAATTATAGTATAGAATATAAACTCTTTAATTATGAATATAGAAATATAATAATACAAATATTATTGCCTGTAGGACATATTTCCAACACACACACCCCTCGTACGCCTCCCCCCTCCGCCCATGGCTTAGGGACCCCACCCGATGCGCCCTCCACCAGCTGCTGCACGAGCTTGCCGGCCGGCGGCGGTTCCGGCACTCCTGGTCGTTGACTTGGACGCCCCCTGCAGCCATCCCTACCCCCTGCGGCGGCGCGACCCACTTTGGTGCTGCTGCCTGCCGTGGTTGGGACGTGGGACCTGCGGCCGTTTGCGGGGGCATTCGTGGCCTGCCTTCCGTGCAGGCGGCCCCCTCGTCTCCGGCGGCCCTCCTCCCCCGTGCCACAGTGACAGCTCTCGCGGGGAAGCGGCGATGCATCTGTGGTTGTGTCAGGCATGGGGCTCCACGCGGCGGGCACTTGCTGGCGCTGTTCCGACCCCGTCGGCCTAGGCCCGCGTCTCTCCGGTGTCCTTCACTGTCGGCGTCCTTTGCCGGGCAGCTCCGGTCTTGGTCACCATGTAGATGTATCCCTTCCATCTTACCTGGCTCGCCGACATCTCGACGACTAAGGCCACGTCAGCTCGGATCTGCGTCTCTCCAGTCCTAGCTTGCCGGCGTTGCTGGACGTCGTCACGAAACCCTCCGTGTGGTTCGCTTCGTCGCCTGCCCCACCCTGTACGCCTCAAAGCCTCACCCTTTTGCCGGATCCAACGCTCATGGGTTCGGAGGCGGTGCCACCCTCCGACGGCAAGTCCAACCCCGCCAACCCCCTCCCGACATGGTGGTTCCGACCAACGCGGACTTCCCCATCTTCGATTCCAGACTCGGCTGCTATGGGATTGCTCAGCTTTAGGGCAGGGAGAGATCCCTGCTCGGCTTCCCGGTGCTGGCAGCGACGGCGCCTGCGGGTGTCGTTTCCTTCTTGGAGGTGTTGCCAAGGCCTTCACCTACGCCCCTCTTCGAGCTCAGGGGAAACCCTAGGTTTGGTTACCCTGGACCGGATGGCGATGGCATCTCGACATCGTCTTCCTTCTTGAAGGCGCTATCTTGCTTGCTCACGGTGTCCCCGGTATTGGTTCGAGTGATGTTGGAACTCTTGTTGGTTCGGCACTGCCGCTCGTGGTTCAGGCTTGGTAGGTTTAGTTGTGATGTATCTTCTGTTCTGGCCGAGCATCTTTTGTCTCTCTGCTCCGGGCACTATGTTCATGCCTGCCTGCGTTCATGTCATGTGTTGTACCTCTCTGTAGTCATTCTACTCCTTCTATCAATAAAAAGATACGCAAGCTTTGCTTATTCGCGTAGAATATGAGACCCACTTCCGTACACCCCCCTCATTAAACATATAAAAGGTAATATGGATGATTTTCATACGTATATGTTGTACATATATTTATTTATTTTTCTTTTTTTAACCTTCAAGTTCTTCTGCAACTAGAATATGAGACCCGCTTCCGTACACCCCCCACACTAAAAGTTTAAAGGGTAATATGGACGATTTTCATACGTATATGTTGTACATATATTTATTTCTTTTTTCTTTTTTTAACCTTCAAGTTCTTCTGCAACTAGAATATGAGACCCGCTTCCGTACACCCCCCTCACTAAAAGTTTAAAGGGTAATATGGACGATTTTCATGCGTATATGTTGTACATTTATTTTATTTTTCTTTTTTTAACCTTCAAAAAATAGGTACATTAGGTAGGATTTGAACACCCAACCTCTTAGTTTAGTTCCACACGTTGTAACCAACTATGACAGTTATGTTGTTGTGCCTAGTTATTCTTTTATTATTCTTTTTGTGCATTTACTCAGTCAGATTTTCATTTTTTTAGTTTTGTTTGGCCTTTTTTCTTTAGTTTTATATTTTTTTTCTTCGTAAAACACCTTTTCGTCCCCGCGTTAACTAAATGAGTCACGCGTGTGGCGTTAAACACATATAGTTATTGCAAACAAGAAAATATTAAACAAAATGAATGAAGGAAACCTCTGCATGCACAAGATGGATGGATGATTCATTCCTTGTCGTCCCTATGCTTGACGTACAGGTTCTCGTCTCATGGGTCGCCATTTCGGTCCTCAAAACAAAAAATCAGTCGTGTTTCATCAATGAACGAAAACGAAACGTACACCGACTGGTCCGCACCGAGGGGGGGAGCGAGGGATTCGCGCATTGTTTCAGTGAATTGCTACCTATTTAATAATAATCCAAAAAAATAACATAAAACTACGTACACTCTTTTATTTTTCATTTCTTAAATTCATGAACTTTTTTCAAATCCGTGAACTTATTTTTTGAATCTGTGATCATTTTTTCAAATGAATGAATGTTTTTCATTTTGCAGACTTTTATCAATTTCATGAACTATTTTTTGTCAAATTCGTGTACTTTTTTCAAATCAATGAACTTTTTTCAATGTTGTGAATATTTTTGTCAATTTCATGACCTTTCATTTTCGCAAACTTTTTTGTCACATTCATGTACTTTTTTCAAATCGATGAACCATTTTTAAACTTGTGAACTTTTCTTTAATCTATGAACCTTTTTTTTTAATTTTTAAAAACCGGCAACTCAGGCTAGCAATTGGGTTGGGTTTGCTCGGATCGACCTCTCCCAGACCCGTGCCCGAATCCCTTGTCGGGTCCATTGCCCGCCCGCGTCCATGCTCATGGGTGACCCATGCCAGAACCCATCGAGTAACCCAACCCACTCAGGCATCCATCGGGTCTGGCATTTTATTACGTTTTCATTTTACTTGTTCAATGCATGTCATGTCGGTTGATGCATTTCCTCTTGACCAACACCCTCCGAGTCTCGTTTATATAGCAGAGCTTCACCTACTAGACGCTAGAGCAAGCGAGGTGGTACTAAACAACCTCCTCCCGTGATCAATTCACCGACATGCACGCAATAGACCTTTTTTTAAGCGTAGCATGCATGCACGCAGCAGACTATGCGTGTTGCACGCCTTCAGCCTTTGGAGGCCCAATAGGCTAATTGGCTGAAATATTGCATCGTTGCTACGTTATTTAGGATGAAGATGGTGACCCATACCCTACCCATTCAGGTCGGATGCCAATGGCCGTGGCCACCCATGGGTCGGATTGCCGGTTTGACCGGCAACAGTATAACCAGACTGCCCTATTATATAGCCAAGCTTCGAGCCTCCTTCCGCGTAACCAGGCGAGATGGGACTAAAACCACGAACGACATGATGTGCTGCCTATAGGTACGTATATGTAGGCTGCAACAAAAAACCCAAAACAAGTTTATGCCAGAAGGCTTCGTCTGAGAGCACGCGGTTTCCCGATATCCTTGAAATGACCATAATTTTTTTTCCAAGTCCTCATATGACCAATTCAAGGCCGCATGCCAAGTTGTTTGAGTTTTTGACAATTCTTGTACTTTCTATAGTTTTCTCGGTGAAAAATGACCGAGCGTGACGCAACCTGCATATAGTGTTGGAATTCGTTCAAACCTGACATGGACACCTACGATAGGCATGCCCACGATACTGGAAAAAGTTGAGGGCATGTCATGCACGTCCAAAAATAGACCATGTTCGACGGAGGGTGTTCGAGTAGGCCAGAAGGCTCCGTTTGAGAGCATGTTTTCTGGGGATCCGTCAAATGACCCCAATTTTTTTAACATGAGTTGTTTTGGTTCCGACAAATTTTGCATTTTCTGGTGTTTTCTCGATAAAAAAAGGCCGATAATGGACGGACGTGTCGCAACTTACATACTGTGTTAAAAATCGTTCAAACCTGACATGGATGCCTACCATAGGCATGCCCACCTTCTTCCAAAACTTGGAGTCATTTTAAGGATGCCCAAACATAGACCATGTTCAACGGAGAGTGTTCGGGTAGGCCAGAAGACTCCGTTTGAGAGCAGGTTGTTTCCCACCATCCTTGAAATGACCTCAATTTTTTCTCATGGTTTGTATGACCAATTCAAGGCACCATGCCAAGTTTTTTGGTTTTCAACAA
This sequence comes from Elymus sibiricus, assembly GCA_039707655.1. Taxonomy (NCBI): domain Eukaryota; kingdom Viridiplantae; phylum Streptophyta; class Magnoliopsida; order Poales; family Poaceae; genus Elymus; species Elymus sibiricus. The sequence goes on along the minus strand of CM077672.1, from coordinate 480,534,362 downwards.
ATTTTGCATTTTCTGGAGTTTTTCAATAAAAAAGGCCGGTAAATGGTAGTACATGTCGGAATTTGCATACGGTATTGGATTCGTTCAAACCTGGCATGGATTCCTACCATAGGCATGCTCATCTGCTTGAAATTGTTGGTGTCATTTCAAGAATGTTCAAAACTAGACCATGTTCAATAGATGATGTTCACGTAGGCCAGAAAGGTCCATTTGAAAGCACATTGTTTTTTATATTCGTCAAATGGCCCAAAAAATTTTTCAAGGGCCAATTCAAGGCATCATGACAATTTTTCCAAGTTTTTAACAATTCTTGTATTTTTTGGAGTTTTCTCGGTGAAAATGGCTGATAAATGACCGGACTTGGCGCTACTTGCATACGGTGTCGAAATTCATTCAAACATGGCATGGATGTCTCATATGTACGTGCCAGGCTGCTGCAAGATGTTGACGTCATTTATCCATAGTCCAAAAAAAAACACCAGTTCAGAAAATATGCTAGAGAAGGCCAGACGGGTGCATCCGTGAGCATGTAGTTTTTCCTAATTTTAATGCTTCCGTTATTTGCAATTTCTGTCATTATCAACGAATATGAACATTTTCTTTTCTTATATCCTAACCATTTCTCGAAATTTGTCAAGAATTTTGTAATTTCAAATAGTGCACAAAAATTTTACAAGCTTGTACACTTTTTCAAAAATTGTTAACAAATTCCCGACAACTGTTGAACAGAAATTACAAACCATGAACTTTTTTAAAGTTTATCAACTTTTTTGAAACGCAAATATTTCTTAGATTTGTGAAAAAAATTGGAAAACAGACCCATTTTTTGAAATTCCAGAACATTTCTTAAAATTGTAAACAATATATAAAAACTAGAACATCTTTTATTATTCCAAACAATATTTTATTTGAACAGTTTTTTAAAAAAAAAAATTCATAAATTTGAAAAATGAATTAACAGAAAAATAAAGCAAAAACGAAAAAATGAAGGAAAAAACGCTTAGGCCTTGGCCCAACTAGGCGACCACATCGCTCACGTCGGGCGCCTGTTGGCCGGCCCAAGAGTTTGCGGAATTTGAAAAAAGTTCATCAATTTTGAAAAAAGCAGGTTCGGGAATTTGATAAAAAAAATCATGGGCTTTAAGAAAATCGTAAAAATTGAAAAGAGTTTGTGGATTTGAAAAAACTTTCATGGATTTGAAAAAAAATCATGAATTTGAATAGTTCATAGATTTAAGAAAAAGTTCACAAATTTTAAAAAAGAAAAAAAGAAGAAGTAAAAGTGGACAAACAAAAACCGAAAAAATAAACCAACCAAGCTCGTGTCGGTTAATGTTAGGGCATGTACAGTGGTTGATAAGATAGTTTTATCTAAAACCTTGCATATAATTTAGAGATAACGATAAAAGTGTGTCTACAATGGGTTATCTCTTAGCATTATCTAAGATAACTAGCTATTCCTAAAACATGGTGAGACAAATTGTGCTAAGAGATCATCTCTTAAATAAGAGAAGACAAGTCTTTTCTTATGAATTCTCTCTCCTCCACCTCAGTATTTAATATATGTGGCACACCTAAGATAGTATCATTGTACATGCCCTTATATTTGAAAAAAAAGAGAGAACTAGACACAACCGGGAAGTAGTTCAGTTGGTTACCACGCTTTGTACTAAGTGTACATGTGCTGGGTTCAAATCCCATCGAGTCCGCGTACTTTTAAAAAGGACCATCATACCCTTAGTTATGACGGGGTATAGAGAGATCTTCTTCCTTGATGTGTGAAAGAGGTGAACCGAAGTAGTAATATTTATATCTCCCCACCCCACCCCCACGTCTACCAAGACCTTCACATGGTGCCGCTGCTGCATTTCATACTTGGATTCTCTTGAAAGTGCCCAATGTGCGCAGTCCTGTCGTCTCCTCTGACCAATAGAATCATTGCCATGTTCAGTTTTGCGATGGCATTTGCCACGTTTGCTAAATAAGTATCGTCCTCGCGACAACATAATTTGCTATAAAAACGTTTGTTTTGCTAAACAGAATCAAACTAATCAACCTAATTATGATTACTGCTTATAGCGGGCAGCTCAACAACAAGCCCGGCGGTGCCGATGGCGATCGACAAAGGTATGGGTGTGGCTGGGTGACGGGGGGCGTCAGCGCTGAGCACCATGGTGTGAGGTGATAGCCGTAGGCGCGGAGAGGCCCTCCAGCGGCATCCTTACCCTCCCCGCCGTAACAGCCATAGGCGACGGTGCATGTCAATGTGGTGTGAATGTTCGAAGCAGGCTTTCGCCCCACTTTATATATAAAGCAACAACCGAACAAAGTACACGACCGAACGATACAAGGTGATGAGGTAGTCCTAGTACAACACCGATCCTAGGATAACCGGTCATACAGAACGCACACGACTACGCAACCGAAAGAGAGAACATGCAGATCTGTGTATAACACCACACAACACCCCAAAACACCTAAGCTCCACGACAATGCCCTCAGGAGGGATAACGGCGCTAAGCGTCGCCACTGCCGAGTCGACCACGGACAAGGGTTTTCACCCGGAACCCTGACACGGAGAGAAGCACCATAACGACATCTTCAGGAAGAGAGCAACGCCCACGAGCGTCGCCGTCGTCAGCAACAAAGCGCAGAGCTTTCGCTCGGTAGCTCCACCGTGGCACCATGAGACTATTAGGACACACGCGACAAGGTCAGATCCTCATATCCGGATCGGGGCGACACCACTGCCACACAGAGAACACGCCCGAGCCACCCCCCCCCCCCGCTACACCTCTTGCCGCCCACACGACCAAGATGAAAGCCATCACCGTCGCCATGGTGCCCGCCGGAGAGCCAACCATGCCGGGAGACGCTATGTATATACTACTGGTACTAGTTAAATACTGCGTTGCTATGGGGCAACAAGTAAAGTATGTGTGCATTGATTATTCTATTTTATCAAATGCATAAAGCATCACATATGTTTATAGTTACTGCGACCAGTGCGTCTGCCATTCCAAGCTACTGCTTCGAAGTAATGGAAGTTTCTTTTGTACTCCCTCCGTCCGCGAATAAGTGTATATCTAGCTTTTGTTTTAAGTCAAACTTTTCAAATTTTGACCAATTTTATAGAAAATAGTTGTAACATATATGACATCAAATTGGTATATTATCAAAGTACATTTCAAAATGAATCTAGTGATACTAATTTAGTGTCATAAATGCTGCTACTTTTCCCTAGAAAGTTGATCAAAATTTTAAAACTTTGACTTAAGACAAAAGCTAGATATACACGTGGAGGGAGTATATATTAAGCGATCCAAAGACTAATGCGACCCTGAGTCGTCATTCAATACACTACGTCGGGGAATTGTTAATGCAGGTCACTAACCCTTACGCACGTCTGTATCGCACTCCCATCCCACCAACACCCAAGGAGGCAATTCCGTGTTCTTTCAAGCTCGCGCTAACCAGAGCCAGCATAAGTTTAACTGGCGCCGAAAAAAGCGCGGCGTGACGTCGCGCCCGTAAGAGAGCCCGAATTTTTGTTGTTCATTTGGTTAAAGAAAAGGAATAGGAAGTGAAGCGAAGAGGTTGATTGAGTGACATTTTTTTTCCGGCAAGTAGTTTCGTGTAGGTCGTTGAGTAGTTTCTTCCAATTGAACATGTAGTACATCATTTTCAGCAATTAATCTATTATTAGTACATTTTCTGTTCATTGTTATATGTCGAGGAGTGATATCAAAAGAAGCAAGAAACGGTTTATTTTTCGCAAACTATTAAGAGGGCTCATTCAACAGTTGATCCTGAAGATAATGTTTAAGGGATTCACACTTTGGATTACCGAGTGGCAATGATACCTTGTGTGTTGCATCTTCATCTATATTCGGCTATATTCCATGGATTCTTTGAGCAAAATTGTAGCAACTCTTTGTTTCTATTTATATTATGGATCAGCTTTACTATCTTATGTTTTGACCCACTGTTCTCTTACAAAGCCATGGAAATGAACCCCATATAGTAGGAAACATTTTTTCTGATAGACATTTAATTCTTACTTATAAGGTATCCCTGATCGAATAAATGAAAATTCAGGGTGGTAAGGCTTTTCACCAATTTTGTTATAATAAGATTATTGACTTGCCAACTTGAAAGTAAAATATAATTAAGTAGTTTATGTCAGAAGAAGATCTACAATACATTATTTTGATCGGGCCAATTGTCTAGAAATAGAATATATACATAATTAAGTTTTGCTCTGTCTTTATCCATAGAATAAGCTCACTAAGCGAGATAAATTTTGCATTGGGTAGGTAAAATATTACGCCTCCCTCGAATGTACGTAGGAAAGAAATGCATAATACAAAATGATTTTTTATTGACTCTTTAGAAATTTTAATAGGGCATCCCATTAAATGGTATTAAATTACAATTTCAATGTTGTGGTGCTGCAATTACAAAATAGTTAAAGGACAAATTAACAGAAAATTTTAGACAAAGCAAGATGACCTATCATGAACATTAAAAGAATTATTTAGGTCAAAAAAGATAGAAACGTTGTGGGAGCGAGCTTTCAGATGGCACACTCCAAACTGATAAATATGCCATGGTATTTGAGACCATTTCAGCAATATACTTATGTGTATACATTTTTAATTGAGAATTTGTACAAAAAAGAGGCTAAAAGTTGTCATATAACTTGTCATCACATTATCATTATTATATATAAATATAATGTACATTATGTTTGACACGAATGAAAAAGAAAAATAAAAGGTAATACTTACGGGTTTTAGTATTTCGGTTTATTTTCGTGTTCATGCCGGGACAGTTCATGCCCCGTAGTTGGTACTGTTCATGCCTTTGTTACTGTTCATGCCTCGTTAGGTTGGACGCTGTTCATGCCTCGTTACTGTTCAAGCCACATTGTTACTGTTTACTAACGTTGACGTTGCCATGAAATGAACAGTAGATGCCGAAAAAATGTCAAAAAAACCAGGAAAATCGGATCGCTCCCGCTTTAGTATATGTACTGATTTGGGTAGCTTGCTTAGTGTGTACGTAGTCGGAGAAAGACAGCCAAAGGCGAGAGACAACCTGAGAGAGGAGGCGTCGTCTCTTCTTCATGCCTTCATCCCGCCGGAGCAGACATGGAAGCGCCCCAGCCGGTTCCAAAGCTCCAGCGCAGAGAGCACAGCTAGAGCCGCCGGCCGGAGTGGATTTCCCCGACAGAAGCTGGCCGCCGATCGATCGAGTAAGTTCACTTTTTTTTACTTATTATTTTTTAAGATGGCTTATATGTAACTTAAATTTGAGTCTATCAAAATAACCTTTTTTTAACATAGTGCAGACGCAGACGCTTATACACTCATCCCTATGAACACACGCACGCACACCCTACTCCTACAAGCACTTTCGAGAAAGTGAGCCGACACATCATTTTGAGATTGACAAAGTCGCCACATACGTCTTCGTAGTCGACGGGAATGTTTCCTCCTATTGAACGTACATCGCCAAAAGGCCTAGAATAAATCCAAAAAAAATGCAAGCACAAGTGTCAAGTTTAGGACTTGAACCCTGATAGGCTGGGGATACCACTGTCCTCCTAGCCATACAACCACAGATTGATTCGCTTGTTAAAATAGACCTTGAGGTAAATATTGGCGTGTTGAAAACATTTCAAAATCTACAAACTCTGCGCATGACACTCCCAAAAAGAAAAAGAAATAGACCATACAGCATGACTAGCCCTTAAAGGAATATTTTTACAGAAAAATTTTCTAAGCACCACGGGTTAGCCAAGGCTTGCACACAGGTGTGCTAACTACGTTCATTGCGTGTCTAGCCAATGGGGTGACACCCTATTCTCAACAACAACAAAAAATTAGTAAGATGGATCGAGCTGTGAGCCACCACTGTGATTTCAGCTCCTCTTCTTTTGAAGGAGCGATTTCCTCTCTGGATTTGTTTGATTTGTCCCGTAAATGATTTGGATCTACACAGCTAAGTTTTTTTAGTCTAAACATACACCATTTTATTAATCATGTAACATGTCTATAGCGATACAATTTAGATCTGACGTATTAAAGAGCCATACATGACGTGCTAACACTACTAGGGAAAACCCTATAGCAGTAGCGCACGGCTTTTGCCTAGCAGTAGCGCGGCGCTACAGTTAACTTTTAGTAGTAGCGCCGGTTGGCCTCATGCTACTACTAATTCTGTTATCAGTAGCATTTGTATGGACTCCGCGCTACTGCTATTTGTCTGTATTTTTTTATACTATATTTATACACGGTTATATAAATTTTAATATAGTAGCAATTAAGAGATTGTTCTATCATCATAATCATGATGAGTTATTATATCATTGGGTGGAAGAAACGCGGATTAGATTCAAGTGGATGGATAGTCGTCCGACTAATCTAACTTTTGGTCACTCTGGATCCATCCAGTTGAATCTAATCCGTGTTTCTTCCACCCAACGATATAATAACTCATCATGATCATAATAACAACTCATCATCATCATCGTCAGTCATATAAGAATTCATGCATCATCATCATCATAATAACAACTCATCATCATCATCATCATAGTCATATAAGAACTCATCATTCTAGCACATAACTCATCATCATCATCATAATAACAACTCCTCATCATCATCATAGTCATAACCAACACTAGCTAATTGTTCTTAGCACATGATGAGTACTAGCTAGGACCTGCTTCTCTCTCTAAGGTAAAATAGCATAAAACAGGACAACCCCTGAACCTCCATTATGGAGAATAGAGATCCAGTTGTTTCCAATTTGTGGGCTGCACACCATGTTGCCTCCAAGTAGTTCCCTGCGCTCATTCATAACTTTTCTCCATCCTTTGATTGTGAGGTCTTCATCTCTTCGAGAAATCGTGTATGCACTGCGGAGAACCGTAGGCAGACTTGGCTGTAATCTAATAATGTCCATGTCACCTTTCATATGCATCAGATGAGGCACACAATCCTTTGGGAGTTTCTATTGAAGAACATCATAATAACATACTTAGCAATGTAGTTTAGCTTAAGAAAAATGTATGCAAAAGATGCACTGGTGACATAATAGAAAAAATCTTACCATGCTATCTACATGGATGTTATTGTACTTCAATACGTGGACTAGTGGCACGTATTGAGCATAATTTGAAGGAATTTCATAATTCTCCTTGAAAATCTCAACATCATTAATAAATGAGACAAGATGATTTTTCTCCGCGCAAGTTAGTTCAGAGCCATAACTGTAGTAGGTTTTGTCTACTACCTTCCGAACATTTCTTAAAGAATGAAAATAAGCTGTCAACTATTTTTAAATAAACAATATAAATTACTTAACAAATTTATTTGACAAACTCACATAGAGGTATAACTAGAAGCGTATCCACATCGACCCAAATGTCGATATTATTTTCAATATCATCTTCAGGACGAATATCGAAGGTGACATGCATATCCTCCTGAAATCCATATGCTTTGCATAGTGCTTTCCAATTTGAGCAACCAAAATGGGAGTGGTTTACTGCATTGTATAGCTTAACGGCAAAAGCGTAACCATGTTGCGTCCTCAGGTGAACTATCTTGATCTCCATATTCTCATGATCTTCGAAATCCAGCTTATCCAAGACATAAGGTCTTGCATGGCAGGGGATGCACTAGTCGAATTGTAAATGGAAATTACACGTTGAAGCAAAGAAGCACAAGTCATGCTTAATTACGAAAAAAATACTTGTCGTCGTTTCATCGAAGGTCTCGTCGAGCTTGATGGTGAAGCGCCGATCGTCTTCTAGGTGAGGCCTATCTCACATACCCCGGTCGTCGCTGCAGTAGTCGCACTCAGGGATCCTATCGTCGTCAGACATTTCCTATCTTCATAATTCAAAGATTAAAAATCGATCGACGGCAATTACCAGAAAACTCAACACACTTATCACTATTCAGCACGGGTTGACTTTCGTTCCATCGAGTCTTCCTTGATAAACTCTCATCTCACGTGGTGTATATGGTGGGCACTCCCTCTCTGATATTGCGACCGTCGGTGATGGTCGCTCCTCCTATCATTCCAAAGTGAATTACACCAAAATGTCTAGCACCTTGGAATGAAAGAGAAGCGACCCCCACGACAACAGTCGGGATTCTTCCACTCTCATATTTCGACCGTTGGTGATGGTCGCTCCTCCCTTCATTCCCGAGTGCATTACATCAAAATGTCTAGCACACGGGAACGAAGGAGAAGCGACCCCCACAACAACAGTCGGGATTCTTCCTCTCATCTCATGTGGTGTATATGGTGGGCACTCCCTCACTGATATTTCGACCATCGGTGATGGTCGCTCCTCTCTTCCTTCCCGTGCATTACCAAAAGGTCTATCACGAGAAAGAAGAGGAAGAGTGACCCCCACGACAACATTCGGGATTCTTCTCTCTCATATATGGAGCAAGGAGCCCCAACAGACTGAAAGTCAACCCGTTACATATATGGAGCAATGGCATAAAAAATGGCCTATGTTCTGCCGAAATGTCGATTAATTCCCGTTCCAGAAAATCACGGGCACTCGATATTTCCTACTTTCTAGCACAAGTCATGCCAAAATTCATGAAATTTTTTGGCATGACCTTTGCTAAAATAGGACATATCGAGCGCCTGAAATTTGCCGGAACGGAAATGAATCAACATTCCGGCAAAACATAGGCCATTCGGAGGCGTTCCCTGCAAAATGCATCCATGCATCCATTTTGTCGGCTTTTTTCAAAATGAAACAAAAGTGCAACAATTAATAATGCATCCATGCATCCATCCATCTAACCATCCATCTAGCAAACATACATCCATCTACATATATATTAAAAAAAACTAAACCTAAAACTAAACAGAGAGGAGAGGGAGGTGCTCACGGTGGGCGGGACGGGGCCGAGCTGGAGAGGGAGACGCGACACGAGAAATCCAGCATAATCCACCGAGTGAAAAATTTAGATCATCAATATAATTGGCAACAACATTTTTATATTTTATTCGATACCCAAAATATTTTCTATTTGATACCTAAAATTTCTATTCTATTACTATTTTTTTACTTAAAATTTTCTATTCTATTACCATTCATAAAAATTGTATGAGCAACACAATTCACTATTAACATTCTTGTATACAACATTTTTATATTTTATTTGATACCTAAAATACTTAAAGGTATTTGGTTCAAAAGACCTACATCGAACGAATAAAAAATTTCTATTCTATTCAAAAGACCTACATTTACTGAAAATTTTCTAATTTTCTATTCTATTCTATATTTACTAATTTTCTATTCTATTCAAAAGACCTACATTTACTGAAATTTTTCTAATTTTCTATTCTATTCTACATTTACTAATTTTCTACATTCTACTTTATTCAAAAAACATTAAAAAAACCTACATTCTACAAGAACAGAGAGAGGAGGGATGGAGGGAGGCAGGATGGAGGAGGGAGGGAGGGAAGGAGGAGGGAGGAGGGAGGAGGGATGGAGGGAGGCAGGAGGGAGGAGAGAGGAGGAGGGCGGCCGTACGAGGAGGGAGGAGGGAGGAGGGATGGAGGGAGGCAGGAGGGAGAGGGAGGGAGGAGGGCGGCGGCTTACCGAGGGAGGGAGGAGGGCAGCGGCTTACCGAGGACAGCGACAGCAATGCGGCGGCGATGGCGGGAGGAGGAAGAGGCAGAGGGAGTGAGTAAGGGAGAGTGAGGAAGTGGACGGGCGCGGGAGCGATAAGGTTGACTTAGCAGCAGCGCGGGTCCAAGCCCTGTGCTACTGCTATGTGCCATTGCAGTAGCGTGGTGCCATGGACGCGCGCTGCTGCTAAGCGGGGCCCACCAGGTGGCACAGTGCAGCAGTAGTTGCAGCGGGGGGTCTTTAACACGCGCTACTGCTACCGGTTTAGCAGTAGCGCGTGTACAGTGGGCCGCGCTGCTACTATAGGTAGCCTGGTGGGTATTGTGGGGGACAACTTAGCAGCAGCGCCGTTTGGCATCCCGCACTACTGCTACAGGCCTACCTGTAGCGCGCTTTACCTACCACCACTGCTGTAAATTAGCAGTAGCGCGTGCCTCCTACCCGCGCTGCTGTTAAACCTCTACCTATAAGATTTTCCCTAGTAGTGTAAAGAAAGGTCTAGAGCGTGTTTAGCAAGGCTGCGTGCCTCAATATTGGTATATCTTCATTCAAAGATGAAGGAACAGCGAGCAATCTGTCTCGACGTGTTGTTGATTTCCTTTATGATGCCTGCATATAGACCACTGGTACCTTTGGGAATATCATTGATCATCCCTTGGCAGTCTGAAGGAATAACGACATTCGTAAATGACAGGTCAAGGGCTAGAGCCAGTCGTCCTGCTAAGTGCCTTCGGCCTTTTTTCATTGACCAGTCCATTCTTCGTGGTCAGCGCAATATTTTTAGGCCGCTGGTTCGGGGGTATGTACCCCTGAGAGCAAGTACAATAATGGGCTTATACCCCACTTACATGGCACTTTTGCTTATGTGAAGGAGAGAGACATGGAAAAATGGTTGGAGTGGGTTATCATGCAAGAGCCTAGCTATATGCGTACTCCTAGACAAATGCAATAAATATGAAGAAAAAGATAGAGAGAAGATGAAAAAAAGTAGTACTCTTATAGCCAACCTTATAGCTAACCTTATTGTATGAATGACTATAAGTGATAACTATATATGACATGGCAACACCATATAGCTAGCAGTTGGCTATACTAATAACCATGCTCTGAGTGCTCCAATTCTACACATTACACATTTAATAGCGCAAAAAACTATCTCTCATCTTTTTTTAAGGGTCTATGTCTCATCTCTTTTTTCTTTCTGAGAAGGATCTATGTCTCATCTCTTGCGAGACGGATTTAGCTCATGTGGGCGATCCCATTTTGGCTGTAGCCCAGTAGCAAACTTGTAGAGGTAGTCATCCAGTGAACCTACCTTATGGTCTTAGGATGTTTCTGCTCAGTTTTCTATTTTTATTTACTGTGTTTTTCTGTTCTAGTTTTTCTTGGTTTTCTTTCTGGTTTTTATTTTTTATTTCCATGGTTTTATGTTTTAAAAATTAATAAAGTTTTATAATTCAATCGGTTTTAGTGTACCAACTTTACGAGCACAAATTTTAACATTTTCACTTTTTTAAAATGTGTCAAAATTTCTTTTAAAAGGTAATATTTGATGAATGATTTTTATGCATCATGATTTCTTTAATTACATTTCTAAAAACAGGATGATCATTTACAATTACATGACGGAGTCTTTATAAAACACGATGAACTTTTTTGGGATAATTAATTTTATGCCCCTAGTTGGGTCCTACTCGTGTGTTTTACCCCTAATTTCAGAAACTCACCTGTTCAGTCCAAGCCACTTTGCAATTCTTATGCTTTTGCCATTTGACCCTTTGACCGTCACTTTGAAAAATTCATAACAAATCCATACTAACTCAGAAAAATTCAAATAAGATATCAAAATGTTCAGAAAAACATCACATATATGTGCATGTCATTTTCATTTTTGACAAAAGTGTTGGAAAGTTCCCATCACTGTTTTAGCTCATATGATCTTAGCATGAAAAGTAAAATATAAAAAAATTCAAAAAAATCTAATTTTTTTTTGTGGCAAACATTGACCAATTTTTTGAGTGCTTGCCAAGTTTCATTAGGGAATGACATTTGTGGAAGTCATGGCAAAAAAAATAAATCAATGCTCCAAAATTTCTTTTTTTGCCACGACTTCCACGAATGTCATTCCATTATGAAACATGGCAAGCACTCAAAACATTGGTCAATGTTTGCCACCAAAAAAATTTAGATTTTTTTGAATTTTTCTAGATTTTACTGTTCATGCTAAGATCATATGAGCTAAAACTGAGATGGGGACTTTCCAACACTTTTGTCAAGAATGAAAATGACATGCACATATAGGTGATATTTTTTTGAACATTTTGATATCTTATTTGAATTTTTTTTGAGTTGGTATGAATTTGTTATGAATTTTTTAAAGTGGCGGTCAAAGGGTCAAAGGGCAAAAGCATAAGAATTGCAAAGTGGCTTGGACTGAACAGGTGAGTTTCTGAAATTAGGGGTAAAACACACGAGTGGGACACAACTAGGGGCATAAAACTAATTATCCCAACTTTTTTAATACACGAGAAACATTTTTTAAATAATTATATTTTTAATACACGGTACACATTTTTTGAATATCCTATGAACATCTTTTTGATAACCAATGAAAATATTTCAACACCCAAGGAATGTTTTTGATACACAATGAACCTTATTTAAAGATACAATGAACACATTTAAACACCCAATGAACATTAATTTTCCGAAATACATGATAAACATTTTTCAAATACACTATGGGAAACAAGTCACACAATTAAGCAAAAACAAAAGACAAACATAAGAAACAAAAAATAAAAAGAAAACGAAAATGAAAATGAAAAAGCAAAAAAGAAAAAAAATAGAAACAAAAAACAAAAAATAAAATGAAAAGGACAAAAAATAGGATCCTAAACCTGTCGACTACGCAACACAGCATGTGCTATAGCACTAGAAAAAAAGAACATACTTTCAGCGGGCGCGACTATGTCTCGCTGCTGCTGCTGCTGCTGCTACTACTACTACTATAACAGGCTGGAATTGGGTTTCCCCCTAAAACCAGCTAAAAAACTCGGCAAATAAAGAAATTCAAAAAAATGTTTCAAAATATTAAATATTCTTGCAAAAATGTTCCTAAATTTAGGAAGTGCCCCAGTTTTTAAAAACTATTCATAAATAAAAATATGTTCACAATACTTATTTTTTAATGAATTTCAAAAATATTCATGAACTTAAAAAAGATTGAAACATTAAAAAATGTTCACCCATTTAAATGTTTTTGAATTACTAAAAGGTTATAGAATATGAAACATATTCTCAAGTTATAAAAGGTCATAGATGACAAAAATGTTTGCAAATTTCAACAATTGTGCCCCAATTTCAAAAAATTCCACACAATTTTAAAACATTTGGATTTTTAAAAGAGTAAAATACACTGGCAGTCCTAAAAGTATTCAAAGTGTGTCAAGTAGGTCCTAAAAGTTTGAAAATGCTCATTTAGGTCCTATATGTTTGTAAGTCATTCATAGCGGATCCTTTCGGTGTCTGACCAAGCCGCATGTGGTGTCCCCTCTTGCGATGTTCAGCTCGATGTAGGCAGATCCACTCTTGAGCGGAAAAGCAAACTTACTACCTCTTATCGATCCACCGGCAATAGAAAGCTAGCCTCTAGGCATCCGATCCGCTCCTCATCAATTCAGAAATGACTGGCAACAGACGCAATAATATGCACGTATAAAACATCCGTTGATAGAATTTATTTATCGATCTTCGTAGCTGGAAACACAATGCATATGTCGCTTCTTTCAGTTGCAGCCAGGGAACACTGGCAAGTACACCATCCTGACAAACACGTACGCCTTATGCATGGCGAGGAGCTGCAAAGTGTGAGGAGGAGAAAAGAAGACGGGCCACAAGTGAGAAGGACAAGCCTACCAGGGGGTCTTGGCAAAATATTGCCTATGTGGCGTGAGTCAACAAGCCACGTGGACTGGTCAGCCGCATATAGGACCAGCAGTGAACCACTTACATACATATAGGACCTAGATGTGTGTTTTCAAACTTTTAGGACCTACTTGGCACACCTCGAATACTTTTAGGACCGCCAATGTATTTTACTCTTTTTAAAATATCAATAATTGAAAGTAGGGAAATGGAAAAAAAAGAAAAGAGAAAATGAAAAGAATAAAGCATAAAAACTAAAAAGAATTGGTAAAACCAAGAAACTGACAAAGAAGGTTATAGGACCTTCCAGAAACCGGTGGTAATAGGAGCCTGGACCCCACTGGGCTGGCCCATATAGCTGCTCTGGTGCATCAGGGTTGTGCGGTTGCTTCACACGCCCCGCCCTACATGTTAAATAGGATTGGCCATCATACCCTGTTGGCCCATGGTCAATTGGACCAAGGAGATGACAACCAAGCCTCAAATTGATTTTATGCTCGAATGTTTGGATGGGGTCCACTTTAAAACAAAGTTTGGACACAGGCACTACATATGCAAGTTGCACCTAATATATTTTGTAAATAAAGATAGGAGAACAGACAATACAACTGCCCATCAATTTTGAACATAAATATAGGACCTAGTTGACACATGTAAATTCTTTCAATAGTCATTATATCATGCATTATGTTTTAATCATATGTACAGATCACTCCATGAAATATGTACGGGCGCAGCAGCATGCGCCATCTTAATATTGTATGTTAGTGATACCTTGGGCAATTCCCAATTCCTCCAATAGAGGTAGGTATCAGTCCGGTATTAGAGAATCTCTAGCCCTTCCTCCAAAGTCTCTTCACTCCTAAAAAAACTTGTTTGTAGAACCAATCCCCATATATCCCTTCAAAAGCTCAATCATTACAAAATGTCAGAATTGTTGGAAATATGCCCTAGAGGAAATAATAAAATGGTTATTATCATATTTCCCATTCATGACAAATGTTTATTATTCATGCTAGAATTGTATTGACTGGAAACTTAAATACATGTGTGAATACATAAACTATACCGTGTCCCTAGTAAGCCTCTACTAGACTAACTCGTTGATCAAAGATGCTTATGGTTTCCTGACAACAAACATGAGTTGTCATTTGATAACGGGATCACATCATTAGGATAATGATGTGATGGACAGACCCAGCTGTGAGCTTAGCATCAGATCGTTTAGTTATTTGCTACAACTTTCTTCATGTCAAGTATCAGTTCCTTAGACCATGAGATCATGTCACTCCCGGATACCAGAGGAATACTTTGTGAGCTATCAAACGTCACTTCATAACTAGGTGATCATAAAGGTGCTCTACAGGTATCTCTGAAGGTGTCTGTGGAGTTGCATGGATCGAGACTGGGATTTGTCACTCCGTGTGACGGAGAGATATCTCTGGGCCCTCTCGGTAATACAACATCACAAGAAGCTTCATGTGGCTAATGAGTTTAGTCACGGGATCTTGTATTACGGAACGAGTAAAGAGACCCGCTGGTAACGAGATTGAACTAGGTATGGAGATACCGACGATCGAATCTCGGGCAAGTAACATATCACCGGACAAAGGGAATTGCATACGGGATTGACTGAATCCTCGACATCGTGGTTCAACCGATAAAGATCTTCGTTGAATATGTAGGAACCAATATGGGCATCCAGGTCCCGGTATTGGTTATTGACCGGAGAGGTGTCTCGGTCATGTCTACATGATTCTCGAACCCGTATGGTCGCAAGCTTAACGTTCGGTAGCACTAGGGTAATGTTGAGATATTAATAGTGGAAAGTACGAAGGTTGTTCGGAGTCCTAGATGGGATCCGGGATATCAGGAGGAGCTCCAGAATGGTCCGGAGGTAAAGATTTATATATGGGAAGTCATATGTTGGGTTACGGAAAAATTTGGTTTTTTGTGTATTGTACCGGGAAGGTTCTAGAAGGTTCCCGGGGTTCCACCGTGGGCCCAACGACCCGGGAAGGGCCACATGTACCGAGGGGTGGGGCTACAGCCCACATAGTCTGGCCGCACCCTTCCCCAAGGCACAAATCGTTTAAATCTAGAGATAAGGTCTTATCTCTAAATTTAAAGGGTTGGATCTAGAGATAAGATGTTATCTCCAAGTTTAAAGGCATTTCTCCTTTGTGGCCGGCCCTAGGAAGGTTTTGGATGCCCTCCCCTGCCCCCTAGCCTATATAAAGAAGGGGGAGGCGCATGGGGCAGCCACCCCTTCACCCTTGCCCATTGCCTCTCCCAACTTCTCCCACGTTTCTCCGGTACGCGCTTGGCGAAGCCCTGCCGGAATTCCGCTACCACCACCACCACCTCGCCATTGGGCTGGTCCCGATCTCATCTACCTCCTCTCCCTCGCTTGCTGGATCAAGAAGGAGAGGACGCCATCGATCTGAACATATGCTAAACTCGGAGGTGCCGTCCGTTCGGCGCTAGATCGGTTGGATCATGATTGGATCGTGAAGAGTACGACTACATCAACCGTGTTTTATATGCTTCCGCTTTTGGTCTACAAGGGTATGTAGACACACTCCCCTCTCATTGCTATGAATCTCCTAGATTAGATCTTGGGTGTTCGTAGGAAACTTTTTGATTTTCATGCTTCATTCCCCATCAGTGGCATCATGAGCTAGGTCTATGCGTAGATGATATGCACGAGTAGAACACAAAAATGTTGTGGGCGTTGATGTTCAGATTGCTTACCTCCCTTGTCTTATTTGGATTCGGCGGTATTGTGGGATGAAGTGGCTCAGACCAACCTTACTTGTCCTCGCACAAGAGACCGGTTCCACTGACTGGCATGCAACTTGTATTGCATAAAAGTGGATTTGTGGGTGTCTGTCTCTCCCACTTTAGTTGAATCTGATTTGACAAAGGCGGTCCTTGTAGAAGGTTAAAAGGCAACTTGTATATCACCATTGTGGTTTTGCGCAGATAAGAACGGTTCTTATAGTTTGCCATAGCAGCCACGTAAAAATTGCAACAACAATGTAAAGGACGTCTAACTTGTTTTTCCAGGGCATGTTGTGATGTGGTATGGCCAAAATGTGATGTGATATATATTGATGTATGAGATGATCATGTTTTGTAATAGGTTCACGACTTGCATGTCGATGAGCGGCAACCGGCAGGAGCCATAGGGTTGTCTTTAATTTATTGTATGACCTGCGTGTCAACTATTAACCGCCATGTAATTGCTTTACTTTATCGCTATGCATTAGCAATAGTCGTAGAAGCAATAGTTGGCGGAGACAACCACATGACAGCACGATGATGGAGATCATGGTGTCATGCCGGTGACGATGGAGATCATGCCGGTGCTTTGGAGATGGATCAAAAGCAGAAAGATGATGATGGCCATATCATGTCACATATTGATTGCATGTGATGTTTATCTTTTTATGCATCTTATTTTGCTTAGGATGATGGTAGCATTATAAGATGATCCCTTCACTTAATATCAAGATAAAAGTGTTCTCCCTAAGTATGCACCGTTGCGAAAGTTCATCATTTCGAAGCACCTCGTGATGATCAGGTGTGATAGACTCTTCGTTCACATACAATGGGTGTAAGCCAGTTTTACACATGCAGAATACTTGGGTTAAACTTGACGAGCCTAGCATGTACAGACATGGCCTCGGAACACAGAGGACCGAAAGGTCGAACATGAGTCATATAGTGGATATGATCAACATGGAGATGTTCACCATTGATGACCACCCCATCTCACGTAATGATCGGACATGGGTTGGTTCATTTGGATCATGTAACACTTAGACAACTTGAGGGGTGTTGATTTAAGTGGGAGTTCACTAAGTAATTTGATTAACTAAACCAATTATCATGAACATAGTCTAAATGTCTTTGCAAAATTTATGTTGTAGATCAATGACTCGCGTTGTAGGTCCCCTGAATTTTAATGCGTTTCTAGAGAAAGAAAAGTTGAAAGATGATGGAAGCAACTATGCAGAAGAGCAGAGACTTGCGGCGGCAGAAAAAGTGTTTCGGGGCTCCCTCTGGTACATTGGGAATATTTGTGAATTTATAGAGGCGGAATTAGGTCAAGAGGTGCCACGAGGGGCCCACAAGCCTGGGGAGCGCCTCCCTGGGGCGCGCCTCCCGAGCTTGTCGCTCCCTCGTGGCTCTTCAGGTCTTCTCCCGAGCCTTCTAGAGTCTCTTCTGGTCCAGAAAAAATTAATTCAAATTTTTTTCTTCGTTGGGACTCCGTTTGATATTGATTTTCTGAAGAGCCAAAAACAAGCAGAAAACAGCAACTGGCACTGGGCACTAGGTTAATAGGTTAGTCCCAAAAAATGATATATAATGGCATATAATTGCATATAAAACATCCAAGATTGATACTATAATAGTATGGAACAATAAAAAATTATAGATACGTTGGAGACGTATCAAGCATCCCCAAGCTTAATTCCCGCTCGTCCTCGAGTAGGTAAATGATAAAAACAGAATTTTTTATGTGGAATGCTACCTAACATGTTCATCATGTATTATTCTTTCAAGGTATGAATATTGAGATCCGAATGATTCAAAGCAATAGTCTATAATTTGATATAAAGACATCAATACTCAGGCATATTAACAAACAATCATGTCTTTCAAAATAAAAATGCTAAAGAACGTTATCTCTACAAAATCATATAGTCATGTCATGCTCCATCTTCTTAACATAAAGTATTTATCATGCACAACCCCGGAGACAATCAAGCAATTGGTTCATACTTTTTAACGTGCTTCAGCTTTTTCAACCTCCACGCAATACATGAGCGTAAGCCATGGACATAGCACTATGGGTGGAATAGAATGTGGTGATAGAGATTAATAAGGGGAAGTCAAAAAAAGAAGATAGTCTCCCAACGACGCGGCTAATCAACGGGCTATGGAGATGCCCATCAATTGATGTCAATGAGAGGAGTAGGGATTGCCATGCAACGGATGCACTAGGAGCTATAAATGTATGAAAGCTCAAAATAAAAACTAAGTGGGTGTGCATCCAACTTGCTTGTTCATGAAGACCTCAGGCATTTGAGGAAGCCCATCATCGGAATATACAAGCCAAGTTCTATAATGAAAAATTCCCACTAGTATATGAAAGTGACAACATAGGAGACTCTCTATATGAAAAACATGGTGCTACTTTGAAGCACAAGTGTGGAAAAGGATAGTAACATTGCCCCTTCTCTATTTTTCTCTCATTTTGTTTGGTGGGCTCTTTTTGGCCTCTCTTTTTTTATTTTTCTTTTTATTTCCTCACTAGGACAATGCTCTAATAATGATGATCATCACACTTCTATTTACTTACAACTCAAAATTACAACTTGATACTAGAACAAATATGACTCTATATGAATGCCTCTGGCAGTGTACCAGGATGTGCAATGATGCTAGCGTAACATGTATGAAAATGATGAACGGTGGCTGAGCCACAAATACTATGCCAGCTATATGATCATGCAAAGCAATATGACAATGATGATGTGTGCCATATAAACAGAACGGTGGAAGTTGCATGGCAATATATCTCGGAATGGCTATGGAAATGCCATAATAGGTAGGTATGGTGTCTGTTTTGAGGAAGATATAAGGAGGCTTATGTGTGATAGAGCGTATCATATCACGGGGTTTGGATGCACCGACGAAGTTTGCACCGACTCTCGATGTGAGAAAGGACAATGCATGGTACCGAAGAGGCTAGCAAATTGTGGAAAGGTGAGAGTGCGTATAATCCATGGACTCACATTAGTCATAAAGAACCCACATACTTATTGCTAAAGTTTATTAGCCCTCGAAGCAAAGTACTACTACGCATGCCCCTAGGGGGGAGGTTGGTAGGAGTTAACCATCGCGTGCCCCCGACCGCCACGCAAAGGAAGACAATCAAGAATAAATCATGCTCCAACTTCTTAGCATAACGACAGACCATACGTGCATGCTTCGGGAATCACAAACCTTAACACCAATATTCTTACTAAACCACAATTATCCACTAGTACCTCCCACACATTACCATCTTAATATCGCAAAACTATTGCAAGGAATCAAACTTATCATATTCAGTGATCTACATGAAAGTTTTTATTATATCCTTCTTCAATACCAATCATATTAGGACCAATTTCATAACCCGTGCATATTACCATTACTATTTATTAGACTCTCAAAAAGATATAAGTGAAGCATGAGAGTGCAACTATTTCTTTAAAATATAACCACCGTCGTGCTCTAAAACATATAAGTGAAGCACTAGAGCAACTGCCTAGCTCAAAAGATATAAGTGAAGCACATAGAGCATTCTAACAAATCATGAATAATGCGTGTCCCTCTCAAAAAGGTGTGTTCGATAAAGATGATTGTGGCAAAGTAAAATGCAAACAAAGCAAAGACCACTATAATACACTACGCTCTAAGCAAAACACATATCATGTGATGAATAATAATATAGCTCCAAGTAAGTTACCGATGGTTTGTAAATGAAAGAGGGGATGCCATCCGAGGCATCCCCATGCTTAGACGCTTGGGTCTTCCTTGAATTTTACCTTGGAGTTCCTTGGGCATCCCCAAGCTTAGGATCTTGCCACTCCTTATTCCTTCATCCATCGCGATCTCATCCAAAACTTGAAAACTTCAGCACACAAAACTCAACAGAAATCTCGTGAGATCCCTTAGTATAATAAGCAAATCATAAACTTTAGGTACTGTTATGAACCCATTCATATTTTATTATTGTATAATACCTACTGTATTTTAACTTCACCATGACTTATACCCCCCGATATAATCCATAGATTCATCAAAACATGCAAACTATGCAACGAAAATAGAATCTGTCTAAAACAGAACAGTCTATAATGATCTGAAGAAACATCATAATTCTATAACTCCAAAAATTCTGAAAAATTAGGACAACGTAGAAAATTTGTATACCAATACTTTTTAAAAATTTCAAGAATTTATCACGCTCCAGCGAATTATAGAAATTCAAACACTGGGCGGAAAAGTTTCTGTTTTCAAAAAGCATCAATCATACTATCATCCAAATCATCCCAATGGCTTTACTTGGCACAAACACTAATTAAAAGATAAAAACACAACCATAACAGTAGCTATAATTGTGTGAACACATAAAACAGAAAATAGAAGGGTTGGGTTGTCTCCCAACAAGCTCTTCCTTTATAGCCATTAAGATAGGCTTTGAGATTTCAATGATGCTCACGTAAAAGATAAGAATTGAAGCACAAAGAGAGCATCATGTAACATGTGACAAACACATTTAAGTCTAACATACTTCCTATGCATAGGCATTTTATAGGAAAACAAATTATTAAGACAAGCAATATCTAGCATATGCAAATAGGAAGAATGAAGCATTAATAATTTCAGCACAAAGAGAGGTAATTTAGTGACATGAAAGTTTCTACAACCATATTCTCCTCTCTCATAATAATTACATGTAGGATCATATTCAAATTCAACAATATAGCTATAACATAAAATATTCTCTCTATGATCCACATGCATAATAGTTTTACAAGCTTCCAAGATAGTGGGATTAACATCAACTAACGTCATGACCTTCCCAAACCCATTTTTATCACAAATTTCATAAGATTGAACACTCTCCAAATATGTGGGATTCCTTTTACCTAAAGTTGACACTCTTCCAAACCCACTTTTAATAGTATTGCAAATATCATTATCAATAATAGATTCATCATGAAGCTCAAATGAATTTTCAAGATCAAAAGAAGCATCATAATTATCACCCCAATCATCATCATTAGCACAATTGATATTCATAAAATTTATACTAATAACATTGCAATCATGCTTTTCGTTCAATAAATATATCCCAATAGCATTTTCTTTAATCACTTCTTCATCATTGGCTATTGATTTACAATAAGCAGCAAGTTTGAAAAGATTGGCAAGTGGATGATGATCCATATTTATCTTAATTTTGTGTTTTATTTCTGTTTTATGAGTATCAAAGATACGGATAGCATGACTAGGCAAATAAAAAGTAGAACAAGTAAATGATAGTTTGAGTGAAGGTACTTGATAGGTTTGGGTGATGTCTCCCCGGCAACGGCGCCAGAAATTCTTCCTGCTACTTGTGAGTTGCGTTGGGATTTCCTCAAAGAGGAGAGGATGATGCAGTACAGTAGAGATAAGTATTTCCCTTAGTTAAGAACCAATGTTATCAATCCAGTAGGAGAACCACACAGAACCTCGTTAGCAGCACCTACACACACACAAGCAAATACTTGCACCCAACGCGAACAAGAGGGTTGTCAATCCCCTTGGCGGTTACTTGCAAAAATTATTTCTGATAGTGATAGATAGATAAGTAAATTGCAAAACAAAATAAAGGAAATAAAATTGCAGCAAGGTATTTTTGGATTTTATATATGATAGATAAATGACCCGGGGGCCATAGTTTTCACTAGAGGCTTCTCTCTCGAACACATAGCATACGGTGGGTGAACAAATTACTGTTGGGCAATTGATAGAAAAGCGCATAGTTATGATGGATTCATGGCAATGATCATGTATATAGGCATCACGTCCGAGACAAGTAGACCGACTCCTGCCTACATCTACTACTATTACTCCACCCATCGACCGCTATCCAGCATGCATCTAGGGTATTAAGTATAAAACAGAGTAACGCCTTAAGCAAGATGACATGATGTAGACAAAGTAAACTCAAGCAATATGAATAAACCCCATCGTTTTATCCTTAATGGCAACAATACAAATACGTGTCTTGTCCCCTACTTTGTCACTGGGATAGAGCACCGCAAGATTGAGTCCATTACAATGCACCTCTCCCATTGCAAGATAAATCAATCTAGTTGGCCAAACCAAACGGATAGATCAGAGAGAAATACAAAGCTATAACAATCATGCATAAAAGAGTTTAGAGAAGACTCAAATATTTCTCATGAATAATCTGATCATAAACCCACAATTCATTGGATCCCAACAAACACACCGTAAAAGAAGATTACATCGGATAGAACAACAAGAAGATCGAGGAGAATATGGTATTGAAGATCAAAGAGAGAGAAGAAGCCATCTAGCTACTAGCTATGGACCCGTAGGTCTGTGGTAAACTACTCACGCATCATCGGAAGGGCAGCAAGGTTGATGAAGAAGCCCTTCGTGATCGATTCCCCCTCTGACAGATCATCGGAAAAGGCCTCCAGATGGGATCGCAGAAGAACAGAGACTTGCGGCGGCGGAAAAAGTGTTTTGGGGCTCCCTCTGGTATATTGGGAATATTTGTGAATTTATAGAGGC
The DNA here is from genome assembly GCA_039707655.1 of Elymus sibiricus. Taxonomy (NCBI): domain Eukaryota; kingdom Viridiplantae; phylum Streptophyta; class Magnoliopsida; order Poales; family Poaceae; genus Elymus; species Elymus sibiricus. The sequence continues at coordinate 480,511,378 of CM077672.1, read as the reverse complement.
GGAATTAGGTCAAGAGGTGCCAGGAGGGTCCCACAAGCCTGGGGGGCGCCCCCCCCGGGGCGCGCCTCCCGAGCTTGTCGCTTCCTCGTGGCTCTTCAGGTCTTCTCCCCAGCCTTCTAGGGTCTCTTCTGGTCCAGAACAAATTAATCCAAAGTATTTTCTTCGTTTGGACTCCGTTTGATATTGATTTTCTGAAAAGCCAAAAACAAGCAGAAAACAGCAACTGGCACTGGGCACTAGGTTAATAGGTTAGTCCCAAAAAATGATATATAATGGGATATAATTGCATATAAAACATCCAAGATTAATACTATAATAGCATGGAACAATCAAAAATTATAGATACGTTGGAGACGTATCATGGAGAGGGCAAGTCACTTGTTGGAAACAATACATACCGATGTATGCGGTCCGATGAGTGTTGAAGCACGCGGTGGATATCATTATTTTCTTACCTTCACTGATGATTTGAGTAGATATCGGTATATTTACTTAATGAAACACAAGTCTGAAACATTTGAAAAGTTCAAGGAGTTTCAGAGTGAAGTAGAGAATCATCGTAATAAGAAAATAAAATTTCTACAATCTGATCATGGAGGAGAATATTTGAGTTACGAGTTTGGCGCACATTTAAGACAATGTGGAATTGTTTCACAACTAACGCCGCCTGGAACACCACAGCGTAATGGTGTGTCCGAACGTCATAATCGTACTTTATTGGATATGGTGCGTTCTATGATGCCTCTTAGCGATTTGCCACTATTGTTTTGGGGTTATGCATTAGAGACAGCCGCATTCACTTTAAATAAGGCACCGTCTAAATCCGTTGAGACGACACCGTATGAATTATGATTTGGCAAGAAACCTAAGTTGTCATTTCTTAAAGTTTGGGGATGTGACGCTTATGTCAAGAGGCTTCAGCCTGATAAGCTCGAACCCAAAGCAGAAAAGTGTGTCTTCATAGGATACCCTAAAGAGACCATTGGGTATACCTTCTATCACAGATCCAAGGGCAAGATCTTTGTTGCCAAGAATGGGTCCTTTCTAGAGAAGGAGTTTCTCTCGAAAGAAGTGAGTGGGAGGAAAGTAGAACTTGATGAGGTAATCGTACCTTCTCTCGAACTGGAGAGTAGCACATCACAGAAGGTAGTTCCTGTGATGCCTACACCAACCGGAGAGGGAAGCTAATGATTGTGATGATGAAACTTCGGATCAAGTTACTACTGAGCATCGTAGGTCGACCATGACACATTCCGCACCAGAGTGGCACGGTAATCCTGTCCTGGAAGTCATGTTGTTAGACAACGGCGAACCTATGAACTATGAAGAAGCGATGATGAGCCCGGATTCCGACAAATGGCTTGAGGCCATGAAATCCGAGATAGGATCCATGTATGAGAACCAAGTATGGACTTTGGTAGATTTACCCGATGACCGGCAGGCCATTGAGAACAAATGGATCTTTATGAAGAAGACAAACGCTGATGGTAATGTCACCGCCTATAAAGCTCGACTTGTCGCAAAGGGTTTTCAACAAGTTCAAGGAGTTGACTACGATGAGACCTTCTCACCCGTAGCGATGCTGACGTCTGTTAGGATTATGTTAGCAATTGCTGCATTTTACGATGATGAAATCTGGCAGATGGATGTGAAAACCGCGTTCCTTAATGGTTTCCTTAAGGAAGAGTTGTATATGATGAAACCGGAAGGTTTTATTGATCCTAAGGATGCTAATAAGGTGCAAGCTCCAGCGATCCATCTATGGACTAGTGCAAGCATCTCGGAGTTGGAATACACGCTTTGATGAGGTGATCAAAACTTTTGGTTTTATACAAACTTATGGTGAAGTTTGTATTTACAAGAAAGGGAGTGGGAGCTCTGTAGCATTTCTATTATTATATGTGGATGACATATTATTGGTTGGAAATGATATAGAATTTCTGGAAAGCATAAAAGGTTATTTGAACAAGAGTTTTTCAATGAAAGACCTAGGTGAAGCTGCTTACATATTGGGCATCAAGATCTATAGAGATAGATCAAGACGCCTAATAGGACTTTCACAAAGCACATACCTTGACAAGATTTTGAAAAATTCAAAATGGACCAGTCGAAGAAGGGGTTCTTGCCTGTGTTGCAAGGTGTGAAGTTGAGTAAGACTCAAAGCCCGACCACGGCAGAAGAAAGAGAAAGGATGAAAGTCGTCCCCTATGCCTCGGCCATAGGCTCTATAATGTATGCCATGCTGTGTACCAGACCTGATGTGTGCCTTACCATGAGTCTGGCTGGGAGGTACCAAAGTGATCCAGGAGTAGATCACTGGACAGCGGTCAAAAATATCCTCAAGTACCTAAAGAGGACTAAGGACATGTTTCTCATTTATGGAGGTGATGAAGAGCTCGTCGTAAAGGGTTACGTCGATGCTACCTTCGACACAGATCCGGATGACTCTAAGTCTCAAACCGGATACGTATTTATTTTGAATGAAGGAGCGGTCAGTTGGTGCAATTCCAAGCAAAGCGTCGTAGCGGGATCAACATGTGAAGCGGAATATATAGCTGCTTCGGAAGCAGCACAAGACGAAGTCTGGATGAAGGAGTTCATATCCGATCTGGGAGTTGTGCCTAGTGCATCGAATCCAATGACTATCTTTTGTGCCAACACTGGTGCAATTGCCATTGCCAAGGAACCCAGGTTTCACCAGAAGACCAAGCACATCAAGCGCCGCTTCAACTCCATTCGTAATTACATTAAGGATGGAGACATAAAAATTTGCAAAGTACACACTGATCTGAATGTGGCAGACCCGTTGACTAAACCTCTTCCACCAGCAAAACATGATCAGCACCAGGACTCCATGGGTGTTAGATTCATAACTATGTAAACTAGATTATTGACTCTAGTGCAAGTGGGAGACTGTTGGAAATATGCCCTAGAGGCAATAATAAAATGGTTATTTTCATATTTCCCGTTCATGATAAATGTTTATTATTCATGCTAGAATTGTATTGATCGGAAACTTAAATACATGTGTGAATACATAAACTATACCGTGTCCCTAGTAAGCCTATACTAGACTAGCTCGTTGATCAAAGATGGTTATGGTTTCCTGACCATAGACATGACTTGTCATTTGATAATGGGATCACATCATTAGGAGAATGATGTGATGGACAGACCCACCCGTGAGCTTAGCATCAGATCGTTTAGTTATTTGCTACAACTTTCTTCATGTCAAGTATCAGTTCCTTAGACCATGAGATCATGTCACTCCCGGATACCCGAGGAATACTTTGTGCGCTATCAAACGTCACTTCGTAACTATGTGATCATAAACGTGCTCTACAGGTATCTCCGAAGGTGTCTGTGGAGTTGCATGGATCGAGACTGGGATTTGTCACTCCGTGTGACGGGGAGATATCTCTGGGCCCTCTCGGTAATACAACATCACAAGAAGCTTCATGTGGCTAATGAGTTTAGTCATGGGATCTTGCATTACGGAATGAGTAAAGAGACTTGCTGGTAACGAGATTGAACTAGGTATGGAGATACTGACGATCGAATCTCGGGCAAGTAACATATCGCCGGAGAAAGGGAATTGCATACGGGACTGACTGAATCCTCGACATCGTGGTTCAACCGATAAAGATTTTCGTTGAATATGTAGGAACCAATATGGGCATCTAGGTCCCGCTATTGGTTATTGACAGGAGAGGTGTCTCGGTCGTGTCTACATGATTCTCGAACCCGTAGGGTCGTACGCTTAACGTTCGGTAGCGCTAGGGTAATGTTGAGATATTAATAGTGGAAAGTACGAGGTTGTTTAGAGTCCCGGATGGGATCCGGGATATCACGAGGAGCTCCGGAATGGTCCGGAGGTAAAGATTTATATATGCGAAGTCATATTTTGGGTTCCGGAAAAAGTTTGGTTTTTTTGGTATTGTACCGGGAAGGTTCTAGAAGGTTCCGGGGGTTCCACCGTGAGGCCCAACGACCCGGGAAGGGCTCACCTGGACTGAGGGGTGGGGTTTCAGCCCACATGGTCTGGCCGCACTCTTCCCCAAGGCACAGATCGTTTAAATCTAGAGATAAGGTCTTATCTCTAAATCTGAAGGGATTTCTCCTTTGTGGCCGGCCCTAGGAGGGTTTGGACGCCCTTCCCTGCCCCCTAGACTATATAAAGAAGGGGGAGGCGCATGGGGGCAGCCACCCCTTCACCCTTGCCCATTGCCTCTCCCAACTCCTCCCACATTTCTCCGGTACGCGCTTGGCGAAGCCCTGCCGGAATTCCGCTGCCACCACCACCACCTCGCCGTTGGGCTGGTCCCGATCTCTCACCTCCACCACTACCCTTCCCATGTCATTGAAACTCTAATGGTTGCTAAGGGCTTGATAGAAGGTATGCTAAGTGGCTTGATAGAAAAAGTATGGGAGGTACCCCTCCACTCATATGCCTCACATTAATAGTTCAATATCAAAATAATGACCTCACAATGCAAATTGAACAAATTTGTTGTCCACATAATCATTGTTCAGGAAATCGGTAACTGGTAGCTACTCGGCCTCTTGGGAGTAGCGATTATTTGGTGAATCGGCCTATTAACTGGATTAATCGGTCGACCATTAATCGGTAGATTAAATAGGAACTTGCCAACATATATCTTGTTTTTTAAGTATTATACCATACTCTCATGCTCTCAGCTATGTAATATACAAAAATATGCTACTGTTTGGTCGAACCCTAGCTATTGAGGAGCGAGAGAGGGATGTGAGGGGTTACGGGCCAAAATTTTGGGCTTTGTTTGCCCACAAGTTAATGGGCCAGCAGCGATTAATCGGCCTAACAACTGATTAATCGGTCTGACAGGCCAATTAATCGGCCTGACAAGTTAACTCGATGAATAGGTGTTATTCGATTCGGCCACCCTACGAGTAACGATTAACTGGCCCGTTAACGGATTAATCGGATGAATTCTTGAACAGTGCACATAATTATATACATGCATTTCTAATCTTTAGAGAGATCTAGAAAGAACGTAATTGGACGATGTTCCATGGTGTAAGCTTAGAGTGGATGGTGTGTAGGAGCTCATCATGCATGAGAGGGTTGTCTTTGAAGCTCATGCAAACGACCTATGAAGCATGCTATATTTGACCATTGATGTTCATTAGTTTTTTCTAAAAGGTGTTTTTAATAACTTATAATGTAGAATCATATTTAAAAAATAAAGAGGGGACACAAAACACAATGAGCATACACCCGGCTTCGACATAGCCATAGAAGACCAACACTATGCCTAGGCGGAGGAAAAAAGGAAGAAAGAAAAAGAGCAACAATAATCCCTGTCGAGCAGTTGCAGCCACCGAAAATGATGTAACGACATATGGTCCAGACGTGATATCTACGTGAGCTGCAAACCATGCACACACCAAGCAAATTGACAATTACTGAGCCATTGATCATTGGGAGAGAGAAGATTCGACCACTGAAATGCAACCTGGGAGACAATCCGGTAATCCCATGCTTTCGTCACCAATGTGTTTCAGTGGTAAATCTGGGCACCCAAGACAATACACCATGAGCTGTCACTATCCCGCCAAGGCAACGATTATCACTGGCAAATTGCCACAAACCATCTTCGTAGCGTGACGTCTCAAAAAAGGATCTCCGCAACTTAGCGCCATGTTGTGCCTTGATACATCGGTCACCCAAAATAGGGCACTAGTGAGACAGGGAAGCGTCAGCTATAGCGTGAACCTGCTATCATCCACTGGTCCTCCTAACCAATGCAGCTACAAGCCGATGATCATAAGAGAGAAAAAGACACCATTGACTTCATCGTCCGATCCAAGAACGTCGGGACCTAGGGTTTCCCTAGGAAAAAAAGTAGGGGCGAATGGGAATTATGACTCCTTCAACAAGGTAATTGCGCCAAAAGACGTCGCACCATCATCGACCCGGAAAAAATTGTGCCGGAGAAAAGGGAACTTCATTTTTGTTTCTTTTGGCCACTCCTTCGCTGACCCCCATTTTCGTCTCTTCTTTTATGTTTTATTTCACTGTACTTGTAGGGTGTCTCTTTGGCAATAAATGACATCTCTGCTATTGTTTTGGCAAAACTCTCCCCTATATGTACCCCCCCCCACACACAACCCCCCGGCGGTAAGGTGAAAAGAAATGCATGTCCACATGCTAACTACCCATTCAAACATGTATATTTGGAAATGCATGCTGCTTCATAAATCAATATTTTCATGTTGTTGGAATGTCTTTGTAGGAAAACTTTATTGATATCTTGGTGGACAACGAAACAGAGCAGCCAACGTGGTTCTTTATTAGCATACAGAATGTTATGCACTGGATCCTTAGTGATAACAATATACACAAGATGGGTGATTAGTAATTCTTTATCATTTCCCGTGTTCATTAATTTTACTTTGTTGAGGATAATATGCGGGGAGAAATTCAGCACTTCTCTCGCATTGGTTAGTTTTCATGATAAGTATCTTGTGTACGTAACATAAATATTTCCTTTCTCAATGTTAGACTAAACAGGTTCATTAGGTAAGTCGGAAGAGCTCCAGTACGATGCTATCATCAAAGAGCCGACTCCTAATGGACGAGATGGCGTTGCTTATTGTGATGACGACATGTCGTCAACAATATCTTCGGCATATTTAAGTGTACCTTGGAAAAAACTACAACAGGTAGGAATACATACTTTTAACAGTTGTTTGGCTAAGCATCTTTTCCTAGCCTTTGTTCTACACATTCTAG